>CM073764.1:55475698-56221097 GCA_037127475.1 Arma custos
GTTACCTTCATCTGTAGAACATATTAAATTCTGAAATACAACAAAAGCAGGGGTATACAATGCTTAACCGATTGAAAATATGAAATATTGATAATCATAATGATATATACAGGACATGGTCGGTCCTGTGGGAACTGGCAAACCTCCTGTGGCTCACCCAATATTAGTGGGGACCCTTAATTCGAAGAAAAACCACAGGCGGTTGAGTTCTCGGACAAAGCATCTCCTCACACAACCATTGTCCTTAAAATAGTACTTTAAAATAAATTATTAGATGTTAAACAAAATACCGATAAGTAATACTTTTATTAACAAACAAAAATAATACTTTTATTTACATCAATATGATTTTGGGAATAAAAAGTGAGATATCGAAAAGTAATAATAATACTAATCGGTTATCTTTTCCGTTGGGCCACAACAGGGGATCGACAGTTGGAATAACATAAGTCTGTTTTTATTCAATCGTATCGAGTAACAAACAAAACCCAGCAGCCGAGCTCAGTTTTGATAATAATCGCCCTCTGTTTGTCTATGCAATGAGATTAGGACTCACTCGAAAAATAAAATGTTTCTTTGCCGCATCCCAATTTTTTTTTTGTTTATTGCTTTCCCTTTTGAAGTTACAATTCAGTTATAACACAATGGAAATAAGGCTTTATTTAGTAAAAAAAAAAAAAAAAAAAAAAAACGAGCGAAAAAATGTTAAACACGCCAATGCTTGAAAATTCTATAATTAGTAAGAATAACTAACAAACCCACAGTTTCAATTAATTATAACCTATATATCCTCAAATTTTCGGATAAATGAATAGGGATATTGCTAATTTTGTATTATATACTTTACCTAGCATTAATATTATTGTATATTTAATAACTACATTATTATTTAATGTAGTATAATTTCTAATAAATATTAATGATTTTTACAATAAAATAATATTAAACTGCAAGGCAAATAAATAAAACAAAATTAGTGGTATCCCTATCCATGTTTACACATTTTATCAAGTTTACTTATATATATTTAAATAATCCAAATAATAAATGAGAAACGCAAGAATTAATATTTTATATTTTAATAATTTACGCCTAACGTCTAGCAAATCGTTTATTAACATATATTTTTTGTCACCAACATAAACAAACATTATTCTACCTGTGCACACCTTTATATCTAAAAAATATCCATAATCATTTTATTGATGAAAAAATATATAATAATTACGGTATTTGTAATAAAATATTTAGTATATTATTATTATTATATTGTTATATTAAATTAACAATATAACTTCACTTTCATTGCCCATTTAATCTTCAACATTATTAATAATATGTGACATTAAACAAAAAATACAAAGAAAAAACTCTAGAATGGAAAAGCGCCTGCATTGTAAGCTGCGGCACACTGCATTACATTCCGATTGTGCCGAACTGTATCATATAGCCCCGTTAAGAATATGTCTTGAGTCTTTAGAAGTATGAATTGAGTCTACGTATGTTAATTTGTGTGTAAGTTTAGGCACGAAAAGATCAAAAAATGTTTAACTTCCTTTTTTCAATATCCATTCTATTAATAAATGCTTATAATAAACCACGGAGAAAAATAGCAGCTTAGAAGAAATATTAAAAGAAAACTTAAATTGAATTAGTATATCTGTTAGACTAATTTTTTAATTCACCTACAGGAAAGATAAAAATAAAAAAAAACTATTTGCGAGGTTCAAATAATCATATTTACCAATAAATATAATAATTCATTTTGAACAAATAAAACAAAGGCATTTTTGTTCTAGGTTTGAAACTTTTACTCCAAAAAAGTTAAATTAAAAATAAAAACCAAATCTTAAAAATATGTCTCGCAAATATCTATCAAATCATATGCAGGTATATAATAGGAATTAAATATTTAATAATAAATACGTTATTTTAAGGCGAGTTTCTTCCACATTAGAATTACATGTATACACTACTTATTTTTTTTTCATAATTTAATTGTTTTTTAAATGTCCAATGATTTTTTAAATTTATTACCAACTAACCCATTCGAGACCGATTGCACACCGTGTGTGTGTAATTGATTGCTGAGGCTATAAGACGTGTGCAATAACAGTAATGTGGAATTATATGTTTTCTGAGTAAACTAGTCATGGAAATAAGATTTTTATTGAACTAATGAAATATGTAAAGTACAGGAAAACAAAATTTGGCATTGGTTTTATTGTGTATCAAAAAACCTAAAAATTATCTGAAGCCTTTCTTACATGCAAAATAGTATGAATTTTCTTTGCATTATATTCTGTTCTTTATTATTGAAAGCAAAATAACGATTTTATATTATTTTAGTTAGAGCAGAATTGGTTGACTCTTCCTTACATTAGATTTTATATTATCTAACTATTTTTGAAATTAATGTTTATAAATTTTTTAATAATGTATTTTCATTCTACCTTACATTGCACACATGGTGTTCAATCCGCTCCTCGCAATAAAACTTTTTCCGAGGAGCGAGCTGCACACCCGGTGTACAATGACCTTATTTATGTGAATTCACTTAAGAATTGGGTGATTTCCATAGTAAACATGTTTTTTAAAATTAAAAATAAAACATATAAAGAAAAACAAATTTCGCTCCTGGGGACCGTGTCGAAAAAAATCGTCGTCTCTAATGGGTTAAGAAGAATTTACTAAAACAGGATATATTAAGAATATTAAAGAAAATAAAAATAACCAGAAGATTCATGATTTTAAATTTGCTTTCAGTTAAAAGAAAAAACATAAGAAAAAGAAAGAATAGTAAAATAAACGACGATCGAATTTCGTAGTCTGTGTGACATAAAAGCGTATCTACAAATTGACATTTTTCAGTTATTTTTTAAGTTCTATTTGAGGGTCATAATATCTTATTTAAGCGTCCAATTAAGTTTTGGGGTTTTTTAATTATTTTTTAAATATAGCAATTCCTTAGATACTTTTTTGTAACACTAAGACGACGATCTACTTGTTCAAACAGGTATTACGGTTTAATGAAAGAACTTAAATAAGAGATTTTTTTTTAAATCGGAAAAATTAAACAAGACTGAAAAGACAAGAAACTGCTCAACGTTTTCGCCTACTTCAACATTTACTGGACAAACGTTCTACCGATTTGGACATACGGAGTTGAGCTTTGGGGCTCTACTAAACCATCCAATTCATCTCGTATCCAATCCTTACAATCCAAAATCCTTCGTAAAATCCTCTATGCTCCTTTTTATGTCACAAACAAACTCATCCATCAAGATCTTAATATCCCATATGTTGCTGATTTGGCCCAAACTATGTAGATACCTTCCATGACAAGATCCATACACACTTGAATCCGCTAGTCTCTGATAACCTCCGATTCCTGATAACCCTCCGAGGCGTCTGAAAAGAAGATAGCCTCGAGACCTTCTACTGTAGAACTTTATTGGAGTGATACCGATGTGTAGTTTCTCCACAAGTGTTTTTTGGTTTTCATGTCATTTGTTCATATTAGCACATTTACTTGATGTAATATAATTACAGTTTTAAGTATCAATAAATTAATCTTAAAAAAAAAATCGGAAAACAATTTGAAAAAGCACTTAAAACTCCATGGATATTCGGGCGAATTTTAAAATACGTGAGGACAGTTGATGGATAAGCCTTGGCGTGCTTGGAAGGATAGAGATCGCCTGATAAAGCCTGTGTAAATGGGAAGAGAGGAGGGGGACATTATTTAAGGGAAAATAATGGGATTTTCTTTATTGCATTTTAAATTAACCCACTTTGGATAAACTTTCTAATCATTTAGTTACTTAAGAACTTGACTTAGATGAGACTACCAGTAATTAGTGATCAGTATTTTTTTTTAAAGAAATGTAAATTTTATTCTATAAACATAGTCGAATGCTCGTCCTTATTATATAGGTAATGCAAGTGTTTCTCTTATACATATTACTGTATAAATGAATGGATGGTTATACATAAACTTATTTCATTAGATAACGGTTTAGTGAACGATGTGAAATTGTTTTTGTTTTATAAAAAAATAAACGGGCATAGACAAGCCCCAAATAAAGTTATGCTTTGTCAAATATTAAAAAAGAAGATATGTAAATAAAATAAATAATTTAAGTTCCTGAATTATTAAAAAACTTTTTAAATAAATAAATAGAAAGCAAAGGATTTGAAAAAACAAACAAAATAATAATTTTGCCAGTAATGGAGTTAATAAATAAAATAAAAAATTATGATTTCACATGACGTTATCAGCACTTAATTTATTCAACAATGAGGTGATTAAGAAAACAAAGAAAATTCAGTTATATGCGAAGAGTTAGTAGAAAAAAAAAAGTATTACTTTCCCATGATAAATAAATATACATAGTTTAAGTAACAACGCCTTATAATCAACTGAATATAACAAGAACATAAAGTTCATTTAAAAAAAAAAAAATTATAAAACTCTTTAATTTATAAGGAAATATAGTAGAAGTGTTAAAATTGTTTGATATAACATTTAATAATTTTAAGACAAGATAAATTATCTTTCAAGCAATAACTATAAATAACTCAGATTGACATTTTAAATTAAAAGATATAATGTACTAGTAAATTTGCAATACATCATTCTTAAGTAGAAATGTGTCAAAATGATGAGGAAGGAATAATTGAAACGTCAGGCATTAACTAAATCCGCGTCCAAAGCGAATAATATCAGGGAAAGAATTGAATAATAAATAACTGTCTGATTTTGGAGTAGTCGAATTAACATAATGCCACGCTTCCTACGCTCGAAGATGAGGAATCAGTCATGTCAGGCGGACGACCGGGTAGTTACCAGTATCGTAAATATTCTTGACAGCCTAACAGACCACAAACAATCTTAACTGTCTCCTTATGACCCAAGAGAATTTTTATCGGGATTATTCATTTTTTATTTTAGGCAGTAGTTACCTTCATAACTAATTCATTAGTCCATTCATAATTGTATCAGGACAATATTCATATAAATCATTTTAATATTGAGACTTAATTATATAGTAAGGACACGGAAGGAGTAGGTAGGATATAATGCTACTACTGAAATGCCCACGAATATGAGGAAGATAATGAAAAGGCGATGGATGTGAAATTTCTTCTTTAATAAAGCATTAATGAGAGGCGATGTTGGTATGCGGCTTGTCAGTCACTCTTATTTACACCATTTCCCTATTGTCTAGTGAACAACATTTTATTTAATAAATCTAATAAACAGCCATCATTTTGGTTATATTGAGTTTACAAAAACGAGAAGGAAAATAAATATTTGTTCACAATAGAACAAATAATATTGACATTATGCTTATTTATTCATTTAACGACATTTTATTCAACTAAGGCTAATCAGACGATGCTACAGTCTAATCTACCAAAACTTTGCCAATCCATTTATAATTAGGATAGAGATTTTTAACGAACGCCTGACACCGCCCAGGCTACCCGACATTTTACTAAGGCCATTATTACTCCCTTTAAAAAATTCTAGGACTACCTGCCGCCTTGAAGGTTAATAGTAATACTAGAACGTAGAACCCGCGACCTTGGGCATAGAATGTTCTCATGCTAACCACTACACAACAGTTGGGCACTTCTAGCATTTTGTCTAGCCTTGAATTGAAGCATAATTAGGAAGGTTATGGAAGGTTTATTGACTAGAGCCAACTTAATTAATCGATAATAAGTACCCTTATCTTTAACACTAACCATAGTATATGGAAAAAATATAAATAACACTGGTCGACAAAATTTAACTTTTTTTCTTTCACAAGAATTAAAATAACAGATTCTAAAAGTATTTTTCGTGCTGAATTCAAATATAATTACAGTTTTTCCCCATCGGGCAGGAGTTTTGTGTGATATTCATTTGAATTTTTTATAATATTCCAAAAAATCCGTAACTAGCTATCTAACTCAAAATTATAACTACTGATTCTGACTTACCTAGAAAGTGGTAGATAGTGATTTTCGGGTATATTTTGCATCTGGAACGTATCTCATCCAACAGTAGTCAGCTAGCATATTGGAACTCCACTTGCCTTGGTACCTCTTCTCTATTGTAGAAATTTGCTGATGAAAACGCTCACAGTGTTCATCGCTGACAGCTCCAAGGTTTTCGGGGAAGAAGTCCAAGTGAGAGTCCAAGAAGTGAATTTTTAAAGACATGTTGCATCCCATAGCTTTATAAAAATGCAGATCAGCCACTATGTCACGATAGTTTTCTGCTTTATAGTTTCCAAGAAAATTGCAACACAAACTTTTGAAAGACTGCCAGGCTGCTTTCTCCAGTGGATTTATCAGTCCCTCGAAATGTTCATCAGCCATTAATGATCGGATTTGTGGTCCTATAAAAACTCCTTCTTTCAATTTAGCATCACTGACTTTGGGGAATTTATCCATAGCTTTGACGAAATTTTTCATAACTCCTAACTTAATATGCAATGGAGGTAAAAATATTTTTTCAGGCTTCACTAAAGGGACACATGCCACATTTTTCTGGCCAGGGATAAGAGATTCACGTTTTGGCCATGACTTTCTAACATAGTGAGACTTCTTATCTCTGCTGTCCCACTCGCACAAAAAACAGCAAAATTTGGTGAACCCAAGTTGCAAACCATGAAATAAAGCAATGACCTTTAAATCACCACAAATATTCCATTCATATTTTCCATATTGTATTTTCTATAAAACTAGTTTCATATTTTCATATGTCTCCTTCATATCAGCGGCATGCACTACCGGTATTGATGGAAGTTTATTGCCAATATGTAGCAGCACAGCCTTCAAACTTACTTTAGAGGAGTCTATGAACAATCACCACTCATCTGGCCGGTGTTGAAACCTAAGAGGTTCCATAACTGAACAAATATTATTCCAAAACACAATACCATTTTCTTCAGAGAAGTAAACTTTGAAAACACTATGGCGGCTACGATATCTACTAATTCTTACATCTTTTTGGAGTAGATTCCACCCTTGAGTCTGGAAGCTAAAACTTCCGCTTGCTGTTTAGACAGATTTAAATCGCGAATCAAGTCACTAAGGTCTTGCTGATTGGGAAAGTATGGTTCTGATGAACAGCTACTGGCTTCATATGTAAGATCATTTTTATTTCATCTGAATCATTTGAAGTTTCAGTCAGGTCAGAACCAGAGTTATCACTTAAGGTTGTATCTGCATATACTGGTACGGGGAACTCTTCACTGTGTAAGACAGGTCTCATTGCAGATTGAAAATTCGGATACTTAACTGTATATTTTGTTTTAGATGTGATTCCTTTAATATTTGTCAAACAAAAATAACAGTCAGTTAAATGATCCTTCGGTTCCCTCCAAATCATGGGAATTGCAAATGGCATATGATGTGTACCATTTTTCCACCCAGTCAGCAGTCTAACACACGAAACACAGCATGTATCTGGGGCCCAGCTCTTATCAAAATCACCAACTTGACAGCCAAAGTAAAGTTTATAACACTTCTTTACAAGTGGGGTTAAATTTCGCCTCTGAGACTTGAAGGTCAGCTCACCACAAATATAGCAGAAATTATCTGCATGATTTACACAATTTCTTGGCATGATGAAAAAATAAAGCACAGAAATACAACATGCACAACATACACAATACACTTCTAAACAGAAAGGAAGGAAATATTTCACTACTCAACAATCTCACAGTCAGCTCAATACTGACACATCACAATGCCAAAGAGGTCTGAACATGTATAAACAACAATAATGAACAACAATGAACCTGCACAGTCATGTTTTATTGCGCTTCAGCATGACATTGCAAATAATTTCAATAATACAGCTTGAGTAAAATAGCTACATATGAGGTAACGGTTCCTATGACAGGTCAAAGAAAACGCTAAAATCATATTTTGAAAAGTAGCTTTTACAGAAAAACTATGCCTGATGGGAAAATTCTGACTACATATCTGAATTCAGGATGGAATAAGCCACTAGATTCCCTATTCAGATCTCTTGTGAAAAAAACCTTGTCGACCAGTGTAATTTTGCTAGTGGTATAATTAGGAAAGGGAACAAGATGGTCTCAGGATGGGCTGTAGCAACGAAGAAAAATATGGTTAATTATTTATGAAAATAGTTTTAAATTATTTACTATTCCTTTTCCTATACTCTATATAGTTTATTTTTCAGTGTTACTATAATCCAAATTTTCGGAATCAGGAGTGCCCTGAGGCTCAATCAGCCTATGAAAGTGGGTACCCTTAATTGGAGTGGAAAACCTGGCGGTTGAGCTTGAATTTGGACAAATCACCCACCTGCACAACCATTGCCCAAGAAACAGTACAGTCTCTACCACGAACTGAACTCAAGAATCTTCATGGGACGTAGTGGTAGAGGTTTTTTTTATTTTTAATTAGATTAATGGAATATATGTAAAGCTAAGAAACATCTACAAAAAATATTAACTGGTAAATATATAATAGAGAAAAGTATAATAGAGGAAAATAAAATCGGTTCTTTTATAAAATCCATTTACCTAGTTTCTAGCTGACGTCCTTGAATGTAGCCTTGAGAGATCAGAATGAAAAAAAAATCTCTGCATGATAGCCAGCGGGCTTGAACTCTGTAAGATAAAGACGAAAGGGAAATTACAGGAGGAAACTCTTTAGACTGTATCTCACGATATGGAGGGAAAGAGGCTCGAATGGGCGGGGTAGTTCAGAGCGATCCATCAGGAGTCTTGACACGACCATGAATGCCTTAGCAGTTGCCACGAGACCGCGAAGAAAACCAAAAACCATCTGGGAAGGATGGCTGAAGGAAACCTAACACAAAGGAAGTAATTCAAAAACAATATTCTAAAAGGAATAAAAACAAACTAAGTGCGTTAGACAAAATATTAAATAAACTTCCCTTATATATTTTTAACAACAATATATTAACAATGTTGGATGTTGGAATATTAGATGTTGCGGTTGCTAAATTCAAAAGCTTCAATCAATACAACTGCTACTACAGGCTTCTATTACCTGTAGGTATGTCAAGGTATTATATTGTCTGAGTCCACTGAAGGCTTAAATAAAAATTGACTAACTAAGTTTTTTAGTTATGTAGTTGTTATTTAGAATATACGAGTATATATTAGATATGTTGATATATTTTTTCGAAGTATTTTATAAACTAATTTCACAAACTCAACTACTTACATTTTCCTTGTTATAGTTTATACTCCTTCTGAAGAATCTTTACAAGATTACGAGTTAGAATCGAATATGACAGAAAATATTTAGGATATTTGAATAAAAGTGCCATCTGTGAGTCGCGACACTAGCCTAAGCCTTTATTAAACACCGATGGCTCGCTTTCAGAATATTTTTCATGTTCACAGGATCTTCTTTCAATTCATCAATTCTCTAGCAGATAAAAGAGATCCGGCATTCTTCAGCTTTCGTTTCCAAAAGGGAGAATAAGGTGATATTGTCGGCAATACATGACATTGGGGCTTCCCTTACAATCGGATTTAACCATTACTTTCGCTATTTTACACTAAATTTAATAGTTAATACTAGAATTGTATTTGATGAAATACTTTGATTGCGGAATAATGGTGATATTTGCTTAATGAACAGTTAAAAATGTTTATAGAACCCACTTTTCGTTTATTTTAATTAAATCTTTTATTTGTACAAAGTATGCAACAAAACTGTTGCAGCCAAAAAAAGTTAGCAATGAATTTATAAATTGATAGGAATATTCTATTATAAATTATTTTAATATTTATTATTAATTTTTACATACACATACATACATCCTAAATTTTTATGAGATATTAAAACAGGGAGGATCTTCAAAGGTTTGCTACAAGGAATATGAACTACAACGAAGGAGAGTTTAAGTATCTGGTTTAAAAAAAAAATATTTTACACATTAATGAATAGTTTTATTCTAATGATTCGAGAAAAAAAAATTATACATATCAAACCATATAGAGATTCTTAACACATTAGAAATACCACTCACTCCCTTCTGTACTCCATCATAGTCACTACAAATCAAACCTCTGTCTAAAGCAACGTCGCAGCACGAACCTTGCTTTACCATTACGTAACTGACCCTTTATTCTAATGGTAACTTACATATATAAACATGCTGATAAGAGATAACTACAGTTGACATATCAACTAAAAGAAGTACACCAAAAAGCCGCTATATGAAAGATCTTCCTTAACAAGCAAATGACAGAGCATATTATGCATAGAAGACTGTCCTTAATATTAAACAAATCCATACACATTCCTTTCATGGTATTAGTCCACTAAAGAATTAAAAAAAACAACTAAATTTCCTTAGGTCAAATTAATGTTTATTTTTGAGATCCTAAAAATTGTAAATTATGGGGGTTGAACCGTTGAAGTTAAAAAAAAGATTTATTTGTCTCAAAAAATTACAAGTACACTTTTATAAACAATTAAAACAATTACAAATGACACTGTACAATAAAAGAGGATCGGCTATGAGAGTAACTGTAATGACCGGAAGAGTGACTAACACTGAGGAACTGGGATAAGGAGCTGCCTTATATAGGAAAATAAGTGCTGATTCTAAGTTTCTAGGAAAAGGGTCTAGACTGTATGAGGTGATGTGGGTTTTGGCCTCATAACTCCTCCCTCCTTAATGAAGTGAAGTCCACTGAACTTTAAAATAATAATAAAAGTAATTAAGTCGATTGTTTAGGATGTAAGTGCTGGAACCATGCTCTAGCTCTGCCTTCAAAATGTTGAGGAGGTTCAGGGATTGGATCTTGGGATGAGGATAAGGTGGCACTTTGGGAACATTGTTTCTTAATTCTATTACATATTTGAAATAAATGAAATAACAAAAGATACATACATACAATATAAAATATAAAAGAAAATATTTGACTTACAGTAACATCATAGGGTTCTAAAGTTTCTATTTCTATTGTGCCTAAATCTATTTGTGATAATTCGTCAAAAGTCAAATTTGTATTAATAGTATTTTTGTCATTAATTATAAAAGGTGATAGCATTGGAATATTTACGTTATCTACATATGTCAAGGGTATGCTAATATTTATAAATTGTTCATATCTATTAAGGTTCACTAAACAAGTATTAGGAAGGTTATGCGATTGCATTTTGTCTGATGTACTAGTTTTTACAGAAGATATGTTAAAAAATAAATATTGTTTCAAAATGGGTATAAGTTTTATGAAAGAATCATTCTTAATTTCTACTAATTTACAGTTGCTTAATTCTACATTTTTGCTTAGTTCTAGTGTACATTTATCCTTAATTTCTATCATATTTTTACAATAATGTCGAGAGTCAAAGTTTACACAGTCTCCATTATAAATTGAATTTTTATATCTGATGATAATTTGATCTTTTATTTTTATAGAAAAAACTTTACTGTTCCTTTCTACAGGATATGCTAATGAATAATAAGTTGTTCTTGGCAACGTTTTCAAGGGTATTTTAACAAAATAATAAATTAAACCATTTTTTGATAGTGAACAGAATGTAGAACTGAGTAACCAATTCAGTTCGGTGCTTTGAGTTATAGGTTCATCGTAGGGAATATGCAAATGTCTTAGTTCGTCTGTGGTTAAAATGCTAGGATGTGTCATTCCTAATTTACATTGTTCTATGGATGATTCAATGTCGCTTATCTGAGAATCTATCAGATTTAATATGGCTAGGAAGTCGTGGTACATTAATTTCGTTAATGCCATGTCAGTAAAATTGTTTATTTTGTTAATGTTTTCTTTATATTTGTTTAAAATAATTATTTCTTTATTAACTTTTGAAATTGGTTTATTATTCAGTCCTAACCTAACTTGTTCGTTATGTTCAATATGATACATATTTTGTTCTATTTTGTTTAGGATATTGTCATATTTTTCCTTGTCGTTAGCGTCCATATTACCGGTGAGCCAACTGATCGCGGTTCCTAGTCCGTTTATTAGGCCTCTTTTTGTCCTAATGAATTTGGGTGGTTCGGTGTAGTGAAGTGTATTTTTATATTTAAGTATTTTAAAAAGTCCTTGAATAGGTTATTGTCAAATTCTCTGCCGTTATCGCAGGTTACTGTCTGAGGTTTCGGATAATAAGTCAAGTATTCTTTTAATGTTTATGCTTTCTATGGCATTATAAACATTGGAGTGTCGGGCAAAAATGCGTTTTGAAAATGTGTCCGTCAATATGTATATGTAATAATTGTTCATGTGGATCGTGTCCATCATTAATTCTTCAAATGGTCTGTCGGGTGTTGGTGTAATCGCGAATTTTTGTTTGACAGGCCGTCTGTCGTACTTAGCTTGTCCGCATGTGTCACATTTGTTTATGATGTCCGTGATGTGGTCCTTCATGTTAGGCCAGTAAAATCTATTTTTTAGTACTAAATACGTTTCGTTAATTCCTCTGTGACACGTCTTACTTACGTGATAGTCCAGAATAAGTGTTTTTTGGTCTTGCGGGTTTTTGACGTCTGGTACAAATTTATAATACCTTTTAATTCTGTTAAAAGGGGAATTTTTCTCTTATTATCGCAGCAATTTTATTAAATAAAGCTTCGTACCAGTTATTCTCGCTCTCTATGTAGTTCGTTTTTGGCGAACAGTATATGCCATAAGTTTGATTAGGTCTGAAGATTTGTAGTAGTTTATTTTCTATATCCTCGTCCTTTTCATGATAAGGCCATGTAAACTCTATCGTATGTCTTTGTTTGTTTGTAAATAACTTTTCCATTTTTAAGTTCTCGTGTCCTTTATGAATGATTATCTGATTTTTCTCGACGTTTATTGGTCTAGTTTTGTCGTCTACTAGTAATATTCTGTTATCTGAGGATTCACAAGAATGTTGTGTCGCTAATGACAGAGTGTCGTCCGTAGTATTATTATTTCCATTATCATTATTTCCATTATCATTATTTCCATTATTATTTCCATTATTATTATTTCCATTATTATTATTTCCATTTTTATTTCCGTCGTTATTTCCATTATTATTATCATTATTATTTCCGTCGTTATTTTCATTATTATTATTTTCGTTATTATTTCCGTCGTTATTTTCATTATTATTATTTTCGTTATTATTTCCGTTGTTATTTTCATTATTATTATTTTCGTTACTTTCGCTAATTCCCATTTCTCGCATGAGGTCCACTATTTCCTTTGAGTAATTTAATGGGGAGTTTTCCGTGTGATGGATGTCAAATTCCGGGGTTTCTGAATTATAATTATCGACGGGGTAACGCGATAGATGATCCGCGACTTTATTTGCTTTGCCTTTAATATATTTAATATCGTATTCGAAATCTTCTAATAATAATTTCCATCTAATTAATCTCGCGTTTTGAGTTTTGCATGTTTTCAAATATTCTAGCGGTTTATGATCCGAGTAAATTGTAAATTTTCTTCCGTATAAGTATGGTCTAAAATGATGACATGCCCAAATGATGGCAAGGCATTCTTTTTCCGTTGTTGAATAATTTTGTTCGGCTTTATTTAATGTTCTTGAGGCGAAACAAACCGGGAGTTCTTTTCCGTCTTTCTTTTGTGCTAATACCGCTCCGATAGCGTAATTACTCGCGTCTGTAGTTAAATAAAAATCTTCATCAAAGTTCGGGATTTGCAATATAGGACCGCTACAAATTAATTCTTTAAGTTTTTCGAACGCGTCTTTAAATTTTTCGGGGTTAATCTCTTTTTGGTCTTTCCGTAGACATTTAGTTAATGGTGAAGCTATTTTCGCGTAGTTTTCTATCATTTTCCTGTAAAATCCGGTGAGTCCGAGAAAGCTTTTAATTTGTTTTTCCGTTTTAGGTAGTTTAAAGTCTTTTATTGCTTTGATTTTTTCGGGATTCGGTTCAATTCCTCTGTCACTAATTATGTGTCCTAAAAATAATAACTCTCTTTTGCAAAATTCGGTCTTGTCCAGTTGTATTTTTAAATTGTGTTTCGCGAGTTTTTGGAGTGTTGCCTCTAGGTGCTTCCAATGGTCGTTATAATTCTCTGAAAATACGATGATGTCGTCCATATATACTAAAACATTGTTAGAGTCTGAAAAAAGGGTATTCATAGCCCTCATAAATGTGGCTGGCGCGTTGCAAAGTCCAAAAGGCATGCGCAAAAATTCAAAATGTCCTTGGTCAGTCGAGAATGCAGTTTTTTGTATTGATTGTTCTTCTACTTTTATCTGATGGAATCCGGAACATAAGTCCATTGCTGTGAAAATCGTTGCTTTTCCTAATTTTCCTAAAAGGTCTTCAATGTTGGGTAAAGGATATTTGTCTGGGATGGTTTCACGGTTTAATTTCCTGTAATCGATAACCATTCTAACTTTTCTTTTGCCTGATGCGTCTGTCTTTTTCGGAACTATCCAAACGGGTGCATTGTATGGTGAATTGCTAGGTCGTATGATTTTTGATTCCAACATTTTATTTATCTCTTACCTTATATTTTCCCTGAATTGATGGGGATATCTGTAATTCTTGGAATAAATCGGGTCGTCAGTCTTAGTTTTTATCCTATGTTCTGATAAGTCTGTCGCTGATAGCGGGTCGTTTTCTGTTTTAAAAACGTTGGGATATTTCCCTAGTAATTTTATTAATGTCTCTTTTTCTTTTGGGGGTATGTGATCTGATCTTATTAATTTCGGGATTTCTTTTATGATATTCGCGTTTTTTATTTTTAATTTCTCGTCTTTGATTATTTCTACCTCTTCTCTTTGAAAGTAATAAAGTGGTAGGTGTATAGTCTCGTTTACGTTACTTTCTATAATTAAATTTTTATCGTATAGTCCGGGATTAATTTTTATTTTGTCATCTTCGTAGTGTATGTAATATAAGCCTTTATTTTGGTTAATTTCAATTTCGTTGATTCCCTTTTTTAAATTGAGTTTAATGATTTCGTCTTCCATTACAAATGTAAATTCATTATACGCGGTTTTAATTGTTTTTGTTTCAAAGTCGATGTTGAATTTCATTTCTTTCATACTCTCGTTCCCGAGGAGTATGTCAAAGTCTTTACTAAAGTCAAACAAATAGAATTTTATTTTTTCCGGGGATTTTAAAAAATTATTTTTACAATATACCGAAATTGTTTCCGTTCCGATCTCCTCTCCGGCGGCTGTTTTAATTATAAAATTTTCTTTTTCTCTTGGGACGTCTAGGGGTACTATTTCCGGTCTAATATAATTTTTCCATGAGCCTGTGTCTATTAGCCATTTCCTATCCGCGTGGTCTATAACATATGGGAGTTGATTTATTTTGGTTATGTTTTTTGATCGTCCGGCGGGCCTCGATCTAAAAAAGAATTGTTCGGGTCGAGCTTCTCCAGTTGTTCCCTTAATCTATTTATTTCTAAGTCTCTTGGATCTTCCTGTCCGATCTGGAAATTTGGTTGCTTAGGTTTGTCAAAAGCGCTAACTGTTTTCATGGTGACCGTCCTATCGTTTAGGTTTTGGTTCGGATGTTTGTGCTGTCCTGAACCGTTGAAGTTTCTGTTGTCCTTACGCGGCCATTCTTTATTATATTGTTGGTAATTATTTCGATAATGATTATTATGGTTATTATTTCCATACCGAGGATTATAATTAAATTCGCGTCTGTTTTGAAAGTTAGGGTTGTACGGATTATTAGGCGGTTGCCAGTTATTAAAACGTTTTTTATTAAGATCATATTTTTTCTTCTCGAAGTGTTTTTTATTTTCATGTTCTCCGGGACGTCTCATGTTTCCTGAGCTAATTAAATCGTCAAATAGTAAATGATTCTCATTTTGGATAAGATTTCTCAAATCATCCACAGTTTTTAGCTTGTCAGTTTTCGTCATTAAGTAAGTCCGTATGTGTAAGGGCATATTGGTAAAAAAGTGATAAAGAATATTCTTTTCTAAAGCTGAAATGATTGTTTCTCTGTTCGTGGTATTTTCTATCCTATGTCTAGAAATAATTAGTGTCCTGATCTTGTCAATCCTATGAAGGAAATCTAAAGGATGTTCCTTGTTATAAATTTTGCTATTAAAAAGCTCAAATGTCAGTTGTTCAATTGACCTACTGTCCCTAAAAGTCGTCTCTAAATAATGTAACAGTTCCTCTACATGATTAAATTCACATGTCGTGTTAATATAATCCGCTTCTTCTGTTAATTTTGCTAAAATCTTACTTAATGTCTTTGTTCATTTATTTCCCTATATGAGTTATCTGGTTTGCATACTATTTGGTGAACTTGTCTACACACTGTCACGAATTTTAGTAAATTGTGCGGGTTACCATTAAAATTTGGAATATGGTCATAATCTGCCGATTTAATTTGAAAATGTGCCATGGTACTTATATTCAATATATTAACTCTCTCAATTAAATAATCAATGCTATGGTCATCAGACATAAAATTACAAAATAAATCTTAAAATTACTCACAGTTCAATCTCACAATGTAGATCTCCGGGGTGGTAGATCCGTCCTTGAGCTGGATACCTGAGGTCAGTGAGTCCTGCCAAGGTTGAAGGTCTCTGCTACTTCCAAGTCGCTCGGGGTGAGAAGACTTGTCGAAATCTGAAGATCTGAAGAGTGGTAATCCTACAGAGGTACGCCAATATCCAGGTTTCTTCACAGGTGAGGATCTCGGGGTGAAAATCCTAATTTCGAATTCACAAAAACTTCTTCGATAAAGAGTTCGATCTGCGATTGTAAAATGCAGTTCCTGTTCACGGGCGCCAATTATGGGGGTTGAACCGTTGAAGTTAAAAAAAAGATTTATTTGTCTCAAAAAATTACAAGTACACTTTTATAAACAATTAAAACAATTACAAATGACACTGTACAATAAAAGAGGATCGGCTATGAGAGTAACTGTAATGACCGGAAGAGTGACTAACACTGAGGAACTGGGATAAGGAGCTGCCTTATATAGGAAAATAAGTGCTGATTCTAAGTTTCTAGGAAAAGGGTCTAGACTGTATGAGGTGATGTGGGTTTTGGCCTCATAACTGTATAATAATAAATATTGGCCTGAAAGAGTTACCTATACAAAAATAGCTCGTGAACTTTCCTTTTAGAGTAAGATGAGCAATGTTCTGCTGAATTTATTTTTCATCTTAAAATTTTCATTCGTTTTCGCTGTCATGGACTTTCTGCTGTTTAGAAATTATTTTTCACATCAACCTCCTAATATTATTATATAAAAATCTATAAATTATTTATGAATTTACGTTTTTAAATTATTATAAATGTAATGTTAAATGTAAGATATATCTTTTAGTGGAATTCCTCATCAATAATCTGCAAAAAATTTAGATGGCACCATTGAATTTAAAATTAATAGTACAAATAAAATTAAGGAATGAAACAAAGTTAGAAACTATGAATAAATGCGAAATATATAATATAAAAATATAAGAAAAAGAAGGCCCTTTTGATCTAGAAGCATTTTATTTGTTGAAGGAATCCGGACTCCTTTGACTGGCGCAACGGAAGGAAAGAAATTTTTTCCACTTCATCAAAGTAAACATCAGATAAAAACATTGAAAATATTTGGCCAATATTTTGTTAATTATTTTTATTTTCAATAATAAAAAAAAACGTGTTTTAAAGGCCTTTTAGTACTGGATTGTGTCTATTTCCCTTGACATTTTGAAGGAATTTCAATCGTTTAGAGCTACTCAAATTGTATTTTAAATCATGGAAAGTGACATAACATTAATCAATTTTATTATATACAATTGAAGATACTTGAAATAATTTACCTAGGCAACGCATTAATTAGTATTTTTTTAAATCATTTACGAATTAAGTATTAAATGAAATTAATAATAAATTATCAGCTTAGGACTGTTTGATTGTTTTAATTTAGCACTCTAGAATTGAATTATTATTTTTATAATTAATGAATTTATTCAAAAGTGTTACATGTCTAATCACGACGTTTACGTTTTCCCGTTAATTCAGTAATTCATGTTAAACAAGAAATTGAAAATATGACTTTGAAATGTAAAATGTAAATTAATTACAATACGTAAAAATGTGATGTTATCTGGGATTTTGCAAATTAATATATAGCAAAGATCAGCAGCCACATTTAAAATTTTTACTGTTTATACCTTTAGTAATCAAATCTTTAAAAGAGTTACACAGAATCGCTGATTAAAACTACTCTAAATATCTGAAAAAACAACTAAAATACGTTTATTACATTAATTATCAACCTTATTAAAAATAAAACATCAAAAAGGGTTAATTTAGCCAAACCAAACGATCTTATGGGCAACTTTGGAAATGGAAATGATAACTCCGCAAATAATAACTCCCCATATTAGGTTTACTACCATCAAAGAAATTCTTTTTAAACTGAAAAGTTAACACATATGAGGTATTATTGTTTTTACTATTTGTTTATTTAACGTCAATTTATGCTACTATGGCTAATCGGATACTACATTTTGCTTACCCAAGTACAATTAGGATCTGGATTTTTAACGAGTATCTGACATCGTACAGGCTCGGGACCCCCGTTCAACTTCCCTTCCGAAGGACGCATAACCAATTTTACTCTCTTTAAAAAATCAAAGGGCCACCTCCAGTCTTCAAACCCGCGATCTTGGGGTTAATAAGTTGTCATTGTTTTTACTTTCTTTCTTTCTTATTAATAATATTAATGATAATAAAACCAGTTGTAACCATTTCAATGATCGTAATTTATAATTTAGACAGTAATATTTTAATATATGCATACACAAATAATGTACTTTTGTTTTGCTCATTGGTTTTCACTATTTTGACCATTATAAAAACATATATTTTGTAAAACTTTGATGAATCTCAGGGGGGAAAACATGTTCAAGAAGGGACACCTTTTAAATTATTTACTTTGTAAATAGATTATTTTTCATATCATAATAAACAAAATTTTGAGTTTATGAAACTAACATAGAGCAATAATAAAAAAATGATTTAAATAAATATCTTTTTAAACATAAATCTTTTTTTTTCTACAAAAGGATAGCTCCAGAGATAAGGATTGTTATGTCTAAAAAAGGAAATGGTTTATGGCGTGGTATATCGGGCTGAAAAGCGTAATTTTATAAAAACTAAGCTTCCAGTGAAAAAAAAAACACAGAACCAAAAAGAAAAAAACAGCCTATTTAATTTGAATATCGAAAAGGCAGTGCCTAGTGCTAGATTAATGGCGGGGAGTTGAAAACTCGCACTCATTTCAACAGGCATTGGGACTTTTTTGTCATTAGCTGTTTGAATAATAAAGCTCATTTGACTAACTGAAATTAATTGTTAATGGCGATATACCCCAACACGTTTTAAATCCACCTAAAAATTCACCACCTAACGAAAGATTAATTGATAATTTCAGTCGCCTCTATAATTTCGTAATATTTGTACTAAAAGATAACCCTAATTAAAAAAACAACAGTGTTTAGGAAAATTTAAGTCCAACAGCAGTGGGCTCGCTTCATGAAAGTGATAATTTCCCGGGAAAGTCATATTTTGTGCATCCGGATAATTTTAGAATATATTAAATAGTTTTAAATTCTTAATCAGATCCAATAAAAAAATAAATAAAATATTATTTTCTAAGATAAAGAGAAGCTTCAATATATATATATATATATATATATATATATATATATATATATATATATATATATATATATATATATATATATATATATAAAACAATATTCAGGAAATTTTAAGTCCTAAAGTTGCTGGTGTATTTCATTAAATTGGTCAGTTCTGAATGAGATGTTCCATACATTCTGATGTTTTTAAAATATATAATACATAATATTATGATTTTCTCTTTAAAAGTTTTATTGCGATCCAAAAAAAATTTGAAATTGATAAAAAAAATTTAAAAATAAGATTCAGTAATTTTAAATTACATAAAAAAATAAACATTTTCTAAAACTAATATTAAAAACAGAAACTTTAAACTTTGGAAGCCCAAAAGATAATGCTCTTTTAAGAAAAACTATTACTTCTGTTTTGAATAGAAAAGATTTAAAAATTATAACAATTAATGAAAAAATAAAATAAAATAGATTATAAAAAAATATTACAATTTATAATCCACAGGTTTTTTTTTTTCTTAGTCCCATAGGTTTAAGGGTTGCTATTTTGTACTTGGAAGTTTCGAAGCGATCTCTTCTACTGTATTTTGTACAGTACAGTAGATCCACATACCCTGGATTGGAAAATGTTCTGAATTTTAGTTTCTTTTTACAGCTTTTAGAATTTCAAATATTGATAATTCATTGATTGAATAATTTTAAATGAGAAAATAAAAAAATGTACATACTGCCCTAAACAACACTGTCCTACATGTGCCTAATGGTTTTCATGTACAGTTGAAAATTCAAACAGAATGTTTCGAATACTATAATTTGTAGATTCAAGAGTCGGATTACTATAAATGCTGAACACATGATGAATATAACATCTTGGACGAGTATTACTAAGGTGGGCTCTCCGCTAGGCCGGGCCACAAATGAGAGCAGATGAACTCTTCAAAAGCTAGAAAGGAAACCGGTTTTTGATAACAGATTCGTTGATTAAGTAATAGCTTTGACCGGTGGACCCAGCTCAGCACCAATCTCATGTCGAAAATAAGGCTGTCAGTATAATGGCTCTAGAATATAATAATATTATAGAGGGAAAGGAAAGAAATAAGGAATCATTTTAAGTAAGGAATGACGAATACATAAGAGGAAGCGCACATAAATATTGTAAAATTTTATTTTTTATTACGGCTTTCTCTTTATAATAATAAGCTCTGTTAAATAGTATTAAATTAAATTTTGAAATAATAGAAATTAATTATTTGAATTTATCTACAAGGTGAGGGTTAAATATTCAGTAAACTAAATCTTACAAAAAAAATATATAATAGATTGTTTCATATGAAATGTCTGTATTCAAAGAATGATTATTTAGTAAAAGAACAGCATGAAATCAAAACATTTTTATTCAAAATATTTTCCCAACCTGTAATTAAATCTCCAGAACTGAAAAATTCAGGATCCTGTCATGGAATAAAGTCTGAAAATTTGTGTTTGACTTGAGAATCATTATCAAGCATTTTACCCTCAGTGAAGCTGTCCAAATTTCTCGACCGATAAGAAATCTGCTGTGCGATAAATCTGGTGAACAAGATTGGTGTGGGAGAACTTACTAACCCAACTGGTTTAGTTCTTCCCTTTCTGGTAAAACATGAGGTCTAGCTTAGTCCTGCAAGAGTTTAGGTCCCTTACGATCAACTAATGAAGGTTAATTGTAATTATGTAGATATTATTGAAGTACATTACATCCGCATGTGATGGTTTTACCTCTAAGAGGAGAGGAGAACAGAATTATTCCAGCCGTTGACCATGACACAGAAACAATTTTTTTTTTATTGCAAATTTGGTTTTCGCACGAATACTCCGTTCGTTACAATGCCATTTCCCAAACGCGGTGTTATAAGTTTTAAGCTTGAGAGCAAAGGCTGCAGATTGTCCAAATTTAAACTTTTAAAAAAAATTGTGAGAATCGCGTGTTAATTGATTTCACAATAAACAATGTTCGTTCAATTGTAGCGACTATAAATATTAACCAAAAAGATATGCTCAATAACAGCTTATTATAAACTGCAAGCATAAAAATAGCAAACAACAGAAGTCCGCTAATTCCTCAATGAATTTTAGAAATGACAAAAACATATGAATCGACCCAAAACTAACAAGCAATGATATAAGTACATCTCCATGCTATATAGGGTTTACCTTTCTTAATAATATCTGTGAGATGCAAAAAAAACACCGTGCAAGTTAAAACAGAGTAAACAGCTCGCGACGAATAAAGATAGGCAAAGTCTAAACTTATTCGATCACTGATGCGTATCGATGTCGCACATAATTATAAAACTGACTCTACAAGGACTAATTGCTAACTCTGGCGAATTAATTACTACGGATGCGGTTATGTATTCCGCTTCATTTAGTAGTCTCAATCGCTCCAGAGTTATACGACCGACATAACGAGTTATATGACGAAAAACGAGTAGAAAAACCTGACATCCAGACATATTGCATGATATATAAGCCTAGATATAACATATTTTCGCTAGTAAATCATATTTCTTCAGACGTATTTTTTTTTAAGCTACCAACAATCCGGAAGTCACTTGAAGATTTTCGGAGAGAACACAATATTAAACATCATGCTTTTCTAGGCATATATCGCCTATTATACGAAACAATTAATATATTACATTCTCTAAACTTACTAAAACTATGATAAGCGAGTATAATTTGTTCAAGCATGAAAACTCTAGCTGGAATAGAGAGAATTTTAGTCCAACTTTAGCAGAGGCAGTAAGAGCTGAGTATTACTGGAAAATTTAAAGAGCCGTGATTTACAGATTCAGTATTGCATAATATAAAAATATAATATTTAAACAAGATAAAATCTTGTTAGTCTTAGGTAAAATTGTAAACAATATCAATTGCACGTTTTATTTATTTTATTTTAAAACAGTATTTTATAGATGACAATCAGAAGTGCTGTATAAGTGTAACTATTACTTAGACGGCATACTTACTTAAGTGTAAGTAAGAAGTTATGTAGACAAACTCAAGAAGTTATTCATGTTGATATCTTTCGATAAGTTACATTCTTATAAGTAACTATGGTAGCTTTTTCATTTCAAACCAGGTTTATGGAGGTAATTTCACTTTGGGACAATATCGAGATAAGGATTGTAATGCAACGCTACAGCAGCTGTAATCGGTCCTTCCTCTCTTCTAGGAGATTCAAATATGTCTTCAATGATTGAAACTATTCTCTGAGAAAAGAAAGGGAACATAGCTGTAAATCGTTCCTTTCTCACATTCAATCATATTATTCAGTTTATTATTAAAGAAAAAAAATTTAGAAACAAAAAAACTAAATAAATACGAACCAGGTTTTAAAGGTTATTGAGACTCAGTTATTAAATATAAAACTATGTTTTAGCTAAAATATATACAAAGCTGCGTCATTAAAATTAATAATTAAAAGAAACTATTTTAATTTTTTTTTATTTATAAATAAATTTTAACCATACATTCTCAGACTTTCCTTCTTTGAATAACTAAAATAAACGTAATTCCTAGATATAAGGGGCTAAATTTATGAACTAAAGTAAATTGAACTCTAGGCAAAATCACTTAAATGGAATGCTAAAAAACAGGAAAAGGAAAAAAAGTGTAAATAAATATCATGAGAAAAATAAAAAGGCCTGAGTGGTCTCATAGATAAGGCAGTATGGAAGTCTTATCTCAACACCTCTACTTTTTCAACTACTCTATTTTTTCTAAGATCCTCTCGGATTTGTTTGTTTTAACTCTAACCACTTTTCTTCTTCAAGCTCGTAAATTGTATCTACTTCGACAGGGTTTATCAATCCAGTAAATAAGAATTCCCTCTTGTTTTAAGATTATAGTATATTATAGTAGGAAATTAATGAATAGGACGATTACATAAAAGGCCACCAAATGTCGGTATTTAAGTAGTTTTTTTTTATACTATAATATAAACTCAATTTAAAGTATTTACTAATCCGGAAAAATTCCAAATTAGATGTTTGTTCATTTAACGTCACTTTATGCTGCTATGGCTCTAGATTTATGACAGAAATTAAACACGTACTGACTTTTACTTTTAGTGTGGATATATGCATTAAAAATTTACGGCATCGCTAAACATTGAAAAAACGACTACAATCATTTCAATTAAAAATACTTATGGTATGTGATCATGGTGTGTCAATAACATAACTCTGCATATTGACTTAAAATACCAACGGTTGACGCACACATACAAACATACTAAAACGCTTTCAATATAAACTACACGGACACCCAAAACCATTGATAGAACAAATGGCCACTCCTATTCTGCCTGAGAACACTAAGAGGAGAGTAAAAAGAACATGGATGAGGGATCCGTTCACAAAGGCAATTTAATCAAGTATTAGTCAACGAGTACCGTTGGATACTATTCTTCTTCATGCCTCTCATGTCATTTTGTTCTATTTTGTTGACAGCGAATCTGCTTATTGTCAATTGTTTCTATTTGACAGGCTCGGATGCAAATATTAAGAGATAAAAAATTATGAAGCATTGCAATAATTCGGGAACTCTATAAAATATACTTTAAAATTGGGACAAAATTCACAATTGGGTCTACTATATCTATATCTTTGAACGAGCTTAAATGAATGCTCGCAAAAGAAATCAGGTTTGCAAATATGACATATTTGTTGAATTTCAACTTAATTCAGGCTTATCTAAAGGGAAAAAAATACTCATCATTGGCCTTTGAAAATGTGTATTTAATTGCCCAACGCTTCAATAAGAAATGAATTGTAATAAGCACTTCATAACAATAACAATTCAAAAGTTTGGTTACAATATTCAGTGAGGGTTTTAAATGTTCAGTGAGATATATAAAGGGAAGAAGTTGGGCTTTCATGAAACTCGCGCCTATAAACGGATCGAATGCAATGTTGTTCCCTCCGCCAATAGAACAAGGGCTTGTATATTCGTAATTTTTTTCATTAATAAAAAACCGGTTAGCGAGCCTTGAGGAACACCTCGCTAAACGAAGCACAGCTCGGAGCGAAACCAGTATCCGACTTATCCTCCATGTGCTGTAGTATAGCAATTATTTCAGGAGCCTCATACATATGTTAGAAATAAGAGCGTTCTGGTGTAGATGTTATCTTATTTCTTATAATCTCCTCTACAAGCAATTAACTAGGGTATTATTCAGTGGTTACAAGCCATGCTCCCGAAACATGAGAGGGATTCTAGGCTCAACATGCCCCGTTATTTATTGCGAACGGTAATATTAAACTAAACGCTCGTGTGGTAGAGCAGGAGCTTACGTGAAGTTTATGAAGGGTTAATTTTATTTATAAAGCCCCAGTCAAACATCAATAAATTCCTATACAATGCAACAGCAACTATCGTATTGTTTAAATTGATTATTGCTTGTATACTAACAAAAATTTACCATTACTGGTGTTATATTGTATAGAACAAATAATTAGATCATCAGATAACAAATAATCTCATTAAATATCCCTACCTTAAGTAAACTTGGATAGGCAAAATTTATAGTTCCCATTAGAGTCCTCCGGTTAGCCATAGCAGCCATAGCAAATGAATAAACATCAAAAATGTAAAATATTTTATTTGATAATTTATAGTAGCAATGATTAAAACAATATTTCCATCTCCTGATTACATAAAATATGAAAGATTAATGATTTTTGAGGCACTGCAGAATAGATATCCTATATTCTAGGAATAATGCGAATTCAGGTATTTAGAACATAATATTACCATATTAAAATAAAAACTGAAATACTGGCAAAATACTGGTAGTCTTCAAGCCGACCGAAGTGAAAACATAAAACTTAGGAATAATTGAGTTATACTTCAAATTTCTAAATCAATTATAGTGTGAATTATTTAAATTTTGTATTTTGTAAATGGAAATTATTAACATCAGTGTGGTTTTCATCGATCACATCTATTGGCACTTCGAGCAATAATTGTGTACATTTTAAGTAGTTAATTTATAAATCAAAACGTATGATGGGCTGCAACATTTCAATACAATATAGAAGTTAATTCAAATAAAAATTAATATACCGTAATATTAATTATAATCATAAAAAAATGTGAACATTTGCACCCATTAGCAACTTAAAACAAGGATATAACTATATATTAACACTTTATTGAAATATTACAATCTGCCACTTATGGGCAATAAGTAATAGTGCTATGTAGCTTACAGTCATTCCATAACAAAACAATAATATAAACAAAATAAAATAAATAAATAAATAAATGCGGAAAAATATATACATGCGGTAACAGAAAGAAATTAATGCGGTAATAATAATAATAAAGTAAAATAAATAATAAAGTAAAGTAAATAATAATAATAATACTAATAATAAAATAAAATAAAATGTACACATTCATACCCTATTTACAATTTGCCTGGAGTCCCCGAACTGAGCTTCTTCCCCAGGAATGAGGGCAAAGCAGGAGTCCGGGAAGCCCCAGCCCCCTTTCCCAGCCGCGTCACTGGCATTAAACCCCAATGGAACCTGGTTAAGGGCGCTTCACACACACACAGGTCGTGAGTGGAGAATCTGGCCAGTGCCAGTACTCCAAATGGCATTATTACAACAGATCTCGGGGCCATTTCCGGTTTTGACGGCGGGGTGGGTTATATGGATGAGTGGAACTGGATAATGACTGAGCCAGGGCCATCCCCTGGCAAGGTTTTGGTGAAAGTTACAAAATTTAGTAGGGATGAGGTTGAGGACGAAAGGAATGTTGAGATCATTATGGAGGGTTTTGTTGGAGACATAGTAAGGACCATTGGCAATAGTTCTCAGGACATAGGATTGAAAGGATTGTATAGGCTTGATATTTGATTTTTTTGCGGTCCCCCACAGTTCCAGTCCATAGGTCCAAATAGGTTTGATGATGGTCTTGTATATTAGTAATTTATTGTCTATTGAAAGATCGGAGGCCCGACATAGTAATCTGTATAGTTGGCTAAATCGTCTGTTAAGTTCTTGTCTTTTGAGTCTGGTATGAGGATTCCATGTAAGTCTTTTGTCAAGGAGGAAGCCAAGGTATCGTACTGTGTCGGAAATAGGTAGGATGGTTTCATTGAATTGGACAGAAGGACATGTTCCCCGGCGAAGGGTAAAAGTCACGTGTTTGCATTTTTCCTCGTTGACTTTGATCCGCCATTGGTTACACCAAATTTCAATGAGTGAAAGGTGGCTTTGTAAGTTCGAGGAAGCTTTTTCGAGATCTGGATGAGATGATAGGATAGCTGTGTCGTCTGCGAACGTTGTAAGGAAGGTTTCAGGAGTAGTTGGGATATCAGCGGTGTACAATATGAATAGGATAGGACCCAAGACGCTGCCTTGGGGAACTCCAGCTTGAATTGGGTAAAGATGGGAGTATTCGTTACCCCAGCGTACTTGGAAGTAGCGATCAGAGAGGTAGGATCGAAGAACTAGGAATAAGGATTGAGGTAACTGGGTTTTGATCTTGAACAGCAAACCGGCATGCCATACCCGGTCGAAAGCTTGTGCTACGTCCAGAAATGCGCCTGTGCAGTATTGTTTGTTTTCAAGAGCAGAGGATATGTGATCGACAACTCGGAGTCCCTGCTGGACCGTCGAGTGCCTGGGACGGAATCCAAACTGGTGTGAAGGAATATCATTGAATTCAATTATGGGTAGGATTCGTTTCAGGAGGATTTTTTCGAAAATTTTGGAAAGAATAGGAAGCAGGCTGATGGGTCGGTATGATGATGTGGCATTGGGTGGCTTGCCAGGTTTAGGGAATAGGATGATGACGGAGTGTTTCCACAGCAAAGGGAAGTGAGTTGTACGAAGGATACAGTTGTATAGATAGGTAAGGAAAATAATCGCTTTTTGAGGAAGACGTTGAAGGATCTGGGTGGTAAGAAGGTCATGTCCAGGAGATTTGCGGACTTTTAACTATTGTAAGAGAAATTTGACCTCAGAGGGATTTACAGCCTTAGGAGGTAAGGATAGAGGAATGGGTGAAGAAAGGAATTCATTAATATTGGAAATGTGGTTAGGATGGATTTCAGGATGTGGGATAAATGTATTTGAAAGGTGTTTGGCAAATTCCTCTGCTTTGTCCTCATCTGATGCAGGCCAAGAACCGTCTTCACGTCGGAGAGGATGGGAAATAGAGTGGTATTTGAGTATTTTTTTTGGTGGCATTCCAAAGGGAATTATCTGAAGCAGATAGTGTGGAAAGGTAGGATTTGTAGGATTCGGATCTATAGGTTGTCATGTTCTTTTTGACTAATTTGGTGAAGTGGTTATATAGTCTCCGATCGTGAGGATGCCTGATTCTTTGCCAAAGGGATCGGTAACGGCGTTTGGTAAGGATAAGATCCCTAAGATCTTGCGGTAATGGATTTTTCTTGCGGACTTTGAAGGAAGGACGGGGTGAAAATGCAGTCCAAACTGCTTGCTGGATCATATTGGTAAAGGAATTGACGGCATCATCTAACTCCTGAGGTGTTTTTATGGAAAATCTGAGGTCAATGGTGTCGGATACAAGCTGGTGAAATAGGTTCCAGTCAATTGGTCCCCTAATAAATGATGGCGGAGGAAGTTTGGATATTGGGACTATAGAAAGGGTAAGGATCAAAGGACTGTGATCTGAGGACAGTTCATCAAGGCGTTCTATGGAATAGTTTAAGGGACCTAAGCCAGCATGGATGAAGAAGTCAAGGAGATCAGGATTTCGGTTTGGGTCAGTGGGCCAATATGTAGGGGTGCCTGGAGAAATAAAACTGGAATTATGGGAGTTCAGTGCAGAGCGGAGGATGCGACCTCGGGTGTTAGTAGTTCTTGAGCCCCATTGTTGATGTTTCGCATTAAAGTCTGCACCTAAAAGGAAATGAATCAATCCCTAAGGAGTTCAGGAGAGAGCTGAATTCGGAATGGGAAATGGATTTATTAGGAGGGCAGTACACCGATGCTAATGTGATGGGAAAGGAAAAGGGTTTGATTGGAACAGCTGTAGCCTGAAGGAGATCGTTTGATGAGAGTGGAAATGAGTGATGGGAGAGGGATTGATGGACTATGACAGCAGTACCACCGTGAGCTTTTCCATCAGGATGGTCGGTCCGGTAGTTTTGGTATTGTGTTATGTTAAGCTTCCGTTTACTGGTAAGTCGAGTTTCTGTAATTAAGGCTACATAAATGTTTTTATCATACAGTAAAGATGTTAGTTCGTCAGTGTGGTTTCGAATACCATTCGCATTCCAAAGGAGAATGGATAAGCTAGATGTCATTTAAGGATTTTGTTGGACAGGAAAGAGATGGGAAACAAGATTTGTTAGGAGAGATATTAGTGGTGTGACCATGGATTTGAACTCGGAGAGGAATGATGTGAGTAGTGTTGTGAGATCAGTAGCATTTGAAGGAGGGGGGATATGAGAGATTTGGTGCGGGATTTTTGGATTTTGATTCATGGAATATATTGCTTGTTGGGGCTGGTTTTGTGGTTGTAAAGGATTGATTTGTGGTTTAGAGAGGTGTTTTGGGGGTTCGGGTTGTAGCGTGGCCCCGAGATTATTTGTTTGTAGACCACCTGACATTTCGGCGTAGGAGACAGCTACAATTTTAGAAGGCTGTCTTCTTGAGGTCCTCACTTCTTCGCTGGGCCGATGTGCTGCCAGAACATGTGATTTTATATTTTTGTAGGTTTGTCAACCTTTATTATTGGCTGGATGGCCTTGGAGACATAGTGCGCAGACAGCTGGTGTTTCCCTCGGCTTGACACATTCATCAGTTTTATGCGGTTCTCCGCATTTGACGCACCTTGGAGTATGATGACAGTAGTGTCTAGTGTGCCCGTATGCTTGGCAGTTATGACATTGCACAATGTCTTTTTTTGGGTAAGGTTTTTCTATTTGAACCTGGGTATAGTAAAGTCTATTAACATCATAGATTTTTTCTACTCCGGGTGCTGGTTCTAAATCTATGAAGAAGAGAGGTAATGGAGTTTTGTTGCCTGTCCCGGGGTGTACAGTATTCTTCTTGTAGACATTTGTAATTTGTCTAACCTTGAATCCCATGGCGGTCAGTTCTTCTTCTATGACGTCAGCAGGGGTGGTTGGGTGCAATTTCCTGACTACAACTCTGATGGATCTCTCCTCCTTTAATTGATACGTATGGTAATCAGCTTTAGTCTCCGTTAGGTACTTGACTATTCGTCGGTATGTCTCGGGCGTGTCTGACTGAATCTTTGTATCATTGGTTCTACTAGTGCAGTAGTATTTTCCGGTGCCTACTGCCTTATTCAGTTGTGTGCAAAGAAGTCTAAAGGTTTTTATACTCCGTACAAAGATTGGTGGTGGCCTGTGCACTTTAGGAGCCGATGTGGACTCCATTGCTTCACTGGGTAGATTTGTTAGGGGCTGAAATCTGTTGGGTGAGTAGAAGGGAGAATCTTCAGTTAACTCAGTAGATGACCCTGGTTGGGTATTTTCATTCGACTGTCCTGCCTTGGGTTCCTTATTATCAATTGGAGTAGTAGGAGGTGTATCGACTTTACGCCTTCTATTAGGTTTAGGTTTAGTAGGGCTATTTCTTGTAGTTGATTCTAAGGATCGACTTCTCTTTGCGTTTCCTTTTTTTTCTGTTTTACTAGATAATACCTGATGGTAAAATTTCATTTTGGAGTTTTATATTGCTGGAGTAAAAGAAAAAATAAAAATAAAAAAAAGTTAGTACAGAGAAAGACAACTAAATAAAAATAAAAAGTTCGTATTAGGTTTGATCTGAAAACGGCACAGATCAACCTCACTCGCTGCCAGAGGCCGCACTGATGGCTGATACACGTAAGTCAGTCTTAGTACTGTGAGTGGGGATGGACCTGCTGCTACCAGCACCAAGATAACTAACTCCTGTCTCTTAAATCACTCTATTTTATAATTATTATAGTCAAGTTATAAGTAATTGATTTACCTCGAAATTTCACATTTTATCTCACTGAATCACTAACTATAACTGTGTGAAATTCCATGAAGGTACGTTGAATGTTAAAGATAGAATTAAGAAATATCACAGAGACGATGTTGATCACTCCAGCACGCGCTGTGAACTGAGGATATAACTATGACAAATAACAAGCATAGTGGAAATGAAAAGTTTAACTAGTTATTGGTGTTTTAAGTTATTATATGTATGAATTTCGCAGCTATTAAACGACTTTTAGTTAAATATTATTAATATTATATCGATCGGATCCTAACCTTTAAAGTAGCGGTGATAAAAACAAATTGTCGTCATTCTCTCCCCACACACAAGGTTATCGCAAAACGCAGCTAAAGAAGTTTTCACTTCAAAACACGTAATTTTGCGTAACGGATGTAAAATGGCATAAAAATAAAAATCGAGGTGAAACGTTCCACTAGCTTGGTGAGACTCAGATTTAGCCCTGATGAAGCTAGCAATATGGCCAAGGTAACGTCGGCAAATAATTTGACAGCACGGTCGAAATCATGAGAAATACGTAAAGAAAAAATAAAGTAAAAACAATTATATAAATTATTGAAAGATGTGAATAATTCAAAGAGTCGGCGCAAATAAGTTATTATGAAGTTACGAAAGGAGTTGAAATGTTGAAAGTTCTGAAATGTTCTATATAAAAATGAGTGGCCGGTGGTTAGAGGATTAGCGGGGACTGTTGAAGAACCGGTCCAATTGGCCTGTTAGAATGAGTTCGGGTCAACAGCCCCCCGTCCATAGCCGTGTGCATGAATGCACAACTACTTCTTAGATCAGGTTTCTGACAGCGTCTTAGAGCGGCGCAGGTGAACAATTGAACTTTACGACACGGCGTAGGTGGCGGAAAATATACGAGTGCTGATTATAAACCAGTCCAATAAACAAGTCCTATAAGGATCGGTTGCAACCTCGACTCCAAGAAATGCCTAAATCAAAGGTGCCTAGAGATACTACTCGTGGTAGCACTAAAATAATTCATCTAAAAGAGTTTGCCATGCAAGGATAGATTCCTAGTATTTACCTTGGTCTTTAAGATTGATTTTATACGTGAAAAATAAAGAGCATTATTGTTATCAATTATATTAGCAAAGAATTAGGAATAATTTTAGATCGTAAGGGCTATAAAAAAAACCTGTACCACGACAGGCCGTGAAGGGTCTAGTACTTAGTGCACGAAAAAGACTTTACTGTTTCTTGGACAACGGCTTGGAAAGAGGCGATTTGTCCTAGATAACGCCCATCCACTAGAATTTCCCCTCTAATTTGGGTAATCACTTTATAGAGGCTGGGTGAGCCCCAGGAGGGTCCTAGATCCCATAGAATCCATTTCTCGGCTGCTAACAGATTTTGTAAAGATCCTTTGAACTCTTATATACGATAAGAACTCAAACCTTTATATACGATAAGAATTCAAAGGTTTAATTCAAAGTCCAGATAGTTCTTATTACAGTCATATCTGTAGTTATTCACCCTGTTGATGATAACTATAAAAACATAAGAACGTATCACATTATGCTGATGATGAAGACATTCAGATTGCTGATAAATTAATCACAAATAGTATTATAATATCACAGAACTATTAATATTAATTTTTATGAAACATCTATATTAAAACACACACAGTAATTAACTTTTCTATCATTAAAAATTTCGACATTATATCGAATACGTTTTTTTTCTCTTCCACAAATCAAGTTCTCCGTCACATTAAAATGGTAACATTATTGAACATTATTTTTCGACTATACCTTTTTATAAATTTTATGTCGCATTAGATGAAGCTTACATTTGTATTCATGCATTATATGTACAATGTTTATTTAAATTTATATTATAAAGAGAATTAAAATAAAAAAAATATTTTGATGAATTTTTCTACTTTTTGTTTTATGAGTTAATTTGTGTACTAAAGGGCTCAATTAATCCCTTATGTGTATATTTAATAGCTACTTTAATAATAATCAAGTTTGAAATATTTGTTGTTAGAAGTTCCTTTTTATTCAGCCTTGTATTAATATTTAAAGTGACATTATTTTCACTACAATGATATGTATGCATTTATATTCATATGTTGAGGAATGCACAGAGTTTGCAAAACAGTCCCGTGAGTTAGGTTCGGTCAGAGGTTCATAAATTTAAAATTCATCAGACTACGAATAACAGGTAAAGGCTTAGGTTCAACTTCATCTCAAGAATTAATTATTTTTAATTCCATTAAAAATAAGGTATAAATATTCGTAATAACTAAACCAATGCTTGGGTACCCAAAGGTTCATTACCAATACAACAAAACTGGAAATTTTAACTGTCACGATCCTGATACCTCTATTTTTAGTACTACATCTCTATGCCAAATACTTACTGGGTTAGAATAATCGAGTTTATTAAAAATTCACTAATCCTAATATTTTGCTTAAAATAGAATATTTCTGAAACAGTCTATGTAGTCCAAATCCTACAATATAAATCAGCTACAATTTAGAATTATGATTTAATTCAATTGAAAATGAACAGCGGGTATAAGAAATGCATAGTAAAAGATATAACATAAAATATATCCCGAGCTATTAAAAATTAATTGTCTGCAGTAGATCAATGTTACAAATTAACAACGTCCTCGCTTGTAAATTTTCTGTACAACCTGTTCCAGCCAAAGCTAAGTGTTAATTATCATCTCCATCCTTTATTATTAATATGTGTCGATGAAACTGTGACAGAGTTTGATCGGGAATGTTTGTCTAACAAATTTTCAGTTGATTGCCCTTTCTTCCATTGCAACTGTTCAGCTAATTCATAATTCTAATAAAAACGATCCAAACCTTATTTATAAAAAAAAAAAAACACACGCCTTTTTATTTTTCATACACAGCAGTGATTTTAATTGATTATTGTCATATGCGGGTCATTAAAAAAAAAAACTGCCACTTTTATTGTCCCTCAAGTCACCTTCATTTCTCCGTTAATTGTGTTTATTTCCAAATGGGCTAATCTTTCTGAATTTACTACATATCTGAGGTATAAATATCAGATCGTTCTCAGCAGATTGCAGAGACCGTTGATTCAAGCTAAGGCCATAATTGTGTCACATTAGTTACTTCCCCAGAGCTACTTAAAATTTTTGAAACACTGGTTTAGTGCCGAATAATTTTTTTTAATTTAGCCGGTTATCGTTTCTCTTTTGGAATATAAAGGCCTACGTAATAATTGCCAGGGGTAATCCTACTTCAAGGATATAATTACTAAGCAAAACATTTGTTCACAGATTTGTCCAATACGTTATATCACATTAGTTATCTACTTATCCAGTGGTGATTCAGTGAAATGGCAGGAAAAGGGTATGCCCCACCAAGTTAGTGCGACGTTCCACATTAATTTTTATTTTGAAGTGAACAGATCCCTGTAGTTGTGTCCTTAGACTGTTTTTTAAAAACTTACTTTTACTATTCTGGCACATTATTTCCATAAAAAATATCATCATCCTTGAAGCTAATCAAGTTTTCCTTTGGTGATTAGCTGTTATGTGCACTTGCGTGGCTCACTTACTCTCAGACATATAAAATGAATAATGAATTACATTAAAAATCTAGAATTTTTTTTATTATAATAAAAATATTAATGGGTTTCTTTTAATGTGTATAAGCACCGCTGGCTCTCAGTTCGCATTAAGTCACAACAAGTTTTAACTTCTTATTCAATTCCTTCTTAATAATATTCTCGATAGCAAACATAATTTTACTATTGACTGTATATAGGTCAATGAACCGACTTGCACATACTGTCTAGGCGATATCATCATCTATACTTCGAAATGTTATTTGGATTGTTTATTTCTTGATGGAATGATTACATAAATTTACAAATTTCTCATAATCACACTCTTTTTAATTTTTTATTCTAAAACTCAAGATTATCTTTATTTTCGAGGATACTGAAAAAGAAACGAATGAAAAGTTAAATTTTGTATTGAATTGATACGAGGCAACAACCTACGCAAAAGACACCACATTTTTTTAAAAAGACCAATGCATGTTTTTATTTTTTTAATTGTATTAAATTAATTAAAATAAATATTCGTAAGGGATATTGTCCAAGAATTCAATTTCTATTTTTTTTTTTAATTGTGACATATGTATTATGAATAATAATAAGAATAATAATGAATAAAAAAAATCTTAAAAATAACTTTAGAATACACTATTCACGACACGGGATAATTAAGGTATAAAAATGGAAACCTCTCTCAAATGACAAGTTACACGAGAGCCAAGGGCCATTGAATGGAGGGCAGAGGGGAAGGGGACAGAGGGCGAAGGGACAAAAGGGAAACCGGGGACCTTAGAAAGCGAGGAAGCAGAGAGAGGAGAGAGAAAGGAAAGCTCGAGTGCGTTAGTGAATGTTGGATACAGGCACAATCAGGATGAAAAAAGGGAGTGGAATAGGGCGCAAATGAGATTCTTCTCCGCCTTAATGGTGGTCACCCTTACCTCCCCTACCTGTCCTCATCCCACAATTGCCGCCTCTTTCACTCTCCCCAATCGGCAACAAACAGACACTCTTGAATATAATAATACTAACAAAACATTATATGTGTATATATATATATATATATATATATATATATATATATATATATATATATATATATATATAATTTTTACTTATGGTTCTCGAGATTCTGTCTATTTCCTTTTGGTGACGTTTCGAGACTATGTTGGTTTCATAAGTATGCCAAATTGATGACGATATATGTAATATTGTAAAGAGTTACCTTCAATACCAAAAAACATCAATGTTTTTTTCAGAACCATAAGTAACAATCATTTATAACAGCTAAGAAATATTTTTTTTGTTTTTTTAAACACTCTATTGAAATATTGCAATCTGCCACTTGTGGGCAATAAGTAATGGTGCTAAGTAGCTATATAATCATTCTATAAAAACAAAACAAAAATGATATAAACAAAAATAAAATTATAATATAATATTATATTATATTATATAATATTATATATAATATTAAATATAATAAAAATATATACATGTGGTAATAAAAAAAATGAATGCGAAAATGATAATAAAATAAAGTCTAACAATAAAATAATTGTACACATTCATATGAGAATTACACTATTTTCAATTTGCCAGGGGTTCCCGAACTAAGCTTCTTCCCCAGGAACTTTTGGTGAAAGTTAGAAAATTTAGTAGGGATGAGGTTGAGGACGAAAGGAATGTTGAGATCATTATGGAGGGTTTTGTTGGAGACATAGTAAGGACCATTGGCAATAGTTCTCAGGACATAGGATTGAAAGGATTGTATAGGCTTGATATTTGATTTTTTTGCGGTCCCCCACAGTTCCAGTCCATTGGTCCATAGGCTTGATGATCGTCATGTATATTAGAAGTTTATTTTCTATTGAAAGATGGAACCTCTCATAGTAATCACTTAGTAATCTGCATAGTTGGCTGAATCGTCTGTTAAGTTCTTGTATTTTGAGTCTGCTGTAAGGGTTCCATGTGTCTTTTGTCAAGGAGGAAGCCAGGTTATCGTACTGTGTCTTAAATAGGTAGGACGGTTACATTCAACCGGACAGAAGGACATGTTCCCCGGCGAAGTATAAAAGTTACGTGTTTGCATGTTTCCATGAATCACATGCATGTCAAGAAAAGTATATACTGATATATATATTTTTTTTATTTATGGTTCTTTTTGATTATTTAAATATATTTTTTTTGGAGAGAAAAGATTATGTCGGCTGGGATTCGAACCCCGGTCGCCCACGTCTCTAGTGCGGTTCACTAACCAATGAGCTACCAAGGCTCGCACCCAAGCCAGACAAGCCCATTCTCTTCACTGATCCTATATCCCTTAGATCTCGCAGACGCAGGCGACCCGGGTTCGAATCCTGGCCGGCATAATCTTTTTCTCTTCAAAATAAATATATATTATTTGTGCGTGCGTTATTAAATTTCCTTAAGTTTAGTTTTAGTTTTTTAGTGTATTGACTTGATAAATTTAATGTGGTGTTTTTGTCTTATTAATTTTGTTATCGTCTATTTAAAATGAAGAGAATAACTCTTTTAGATACCGTCTTCGAAAGAAGAAGCTCTGAAATACTTCCTAAAGTTCAGAATAATTCCCAAGATCAAATTAAGTGAAGAAGGTCATCAAATGGCTTTAGAAAAGGGCAGAAATGGAGAGGTTTTAGTTGAAAGTGTAGGACGTGGCTAGAGGGGTTTGGAATTAGCACTTTACTATTGTGTTTTGCATATTTAAAAAAAAATCCATACCACAACAACCCATGAAGGATCTGCACTTCAGTACATGGTAGATACCGCACTGTTTCTTGGACAGTTGTGCAAGGAGGTGATTTGTCCAAAATTACACTCAAATTATTTTTATAAATAAATTGAGATTATTTTTTTTAACCATTAAAACATGGTTAAAAGCTTGAAACTTATTTTATTTTAACTCGTTTAATCATTCCCATAAAACTTCAAGCTCAAACATGGTAAAACTCAAAATATGACTTTATTAAAAAAGCAACATTTTGGAAATGGAATATTAGATATATCGATCAAAGCTTAAACCAATACCATTGCTACTGAAGACATAATTCAAAAATGCCAATTTTTTATGCAAGTTATTTAGTTTTTTTCTAAGGTGCGATATTAGTATGGAACATACATTTTTTATTGTTATTTTCATTGGACCGTTCCGCATTGTATTTCAGAGAAATGTTCAAACAATGATACTTTTAACAACTCATTCCAAACTTCATCATTCACCAAAATGGCCACTGAATTACAAGTTTGACAGAAGACCGGATAATAACCGTGAAAAAAAGTGAGTGCAATGCGGTGTGCGTGGTAGGAAGTATTAGGAGGACGGGAAGGATTAACTCTGTGAAGAATTCAGCTATGGAAACAAACATTCCTAGTCACGCACGCTAAGTTGTAAATGGATTGTTATCAGACACATCTGGCCCGGGTTCCATGGCACAGGGTTGCGAAGGGAGGGGAAAAACAATGGAAGGTGACAGTGGAACGGAAAATTATCCTGGACAATAAATATCGGGCAGACCACTAATTCCGAGTCGCTTTGAGAAGAAATAATTTTGGACGGTGATGAGCATTGCTGAGGCCGGTGAATGCAACACATGCTGGGATAATGAAAAGATATTGGTTTTGGTGGACAATCCTTCCTGATGATTATGATTGTACTTAGGGTAGTCCAAACACTGGGAAACCTTTTTTTAATGCTGTTCTGACATGCCGTTCGTGTGAACAGACAAGAGGATGCATATGTATCCGAAAAATGTTTCGGGATAAAGGAAGTCGTTATTAATAATTTCATTACAGCTACATATAGTCAATTATACGTGTAGTGCTTTATTATTGCTCAAAACTATAATAGTTAAATCCTACATATAATAAACACTACATGCCCTGTTGTAGTGACAATGTCCTATAACCTTAATTAATTAATAATGAATTAATGAATTTGGTCACTGCTGCTGTTTAAGAAAGATACCGAGCCTGTCTGAATACTCAAGGAAATCACTTTGAACATTTAATATGAATGTTAATGGTTTACATTTAATAAATAAAGTAGTTGGAACAAATAAAATAAGTTTTATTTATTTACTATACTTAAATAATTCGTAACAATGAAATCTTTAGATGTGAATATCTCCTAAACAAAGCGTTTGTGGACATACCTTCATAGGAAATTTTTTTCTTGTTTTGAGGTCCTTAGTTCAAATTCTCAGTTTGGCCATTTAACCGTGAAACACCCTGTATATACAGCCAGTAATGATTTTTTTCGTGAATATTATTAAAAAGGAAACAAATAAAATATTAGAAACTTGTTGTGACTTAACCTCCGGAATTTTTTTTTCAAAAGAAAAACAATACCGCACATGATCAATAACAACAATAAATTCCAAATTGTTTTCTGAAGAATAAGGCTGACGGATGCGCAACAATCTATCTCTGAAAATTAAATCAGCAACAGGAATCAGAGGATAGAGCGAGATTAATTTCAGATAACCCTCGGAATAGATCCACAGGTAGGGAAGCCGTCCGGGGAGGGGCATCAAATTAAAGCGAGACCAGTTGCAAAATAAGAGGGCTCCTACAGCACCGGAGGATCAAGTAGCCATCTATTAAATTATAGCCAGCGTAGGCAGCAGGTGGGGGCACAGTTCGCGTGGCTCTCCCTACCGAAGAATTCGTTATGCTGGGGAAGGGGAATTGACTCCCGAAGATGAGGAAACGAGGGGAAAGAAAAAAATCAGACCGGTTCTACAGGACTAGTTTTAGTCCGGGCTAAAGGAGCAAAAAACCTGTCCCATTTGAGAAAAAAATCAGACCACTGCATCATAAACAAGGAATTAGAACCCAGTCTAAAACTCCAGAATTTTTATGTCTTGAACCTCTATACCTCGCATCTCTTTAGCAATGTGAAGAAATGCTAGTGGAAATATAATTTTTTTTTCTCAAATTATTCGTAGTAACCTCAGTAATTTTTTTCTTAAGAAGGACAGTTGCAACATAGAAAATTACGGAGTTATCTCTTTTTTTCAGTTATGGAATACCTACCATTTACACTTGATTTAGATGGAAAAATTTAATAGATGAAAATGAGCACTCTTACAAGATAAATTATAATAGTGAATCGATGTATATAAGAATAAAACCTACCCATAACAAACCTACGAGGGACTGTCTGTGGTCTAGTGGCTAGAATAATAAGATTGCGGGATAGTAAAGGCAGATGGCCCTTGCATTTTTTAAAAAGAGTAAAAAACCCTCGGTTATGCCGTCCTTCAGAAGGGAAATTAAATGGGGGTCCCGAGCCGGTACGATTTTAGGCACTCGTTAAAAATCCCTATCCTATTTTAACCTGGATAGGCAAAATTTAGCACTGCAACCATTATGTATAAAAATTACATCAGTATAAAAATGACGTTAAATAAACCAACAAAAATAACTATGCAGTAAAAAATTAAAGATGGATTGATAATATTCCTTGAAAATTGTATTTTAAATTATCTTCAGCTACGGATAACAAATATAAACGTATTCTTGAAAAAATAGCTCAAGCTATTATTAACATTCTGAATCTAGATGAAACAGGATGCTCATTATTCCTATATATCTTCCCCTAACAATTCTTTTCAAGTAGACGATACGACTCCAAAGGAAAGTAACTCGAAGATACACGAGATTAAAAGCGGCGAATGAAGGGACTCGGCAACTTCTTGAAGATTCTTTCTCCTTGGACAGTTCATCGAAGCTGAGAAACTTTTCGAATGAGTTTCAGCATAAAACATCCCACCAACTTTCAAAATGACTTTTCGCCACTCAATTGTGTTTTATTCGGAAACGGTTTTCACCATTATTAATGGTGACAGCATTAAGTCAATATATCAGATTTAACAATCTCATACTTTTTTTTTACTTCATAGCAGGAGTAAATATAACTAAACGAATAAGGGAGCTCCATTTACAGCAGTTTCTTCCCAGTGATATAAACAAATTTAATGTAAAGCTTTACGAAGATAGGCAGGAAACCTAACATAAAAAACGTTTAACTCTTATCAACATATACAACGCTCATTAAACAATATTCTGGGCCACCATAATTCAGGAAAAACCTGCAATATCTTATATTTATAGTTTGAAAAATGATATTATTGCATTTTTTCCAGGAGACGATATAAATAAAAAACAAAGAATATTTGAATATTGGTAGAATATATTATAATTTTTATGAAACGTATTTACATTATTAAAAAAACATGCCAATCGATTTTTTTTTTCATATCAAAAGTGGGGCAGAAATCGGCACAGCTCATAAAATTACAGTTTTAAATATCATAAAAAATCAGCCATGAGGGTTATTCGATAGAAATCTTTTTAGCACGTTAAAAAGAATTTATTTATAAAATAAGATTTACAACTTCATTAAAAATATAAGATAATATTGACATATTTCTCATAATATTGCAGACAAATTAAACTTAATCGACGAAGTATTAGCCACATACTTTAAATGTTACCTCAAAACGTAAAGTTTTGGATTAAGGACTTCATCATCAGCAACCCTTACAGATGCAAGTAAAACCACAGAATCAGTCTTTTTAAAGTAAATATTATTGTAGAACTCTGAAACCTTGTTAAAAATAACTAACCAAAAAAGAAAAAATGTATTTAAAAAAAAAGTTTGGAAAAAGAAAAAAAATAAATTCGATAAAAGCTAGTTAGTTGAGTGTTTCATTGAGGAAACTGGTGGGGTTGTTTGGCAAATTAATGATTTATAAAGGCTAGCCTGTCAAGTTTAATAGTTATTTATGCACCTAGAGACTAAAGAAGATCATTATTCCCTCAGCTTTAAGTTTGTACCTTCGCATTCGCTCGGGTACAATTCGAGTTTGTTCCCAAGCGAATGTGAGGGAACAATCGAGTTTATTCCCGAGTGAATGTAAGGGAATAATTATTTTCACTCACGAGGCCAAGCCAAGCTGGAGATAGAATGTATTTTTATAATTTATATATGTCTAAAACTGGTTCTACAGTAAATCTACTGGTATTAATGATTTCGGAAATGGCATTAATTTCAGTAATTTTTATTTTAAATAGTACTTCTTTTTAAATTAAATAATAAATATTATCGGTTTTATTGTGAAATAAAAGAAAAAACATTATAAGCTTTATGATGTTGCTTTACTTACTTCATGATGCATCTAGCAAAAAAAAAAAAATATATATATATGTGTGTGAAAAATAAATGTTAAATTGTTGAAGTACAAAAACAAAATTTCATCTCATAAAACTATATAATATATTAAATTACACTTAATATGAGAAGTAAATGTCTTTGAAAGCCAGCTAGTGAATGTTATCTCTTTTAAGTTCACAGTTTACCAGCATTGTGACTAAGGGCTTATTCTAATGTGAGAGCTTAGCAAGGATTTAGTGAGCTGTTAGGGAAGAAGCAGGCATCCACCAACTCCCCCCGTCACGAGACATTTCCAGTTATTAAGTCAAATAAGCTCCCGGTCCTAAGTAATTATTATCCGACCTGGCAACTCAGCGGACAAAGGAATTCCTCTCAGTGTCAACTGTTAACTTGTAATATAACAACTGTTGCCTCACTAAACAGAGGTTCTCTATCAGTGGTGGCTAGAGAAATCCTAACATCAAATAAAAAAATATTATTAATTCGAATTTTAGGAGTGAATACAATTTTTAATTTGTAAAAATTAGCAATCACAATAATATATCATATTACGTAAAATGCTAGAATTAGATTTTAAATATTCAAATCAATCAATATTTATAATATTACATTTATTATCAGTTGTGTATGGACCCTGGAGGATGTGAAAACCCACTTGGGACTCACCCAGCCTCTAAAAGTGGGTACCCTGAATTGGGGGAAATCTGGTGGTCAAGCGTAATCAAGGAGGACTCCCCCCCTGCAAAACCTTTGTCCTTGAAACAGTTTCTACCGCCTATTGAATCCAATACTCTTAATGGATGGTAGTATAGTTTTTTTCTTTTTCTTAAAAGTCAAATTTGGTCACCAACCTATCAATTATTCAATGATTTAGAGATTTTCAAGGATAAACAATTTAGCACAGTAGTATAGTTTTAGAAACTAAGCAATACAAACTGTAACTCAGAGATTAGATTAAAATTCTCACAGTATGGTTAGAAATAAAGGAAATTATTTTTGCAATGGTTTCGGACATAATGACTCTTCAAGGAATTAGAGAAAATAAATTATTTCTATTTCTCAATCAATGCATTTAGGATTTATTTGGGAATAAAAAGTAATGTCAAATGTTAAAGTTAAACATTGTATGTAGACTACAGTAATACATTTATAACAGAATAACGATAATTAAGATTGGGGAATAGAGATAGTTGGGGAATGCAACTGTCTCCATTCTCCGTTATATCATCCAGTAAATTATTTTCCTCTCTAAGATAATTAAGATTATACTGAAGAATATAATTTTTAAAAAACACCTTTTAAAGCAACAATTATAGAAAATACTGAGAAAAACTAAAACATTACATCTATATTTATTTATTGATGAGATCGAATCAAATAAGAAATTGTTAATGACGCAAAAAAAAAAAAAAAGAGGAATTATTTAATTTATATCTTTGGTGGCTATTAGAGGATAATTCAGGATTTTTTTTGGTAAAAATAAATTTCATATGGGGGTCATCTGTGATGTAGTGGTTAGCATAGCAAGTTTATTGGAACAATGGCGGTCCAGTGCCTCTGGGCATAGGCATCCCACTGTAGGATCGTCGGATTAGCCATATCATCATAAAGTGACATTTAATGAATAAACAAGCAACAAAAAATGTAATAAAACCCTACCTTTTTATGTAGGGTTTTTAAAATAAACATCGGTGCCTTTTTAGTCCCCAAAAGGTTCATTAATGACTGTCGAGATAGAGGTAAAGTATTCCCGTAAAAAAAGTGTAATTAAGCAAAACAATCACACATGGTGGAACAATATAGGAGGATATAGAGCGCCTATCCACTGTTCTACCTCCTCTTAACATTTTATTAAGCCGCGGGTGTGTATACGCAGTACAGACCCAATTTAAAAACAACCGTCACAAAGAAAATAATTACGATTCCGTTCTCGGACTTCAAACTTAATTAATAGAGTTAATGATGAAGATTGAAACTATTTAAGTTTCAGAACTGTACTGGAAGTTAACTGCTAAGTTCCGGGATATGATTTACCCAGATGAGGTTAATTTCACTGCGGCTCTCAAAGAAAAGAAAAATTAGTCGAAAGGGAAAAGGATTAAAAAAAACTGATAAGGCTATAAATGAAGTTGTTTTTGATTAAGGAGGGCCGTTAGTAAAACTGACAATAAAGTAATTAAGAGAGGCGGGATAAAGAGGAGGAGATAAAGTCCCTTCAGTAAACTGGCGAATCGGCGCCCTTCCGCCCTTCCGATCCTCGGGTCAATTTAAAAGGGCCCGAGGAATGTAAACAAATGGGCGGTGTCTAATGAAACCTAGCGAAGGGCTTCGGCTTTAATTGCGGCCCTGCTCCTTGTCCTACGGCTGCCACGGGGACTCGTGTTTACCCGGCTTGGGTCTGGCCATGGCGAAGAAGAAGGGTATCAGTTGTGTCTAATGAGGTACCGATAAAAAGTACGGATTTGTCACAATTCCAAGTTCTAGCAGTAACAAAATAAGCAAAAACTGTTGGTTAGTTAGTTTATTTTAAAAATGAGGCGTAAAACCTGTTGGTCCTCAACGCCTAAGTTAAATTTGGTATAAATATATATTACTTTTTAAAACATTTTATATTACGGTTTTTAAATATTTTTGTTTTGAAGAGAAAAGATTTGTCCGGCCGAGATTTGAACCCGGGTCAAATAAATAAATAACAATTACATTAGTTTGTAATTGAATCATGATAAGATACGATAAGTTAAGATAAAAATATAATAAAATAGAAATTAAAAAATACATAAAGAAAAATAATGATAATAATAAGCCTGGATGGCGGTACCACCAATCTCTGCTTCAAACTTCTGTCTACTAACCACTACTCAAACCCTAATACGCCAGATCACTCTTAACGCAATCATCTCAAAATAAAGATAAGATAAAATACAAGAGAGAAGATAACTAACTGCATTAGATATTTTTAGCTAATCCTTCTTTCGAAAGAATTGTAATAACCTCAAAATCTGTTAAAACCGTTCTTGATGGCATTAAATTAATATATTATTAGATACAAAGGTCTTTAAAGTTCCAACAGACCATCTTTGTAAAGGATGGTAGACTATGATAGGTTTAGAAAATATGCAAAGGAAAAACTAGAATAATTTAATATTTCTTTATAAAAATATTACAATAATCAAGACATTCAGGATCAATGTTCTAAAATTTCAAAAAATTACTATAAACAATTTGTCTATCACAGTGCCTATGAAGGGATTTATTTAACATAAGTTTCTGATGATTGTTCAATTCGTATTTCCTTAATCAGACCAGAACTTAATGTCAAGCACTTGTATCTAACACAACACTTTGCCACCTCATTTCTTATGCTTTTAGTCCGGTTCTAAACAAAAAGTTTAGAGAGCATTAATTGCTTGACTAACAAGTGCAAAAAATGTGAATTTTTTCGATCTTTTAAAATTTGGAAATATCCATTTTTAATCCTGAACCTCTCAATTGTAAAATATGCAAGCGTGTATTATTCAATCTAAAATATAACGAGTTTTGTTCTCAGTTTTAGGTATAACTTGAAGGAAGAGAAAACCATGTTGCGAAGAAGGGGGATGTTGGTTTATGTATGGAAACTTTTTTTTAGGTCAATGTTCTTTTTTAAAATATTTATTCTCATTTCACCGAAACAAGCACGTTTACATTTTTGGATTGGTTTCAATTACGTTACAGTTTGTGAACGCAATCGCAATGACATTTTCTTTTTTTTTTTATCATGCTTTCAAATATATTATAAATATTGGAAACATATATAAAATCTGTGGTATAACAACTTTTTTCAAACAAAACGACAACATTTTTATAATTGGAAAAACGCCTTGATTTGTAGTAACAATGTACTGCAGTTGAATAAACGTAAAAAAAAAGATGAATACACTTAAAACTAGCAATCAATGGTTAATATTTATTTTTAGGCAACCCGTGTTATGAAATAAGAATTTAACTCTGATTAGAATAGGCAGTTAGCTATAGAAATAAGCATTAGTAATACAACATTCAACGCTAATAATTAGTTTTAAAAGAGATTTAAACACGAGTACTGATTTTTTCATGATGTGCATCAAGGGGTTTATTTAACAGAATCTTTTGAGTATCGTTCACCTCGAATTTCCTTATTCGGACTAGAACTTAACATCTTTATTCTAGAAGGTATTAATAATTCAATGGGTGAATCTTTTAGGGCAAATGTTTAGAGCGTGCATAAAATACCTAGAATCGAACGATTTCCGCTACCATATATACCAACCTAAAGAAGAAAAACCCTACAGATTCGTAGGTAGAAATCTTAATTATACCTTACCTCTATCAAGGTACACATTACCTAATTATCTGATTAAATATGATTTAGATATAAAATAATTCGTCGTCCGTCTAATCTCCAATATTTTACATCGTAAGACGAACCCCTCCCGCTTTCTTTTGTGGACTAACAAGCTGTAAACCATGTTGGTGGTCTTTAACATCTTTTAACAACTTAAAATAATGTTAAAGTTGAGAAACCTCATAAAAGAAGGGGCATTGTTCAATGCATCTTGTGCCAATAAATAAAAAAACCCGAGCTTTCTGCCGGGTTTTAACATCTTTATTCTAGAAGGTATTAATAATTCAATGGGTGAATCTTTTAGGGCAAATGTTTAGAGCGTGCATAAAATACCTAGAATCGAACGATTTCCGCTACCATATATACCAACCTAAAGAAGAAAAACCCTACAGATTCGTAGGTAGAAATCTTAATTATACCTTACCTCTATCAAGGTACACATTACCTAATTATCTGATTAAATATGATTTAGATATAAAATAATTCGTCGTCCGTCTAATCTCTAATATTTTACATCGTAAGACGAACCCCTCCCGCTTTCTTTTGTGGACTAACAAGCTGTAAACCATGTTGGTGGTCTTTAACATCTTTTAACAACTTAAAATAATGTTAAAGTTGAGAAACCTCATAAAAGAAGGGGCATTGTTCAATGCATCTTGTGCCAATAAATAAAAAAACCCGAGCTTTCTGCCGGTAGAAACCAAGATGCATGTGTGTCAAGATCATCCCTGTGACAGGTGATAATATACTTGTGAAACCTTATATCAATATCCTCTACTGATGAAGGCCTTACCCGAAATTCAATAAACAGCAATCTCAAATAAAACAAATTACAGCAATATTTAATGCGGACTAAAATGTTGATGCTTAGATCTTGATTATGACTGCCCTTTAGCATTTAAACCGATACAATGGCCTATGAACATACGAAACCTGAACCACTATGCTTCATTATCACTCACATTTTGCAAATTTACATCGCCACATTTATATTGATAAGAGGCCTTTCATCTGATCATTTGCCTGTTGTTCTATCTCTGTCTAGACTATTATTTACTACAAATCATGTAAATAATACCCTGGAAGAATAATAATTAGTTCATTTCATTTTAGTATAAGTGATAAAATTATCCTTGATACAAGCCGATAAACTGCAGGTTATTGATAACGCTTTAAAAGATTGTAAAAACTGCTGCTTGGTAGTATGAGACAGACATATACCAGCAATACTAAACACCCAACATCCCTTATTATCGAAAAACGATGTGCAAAGAACTAGTGGAAAAGATATATTAGTGATACATTACAAAACCAACTTGCTAATAGAATTAGCAAACGTATAAAATACAAACACTACACTTACAACACACGTCTCACTAACTTACAGGCAAGTAATGATATTATCATTTTCAAACAAAATTAACATACGCAGCATGCAATTTAAACCGATATGGACATTTGCCACGCAGGTGTGGTTTGACAGACCACTCAAACCTCTAAGTCTAAATACCTTCCTTATAATACTCTTACTCTTTCTATAATAGTCACTTCTACGTAACCAATAAACCACAACAGAATGTCCCGGATATACCTCTCGTTGCTGACTTGAAACATTTCATCGCACTTGCTGGAAAAAACAGAATCCGACAAGGGTATTAGGGTATCTCCTAACTACAGAGAGATCAAACGCTTTCAACGGGAGTTTTCTCCATCCATGCTTCCCTGTTAATCCCAAACTGAAATTATTAAAAGAGCACAGATAAAATGTCGAATGGAATTTGTATAATGTTCTCAAAATAATTATTTCATCATCATCACCATACGGCGCTTGGCAGCCTATGGTCTGCTTCCACATCGTCCAGCCATCGCAGTCTAGGCCAGCCTCTTCCTCTTCCTCCACCTAGACCTCCCTCCATGACCAGCTTTGGGAGCCTTTTGTGTCCATTCTGTGTATGTGCCCCAACCATTTTAATCTTGCTTTTTAATACAAGAAACTATATCAGGTTCTCCATGTAGGTCCTTGAGTTCTTGATTCTTTTTTTTTATAAATATTTACTATTGTATTATCATAAATCTGGACTTGATGTATTTGATGGATGTACGATTTTCATGAAAAGAGTTAGATAATTGTAGGCGAAGACATGAGGACGACAGCGTGCAATTGAATTACTGTCATCGACAACCTCAGATCGATATGTTACCCTTCTGCACTACCTAACCCACGCCAATGCTTTTAATAATCCATACATTTCCAATATAAAATAAACAGTAAACAGCAAATATTTATATATTTTATCAAAAATAGGGTGCTATATTAAATAATAAAAAGCAATTAATGTCGTAATTTATTCTTTTGTTGTTTTAAATTATTGAATTAATGTAGTAGCACGGATTTAAATTGCTAAGTAAAGCAAATTTAAACGGCCTTAATAAAAAATTGGCATTTTTGAGTTAACTTTTCAGTAGCAATTGTATTTTAACCAATAAAGCTTTTTAATTCAGGACCAACATATCTGATATTCCATTTCCAACAAGTTTTTTATTGTTTAATGAAGTCATAATTTGATTTGCATCATGTTTAAACTTGAAGTCAAAAATTGAAATTAAAAACAATTTCAAGCTTTAAAAAAATTATAATGATTGATAAAATAATTTGGACACCATCATTACAATAGGAATATAGGCTTTAATAATACCCATTTCTTTTTAGCTCATCTGGTTCAATTTCAACAAAACATGTGACCTACAAATACCGGTATTGAAAAATTAGATTTATTGAGTTTTGAAATTTACTGTTTGTTCATTTGACGTCATTTTATGCTGCTAAGGATTTTTGTCTGTCAAGCTAAATTTTGTCTGTCCAGCTTTAATTGGGACCGGGATCATTAACGAGTAATGGATATCGTCCAGTTCCAGGGACACGGTTTTACGTCCCTTCCGAAGGAGGGCAGAACCAAGGATTTTTAAAAAAAATTAAAGCCACCTGCCGGGCTTCGAACCCGCGGTATATATATATATATATATATATATATATATATATATATATATATATATACGTATGTGTGATAACTATACATATTTTATCTTCAAAATAACAGTATTTAAAAATTATAACAATTAAAAAATTAAATAAAAGGGAAATTAAAAATTATGATGGACTAAAGGACATATTATATTATTAATATTTCTAATGACTCGAGTCCTTGAAAATATTACGCGTTATCCATTTTTTTTTCCTTTTTGAATTAAACATGTGTAATATAAAAACAGGGCAAAGTTGGTGGGTGGAAAGAAGAACAGCTAAAAACAGGCTGCGAAAAATAGCTCCCCTTCCTAATGACACGAGTTTTTCATAGGACGAGCTGCTTTGCATAAGAAATCTACATACGCCCTTAGGGCTAATGCTGGAAGGCATTAAACCTTTCTTCTGTCTTAGTCTTTAAGCCTACAACCATAGCGCTTGCCGTAGTCTTCCATTGTAATCACTTTCATTCATTTCGCAGTTAAACTCGAAATTACTTTTTAGGATGAAGCATTAAGGATAACTATAATTTTAGTTTCCAAATGAAAGAAGGAAAAGTATTTTCAATAAAAAATTCAACACGAATTTAGATCGGATTACAATATTATATTACTACAATATTAAAATATAATATCATTACTAACTCTAAAATCGATAGTTGATTTATCACTAAAATTGTGGACACACAAATGCTGAAAAAAATCGTCAAGCATCAAGAATAATATGTTAAGTAACTAATAAATTTATTTAGGTTTTTCAAATTGAGCTAAGAATTAGATTAATATTATTTATAATAATAATAGTAGTTGTGAATTGAATGATAACTTAAGTTCAATACTTTTTTCGTTTTTTTTTGTTAAATAAATATTTTCCATATTTTAAGTATAATATAGTGTTTTTCAAGTCGTATTGTACATATAGCAGATTTACTTATTGTAATATTATTATAGTTGTAAATATCAATAAATTAAATTAAAAAAAATTAAATTAAAAGTATAATATATCCAATAAAAGTAAATGTCACGATTAAAGAATACAATGTGTATAAAAAAAATTACCCGGTAGAAAAACGGTTGTCTGAGTATCATTGAATAGGCATTACTTTATTCTTGGGTTAGTTAATGATATAACTGTTACGATGTGGCCAATGTATATTTATCATTCTGAAAGCAAACTTTTCTTCTCAAACTAATGATCGGGTTGCTACAATTTTTTTTTTCATATATTTTATATTATATATTTTTAGATTATATTTATTGTTATTTAAAAGGAGCGGAGTGGCTCAGTGGTAAAGCACTGAGTAGCCAGGCCAGAAATCCTGGTTCAAATCCCGCTGCACGCAGTTACTTTTAGTCTGTTTGCGGCGGGAGATTGATCATATTGGATTTAGGAACCTCCCGGAGCTCACTCAGCCTCTATAAAATATTATAAAAATAGGGTACCCAGAATAAAGGGGAAAACCTGGCGGTTGAGCTTGACTTAGGACAAGTCACCTCCTTGCAGAACCGTTGTCCATGAAACAGTACAGTCTTTACCATGTACTGAACCCCAGGCATTTTGAGTGGGAATAAAGTTTTTGATGAAAGGATTAATATCGAATTCGGGCCATATAAGAAATAAATTGGACATTTAGGTATTTATGGATAAGTTTATTCGTAAAAAAACTTTGTGATTGTAAGGATTGGATATGTCAGGAATTAGATGGAATATTGAAACCCCAAAGCTCTACTCCAATGGTAGAAATCTACAACTGAGTTGTATTTTTCGTTTCAGAATATTACAATAATAACCATCCTGATTATTTACCCCATCATACAGATCGCTCTAAAGCATTAAATATTAATTTATGTAAATTAATAAATAAAAACGATGGATATAATTCATATGTGCCATGGGTGTATAATAAAATATATATTTGAATAAATAATGATAACTTAAAAGACCAGTTTAAACAAACTAAAATCAATTATTGATGTGAAAATGGTTGACTGGATATATCATAAAAGAGTTTGAAATGGTCGTGGGGAGGGTGCAGTTTACAGAAAATAAGTATAACTTATTTCTTTTGTACTAACGTTTCGGCCTGTTTTTAGCCCATTATCAGGGGAATGCAAAGTCCGACTGTAACTGACAGTTTCTCTCCAAATGTACTTAATTATCTATAATGAACGCAATAAAGGTCCGTAATGAATAAAAATTGAACTCTTAAAATAATATAAGCGCATGGATTCCTAGCTGAGAAGCTATGCAACCATAATCATATCGAATAGGAGAAATGATATTGAATGTAGATAAATTAAAGCTCATTAGACATCCATCCAGGGAACCTGATCGGGAAGCCGAGATGTGTGGTTTCTCGCTGACACTCGATATCTTCCAGAGACCGGATGGTCGGGTAACACTGGGTGGGCCTCACCGATAAAAAAAACTCTGGCCTGATCGTTAGACATTTTGGGCCCTGTTACACCTCAGGCCCAACAATACATAACAAAAAGAAAATTAAATCGCATTTATTAAAAGTAATTATCAATATTAGTTAAAAGGTCTGTTCCTTTTTTACTTATGTATGTATGAAATAGGATTGCTATAGTGAATTAGTTGAACGGAAACATAGATACTGGGTTCAAATTAACAAATCTTGAAAAACTCAGTTCAAAAAGTATAAATTGTGCGATATTGAAATTACAAATTTAAGATATGTTATGAAATAGTTGGGGGTGCAGTCAATTAAAACACCTTAATAAGTGTAACTTGTAATGTAGGCCATCTTCAGAAGTTACAGTCAACCAATTCTTCTCTAACATAAAGTATGTATAAGTCGTACGTTTAAATTGAGGCACATACATTTTTGTTATTGGTCGCTACATTGGTAAGCTGGCGGCTTTATATCGAAATTTTAAAGTTAGAACTTATAAAGCTATCATCCTTTCAACTGTTTCAACTAACTCTAAAGGATGTACAAAGCTTTAAGGGAAAATAACGTATTATGTAGAACCTCCGAAGAAGGACCAGTTGAGGAAGGAGGTTGCTCAAAAGGGAATTGCGGAGCACTCATCTTAATATAATTGAAGTATGAGTGTTATGGAGATTAAGATGTGCTTATAAAGTTGTTGGTCTTAGTAACGAACCAATTCATTATGAAACATAGGTGGGAGAATTTAATAGTACTGTTATTATATTGTGTTCGGGCTTGGGATGACGGAAATTGGCAAACGGCCCTGATATCGATATCGAGCATTCGAGTTTTCTATCAATGAAATTATTATATATATATATATATATATATATATATATATATATATATATATATATATATATAATATATATATATATATATATATATTATTATTATTGGAGGTACTGATATTTTTTCTAAACTTCAAACGTGCCCTTCGATCATCGAATTTACAATTTTTTTTTACAAATTAGTAAAGTTTAACATTAGCTATTATCCTAAATGAAATCATTCAACGCGGCTTACAAATGCCGAATTATAAAGATTGATTCTCTAATGTGACTTAAATAGTGTTTATTTGACAGCCATAACAGAAAATGATTAAATGTAAAACATTTCATAGTTGATATTGAAAAATTAAAAGAGACCTTACATGAATGTTAAGACCGTGGAAAAATTCCAACGAAAAGTATATTTTAGTGTTTAAAAGCAAATATCCCGAAATAGCAGAAGTAACATATAACGCTAAATGTCATTGACAAGCTCAATATATTGTGCACAATGTTAATTTGTAAAAATTAAAGAAAACCTTTTTTTTTGTTTATTTTGCTTTTTTGGCCTACCATTTAATTTTGTATTTATTTTATATAATTTATTATTAAATATGTATTTAACAAAATTACATTTTATATAGAAAAATAAGTGAAATTTGTATGATATCCAGACAGCAATGTGCAGGAAGAGAGGAGGATGGTGAGCCGATCAACTGGAGTGCTACTCCCGGATTTAAGCCCTTCTTAGGTCCCAGTTGTCTAGCCAGAGGTCTCAGTTTATGGTCGTGGGCCCTTCTGGGCTGAGTATGTGACCGCATCAATGGCTCGAATAGATTCCGAATCACAATGAAATTCGAAGAAATAATTTCGATTAAATCACGAAATAACTGAAAAATCGTCGTATCTCATCAATTATTTCTGATTCTGATTTAAGTTTTATTCATTTTTTCTTGTCATTCCTATATATAGCTTATATAGCCTATTATATTTTCTTTAGTTCATATTGATTCTTGGTCAACATGATGGTCAAAAATAAGGTCGAAACGTTGGCAAAAATTAAACGTATATTTTGTAAAAATTATTGACTGCATCCTGTGACCATTTCAAACATTGGGTCATTTGATGTAACGAAACAAACTGACAAAAAGAGGTGCGAGTGACTGAGCCGGTAACCAGGGACTGTTATCCGCCAACGCTTATAAGTGAACACTGGTAATTCTGAAACGGATACCTAGTTTATTATCCATGTTAATAGAAATTTAAATATGTAAAATGTAATAATAAAATGTTAATTCTAGATTTATCTAGCCATGTTCCTCTTCTTATATTCTGATGTGCAGTTGAGGAAATAATTCTAATTTCTATCCTTGCCAAATTCCATTTGATAGCATTTTTCACAGAATTTCATCTATGAAATTATTATGAAGTTCTGGAAGTATATCACAGCGTCTTCTTTTATATACGAATAAAAACAAAGTGTTAATCTGTTCATTTTAAAAACGGATTGACAAAAGGTGTAAGACAAAACAGCAAAATTAAATTTAATAAAAATTCAAATAGACAAATATCAAAATTAAAAAGTCAAGTAAACTAAAAAAACAATAAAGAAATCCTATTTTTATATTACATCTCAATCAATTTTTTATATTACATCCCATACTTATATTTTCAAATTGTTTACATTTCTGTCATTCTACGAGATACCTATTCATTTCTTTCTACATATTCTTGTATTATTACATTTTACTTATGTAACCTCTAGAAGTCTATTATCATACAATTTATACCTATAATTATACTAGTTTTTTCTTATCCCACCCTTTTTTTATATTTTAATCTTCTCATTTTGTATCTTTCTGTTTACCTCCTCATTTTTCTTTCCCTTTATATTATGTTTACATTTTTATCCTTTCTGTACATTTATTTTCTGTATTTTATATTCGTTATCTTTAATTATTATATCTGTTACTACTTTATTTTATATTATTCTGTAACTATTTTAATATTCGTTATCTTTAATTATCATATCTATTCACTATTTTGTCATATCTAGTCACTATTTATATTATTATACATTACATGTAACTATATTCTTGTTACTGCAACGTTTTTCCCCTCATAGATGGCCTACATTGTAGGTCGAAACGTCGGCACACAATAAATGGTATGCACTTATTATGGTGTTTTCATTGACTGCACCCCCAACTATTTCTTCCTTACAATAAAGAAAACCATTTAATAACACACTTAAAAATACCTCAAATGGTTATAAGGCACGAAAATAGGAGTCCGGATTATACGATGTCAAGTACCCGTTAATCCCAATCCTAATTATCCCTGAATAGGTAAAAATTATGACTCCCACTGTAGTATCATGTAATTAGTTAAAGCAGCTTAATAGTGACTTTAAAGATCAAACAAATAACTAAAATGAGACGAACGATAATAAGAGGATACATGAGATGAGGAGGTAGGTATCATTGGTACCAGCTAAGTCACAAGTACCCAAAAAATAATCAGATTTTAAAAATACAAATGCTGATCAAAAATTAGAATAAGTCGATTGTACCTAGCATTATTATATAAAAATGCTAAGTCAGTTGGCGTCCAGGTAGAGGTATTTCCTTACCGAATAGAGTTTATCAATGGGCCGAGGAAAATGACCGACAGTTTATGAACCGTAGGCACTCTACTCTCCCGGGACCAATCTCTTCAATGGCCTTTCCCTTTTTCCCCCTCCAACTGGCGCATATATGTTCCAATTCTCTTCCCCACCACATCATCCTCTTTTCTTGTTAACGGTTTTTCCCATCTATGACTAAGAAACAGTTAAATATTAGTTTGAATATAAAAAATGGTCTAATAAAACTTAAGAACATAATTCAGAATGTTGGACTATGAGCACTTGTAATAAAATATAAATTCCAGTACAGTCGTGCAGCGGAGTCGCGACATTATCGTAGTTTTTGGCTAGAAATGGTATAATATAATGTTATATTAATATGTCAGTAAAAGATAGCACAGTCTTGCAGCAATACGTTGCAAGTGCTCGATTTATCTCTTTACTAACGGCTAAGGCAACTAATTTTAGAATTTAACAAGTAATACTAATTTATCCACAAACCGCATTATTAAATCAATCAATTTTTGGTAATTCTTTTATTTTAATAGTAAGAAATAAATAAACTTATATGATAAATAATTGTAATAGAAAAATTCTAATATTAGACAATAGATTTCTTACTTAATTTGGTAGAAACTGCTAATTGCTAGAAGAATCAGGCTTATAGATCGAGACATTATTCCTTACACCGCCACACAATTAAAAATCTTATTGAAAAAAAAAAAAAAGATTTTCTCAGCTTGCTCATTGCGCTTTGATACGATTAAGGTGGAAGAAATAAAATAAAAAAGCGGACCACTGATATCGCAATAGAGGATAGACGAGTTTTACAAAAGGAATCCTAGCTATATTAGAAGAAATCATCAATATTTCATTGCTCTGTCATGCCCTGCAAGGAAATGATCCAGGAGCGAGAAATGTAAAGGGAGCGAGAAATAGGAGGGAAACGCGGCAGGGAGAAGAAAGAAACAGAAGTTAATGACGAGTGAGGAAATGGAAATAAAAAAAAAAGTTAAAGACTAAAAAGGGGTGTATGTTACAAGGGTGGCATTAGGGGGACCAATCCGATGTGCTACTGAAAAAGTAATTATCCAAACGTGAGCCTTCTTTTGGAGTCATCAGGTGTTCTGGCTCATTTGCCTCCCCGGCGTCGCTGTACCACGCGGGAGGTCTGCTTTCACGGTAATTATAGTTTAGATATAATGGCCATGTTTTCGGGTACTATATAACACTAAATCTGTAAAGAAAATTCAGTCAATTTTGTGTATACATCAATTATATTATCTACTTAATTACATACCCACCTCTATCAGTACGTCCCAAGAAGAGTCTTGGGTTCAGTAAGTGGTAGAGACTGTACTGTTTACAGAAACCACGGTTGGGCAGGGAGGTAATTTGCCCGAGATAATGCTCAATCGCTAGATTTTTCTCTCTATTTTGAGCGCCCACTGTTCAGAGGCTAGGAGAGCCATATGAGAGTCTCTAGAGCCAAAAGGATCCATCACGGCTGTTAAAAGATTAAATAAATAAACACAACCGAATTTGAACCCGGAATTTTCGGCTAATCGACACAGCCCTCCACAACGAGGGGATATTACCAATCAATATTAATAAATTGCGATTTAAATCAAATGTTTAGATATGTGAATATCTTTTAACAACAAGTTCTCGGGATAGCAGCAACCTATCATAAAAATAAACTTGAAATTTTAGTAATGTAATAAAACAATGACAAAATTTTATATCATTCTTGTAAAATGAGAAATTAAGCATCCTTATTGTGTTTTTTTCTGCCTTTGTCAACAAGAGTGAGTAGATTCGAAACTAGAAGCATAATTAAAAATGTTTTATTCGGGCTGGATCACTAACATCATCACTTCCCTTGGTAACTAATTGTTTAACAAGCGGTATCAATTAAAGAAGAGGAGAGAATAATTCGCTACAGGCGTTCTTTCAATTTTCTCCAAACCTGTTTTGGGCCATTCCAAGTGAAATCACCCATGATTTGCATGAAACCTTGCACATTTACTTATACTTATGTCCTAAGAAGACTTGTCAAGGTTTATTGTTCTAGGATGTATACTTTTTTCTAATATAATTTTAAAAATATAAATATTGCAATAATTTGGTTCCGTGCAATCGCTTGCGGGAAATCAGTAAAATTTACAAAAAATATAACATTTCAGGTATTAATAAAGACTTTTATCTGGAAATTAGTCCACAGTTTAATAAAAGTACACTGTTTAAGTATCCATAGTATTAAAAAAGTTATAAAATTCATATTGCATGACACTATATTGGTTAACTAAAACAAGGGTTTACAGAAACGCTCGTAACTTTTTTCTCCAAACAGCTGGGAAGCTGGAAAAGGTTCCAAATAAAACCTATGATTATGAGATATAGAAACATAGCGTATGTCAGTTCAGGTGTAAAAAGGAATTTATATTTAAAATTTCATAACGATCAGTTCCGTAGTTTTTTGTATAGTAATTAACAATAATGCTGAAGAGCAGTAGCTGTATGCCTGCAGTAACTTGCTCTGCATGCACAGACATGAAAACTGCTGAAAATGACTTGGACGAAACAGATCATTTGTCATCAGTGTTCAGTTGTTCTCAGTCTTTCTATGGAGCTGATCATGTTTTAAATTTGTGCAACATTTTGTCATTCTCATATTTTTTTATGAATTGAGGGTGTTCTTTTAAATTAAGTTATCAAGTGTAGTGTTTAGTTAATGGATTTTTTTTTAAATAATAGTATTTATGACTTTTTTGCATCTTGTGTCACAATGGAAAATTTGAATCCATGTACTTTTGGAATATTACTTGAGACACCATGCCACTTAACAACGTACACGTCAACAAGAAACTTTCCTCTTCAAAACACAAAAACTTTTCGGAACTGAAAGATAATTTAAAAGATTTAATATTGCTTCGGTCAAGTATAACCCTTATCTCGGATCAAGAAAAACTATATGTGGACATCACTTTACTATTATTTAAAGATTTTTGAAAGTCATCACAGAACTTGCTGTGGCCCTTATAAAATACCCAAAAGAACTGTAAACAAATCCTTGTGGCTAGTAAATTTGGCTGTGGCAAAATCATTAACTAGTAGAGGAATAAATATAAAACCAGAACAAAAATTATGCCCAACATTTCGAAATTTATTTGGGGAAAAAACTGAAACTGTGGAAACAAGCCGTCGTAGTGCCGCTGTTCAAGCCTGGGAAGAGTGGGGGACTACCGGAGCACTATCGGCAGATTAGCTTGCTCTCCCACATGATTAAAATCTTCGAAAGGCTGGTCCATCATTATAAGACGAAGCACTGCAGAGAGGAGAATATCATCCTGCCTGAGCAGACTGGTTTCCAGAGGGGAGTCGCCTGAGACCATCACCTGGCCAAACTGCAGGCGCACACCATAGAGCACATGCGAATGAACAGAGCTACGGCGTTCATATCACTGGACTGCACCCAGGCTTTTGACTGTGTGTCACACACACTGCGACACCTACGCTTGGAAGAGTTTAGGTTTCCCACCTCGGTGTGCATCCTTATCGGGAGCTAACTTAGCAAAAGATCATACGCTGTGCGAGTCGGAAATAGCTACTAGAGTTCTAGCACCACCACCTGAGGATTACCTCAAGGGTCTGTGCTGGGGCCACTGATGTTCGTGATTTTCACTAGTGGTCGCCATGAAGCATCCAGGAGCAGTGTTAGGGATACCAGCCTATGCGGATGATGTAGGGATTTAGGCCACCAGCGATTTGAAGATTTGGGATGCTCTCCATGCGCTTCCTAGTCACAATAAGGCCCTGTATGGCAAATTGGAAAAAGTAAATCGCGTTTTGAAAGAAAAAGTATACCGTGCATTAGATTACAGCGAGGTAAAGATTTCGATATATCTAAGGGTAATATTAATATGGATGCATAAATGACGAAGAAGGCACAAGATCGATGCCTTGAGAATGCTCATGAAAGACAAAGTGGCTAATGTAAATAGAGCTAAAAAAATTCAAGTGTTAACTTTAGCTCCGCCCTCTTGGTCGAGAGAAAAAATCATGTCCGAATTTAATGTCACTGAATATATAGTTCGTCAGGCAAGAAAAATGAAAAGGGCATTTCATACATTCCAGAACCAAATAAAGGTAAAAGAATCTCTAATGACATTGTAAAATTTGTTATTATTTTTTATCAACATGATGAACTCAGTCGTATGTTAACAGGAGCAAAAGACAAAGTTAGTATTAAAAGAAATATAGATATGCAAAAAAGACTTATCCTTTGTAACCCAAGGGAACGGTAATCTTGTTTTAAATGGGGACATCCTAACATTAAGATCGGTTTTTCTAATTTTGTACGCTACGACCAAAGTGGTCTATTTTTGTTGATTCTGCAGGAACTCATTCAGTGTGCCTTTGCATTATCCACCAGAATGTAAAACATATTTTGGATGCTATTAAAATTGAAAAAACCTATTAAGGCCTTACCAAATTCTTTGGGTGTGACTCAGAAAACCCCAATTTTCTGAATAAACGGAGATTTTGAAAAAAAAAAAAATGAATTCAAAGTTTTGAATCTAGGTTCTGTGTATGCAGTTCAAAAAGATATTATGGCATGGTTGGCTCAACACTATCCACAAGTAAAGAATGTTAATTATTCCACAGAAGGATATGCCGCACAATACGAGAACAGAAAAAGCTTTAAAAACTTGTGCGAACACAAAAACGATTTTTCTATTGATGCTGAATATTACTTACTTCTTTGCTACTAGCCACGGAAAAACTGTTTGTTATGGATTGGGAGGAATGGTAAAGCGTACATCAAGAAATGCCAGTCTTCAACAACCTGACGATCAACAAATAAAAAGTGCTTCGGGTGTTTACAGTTTTTGCAAGGTAAAAATTGACAACATTAATTTCATTTGAAAAACTGGTGTTGACATGCTAAGGAATAAACTTGGGGACTGGTTTAGTACAACACACATGGTACCTCGTATCAGGAGTTTTCATAATTACAAGCCTATTTCATCTGATTTATTAGAAATTAAAAGAGTAACTGAATCTGTAAAACCTACCTTGGTTTTTCGTTTAGTGAAGAAGCCGCAAAATGGACAAGCATTCGTCCTCTACCAAACTGTTTCGTATCAGCAGTTTATGATAACAGGTGGTATATTGCATTTGTCAAAAATGTCTGTGACGAAGAAGAAGATGCCGAACTTATCTTCCTTCACCCCCTGGACCAGCAGTGTCATTCTTTTTGTGACAGAGTTACATTTATCTAAGTGGCTTAAATATATACAAGCTACTTACAGATGTAGGAATATTATACACACTATTGCTAAAAATATATTAAAAACATGTACATGTATGTTTAACAAATATCTTAAGCCCTAATAATATTATACTTTTATTAGGTGGATTTTTTTTTCCTCCAAGATTTATTTACAATACGTGTATTTACAAACTTACGCGGTATTGAATTTGGCATTATTTAAAAATGTAGCCATAAAAAAGCCAATTGGAGTTTTATATTAATAAAAATCTTAGGTTTTATTTGGAACGTTTTCGAGCTTCCCAGGTGTTGGAGAAATAAGTTACAAGCGTTTCTGTAAACCCTTGTTTTAGTTTCGAAAACCACAATAATGTAATGAAATGTGAATTTTATATATTTTTTTGTTTGTATTAATACTATGGCTACATAAATGAATGCATTTTTGTAAACTGTGTACAAAAATTTCCAGATAAAAATATCTGAAATGTTAAAGTTTTTATAAATTTTACTCATTTCCCGCAAACGATTCCAAATTATAGCAAATATTCATAGTTTTAAAATTATATTAAAAAAAAAAGAAAGTATATATCCTAGAACAATAAAACTTGACAGGTCTTCTTAGGCCATAGGTATAAGCAAATGTGCAACGTTTCAAACAAATCTGAGATGGTGGGTGATATTTCATTAAAATATTGGGTGATTTGGTATAGAATAACTTTAGCAACAACTGAAAAAATGTTATACAGAAACAAGGTCACCTTCCCTTGGCACTCTTTTTTAACCCCTGAGTTATATAACATTCACCCTGTATTAACAATTATAAATAAAGGATCTCAATTGTTTAAATAATTAGAGACCATGAAGCTTAATTGTTTATAACGAGGTCACAATGTAAGGATATGGCTTCCATTTTGAAAACCCTTTTGATTATTGCTTAAAGCGGCTGGTCACTGTTTCATTAAAATCTTGTTATGCAAATAAGAGAGGGAGGACATTGGGGGGATGAGATAGTCATGCTGGTAAGGCACTTGATTACCAGCGTCTGTAGGCAGCCTTTAGTGTACGAATTGGCAGAAATTATTTCCTTAAAGCTGTATGAACGTCATGTCCCCAGTATCATTCGGCATGTGTTTTCTGAATGATCATCATGTATTTCAATAAGCAGAAACGAACCGACATTCATACTGATAGTGAATATCCTAGAGACTGACGATCCTCAAACATCAATGAAAAACTACATTAGGATCTTACCTTTGAAAAATAAACAAGTTTTCAAAAATTATCGGCATACCTGAAAACAAAATAAAAATGAATTAATTAAAAATAAAACCAAACAGAGATAATCTTACTAATATTATAAATGTGAAAGTTTGTATGTTTGTCTCTCTTTCACGCAAAAACTACTGGATTTGGATGAAACTTTACAGTAATATAGGTCATACATCATAATAACACATAGGCTATAGCAAGCGCGGATACGTGCCCCCCCCCGACAGTTTTTTAGGTACTGTGGAGAATCCATTTTAGTACATAATTAAAGGCAAATCACATGATAATATTTGTTAAAATAACAGAAAGAACATGAGTGAAACTATTTGTTTCGATATCCTACTAAAATTACTATAATATTATAAATGTGAAAGTTTGTATGTTTGTCTCTCTTTCACGTAAAAACTACTGAACAGATTAGGATGAAACTTTACACTAATATAGGTTATATATCGTTATATATCAGAATAACACATAGGCTATAGCAACCGCGGATTTAGGGGGGTTGCATATGTAGATAGGTTCTTTGTATAGTTTTTGTATAGAAAGAAATTTGGATAATTCCGCTCCAAGGGCTTCCCCCTTAATATCATAGGGGTTCAAAAATTGTATGGAAGCCGTCAGTTTTGAAGTTAGATATCTGACATTCTGGGTGTACGAGTAACTTTTATTTTTAAAAAATAATTAAATTATTTATTTAAAATGATCTTTCACGAAACTTTATGTGACAGACCAAATTCCACGCGAGCGAATTCGCGGGTATAAGCTAATAATATTATAAATCATAAATATATTGTATGTGACCGAAAATTATGAATTATATTTTGGGAACCAAAATTGCTAAATGATGTAAACAGATAATTCTTAAATTCTAGAATACTTGAAGAATTCAAAATTTTGGAGAATTAATATCACCGGATCAAATCATGTCCTCCAATTTGCTTTTTAACAATAACTTCTAAATGTTGACAGATTGTTTATAATTGGAGAATGGCCTCTTTTGGAAAAGGTAAGGACAAAAGTATACAACACAAATTATAATAAAAGAAATTTATTACTACATATCCGTTGATTAAACAGAATATTCAATTTTAATCGAAAATTTATATTTATTAACTTCAATAAAAGTAACCTAAATGAATATGAATGCTAAAAACTAATTTTAATTGTTAAAAAATTAAGAAATATGCATATTTTTTAAATATATTGATAATTATATTCGGAGAAAAGCCTTAGTATAGCAGTATTTATGTTAGTAAATCGATAATCTGTAGAAATCGAAAAAGGTATTTGAATAAAAAATTAAGACCAGGTAAAATTAATAAAAAAAACAAACAAACGTCGAAGGATAATTAGGTTGTATAAAAGAGATGAAGGCGATTGGACGATGTCGCTCTAGGAGAAAGCTACCTAACTAATTATAGGACCTGGCTCAGGTAATCACCCACCCTATCATCTCACTAAAAGAATCTTATACCCAGGCAGGTGTGTGCTCCTCCTACCTGGGGCAAAGGAAACTCCCTCGAACGGATTGACAGAATGCGATAAAGCTCTAAATTATCCATGCCAAGATCTCTAATGTGATTGAAAATAGATTTTTAGGATGCGTTCCCACGCATCTTGAAATAATCCGATGCGAATGCGGATAAAAGAGAAAAAACTTATACAATCAACGGAATTGTATGGAGCTGTTGACATCCATAGAACGATCCTGAGGGACCAGGATACCTTCCTGAGGCTCACCCATCCTTTATGGGAAACACCCTTAATTGGGGAAAATTCCCGGCAGTAGATCGTGATCTCGGCAAAGTTGATTTGGCCACGACCTTAGGCAATGGTTAAACCATGTACTGAGCATAAAAACGTTCATGGAAGCTAGTCCTTCGGGTTTTTAAAAATAAAATTCATCTGTGAAATGGTCGGATGTGCAGTCTATAAATTAGAGAAAAAACTTTATTACTAACATGTTTTATTTGCCCCAACGTTTCGACCGAATTTTTATGCCATCATCAGGGCTGAGAAACAACAAAATAGAATAACTATAAAACAGTGTGGTACCAAATATAATAGGTAAATTAAAACAGAAATGATTGGAACGAAAAGTAAAAAATACAAAGAGCAAAAGATATATTATGAAATAATAGATGAGAAATAACAAGAATGAGAAGAAATCTAGAATAAAACAAAGCATAGTAAAATTACAAAATAAATTATTTTATAACAAAAGTAGTAATAATAATGCTAAGAAAGTAAAAACTGGCAATCAGAATATTCGTTTTAATTTTAACTATAAAACAAACATATTTTTAATTGTTTATAAAAACAGTGAACATTTTATGAATTACTTTTCACATTTTTTCTGAAATATCGAGACCAAGCCAATGTATTTTAGCAGTCCAAACCATTACCGAGCATTATAAGATAGACTAAAAGAAAAAACTATATAAGATTTTTAAGATATTACAAGAAAAGCGAGGGCATTCGGACAATTTTCACACTATTTTTTCATTCAGTTTTTTTTTACCAATGTTATTCATTAGTTAAATTTTATTTAGAGAATTGCAATTGTTGGTACTCTCATGTCCTGGCAAATAGAAATAAAGTTGATCTCGTATTTACATGGATACAAAATTAGTCACTACAATATAAATAAATTGATTAACCTGTTAGTGAGGCCAAAGATGGGTATGTATGTTTATATATATATATATATATATATATATATATATATATATATATATATATATATATACACACACATACTCACACATCCATGGATGTGTATGTGTGTTTTTGTGCCAATAAAAGTATATTTTAATGCAGTTTTTAGTAGGTTTAGAGAACACATGTTGGCTTGTGTTTACCTAAGAGACTGGCTGGGCACTAATTGCTGTATATTTGGAAATGTGTAAAATTTCAACTTTATGAATAATTCAAACGCCAAAAGCCCTGATAAAAATAAACCCAACTCAGAGGTGAGTGTTGTCGATCGTCAAAACCCACGCCATTCCCTTCTACCTCACAAACATCCGAGTACTGATGGATGACTGGCAGCGAAGATTTTTATGATGGTCTCGTTTAGTTGGTTCAGACAGAAGTAGTGCTCCTCACAATGGTTCTATTATCACCGACATATCTTTTTTTTTACATGTCTATAAAGAAGAGGAATAAACTTCAAAACGATAAATGAACAGTTTTATACGTTATAAAAGGTATCAGTTCCGCAGGTTTTAGCTTCAAGTTAAGTCAAGTTTTAACTTTTCATTCGTTTCCTATTTAATATTATAGGAAATAAAAACAATTTTTATTTATTAATGTTTTATTATGAATAAAAGAGTGTAATGTGATTCGGTAATCATTTCTTCAAGAAATAAATGTTTAAACTAACATTTCAAAGTACACAAGATGATATACATTTTTTTAAACATCATTTTTTGATAAAACGATTATCGAAATACTTCTTTTTTCCATACTTAAACTCAAGATTATTTTATTTTTTAGAATATTAAAAAGAAATACTATGACTTAATTCGAAGCGACTACGGAACTGTTATATCCAAAATAATTGTTTAAATACACCTTTTAGAGCTGTCTTTTTATACATTTAATTTTAGTGTTATCACTTAATACTTTTTCAAATTTTACTTCATTGATTATTATTTGAGTAGCAGTATTATACTCTCCATTAATATAAATCACTATTAAACAGACATTTTTAAATAATAAACTAATAATTTTAAAAATATGTATATTTGAAAATTCTAAAGATGCCTAGGTCATCAACATGCGAATGTATATGAGGTAAAGAACTAGGTATTAGAACCCTCAGGAATTCGATTTATCAGTCGAAGTATCCTAATCAATATGTTATAAAGCATCTCATTTCTCAAAAACCTTCTTGGAAATATTAAGCAACAAACTGATAAATATACCAAATATTGAGTCAAAATAAATAGCGTATCTATTAAATTGAAGGGCGATAATTATAAATGAATTATAACGAATCGTGAAGTATATTAATCATAATTAAAGTATGTTAAACTCTAATTAATCCATAAAATAATTAAAAAAATAATTCGCATTAATTTAGTAACGAGATAAGTGTTTACTAAGTAATGCATGACTTCCTACAAGATGATGAACAGTTAAGAAAAAACTAACTAATAGGCGCCTTTCCACTTCCAGGGTCATTTCAATTAGCGATATAGACAAATTAGCAGCAAACAAATGAACACAAATTGGTCCCGCTGTTGAATTTAATTGCTGCCATCTCACAACGCCAAGAGGTGGTAATGCTTTTGCTTCAAAGTACACATTCGAACAAGTAAATAAAATAATAATAATTATTCATAGCGAAAATAGAGACCTTTTAACTATACTTAACCCATAAAAAAAATATATTAAATAATGATACTGTTTCCTGTAGTGTGTTTTTAGATCAAACCACGTTCTTTCTTTTATTCCTAGGACTCCGAAATCAGTAGATAGTACGTAGTAGGTAGGTGGTATCTTCCTTATATCTTGACCACCAGGACGTTTTTCCGAAGAGTATTTCAGATTTACCTCAACCTGACAAACAATCCGAGTTCTTTTCCTCTACAGAAAATTCCTCTAAGGGAATAGCATTTGGAAGGTGGAATGATGTTCCAGAAAGATTGGGGTATGCCTTCAATCCATCAAATCTTTTCCAATGAACTCAGGTACCAAAGAGAGAGGGTAGCTTCGGGACATCCAAGCACCTTATGTACTCAGCTATTCACTCCTTTAAATAAAAATACTAATAAGCAGGTTTATTCAAATGCCATTTAATATTTAATTTATTATTTATCTTTCTTTTCTTCCGTTATTTCTTCATTCTGTCTTACCTTTGTTTTTGAAAATACCCTTTTAGTTGTGTCCATTAAACCATAGTCGTAACTCGGAGAATGCTCCACACAAGGTTCAATGCCTTAGACAGTCAAATCTCCACCACTTAGCACAAGGCAAGGAAGACCGCACTCTAACTAACAAGGTAAGTTAGATCAATCGGAGCTTCTAGAAATACCCAAGGCAGAACAAAGATTAAAGATGAAACAAATATAATTAATTGCTAATATAGTATATCTTCTTAATTGATTTTATGAAACCTATTAACTTGTTAGGAAAACATTTGAGCTAGTTTTTAGATGAAAACTTATTTAGCAATCTGAAATAGCATTATTTCCAAATCAATTAAGGCTTAAAAGTGCATTTTTTTAAATTACTTATATTCAGTTAATAATCAACAATTCATCAACGATCATAGATACAATTGAAATGGTGCATTAGAAGTGATTGGTCTTCTTTGTAATTGTTATTTGGTGGCGACAGGTTATGCGTTGAGAAACCAACAATCCAATAAATTGTAAAGAGCAAATAAAAAAAATATACCATTTCCGCTACAACCCGTGAAGGTTCTGGGATTCAGTACATGACCTCTAGATAGTGCTGTTTCTTGGACAAAGGTTGTGCCGGGGTAATTTGTCCTAGATCCTTAAAAGCCAGATTTTCATCCTTATCTTGGGTACCCTCTTTAAATAGGCTTAGCGAGCCCCAGGAAGATCCTAGACCGCATAGGATCCATCTCCGGGCGCTAACCGATTAAATAAAAGTCTAGCCAGCAGCGGGATTTATAACCCAGGACTTTCGGCATGGCAACTCAAATGGAAAAGAGCTAATCGTTTAAATTACAAGGTAGGTAGTGGGAAATTATAAATTAAAAAATAATAACTATTCTTATCATTAAAAAATTCAGCATAACTTGCAGATAAACACTATAATCGGCATTTCGTCAGAGGCACTATCTCCGCTATTGACGCAGCTAACTTGTTAATCTGTCGGGAAACCTTAAAAGGGCAGGAGATAAAGTTTTATGCGAGGGTTTTAGATATCTTTGCCCTGGAGCCTCTTCCGATACCGCTATCGGGACACTTGCAATAAATATCCGTCGGATCCAGATTTTTGAGAAAGAAATACTGCATTGTATAACAGTTCTACATTGTATTAGATAATAAATCTGAAACGGAGACAAAAAAAGAAGACAGGTCTTAGCCCCAAATAAAAATCAGATGTAATTTATATTTGCTATATTATGAATCTGAAATTCATTTCCCAATGTAAATGAAAAAAAATGCGTAAATAAACGATTAGTTAAATATGAAATGAAATGGTCAGACAACATTATTGCTATAAAAAACAATTGGTTTAGACACTAACCTGGCGTTTGATCGTGCTTGGCCTTCTCGGGCATCAACGCTTTTTTAATAGTGTTTTATAAGTCATATATAGTCACTACTATACATATACTATATACATATAGTCATTTATTCCATATTGGCTAAAAAAATCCATAGACCATTTTAATTTAAAAATTAGACGAAGAGTATCATTATGGATTTATCTTTATAGGTCATTAAGTATTCTAATAATGTGGTAAAGCTTTGTATAGTTATTTCAAACATACATCTGATCATTGGCTATCAATATTATTAAAGATAACAATGATTCAGTTTATAATAGTTGTAATTATATTATATGTTCCACTTTATGAAAATATAAAATAAAAGGAAAGGCCCAATGCATAGTTGATTTTAAAACATAAGGTGAATTGTCGATTTTTTTTTTCAACATAATCTGAAAAAATCAAAATTTGTGGTGTAACATACTTCTATACTATGAAGTACATGTTCAAAGATTACCGATTCAATAAATAATTCAGATTTACCTCAAATGTACTTATATTATTAATATACCGAAGAAATTGGTAATCCAGGTGATGGAATCATAAAATAAAATCACACTTGTTTTACTGATCATTTTATTGTAAATTGATTAAATAGATATTTTTAAAAATATTAAAATAAATACTGCTTGAGATTATTAAATTATGCCCTCAAGCCAAGCGATTTCAATTTTTTTTTATGTCATCGTAGTCGATATTTTTGCAGAAGTTAGTTGAGCATTTAAATTATCTCCTATATATGTATTTTTAAATACACAAATATTTTCGAAGGAAACTAGTATCATACAGATTATTAAATGTAATTTAGTATAATGTATAATGGAATATTTATTCATTTACTAATTTACTTTTGTAATTAGGCATTTGAATCTACAGAGCATTATTTTGTATCCAATGAGAAATCACAAACCTGATTTAAAATTTAATATTCTACTTATTATAAAAAAAATAGTATTATCACTATTTCAGCTCCCTTTTATTCTTAACGGGAAAAGGAGTTGTAGATGATTCTGAAATCGAATCGTTACCACCACTTCCAACATAACCGATGTTAAAAATAGAAACCAATAACCAACACAAGCCAAATGATTCAAGGAATCCATACCCAACTTTGATATGACACTTGGAGGTAAACAGAAACAGATTGAAATAAAAATGAAACATAGCTTCATGGAGCCATTCACAGATTGGGACAACGTTGAGCGAAATTGAGTAAACACGAGAAGTTTATTTTTTTACCTGAATAAAGGTGATCCGATGGGCAACAAAAGAAAAGAAAGAGTGCCACCAAATTGACAGAAGAAAGGGTGCCACTAAAAAACAACAAACAAATTGACTGTTATAAGTTAGAGATTTTGTTTTTCTCTAGAATGGATAATAATATGTTATTCATTAAAACTTAGAAACATCAGCCGATATATTTTCATTCTAAAAATATTTCATAGATGCATCTAAACACTCATTCAAAAATCAATTTATGGATTATGCTGTGATCTAAATAAGAGGGGGAAATGTAACAATTTTAAGATGAGTACATCTGATAATCGGGTCTCGGAATCTATAATCAACTGGCCGGACCAGAAGAATATGAACTGGCTTCTTTTGGAACAGGATGTGCTGAGCAACGACAAAATAACCTTGTAGGTTTTTTGCTTCTAAATGAGTCTAGGCCTCCTAAGAATAAACAAGTATACTTATATAACCTTTTCTTTCTTTATTTTTTTATAGTTAAGCGGCCAATATTTTTTTTTTTATTTTCCATACTTGAATTGCGTTTTATTTCTGAATGGATAGAGAAGATAGCGTTCTTATGCAAGGACATTGTTTTAACCAGGTAAATTATAATAATAAGACAATTAAAGGATATTAAACAAGTTACCAAAGCTGAAAGAGGTTTCTCCAACATGATCTTATTATTATAATAAAAAAATATTGTAGTTTACTTGACGTATCTGGACAAGTGCAATACATTTAATTGCTATCAATAAATCTATTGACTGGTATAATATCTGAGTCACTGGCAAGAACATAACAATTACACTAACGATAAATGATAAATACTGATATTAACTGCACCTTGAGAACACTTTCACAATTCATCAGTTAGTAATTGCAAGACTATTTTACAAAATTATTTTTTGACATGAAGTGTTTTTAGCTTGTAAATGATTTAAACCTTCTATAAAAAGTAGTAAAATGAGGAATTTAAAATATTCCAGTGTAAGAGCATACTTCTTCAATATTTTATCCTGCTTCTTATGTTTAAAAATTCAGTGTTTTCGGAATATGTTCCTACAACTACGGGATTAAATTCAAATCTTTTTTTCGCTATATATTTTGAATAACTTTGTGAGAGCTAAGGATAGTTGTTTTAAACATTATATAAATAGTTTCATATCATTATTTTTATTACTCGTATCCCACTGTTTCAGTCACATATTTCAAATAATACCTTTATTTTATTAAATCCCCACGTCTGTACCTAGTCTGTTCCAATTGCATTATTTATATATTTTGCTTTATTTATTTTTATTTCTAACGATTTTTATGTGTCATTTTAATGTATTTGTATCTTCTACATCTAGACCTGAATAAACCCTGTATAGTGGGTCGAAACGTAGGTTTTCAAATAAATATTTCAACACTATTTATGAAATTATTCCCCTGACCTCAACGCGGACTAATTTCTTCTCTATAAATCTATTTTACGTGAACTAATTGATGGGAAACAAAATTTGGTCATATAAATATGACAAATTCTAAATTCCCAAATTCCTAATTCTAAAATTCCAAATTCTGAACCGCTAAATTAGCTCTTGTTAACATAAATATTGGTGAATTAAATTCACTGAATCTAATAATAACCTCAAATTTCGTTTATATCAATAATTTCTAAATGTTTAAACACTTTTTTATAAGTGGAGAAGGATTCTTTGGTAAAACGCTAGATCAAAATATAGACCGTTTAAATAAACGAATGTAAAGTAAAAAATAAAATAAAATAAAAATAGTATTGTAATATATAGGTTATAAAAATACAGCCATTATAACAATATTAGAAACATTGTCAGGTTTTTTATATAAATGATAGCCTGTATAAGCTAATTCTTCAAAAGAAATAAAAAAAATAAAGAGCAGATTTTATATTTCTTTGCGAGGCCTACAGTTCAAAGAACAATTAATTTAATTGCATTTTCAAATTTAGTAGCAAATTAATATTTAATAACTTCAATCACATAAATTAATACTTAATAACTAAAAGTAAATAGATGAAGGCTATTTCAGAAATTACTTCTCTGACCTCAACTATGACCATTTACTTCCCCGTTTCGCTATATAGTTTTGAATGTCTATAAATATTATATTTCGAACATAAATAAATATCGACATAAATATAATATTTTAAGCATTCATTAAATCTTAATGAAATGTAAGTTTTTGTTGAATACAAAACTGATAAACAAATAAACAAAAAGACGTAGATGAAATTCATTAGGGGAGTACATCGTCTCCATTCGGTAGTAAACACTCACCGTTGTGAGAATAATTCTTCGGAGCTTAATTGGTGTAGAGGGCAGCCACACGACTAGCTGGACCACTTACAAAAACTGGTTCTCATCAGGTCCGAGGCAGCCTCTAACTCTTCTTAAAAGGACTTCTTCACAATTCTTCTGGACCTTCGGCGACGGAACATCTGCCTTGCAATCACTTCTAATGATGCAGATACTAGTTAAGGATGACTGATGGCCTAATACAAATAAATCGAATGGGAAGGTCGTGCAGTTTCGAGATAATCGAAGTGTACTTTTCTATCCCAATAAAGCTATTAAATCGAGCAATAAAGCCTGATTATTATCGGAATGGACAGAGAAGTTTTTAATCTATTGATTAGATGGAAGTGGGTATTGTGTAGGAGTTTGCCTCTCACATTCTAAAAAGTAACTTAATTCTTTTTAACAAGCATTCTCTCTCTATATGAAGACTTCTTAGTGGCTAAATAGAGTTTTTTAATAAGATAGATGTTTTGCGAATTTATTACCGCAGAGTATTCTCATATAAGAGTTGCTATAGAATTTCATTTAAACTATTATACATATATATCTCTCCTAAAAAAAATACAAATTAACTCAAAATATGGCATTTTTTAGTAAACCCTATAGCAGCAATTAGTTGAAGCTGTTTAGTTCAGGGAGGACATATGTGGTATTCCATTTACATGATAAGTATTTTTTTTTAATAAAGTCATATTTCGTTTTTTATCATGTTTGAATCTGAAGTTCTACGGAAAAATGACATAATTTAAAATAAAAAAGTTTCAAGCTTTTAAATTTTTTTTAATGTTTATCAAAAGGATTTTGATACGATAATTCCAATAGGAATGCTTTGCTTTCATGGGACATTCAAATATCTCTATTGGTAATATTCTTTTGAATTGAATTGTTCTTTTGAAGGAGCGATATTATTATATCGCTTTTATATAAATTTTATTAAATAAAATAATTATTATATAAATTTGGATTATATATATTTACAGAGCGTATATCTGTAGAAAAAAGTACTACCAATATCAAAACTTTTTCAACATAGAATCATTTTATTTCCTCTTCTACTGTTTGTTCATTTAACGCCAATTTATACTGCTATGGCTAATCGGACGATGCTACAGTGGGAGCTCTAAATTTTGCCTATTCAGGTATAATTATGATAGGGATTTTCAACGAGTACTTGTCATCGTACCGGCTCGGGACCCCCGTTTAACGTTCCTTCCCAACCCACGATCTTGGGCTTAGTCTTGGGCTTAGGGATTAGTTAGCTACGATAACTACTAGACCACAGGTCGCCCCTCTCTTTTACTGTTTAATAATGAGTTTAAAATATCGCTTGGGACAGCTTTATCTCATTACAATCATTCCGACTACATAACTGCTAATTAGTGCTTTGAAATTCAAACAATAAACCCAATGCTAGATTATGAAAGGCCTGTTTCAATTGCAATTAGTCAAATGGATGTTCTGAATTGTCTGTTAATGAGCATACAGCCATAAACAATGAGGCCAACGAAGAACAGTTTTTTTTTTATGTAAAGCAGTGGCACTTTTCATAGAACGAGGCCGGTAGTAAAAAAACGAGAAAAATGAATATTTTTAACTATTTAATGAATGAACCCAACATTTACATATATATGTTTTAAATTAAAATATTTATTTGTATTCAAAAACAACGTAATTTAAAACTGAAATTGTATTACTATAGTAAAATAGAGCGGAATAGCTCGCTGGTATAGCGCTGAGTTGCCGTGGCGAGAGGCCCAAGTTCAAATCTAGCTGAGGCAGGTTTAATTGATTCTGTTAACATTCGGTGATAGATCCTTTGGAATCTGGGACCCTCCTTGGGCTCACTTAGCCTCTATAAAGAAGGAACCCTAAATGGGGGAGAAAACCTGGAAATTGAGCGAGATCTAGGAACCACCTCCCTATCCAATCGTTGTCCAGCATTATAGTATCTATCATGTACTGAAACCCAGACCCTTTCAAGGGTTGTAGTAGTACAGGTTTTTTTTTAATCGAAAGCTATGAGTCATTATAGCTATGAGCTATGAGCTCCTTCAAAATAACAATGTCATAATAATGTCACTTAAACAACAAATAATAACATATGTCAATGACATCGCCCCCATGACGCTTCATGAGTTGTAATGGCACTGGAAATAAAAGTAAAATAGTAATATTAAATAAATATACAAAAGCCTTTTACAATAATATAATTGATAATTTATTTATTTTCAGTAAAAAGTTATTTAATCTCTTTATAATGGCAACATATAATTTATAAACGCAAGGGAAATACAAAAGAATTGATAATATAAAAATTACATGTTATTTAAACATGTTACATAAAGTAAATTAATAAATCGAAAATGATAAATCCAATACTGATTGCCTAACTATAGTATTTTAATATAATTGTTAAATCAATTGAAAGCGCCAATGTTTGGAGAACTTCCACAGATTGTACCCACTGACCATTTGAGCCAAAGACTTATAGCTACAAATTTAAATGTAAACGAAGCACATCGACAGGATTAAACAGCATAAGCAAATCGAAACAAGAACAAATAGGATTAGCAGAGGCAGTTCTTGTTGTTGGAGCCGTTTGCCCGAAAGGGCTAAGGACAAATGAAAGCTTAAGGGCCTTAGAGCGACATGATTTTGTCGGACCTAAAGGGCTAAACTTAGTTGCTTCAGCAAAGGTCTCTTTGAAGCCCCGACACAGGGAATAGCCGCAGAGCAACAGTGGAAATTTTAAAATAAATTCCTTAAAAATACAAACCAATTAATCTAGATAGTTTTTAAACAAATACATACTGCTATGTTTCTACTGTTAAATATATTTCGAATATGTAGATTGATATTTAGGATGCCAGAGTCTCATTTAGGATGAGCACTCAAATTATTACTCATATGCCTTCATCTTAATTGGGTTCCTTTCCAAAGGTCTGTTCTTGTTTTTTACCAATTTATTCATCTATTATACCTTCAATATATTATTAATATATAGATAGTGTACCTGGGGTATGTAAGCACCAAAAGAATTACAATAAGGATCGTTTATTTACTCAATTTCAAACAAGATTATTTTTTTTTTTTTTCGGATCCCTCAGGAAACATGAAACAAGTAAACAATTGTGATTAGTAACATAATTAAGTAATTAATCATATAATATAAAATTAACCTTATTCTACTTAAAAGTATTGGAAGGTCTAGAAACTAACTAACTTAAAGAAAACAAGATTAATGATTCAGATGTTGCTATATAAAAGGGATTGCCATAAAATACCTTACAGGAATAAATTACACTCATCTTTGAACAGGGGTAGATTGGGTTACAGTTCGGTCTTCGCCTTGCCGCCTCCGGGTGGTCTTGCCATCTTCTTCCTTAGGATCTGTCTCGCGAGTCCTTCCTTGCTTCTCCGTGTCTGTCTCAAGAGTGTCCTCTTCAGCCTAGTTTTGCTTTTCCCCAACCCTTTTCTTCGTTCTCCCCATATGGACCATAAAGGGGAGCAAAAGGTCTGTTATTTGTCCACATATTCCCTTTCATGTTTTCCGCCCGCATCAGTGCCGACAATACATAGCAATACTTAAAGTTTAAAAAAATATTGTTAACATAGAAATGAGAACTAATGAATTTAATGAAACCTAAGAATGTCCACCTTAAAACCGATAGAAATTTATTTCATGATAATTTCGTTAAACGCTCTGATAAAAAATCAGAACAGTTGCATGCAAAAAAGGAAGAAAAAATAATACTATCAGATAATATAACAATCTTATGCATATCGGTTATCATCCAATTGCTAATAACAGAACTGGCTTGCGTTCGATCTTGAAAACTTCTTTTAATATTGTGTAATTCAACCTGTAGAATGCGTTACCGTTACTAACTCATTTTCGCCAAAAGTTGTACATAGGCGGTATAGTTTTGACAGCAACGATATGCTAATGTCAATTAATAACATAATTTAAGAGTTTATAATACTTAATAATAAATCTATAATAAATAATTAATATTAATTTTACCCGTGCACATATTTTTTCCAAGCTCATCTACCCTAAGGGATTCACGTGAAAGCGTACTGGTGCTTGGATGGAGAAACTTCCTATAGAAGAACTAAAGAATATTTTTAAAAATATTAATCTTTTTTCTAAACCTCCTTTATTTTCATTAAAATGATACAATTACAATAAATCACAATAGAATATATACATAAAAAATAATACAGCCTTCTATTACCCAAAGGCGTAACAATATCACCAAAGGTCATAACTCATATGGCTAACTAAGTATACTCTTCCCCTATTAGGTGTAAAAAAACTTTTAAGTTTATTCCTTGCCTATTATGATATTTGTTTGACTAAATAACCAAAATAAACATCTGATACATTTAAAAGAAAAACCTCAACTTTGGGGAAACTCTCAATAAATAAATTAAAAAATACATTTAATAAACAAAGTTCCTACAATAAAAAATTAAGTCGACTGTAATTTTTTCAGTTGAGGTTATCACACCTACAATACTACTGTATCCGAGATAGAAAACATATCTACTGCAAATAATCATTAGATATTTTTAGGGACTTTACACTGCAAATAATTATTGAAGTCCCGGGGCTAAGTCAAATCATAAAGGCTAATTTGAAGGGAAGGCCCTTAACTTAAAACCTTACTTAATTTCATCTTCCCCGAGTCTGCTTCAAGATAAGGTCTGTCCGAGTTTAGGTTCAAACTTTACGCCTAAGTTAGATTTGTGTTCGACGAAATTGAACAAAACTCGATAAAAAAGGTCGCAAAAGTTAGCTAGGAGAGATCCAAGGCAGGGAACGAATCTGGAACGAGTCCCAAGGAAATTGTCGAACTCGTGATCGCCGTTTGAGGTTTAGAGCCAAGATGTCCAAGAAAATCTTGTAGATTAATTTTTGAGTTTATGGTCCCTTAGTGCAATGATATATGATTATTTAGCAAAATAAAACTCTTATATATTAAAAATATGGATAGTATAAAAATTGCATAAAGAATGCAAATATAACACATCACACCACAGTAGTGAAAACAGAATGACCCTGCGCAAGTGAATGCCTAGCACTCAATTATAAGTTAGACAAACTAGGAATATTAAAAAGAAGAATTATGAGAGCAATTTTAGGTCCTATAAGATACCTGGAATTACGAAGCAATGATGAAATATATCAAAGCATTTAAAAATAACAGAAAAGGTAAGGAACAGATGTTTTTTGGACATTTGTAAAGAATGGATGACAACAGGCTGCCATAACAATCTTTAAGTATCTCTGGGAAAAGAAATTAACTACAGGCTGGATCGGAGAAATTAAAAAAGATTTAGAAGTACACAATATAAAAGCAGAAGCAACAGGACAGAGAGAGACCTTCAGAAATATAGTATTAAACTTGGGATTCCAGGGTACAAGCAATAAGAGAACACGAAGTGGTCGGAAGGCAGAAAAAAAACATGGTGAAAAGTTGAGAGAGTGTTGGAGGAAAAAAAAAACAAATGAGAAAGAATTGAAATTGGCAAACGTGATCCCTAGTAGGCAAAACTAAAGGAAAAAATGCATGCTTTAATTTCTATAAAGGTATTTGAAATGTCTAATGGGAGTGGGAAAGCACAGTGAGACAGTGCATTGTGTCATTATTCCAAAGGTACGGGAGTTGAAATCCGGCTGACAGATAATTTTTTTTTAATATTATATAGTCGCGGTTGCACCTCGTGGTATGGAATTCCTAGGGCTCACTCAGCCTCTGTAAAGTGGGAACCCCTAATTATTTTAATGTGTTGTAATTTTAATTTAATAATAATAAAGGAGGTTCAGATAGAAAAAAAAGCGGAAAAAGTGGTTGAGCGAAATCTCGGACAAATCACCTCAATTGTACAAAATGTACTGGACACAAGACCCTTCATGGGGTGTAGTAGTACTTTTTTGTTTCGAATCTCCGTTTATTCAAATAAAAATATTTACCATACAATATATATACAATACATAATAGTATACATAGCATGTTCTGATGAATGTAGTAGTATTTTTTTTTTCGCATCCTCCAATATTTTATTTACAATATAATACAAATTTACAAGAAATACTTGAAAATGCTTCTATATAAACCAAAAGCCTTGTGTTACCTTTCGGTATTTTAAGGCGTTACAATGGGCTGAGTCCGCTGAAGGCGGTTTTTACTCGAACCGGCTCAAAGCCGCTGACTTTATACAATACAAAACAGGGAGGGACCGTTTAGCGGGATCAAGAATAGAGTACAGTATTTTTTTTTTATAAATATATATCTTACTAATATTATAAATGTGAAAGTTTGTATGTTTGTCTCTCTTTCACGCAAAAACTACTGGACGGATTTGGATGAAACTTTACAGTAATATAGGTTATACATCAGAATAACACATAGGCTATAGCAAGCGTGGATTTAGGGGGGAGTGCACTGGGGCACGTGCCCCCCCCGACAGTTTTTTAGGTACTGTGGAGAATCCATTATTGTACATAATTAAAGGCAAATCACATGATAATATTTGATAAAATAATAGAAAGAACATGAGTGAAACTATTGTTTTGATATCCAACTAATCTTACTAATATTATAAATGCGAAAGTTTGTATGTTTGTCTCTCTTTCACGCAAAAACTACTGGACGTATTTGGATGAAACTTATTGAGTAAAATAGGTTATACTTCATAGGCTACAGCAAGGGCAGATTTATGTGGGGGCTCGGGGGCATGTGCCTCCCCTCCTTTATAGTACATAATTAAAGGCAAATCAGGAATTTAGCATCTTGAAATTTGTAGATAGGTTCATTGTATAGTTTAAGAAAGAAATGTTGATAATCCCACCCCAAGGGTTTCCCCTTTAATATAATAGGGGTTCAAAAGTTGTATAGGATCCGTCAGTTTAGAAGTTAGACATCTGAAATTTTGGATGTACGAGTAACTTATATTTTAAAAAAATAATTAAATTATTTATTAAAAATGATCTTTCACGAAACTTTACGTGGCAGTCGCGAGCGACGCCGCGGGCATTAGCTAGTAAGATATAATTTAACCTCTTGAAGGAGAGTTGACTATTTGAAATTTATAATGCCAGTATCATTAACAGATGTTGGATAAGAAGCTTCAACTAACTAATACCTATTAATACCTTTCTTGATATTATTGGATGTGGGTATAGGTACATATTACATATCTGAATTAGAGTTCTGAGTATAGAAGAGGACGAATTAAAATCAATACATAACTGCTATTAATACACACATTCTGTATACGACCTTCAACTGGTCGTAACAAAAAATATTGTAATTAGGTCTTTCTTCAGGGATGAAAAATGAAAATGACAACCCCTATTATAAATTAACTGGATATCTTTTCCTTTTTCCTTTTCCTCTCGTCGGGTATTGAGAACTGAGATCTAACAGGTTTATTTTAGCCCGGAGGTGAATGGAATAGGTAAGACCAGTCATGCAATGGAGAAGAGGAAACAAAAGCCTGTTGTGTCAATAATATATCGCGAGCGTGAAGGAAAGGTTTTGAGAGCGGGCTAGCGCAAAGATCACAGGCGGAAAATAACCAAAGGAATATTAAGAAAGCCTTGTTTCCCGGAATACTTTGTATTTCTGGAGGGATTTAGCCAACTGTAAAATATACAAATAATACCTTGACGAGGTTATTTATTATTTATACACCTATGAGGTTGATATCTATTGACTCACGTGACGAAATGTTATCATTAACTTAAAAACCGATCTGTTCTATTTCCAGAGGTTTAGAATGAAAATGTATTTTTAAAACTTATCCAATGACATTCCTACTTAATTAAACTCCAATCAGAAAGAACTAGTGAGCCCCATCACTAGACCCCCCACTCCTACTATCCAATTGAAATCCAGAAAAGCACCACATTCATGCCTTAAAATGCTCGTGATGCAGTAAAAGAGATCCCATTTATCCTATTATTATGTTATTATAAAAAAAATAATAAAAGCCAAGGGGTTAGGAAAAAAAATTCTACTTAATTTTTTTATTTTAAATATGATCAACCGCAGTCTTATATATTGTATAACTGTTTTTATAATATACATCTTTACTTTTCTAATCTCTGGATCTAATGGGATTTAGGACCCTTCAGGGGCTAACACAATCTCTAAAGTGGGTACCAAAAATAGTGTGTAAAATCTGGCGGTTGAGCCTGATCTAGGACAAATCAAAATTACGGTATCCAGGAAACCTTGCAGTCTCTACCATGTATTGGACCCAAGACTCTTCATCTGTTGTAGTGTTATTTTTATGATGTAAATATAAATATAATATGGGTATTTTGAACAAAGTTTGTCATTTTTATAATCTTAATAACCAACGAATAATATGGCCGAATTAATTACCAATTCGTTAATATGAAGAGAATTTTCCCCTCCGTACCATTTAACATAATTGCAAAACACGTTTAATTGACCAAATCAAAGTGACTGAAAAGGTTTCGCTAAATATCGTCCTTTCACATATCATTACGATGATTGTGTGACACTCATTCAATTAATTGACAATATCTCATTAGCAGACAATAATTAGAAAATAAAGTTAAAATTGCGTTAAAGATAATTTTTGTAAAATAAAAATCTATCTTCTAAAAATAGCTTATGAGTAAAAAGAAGTTAATTAAAACATAACTTTTCATCTTTGACTAACATAAAAAACAAATGTTTCATTTTTAAAACTATAGAGGATCTGTTATTATAAACAGTTAAGATGGAAAAATACTTGACTAATATTCTCATCTAGATTAATAAAAAAAATACCTACAATTACTTATCATACAATACCTGTATGAGTAACAACTAAATAATACAATTTCTAAGTATTACACAAACTTCATTTTCATTTATTAATAAATAAAGAACCTTTTTAATAAAACAAATGTTAATATTTCTCCAAAATTGAGCTTTTTTATATAATTTCCAGATATGTTAAATCCAAAAATGTAATAATACAAAATTCCCAAGAGAGTTCTTACAAACCTAATAAACGAAATTTACAAACAAAAACTAACAAAAAAAATGAAATGAAGAATGCATTCATATATGTTTCGAACTGTAGTGCTTCAAATTCAACAGTTGTTTAGGGAGTTGGGCATGCCTGAAACACTCTCAACCAATGTGGTTTTCTACCAATTAAGGGTATACACTTTAAGGCTGGGGAAAAGGTTTCTTAATCCCAAAGGTCGATCAACAGCTGATAATAGAAAAACTAATTTATCTGCCCCAGCCGGCTTTGAACCCAAGGTCTACAAAACACCAGCTGAGGACTATATACTAGCAACGACTTTCTGGTGATGCTTTTTTAAAGCTGAGGTTAACATTAAGCTCAGCTCCGACAGGATGGGTGTCTGACAGCATCCGAATCTCAAGATAATGCAGCACTCAACGATGTGTAGGTGCTCTTCTGCCAACAACGGCAAGTATTTTACAAAATATACAACCAGGAGACAGGAAAGAATATTTATAACTGCTGATAAAATGATTAGGTGCATCCGAAATCCGTTATGGGTTAATAAAAAAGAAGGATTGTTAAATCGCTCCTGCAAAAGGATAATGTCATGATTCAAAAGACCTAATTTTTCAATAGATCTATTTGAAAGTACTATGTGAGTTAAAAAAATAAAAAATTTGGGTATCGGAAAAGCAAAGCATTCCTACAGTAATGGTGATATTGACATATGTACTTTAATTAACCATTAGAAATGTTTAAAAGCTTGATTTTTTTAAAATTTTAACTTATGTCATTATTTTCATAAAACTTTAAGCTTAAACATTATACAACTGAAAATATGCTTTCTTCTTCTTTCTTCTCCTCCTATTGTGTCTTTCAGCGTGGAGGAGCCACCATCCACCTTATATATATATATAATACCAAAATATAACTTTATTAAAAAAAATCATGTTGGAAATCGAATATCCTTTCCTGAATTAAAATGCTTCAACCTCTTAACTAGAAAATTCTAATTTTCTAATCATGTTTTTTTTTCAAGGAGCGTTATATGCAAACTTTAAACCTCAAAGACCTCATCAAAGTTAACCAAATTATTATATTTTTAAACTAAACTCTTTCTAAAGCAAGGCATGTCAAATTTATCGATGAAATTTTCAGTAATTACTACCCCAAAGTATAAACATGCCAATGGTATTAAAACTTACACAAACTAATTGCATCAAATTCAGTCCATAAGTTTACCCAAAATATGTTCACAAAACAAGCCAAAGAGACAGGATTGATTTAGGAGGCATTTAGTGTTCCTCACTAAAAAAAATCAACTCCATGTTTGACATCCGCCATGCCAACACAAAATTTGTCAAATTGACATACACTGTTATGTATCCGCTAACTATTATTAATAAATATAAATGTGTCAGAAAAATGACAGACAAATTTAGGTGGTGGTAATTATTCTTATTTGAAAACAATTCATTATCTTTTTGTGTTTTTTTCATAAAACTATATATAGTATTTTGTCGCAGAAATAAATAATGATTTTATTATTATTAGCTGGTCAAACAACCCCTTCTTTCTCTTTCTCAAACACAATTACAGTACCAATAAAGTTTCTTTAATGTTTAAATAAATCCTTTTTGTATGTATTATTACATAAAAGTTGAACAGAAAAAATGCTATAAGCTTTGATAAAAATATAAAATTAAAGCGTATAGTCACTAACGTTCGTAATAGCTATAAACAAAAGAACATTGCATTAATGAACTTTAACATTAATATCAATTAATAAAGAAAAACATAAAAAACAAAATGTATCCTTCTACCATTAATTAATTTATAATCGATTTGTCTTTCTGATTATTATTTTTTTCAATAATATTGAGAAGTGGGACATTAGAGAAATAGGAAGAAAACATAAAAGGAAGAAAAGAAAAATTCGCTAGCTGGTCAAACGTCCAACAGAGCGAAGAAATTGTGGATTTATTGTATCAATTTCCTACGGCTGGATTGGATTTATTCTCGGCCAGATAGGAATTTTTCAGGACAACGCCAATGCTTCGCCTACTGTTATTATTAACTAATTTATTGCCTTAATAAATAATTAACAATATATCATTTTACAACAATTAGTATCTTGATTGGATAACAAAGATAGGATTGGAGAACATCATAAATACTAATGAGATTGAAAATATTAGTTTTTCAATGTTTTAGAAAAAAACATTAGTATAAGATGAAAGCTGTTTCTAAGAAACCTAATTAAAACCAGGCTTTTTAGACCAGGATTACGGGATATGAAGGGATTTTTTTTAAACAAACCGAACTTCAGGTTAGTAAAAATAATAATAATATGGGACCTTTGATTCTCTTAGTATATTAAAAAAAAAGTAGAAAAAAAAAGGAAAATCGAGAAACAAACGGAAAAGGTTGCGCTAGTTTTCATTACATGAAAGCTTTTTTTTTAGCTTATTTTATCCGTATATACAATACTCTTTTCTTTACGCGGGCTAGAGAAGAGAGCTTGTGAATTAGGTAGATAAGAGAGCGTACTTTGTGGGCAGAATGTGAGCAATGATCATAAAGGATTTCCCCATCACTTGATGGAACTTGTGGAAGAGGCCGTTTATAAATTTGCATCCTGGGCCACATTCTTCATTCACATTCAAGGCACCACCTTCACCGGATTAAGTAGATTTGATTACTTACTTCTCAAACTCGTTTAAAATTCTGAATTTTAACACTTTCTTTACTTTTTCATTTTTCTTCCCCCACAGGAGGTTTTCTTATTCTTTTTTTTTCCGGAGCGACCTCTTCATTTGCGGTCATATAAAATACTGTACAAATCTCCCTCTTTATAATCTTGAATATTTTATGATTTTTTTTCATGAAAATTAAGCAAGGGACAATTTTCGAGATGCTGAATTTTCCTTCAGTGCAATTTACAAAATAAAAAACAAAGGGAATTTAGTATAATTCACATTTTTTCTATTCCTTTTTATAATTAAAAAAAAAATAGGACATAGCTTTTTATGTTTTATATATATACATACTAAAAAAGAAAACAAAACTGTACCACTAAAATCCATGTAGGATCTTGGGTTCAGTACGTGGTAGAGACTATATCTTAGACTACGGTTGTGCAGGGAGATGATTTGTCCTAGATCAGGCTTACCCGCTAGATGTTTCCCCATTATGGGTATTCACTTTTTAGAAGCTAGGTGTTCCTAGTTTCTATAGGATCGATCTCCAGCTGGTAAAATATTAAATATGAACCCTAGGGATTCATTAGGATCTTGGGCATGGCAACGCATCTATATATATATGTATATATATATATATATATATATATATATATATGCATGCACATGTAGCTTACAGCATGAACTCTTTTGGATTTTTGTTAAAACAATCTCAAAAAATTTTTAAATCTTATCACATTATAAAATTTTATATCGTTTATCGGTCTAACTGTATAAGAACTATTGTACTATTTTTAAAAAGAAGCCTAATTTTGAGGAATCAAGCAATACAAAAATAAAATTAGAACTAGCCAAAGTTGTTTTGAACTATTCAACATTAGAACATCCTGTAATTAGAATAAAATGAAAAATTATACACTGAGGGCTGACAGTAATTTAAATTTCTTCTACTACATAAAATTTGTCATATTATTCCGAAGTACATTCACCCTATGACTCTCTATTTCGTTTTAGAGAATTTATTTATTGAAATTTACAGCTGAATTATAACAATGCAACAAGTAAATCTCATGAATAAGACATAATGTCATTAATAAAGGCAAGTGCATAAAATGACTAATGGTAGTACTCAAATAACAAATAGAACTTAGGAGTTCACAATGCCATCTAGTAAGAGGATTTTAAGTTAAACGTTTGTCAAGATGTAGTATTGGATTTGTTTTATTTGTGTCCTAAGTGTTTGGATTTAAGATTCACAAGAGTCACTGGGATATTAAAGGATACATATTATGCAGACCCAAAGTATACATATTATCACCTCCAAAGTGGGTGTGCAATATCGTATAGCCCAGTGTCTAACCAGGTCAAGATTTACAGATTTTCGTAAAATGTACATGATATATACATCTTGAATATCAGGTTAAGTAAGTTTAAACTACAAAAAGGAACAAAGAATTTCTCATTAGCAAGCGGGGGCTCAAGTATAATGTGATTTACAAAACAAAACCTGGTTTGTGCACGAAATAAAGAGAAAAGCCCGTAGTTCATTTTCGAGTTAAAGTGAAGAAGTACTAGCCAACAATTAAAACAAATAATCGACTAATTTACAGGATTAGTAAGCGAAACAGTTCGCAATTACTAATCCAATTAGAAATGTTTAGGACAGCGTCACTCCAGGCACCCTAAGGAAGCGACTTCGTTTGCATAAAACTAATTTGGAGATAATTCCTTTTTAATTACAAAATAATTTCTCATGCGAAATACGTAGACAGTTCCTTTTATAAAAGCATTCCTCTTAAGTTTCGTTATAGCGTCACTTTTCTACAGTTATTTGGTGGTAGATACAAAGTTTTCGCTTCAAAAATATCACTGTTTTTAACAATATCGGTCATTGCAAATTATAGTACAGTTTTATATTGTTGATGTATATAGTTGGTCTTTTCTACAGGCTTCCCCACTAATCCACAACTTCTGGAACCATCTATATATGGTGATTTTATTTAACAGTTAATAATCTCCTTAAAAGGAGTAAAACCTGCATATTTCGGGTATAAGCAGATAATTCATTGTTATTATCTATTATTTTAGGTTCTATGTGAGTGCCTACAGTTATTTAGTTCATTCTCACTGCCCACAATGTTTTTTTCGATAATTCTAATTATTTAGATTTTTATTCGGTTCTTCCTGGATAGCAATACACTATAGAAAAATACAGTAGGTAAACATAGCAGCTTCCTGTACATGACTATAAAGAAATAATCTACACATTCAAGCATTGTTTCTAATTCAAATCATCTATAATATTTTCTCTTATAAATATTACATATAGTATATACAAAACTAGGTGATGAGTATCAAACATTTACTTCGCTTTCCGCTCCTTTACTAAAAATAAAACACAGAACTTATCACTACATTATCGATATTTTTAATATCTTGATATTCATTACCAGCGCATGGCCATTCAAACATTTTTTTTATTGTGTTAGGTACTAAAATCTAAAATGTATATAATGGAACCACATAGATTTTAGAAAATCTCGTGAGGTGGAAAAACATGTAAATGCGTTTTTGATTATTTTTGTTCAACATGTTTTTTTTTTCTAGCGGTTTAATTATGCTTAAACGTAGGAATAATGCCGTAAAAATATCATATCTATAAATGCTAACTACAACTGTATTAATAATCTTCATAAATAAATGAACTTACTCCTGGTATGTCTCTCATCATGAGACGTCCCTCTGTAACATACAGATGCCCTTCCTAAAGTTACTACGAATGATGAAATATTAAAAAAAAAAAAAAATCTAGCCCGAACAAAAAGGCGGCGAAGAGCTTTGATCCGCGTATCTGGAATGTGAATTCTCAAGCGTGGAGTTGTAATCAGTGATTCCTCCGGAAGATGAGCCCAAAAGGAATCTGAATGGTAGAAGGGAAATTTGATCTGATTTCTTTACGACCTAGTGTTCCTTGATTGGCCTGGCTCTGGTCGAACGGGTGCGACTCCTCAACATTGTTAGCTAGAGCCTCCCCTTCATAGACTGATAGCACCACTTAGAAGGCTCGTTCGGAAATCCTTAATGCCCGCATAAAACGTTTAGTAAATTTTGTTAATATGCAAAACAGCCTTTTACAACTCTCTGTAACGATGCCACATCTTCATTACCCGCAACGATCAAAACAGTAAAAACTAAAATATGCTATATATTTTATATAGAGCTAAAGAAAATTTACTTGTGATATAAAAGAGTCAAGAAATAAATCGTGCTTAATTTTTTTTTTTTTATAAACAACGATAAGAATCTTACGATTCACTATTAAAGTGTAAGCATCTCGTGCTATAAGTAATGGACCTGCATTAACTTGAAGAAATAGTACAAAAATTGAGGGAATGAAGTACACACCTAAGTTGTGGATCGGAAAGTAAAAAAAAACTTAAACAGCGTGTTCATTAATTATAAAAATGTAGCCGAAAATAAATCTCAAAACGAAGACCAAAGAAACAAAATTAAATTAAAAAAAGGAAAGTAGAAAAAGGTATTGTACTTTTTAAGATTATTTTTAAATTTATACAATAATGGTGTACTGTTGAAAATTATATACGAGTGATTCTGTTTTAACTCCTACTTAAGTCCTAAGTCCGAGAGGATTTTGCTACTACTTTAAAATAATAAGAATGATAATCAAATTTCAAATTCATTTTTTGTGCCAAGGCACTGACTTATTCATCTACGATAATGACATAATGAATTGGTCGACATTCTTCATAAATCTATTAAATTTATAAATGAATTGAACATTAAGATGTATAGATTAATTAGTTTGGATAATTTATTATAAAACAAAATTCTAAAATTCATAAAATGTTAAAATAAAATTAATAATTCCAAATTCCAAAATATTTGGATACGGTATAGCTATCCTATATGAAAATATGAATTTTATCTACAATAATTAAACTCTTTTCGGTGTGTATTAAAATAAATCAACAATAATTTAAAACCCCGCGCCTTTGTTTTCTGAGATTATTCGTTTGCAATGGTTCGCAAATATGCTGTTCTATAATTTCTGAGTTGCCTAAAAGCTAAATTTTAGCTCATATAAATTATATCATATTTCAAAAATAATTGTGATACGATATCGGGAATCATATTTGAGTTATGTCATTGTTCTTTAAAAGTAGAAATATATGCTATAAGAAATGGATGGAGACATAATTAACTGGATTGCTCAATGCATTTATAATCGAATTTTACTTAAAATCCTATCTGTGCAGAGCAGTTTTCGCTCCATTGCCTAAACTATTACGTCCCCTCCCGCGCTAGTGATTTGGCAGATACAAATGGTTCCATATGAGTAGAAGTCGCCCCTCGGTAAGGCCAGATCACACAGACGATTGAAGACCCTGAGGGGTAGCGGTGTAAACAGGACACCCTCTCTCGAAGACGCGGAGCGAACATCCAGTAATTGGCCGGGCAACCCTAAATCAGGGCCGGGGCGCCGCGGGAGGTCCGGGCAGATATTAAAGAGAAAGAGCCCCCGTTCACGGATACACTGGCTATTTCCATAACAAAGGAGCGTGGCTAATCTCCGGGGTATTCGTCACGTCCGATTACTCGGGATTTTTCACGCACTCCTCATCCCCGTCGACCGAGTTGAATCTCTGACGGACAGTTCCAGTCCTCGTTTGAATATCTATGTGGGAAAAACTCCCCACTGTGCTTTTCTAATTCCAACAAGAAATCTACATCCCCTCAAATATGCAATACCACCTTCTGATTCTCTCAGTTGAATAGGCCCAATGATATGGGTATTTTATACCTTATGTTTTATTTTTTTTTTTCCCGTCGTCTTCTCCTTTTGAATAAAGTACAAGGGGAATATATACGCACCAAGCAGGATTTTTTCGTCAAATACCCGACCTGTACTCGAATATGTATTCGAAGGAAAAGAGTGAAATCATTTTAGAATATGTATTTATTTATTTAAACTTCCTTCCTCCCTTGCCTTACGACAACACGGGTTTTGACAATGTTAATTATTTCACAATAATTGAATGATACTGAGCAGATACTGAGCGGTGCATCAATCTGGCAGGACGGTAGTGCGAGAAGAAAAAGCTAAAGATGGCCTAAGTCTCAGACTATTTTAGACTATTAGACTAAATTGGCTAAGACTCAGATTATTCTACTGAAAGGAAAACTGATAGGAGACACCCTATTAACCTTGAAGTTGGAGGTACGAGAATACGTCTAAGTGAGCCAGTCATCTACCTTGGAATAAGGTTTAATAGACGATTTAATGTCACCCCTCACTTAGACTATCTAGGCAATAAGGCGGCTCGCTCAGGCCTTGAACAATCTTAGTTGGTTGGGGGGAGTATTTTTTGGGTATCAGATTCCTAAGCACAATCATAATTTACAAAGAAATGATTCAAGGCATTCTGGAGTATGCGTGGGTCAAAAATCTTTTTATGTCGCTTGTTGGCGCGCAGGTTGGCGACGATTCAGCGGACGGCTCTTACTCCGACAGGGCGGACGGAAAAGCGTATAGGAGTGTGTCTCATGAGGCGGTGCACGTATTAGCAGGAGGTATTTCTATCGACCTTCTTCTGCGTGAAGATTTGAAAAATGAAAGTCTCATCAGCTCTACCGTACAATATCCGTACAAAACAGCCGAGAACCACAGAAAATGAAAAGGTATAATACGAGAAGACACCATTGATGAGTGGGATCGGCGGTAAGTGACAACCACAAAAAGTGCTACGTTGAAGAAAGGCTTTCCCATCGTCCGGTCACGACTAGCTGCAAAATGCATTCACCCGGATTACTGGATTTCGCAATTCCTCACAAGGCATGGATGCTTTCCGGCTTAACTTCATGAATACGAAAGGGATATACCCTTTATGTCCTAGCTGCGGCATTCCGGAGTCAAGTCTTTCTAATATTCCCGCAGCAGGGAATCGCTCCTCCTCAAGCTCTCCAATCAAATCATTAAGTAAAAGAGGACTGATCCTTGAGGGCACCCCCTCTCTATGGAAGCTTCGGTCTCGTAAGAGCTACCACGGATCTTTACAAACCTATCCTGAAGGTACCTAGCTACACATAAGAGCATATGAATTGCTGGGGGCTTCGTAATTATGCAGCTGTTGTAGCACTAGAGGTCACCAAACACTGTCAAAGGCGGATTATATGTCAAATAGCAGCAAAATGACATATCGTTCCGTCCTTACCTCCAAGTCAGCACATATTAGTAGCAGGGCGTCAGTATTCCCTTTGGTAAATCCATATTGCTGTATCGGGAGGTGACTTGTCCCGGTAAGAACTCGCTGCAAGCTTGTTAAAATCAGACTCTCCCGGACTTCACAGGGATGAGGTATACATACGACTTTGGGAGCTGCTTATCCCTACCTCCTCCCTTGTAAAGTAGTCTCAAATCGGCAACCTTCCAGCTTTTGGGAAAGTATCCCCAATCAAGTCAATCATTGTAATAAATTCTCAATAGCCTATCACCAATATACGTGATACTGTTCTTTAAAATAGCCACGTCTATTGCATCCTGCCCTGGAGAAGGACCAGCTTTCTGTTTATCGACGGCTATACGAAGGTCATATATGTCCCATGATGAACATAAGTCTGTGCCAGGTATGTACATCGTGGTGTCTCATAAAAATGTCCTCGTCATTGTCCTAAGTCAAATCATCCCTGTGATATGTCGCCTCTTCAAATATAGCCGCTTGGATGTATCCATGTTTGAGGGCTGCCATCTTCTGTGGAGGATATAGTTTACCCATGGCCACCTTGTATGGGATACACCATGGATTCTTCGCAGACTCTTCGATGACTAACTCGTCCCAGGACTTTCGTTTTCCTGAGCGCACTTCGTTTCGGTATGCCTTAGCTTCGGACTTAAATTCATTAAGAAGTTCAATACGCCTCTCGTCACACATGCATTTCTGATACGATCGCCGGGACTTGTTAAGTTCGAGCTCTCGTCTTCCGGGGTTGAAAGGCATTTTCAGCGGCATCACGGATAATGATAGTAATTCTGGATACTCTGTTATCCAGGTCTTCTGAATTTCCAATTTCCTCTCCCAGTCTTCGTCAACAAGTTTCCCCTCTCGCATGGATTGGATGACACTCCAGTTTTTTAATTAAGAATATGTAGCAAAACATAATTTTAATCTATGAGGAGCTGAAACTCCCGTCTATACCGAACTACATTAGCCGGAGGCACATCAAATTTTTTGATGGGCTGAAGGCGTGTAGCAACCCACTCTTTAGAGACATAGTTCCCCCTCCCAGACCTGGGAGGTGGCAAGGCAGTGTCCCCTTGGTCGACGTGCTCTCATTGGCCTAGGGATGGGGTGAGGACTCCCTTGTCCAAGCCTTTCTTCCTTTCTTCCTTCCTCTCCCCCCTTTCTTCTTCCTATCACCTAATCCCTTAAAGCGGTCTCTCCCTGCTTTGAATGTATAGAATCAGCGGCCTTGGCCGGTTTAGAGAACCCGCCTTCAGCGGACTCATTCTATGTATTGCTTAAAATACCTCCGGGTAGAAAAAGTACTATAATTATTTCCGTATATATATATTTATGTATTGTATATATATATATTGTAAATATTTGTTTATATAAATAAATGGAGATTCGAAACAAAAAAAAAAAACATAATTTTGTGTAAGGTACGCAATAGAATAGAAAAGTAATTTTATTCTGGGGGCTGTGAGAGGTACTCGTAAAAGATCCCTATCCTAATTAAAACTGGATAGGCGAAATTTATTAGACTTTAGAATCATCATATTATTTATAGTAGCATAAAAAAAACTTTAGTGAATAAATAAATATAAATTTCATTTAATCCTTAATGTTTATGTTTTTGTTTTTTTTATAAATGCATGGTTATATTTTAAAAACATACTGTCAAAGTCAATAGCTATTGCTGAGTATTTTTTTTTTTTGGCTTAAATCAGTTTTAAACACAACTTAATATAGAATAGAATCAATTAGAAAAGTAACTTTATTTAGGGGCTAAGTCCTTTAACATGAACAGAAAAAAAACATAATATGTATCTGGCCAGAAGGCCACATCATACAAATCATTAAGTATTTATAAAGTGTCAAAAAATAATAAATAAAATAAATAAAAATGACGAATCATGACAAAATACTAAATCGCTAGATAAATTAATAAATTTATAATCGATATATATAATTAAGTCTTCTTCACCTCTAAACCACTTTTTAAAAAGCACTTTATTGAAAATAATGACAAGCAATTAATACAGAGTAACTACGCTAACTATTATCTAATAATGAATCTCTCTGGAGCCTGGAGAGGCTCGTATATCTAGGGATAGGGCAGGAAATGACTCAGTGCTGACATTGCACTAGCGTGGGACCTTAACTATAAATATATATATATATGAGCAGTAGATTTTGAAATTGAGAAAACTCCATTTTATGTTAGATCTAGATATTTAATGATTTGCAATTGACAGAATTGAGTGAAGTTCCTTTGTTGTATAGCATTTCATTTTATTTATATTAATAGATTAGTATAAAATACCAATTATTTTCGCATGCAACAGCAATAAAATATATAATAACTAAGTTAAAATAGAATATAAATTGTCCTCTGATATCGGTGACTATTAGGGGAGAGGCGAAAAATAAATTAAGAAGAATGATTAAATCAAAACCTATAAACACCGTAGTTCCATAAAGTTTTCCCCCTGAATTAAATAAATTAATAATTTTTAGTAGATGTAGAAAAATGTCTCTGGTTCAAGCACCCTTGCGTTTGACAGGAACTGCAAAACAAGCAAAACCTTAACTGTAAAATTTTATATTGAATAAAATTAAAAATAATCATATATATATTACTTTAGATAGAAGATGAAATGTTCGAAATGGGGATTAAAATTTATTAAAACGTGAGTGGTAAAATTCGAAACAAAAAGCTTCAAGTCGCCAATATAAAAACAGGGAAAAATACCTGTCTATATTTAGCCCCTTCAGGACAGAATGAGAACAACAGAAAGGGAAATAAATAAATAATGCAAAAATTATGAACCTCAAAACTCAGCTATACTCCAATCAGAGAAAACATACAACCCCCACCAAGGCTACTGAATACTGAAAATATCCAACTAGTGAATCATATGGAAGGTTACAGTGCTGCAGCTTTAGAATGTTAGATAAATAATAGATAGCTGATAAAAAAAAAGTAGAAAATACACTTTTGCATTTTTTTCTTGATATTTAATATAGCATGTAATATTAAAATGTAAAATTTAATAGAAATCAAATCAATAAGATTACAGGTTTAGTTCAAAGGATTTTTCCTAATACAAATTCATGATTTCAAGCAATGTAAAAATTAATTAAAAAAAATAATTTAACGGTATACGTTATAAAGTACATTTCGTATCATATTGAAACTTAATTATCCACACTTAGGTATGATACAGGATATATGTAAAAAAAAATTGAGTTGGCGCTATAGATCATAAAGATTTTTGACTCGATGTGGTAATTTTGCAGATACAGGAGTACATTGCTTGAGGGAGGTAACAGGTGTCGCCCGACCCCATGTTGCTGGGAACCATGGTTCATGTTGGTTATGTTATTATATACTCCCATTAGGTTTCCTCATTTTAACTAAATCTGAGGTGTGTTCAAACTTGGTCGAAGCTGGAGAGATTTTCAGGCACGACAGCGTCACATATACAGTAATTGCCGCGAACCAAAAGGAGCACGGCTCAATGATCCCAAACCAAATAAAATAAAATACAACAAATGACCAGAAGAATAGAGGAGCCGGCGAACAATGATCACGTAGCAGGACCTCAGAAGTAGCAACGGCACAAGTGATTCGGCCTGGCAGTGAGCGTAGCGGATCCGACGCGGATTGTAGCAAAGTGCTGCCCTCTGCACCACACTGTTCTCCAACATGTGAAAATCGAATAGAAATAGAAATAGAAATTATTACATAATATGTTAAACCCTCAACCATAAATTCGTATTATCATGTGAATTACTACATTTGCTGAAAGAGAAAAGTATGGCTATATAGCCGTAGTAATGGTAGTTCCGTTGTTGAGTAATTAATCTAGTTATGCACACGTTTTTTTTTTAAATCATTTATTCATTCAAATTTGTAACTGTATTATAACAATACAACCTGTATATAGTGGCATGTACTGTACATATAGCACGAATAAAGATAAGTAGTGAAACTTCCAAGTGGTAGTACTCAAATAACAAGTTCAACTTAGGCCACGAGGCCATCTTCTTTTCAGACGCCTCGGAGGATTATCAGGAATTGAAGAGGTTGCTAGGTTTGAATCTAGTGGGTTTGAGTGGAAATAAAGTTTACCATGAAAATATTAATATCGGATTCAAGGGTTAAATACGGGAGGAATCAGATGGCTAAGTGGAATCCCAAATCTACAGAGTGAGCCCAGATGGTCTAATGACTGTCATGCATATGATTCTTTTGTAATTAATTGGGAGCTTATAGCGTTATCTAGTCTGTAACGGCGAGCTGTTTATTGTCTTTACGGTCCAGTATGAGGATTCCAAGATAAACGTTTGTCTAGATGTAGTCCTAATTACCGTACCTGTTTCACAGGAATCTATGGGATATTATATAATATGGGATAAGGCATATAGAAGGACAGAGTGTCATTGGTTTACAACGGAGAGTAAAGGTGATTTGGTGGAATTTGTGGTAATTTGTACTTATAAGTTGAAGTTAAAATTACAACATATTAGGTATATATTAATCGCAAACATTTTACAACTTATGGATATAAAGTAAAGAATGAATCTAGTTACTAACTACTAAATTACTAATGTTTAAGTATACTTAAAAAGTGATTATGAACTCGTAACGTCTAATTACTGAAAAGATTAAATATGTTTTGTTAAATGAGTTGTCGGATGGAACAAACTGAAGAGAAGATCGATAAAGAAGGAAAGCAGACTAGAGGAAGATGAAGCTCGCACGTAGGCTCGGAGGGCAAGTGTTAACAGTGAGCTGCACTGGACAACCGGGATCAATATTTTCATCTGCTAGCCACTATGCCTCGATCATAGCTCCCCTCTGACCCGTAATTAGTAAAGCTAGTTTCATATTATAGTCTCATTTTCAAACGCTAGAAGTACAGTTCTGTTAAAACAGAGTCGTAAGTACATCCTAGTGTTATAATATAAACACTTTGTATTTCACTCATGTACCTACGTAAAGAAAGCGTTTTCTATTTTCGAGGGTGTAACAATAGATAACAAACATTTTTTAGACCGTCTTATATTAAGCCCTGAGCATGTCTAGTATAACGTTGGTAAAGGTTTTGACGACCCCGTCAAAATCAGAAGAAAGTTTTGACTAGTGGATTCAAAATTTTGGCTGTAACATTTGAGAGAGTATTTTATAATACAGTTTGGGCGTAAATCAAAGTATTTATAGGGCTTTCAAAAACTCGTATACAGCAATATATGGTTAAAATTTAGAAAGTCTCACCGTAAAGAAATCAGAGAATAATAAACACAAAGCATCCTCTAGTAACAAGAAAATAATAACTAACATTTTTAAAAATACTTAAACATTATAGTTTAAATATTTATTTAAAAAACTGTACCACTACTAAAGAAAGAAACTTGGGTTCAGTAAGCGTAGCGGTTGTACTGTTTCTAGGACTACGGTTGTGCAGATAGGTGATTTGTCTAAGATCATCCTCAACCAACTGGTTTTCCCTACATTTTCGGTTCGCAATTTAAAGAGGTTGGTTAAGCTCCAGGAGGGTCCCAAATGCTAAAGGAACCCATCGCCGGCTGTTAGTAGATTAAATAAACAACCGGATTTAATCACAGGATCTTCGGCAACTCAGAGCTCTACCACTTGAGCAAGGTATTTTCATCAATAACTAAAATAAACAAAATACCATACACTTGATAACAGGGCTAATACGATAGAATACGTTAATAAAGTATCACCAACTTGCATAAGGTTTTATAGGTCAATATGCATACGATCCTTAAATCTTCTCACATAAAGTGAGTATTTTTTCCCTAGCATATATAACATAATGAGCATATATGGAATCTCTTTTACTGCACCAAGTGCATTTTAAGAGAGGAATTTGAATAAGATTTTCTTGAAATTAATTAGATGGTAGGAGTGAGGGATCTAGTGATGGGACTCACTAGTTCTTTTTGATTGGAGTTAGTAGTTTACCCAGTCCATGTTGAGTATCTATACATGTGTTTGCCAGCGCTGAGGTCGGCCTGTAGGTGTAAGTGTGTTGAATAGTGGGTTCGTCCAGTGTTGGAGGCTATCAAAGAATTTGTGATGAAGTCCGTTACCGTCGGCAGTCCGAGGTTCTCGTGTATTAAGTCTAATTTCGCCCTTGTAGAGAGCTTTGCCTTACTACACGCCTCAGAATACGGTTTTGAAATTGTTGGAGCCTTTTTGATGTTGTAGGCGCCTCATAAAGAATGCCGGTCTAATAACTGCCTTATAGATCGTTAGTTTGGGACGGAGTGATAAGTTCGGTGAGGTTAAAAGGTGATTAAGTCTGTAAGATTTGGTTCTAACCGACATGAACTTTTTGTTACAATGTCAGGATAACGTCAAGTGCCGATCGAGGGTAACACCGAGATACGTTATCCTATTGGCTGGTTTGTTTTCTTATCCTGCTACTCTATACGTTTTAGGTAGGGGTCGCTTATTCCTCTGGAAAGAGAAAATAATACAGTCGGTCTTTTTAGGATTAACTATAATGTTTAATCCATCCAATTTGTTAGTTATTACCTCACAGGCCGCCTCCTCCTGCCGTAGAGCACTCTCTCCATTCAATGAGCTGCTGTAGATGTCATCGGCATAAGCCGCCACAGTAACTTTTTGTATTTAGCACCAACGATTCCCGCCGTATATACTGAGAATAGTACCGGTGATAGCACAGACCCTTGTGGAACACCATATACGTAAATGGAAAGGGATTGAACAGCTCTTCGCCGACTCGTACCTTTATTGAACGTTGTGTTAAAAAGTACCTTAAGATAGCATACAGCTCGTCGGGAAACTCGTTGTCCTGCAGTGTCTTAAATAGAAGACTATGGCACACTGAGTCGAACGCCTCCGTGCAGTCAATGGATGTCAAAGCGGTTGCCTCGTTCCTTGGAAGGACACCGTGCCAGCTTGTCGAGGAAAACCGGGATCTTCGCCCTCGCCGAGGAGGATTTCCCCCGTTTGATGGAGGAGGAATCCCTTCTTCAGGGAGTTCATCTACGGGTGGAAGGAAGTGGTCGGGAGGAGAGAGATGGGGAGGACCGAGACCGGACGGATACAGGCCTAAAAGGTGTTGCCCCAACGGTAAGAGTCACATCCGTGCACCGGGCAGCACCACAGAATAATTTTATTTAATAAAATTTTTCCCCCGAATTATACAATATCCCCAAAAGTCTTGTATAATAAGAAAGTTTTATTAATAATGAGTTGATTTTTGGCAGAGGTGGGCGTGCGTTAATCCAACATATTAACCCACCACTGCCGAACCCCGTATGCCAGAAATGGCAGGTAGGGGGAAAAAAAGAATGGTTGTCTCGTTCTTAACTCTGTTCTAAAATAAGTATACCTTAGGGTATACTTTTATATAAAAACTATAACTATCTTTTTTATGGCTTTGGTATACTGTTAGACGTCATTTTTCCTTAAAGGTTTTTCTTATTAGTAATTAATAAAATACAAATAAACGGATTTGAGTCTTGTTCGATTAATTGTATTTTTATTATTTTTTAATAAGCGTTGAGATGTATGAAAATACGAATAATTGAAACGGTCCGAATGATGGCTGGTATACCATAACCTGTCTCGAGATAGTGATAAATAAATTTGCTTCCCCTGAACAGTCGATAGGACCTGGTGGAAATTCCGACATGAAGAATCGATACAGTCGATAGAACCGATATGCTAGAATTGCTCGCTTCAAGATGGTGGAGATAAAAGGTGCTAGGCCCGAAGTGAGGAGACGCAGGGGTATTTTTTATCCCTGGCGAGGAAAGTGCTACACAACTCTCCATTAGGGCCGGGGAGCTGCCCTATTACTGGCACCCAACTGGCTAATTGTTATCGCGTAATTGTTAAACTTTCTCAGCGGTATTCTTAGTTGGTAATGAGGTTACAACGAAACTTCTCAAACAGGATTAACTGAGCCAGGGAGGAACCTTTGAACATTAAAAAGTCTAGAGTTTGAGGATTTTCAATAATCACTTTAGCCAGGCGGCAAAGGGCCTCTCTTACATTTTCAGCAAGCTCCATTACCTGCTAATAAAATAAAAAGTTTATCATTAACATAATATTTTATTAGGGGCTATGCAAAGGGATTAAAACTAAAAAGTTAAAAAAATATATAAAGGAAAAACAAGTAAAGGGATTAACACCCTGAAGAACCAATGTAATCCTTCTTGGCCGATAGTGAAAGAAATAGTATTCACCTAAATATACTGAGAAACCGACTGAACAAATTCAATGATGGTGTGGACTAATGAATGTAATTGAGGATTGATGAGAATAGCATATAAAAACACCAGGTTACCCCTCTATCTTGGGTACAGACTGTATAGAGGTGGGGTGTGCGCCAGGAGGGAACAGACCAAAGGAGTCAACCCCGACTGCTAATAGATTAAATAAAATTTTTCACTGCAGGATTTGCAGTGTAGAACCATACCGCCGATCTACACTTCGGGCGATTTTACAGAAAGAGAGAGAAAAAACCGCGCCATATGTTATACTCGTACTATCTTTTGTATATAGGTTATCTTTCAATTGCTAATTACAGGACTCCATTGCGTCCAACCTTGAAAACTTTTTTAATAGTATGTAACTATTAAAAACTCATTTTCACTAAAAAGTTGTAGATAGGCGGTATTGTTTTGACAGCGACGAAATGATATAACTATGCATAGATTATACTTTGCAGGAATATTGGTATGCATGAAAAATTTCTCACTGTCCACCAGCAATGATTTGGTTGTAATTATGTGAAGATTCTCTAAGTCTTTCTTTAATTTATCGCTTTAAAGAAAAAATCCCATTCAGTATATTAAATTTTTTAAATGAATAAATATTGATATAATAATTATAGGGAGGGTAGCGGCTCAGTGGTAGAGCGCTGAGTTGCCGTACAGAAGGCCCTGGGTTCAAATCCTGCTGTGAAAAATTTTATTTAATCTATTACTAGCCAGGGTTGACTCCTTTGGGATCTGTTCCCTCCTGGCACACACCCTACCTCTATAAAGTCTCTACCCAAGATAGAGGGGTAACCTGGCGGTCCCTACACTAGATATACCTATATAAGAAAAATAAAATGGTTGAAATTGTTGAATTGTCTACGACACCTTTTTATGTTTTTGAGAAGTGAGAAGATTAAATAAACTGGAAGTAGAACATTTAATTGACTAATACGCTTAATTTGTTATTGGTGGTTTTCGTTTTGCTATTAAAGTTGGTGAGACAATACCTTTTGGGATATTCCCTGCCTCTTTTGTTTGTGTTTTATTAATTGTATCATTTTTAAAATATTTATTTATTGAAATTTACAACTATAAATCGTATCTGTGTACGATTTATGGTTAGCTATACTTCTATCAACTCTTAGGTTAGACATTGGTTTTGAAAGTATGTATCATCTACCATCAATATAAGCTGTATTAATAAGAAAGTAGAAATGAATATGACATATGAAGTTATAAAAGCCTATGGCTGAGCTGGAGATTAATTTTTCCCGATTTTTTTCTTTTTCACATCCTCCAAAATTTTATTTATAATATAATGAAAATTTACAATAAATACATGCAAACGCTTCTATATAAACAAAAGCCTTCTGTTATGATTCGGTATTAAAATACCTTAAAAGGCGTTACAATTGGCTGAGTCCGCTGAAGGCGATTTTTACTCGAATCGGCTCAAGGCCACTGACGTTATATAATACAAAACAGGGAGGGACCGTTTAGCGGGATCAAGAAATAGATAATACGGATTTGAAGATTGAAACTGGATGAAATTTAAGAAAAAACCTGAAAATAAATTCATGCGATTAAGGTATATAATCTTATACTTCCCGTGCACTATTCATTTCTGACGTTGATTGTCGGCATAGCAACCTCAATTTTGTTTGTTACACTTCAAAATGGTTAGAAGTGACACAGAAAATTCGGTATAGTGAGTCAACCACATGAAACATTTGAGCAATATTTTTAGTGTGTTCTATCGAATTAATGCATCAATGTAATAAATAAAATGTGGAACAATTTCAAAATGGAGACCTTAAACCCTTTAAACTTCGGTTCTACTCTCTGCTTATTCTAATCTCTTTATTCCTTAAAAATGCTTTATTTAACATCAATGTTAATGTACCTTATTTAACGAGGCGTTACATTCTGCATCTAATGAGAAAAACCAAATAATAGTGCAGTTAAATGGAGTGTTTGAGAACCAAGGTAAAAAGAGCAACAGAAACAAATAAGACCACTAAACACCTAATCCTACATTTATTGAGTGCACAAAATTTAATTTCAGTCATGTTTATCTCGAAATTAGAAATCCTATATCTAATTATTGTCATTAAGTTTTGAATACCCCCGTGGAGACATTCGGGTTCGGAAAAAAATCCACAAACGCAAGTTTTCGACTTCTTCCTTCACAAATGCATTTCCCTAAAATAATAAAACAATTTAAATATTATAAAAAAGTTGGCTAAGCAATTTAAGTGAAATATGGAAGGGTTTGCATTATCTTAACAAAATAACTAATAGCATTTCTTATCAATCTGTACATAACATGTCAGTGTAAGTTAAGAAATATAATTTTTTGAATTGGATTTGAATAAAAAAACACTGTTATGGGAGTAATTTGTTTTTATATTCATATTTTACAGAAATAAATTTATCTTTATTCATAGGGGAAACAAGGAACACAAATAATGTTCTCTACTTTTGGTTCCACATAAAGCTAACTTAATACAGCCAGTATTATTTTAATATATAATATTTCGGATAATTTAATAAAATCAGACTACATAGGATTATACCATCGGGGTAACGAGGCATCTTCCAAACAAGATTATATTCCCAGGAATAATATTTATTCGAGGAAGGGTAACCCAATAATTATCGAATAAATTGGGAGGAATTAAAACTGATTACAACACCCATTTTAATTATATATAAATACAATAATGAAGGCCATGCGTGTATTGAGGCCACCTAAGGACCCAATTATGGGTCCCGATAATTTCTATGAAATATAGCTAATTAGACCAGAAAAATCGTTTTATCTTTCTTTTCCTATAATGATTTCATTTCCCCTCTCTCACTTTTTATTTTATCTTCGTGTTCAAGGACGGATTTCTTTTTTTCTGTTTTTCAGACCGATGGAGCCCTTATTAATCTAACTTCAAGAATTCGGCCAATCAAGATATAATGATCTCTTTTTCGTTGGAAATAATAAACTGACAATCGTCCAGCCGATAATAATCACGATGATGTATCCAGCATTATTATTCCATAATAAGGTACTTGTGTATAGGCCGGTGACCATGAAGCCTACCTTCTTATCTCCTGTAACCTCTTCTTATCAAAAGTCTCATTTGAGTTTTTTGTGTGAGCGCTGTAAATCATGGCGGTCAACAGTACCAGGATACCGGCTAATACACAAGTGGCCATAATAAATATTCCAGAAATAATCGGAACCCCACAGAATACGGTTTAAAAAAAAACCGTTGAAATGGCTATAATGATATAAGCAAAAGAAAAAATAATCTAAAGATTGTACTTCATATAATTATTTGTGGACTTTGGAAAGTTCTTTCATTTTCTAAGCATGGATTTTTTTCTAAAATAATATTCATTTATATTTATTATAACTCTATAAAAACCAAAATTGACTTTTTACAAAAACAAAAAACAAATCTCATTAAACCAATCGCCATTAATAGTTTGATCAAAGAAAAAAAAACTACGAAGAACAAGTAAATTATAAACATTCATTAACAAATTACTTTTAAAAAATCTGTAACAGAGAACAAAACGATTTAAAAATTATGGAGTTTTCTGAAACGGTTTTAGAGAGGTAGCGAGAGAAAGATCTCTAATAACAGTTTTGGAGGCTGATTCTTTGTGATATTAAGTGTTGCTCTGACACCGCGATAGGAAATCATCAGCAATAATGATAGTCCGGGGTCCAAAAAAAAAAATCTTTAATCATAATGCCAGTCATCACTCGTGTTTTCGAGTGGATTTGAAAAATTAATTATATGAATCATTCTATGACTGGATCATTAGCTCATTATCACAAAAGATAAAAAAAATATAGTATAACATTGTTCAACTTTAGTTCATTAACTACCACTTATAAAACATGTACATTTAATTTTTTTAACCTTTTTTGTACTTAAAATGTTGAAGTTGATCAAGAGGGGAATAGAAATTTCAAGGAAATGGTAATCCCCACAATATAACATTAGAATTTTGTATATTATAATATACATAACTTTAATATATAAATAAATAATTAAAACTTTATAAACACCTATTTAAATTATATTAAAATTTGGGCTTTCAAAATGAAGGCCCATATATACTGCAATATATATACACATACATTCCCGAGTTTCATTCGGTTCTTATACTTTTGTTTAAATATATATTAACAGTCGATAAAAATAAAAACAGTAAAAAATATATATACCCGTAACAAAAAGTAAAATATATATATATATATATATATGTTAAGATAGGACATATATATAAAATATATATATATATAGTATAGACACTAAACAGTGAAAGTCAACATTGTAAATAGTATAAAAAGAGGATTGTAACTTGAATAAAGCAGTGTTTAACTAGACTTCATGCGTGTTATTATTCTCCAAACTTCTCTTTTTTTTATGTTTTATGTGCCGAAGCTCTTAAGTGGTGCCGAAACCCGGGAATTCGTTGACAGTTCCCAGTGAAGAATTTATTTTTGTAAAAACAGTTCGTAAAATTTTTTTTTTCTATTTTCCTTTTTTCGAATTGTTCTTGTTTTTTTTTTGTTTTTTTTGGGTGTTTCGTATGTCAACAAGTGCCAGCATGAATGAACACGGTCAAAGTATTCTCAGGCCGGCAACGTTAACTTTAGACCAACCACAGCCGGAACAAGAGAATCCTGAGTTCCCGCAGTACCCATCGACGACTCTAGCCATGGCGCGGGCGGACTTAGCCGCACAAAAAGCAAATCGACTAGCGCAAGAGACAAATGAGCTGGAAAAGATGAAATTGAGGAAAGCTAACGCGCAGGACATTAGGAGAGAGATCTCTGATCTAGAGAAATTCAACGGAGATGTGGGTGAGCTCAACCACTTCATCAAAGGGGGAGACGGCATCATGGGCAGTATACAGTCACAGGAAGCGGCTGATCTTTTAGAGGAAACGGACGCGAGAAGATTGCGAGTGGCACTAGCACGTCGGGTCAGGAGGAGTGTCCTAAATTTGATCCAAGCCGATGAGGATACTCCATGGACGGTGATTAAGGAGAGGTTGAAAAAAGCCTACGGAGGAGGGCGATGGGCCCCAGAAGAGGACATGTTACAGATGTTCAGAGAGATGAAGAGGACTGGGCAGTCGAATGGCCAATACGCAGCAGGACTTCTCGCAAAATTAAATAAAATAAATGAAAAATTGCGTGAAGTGATGGAAACCTTTTTTTTTTTTTTTTTTTTTTTTTTTTTTTTTTTTTTTTTTTTTTTTTTTTTTTTTTTGCCCCCTTCCTGCCATTTCTGGCATACGGGGTACGGCGGTGGTGGGTTGATACGTTGGGTTTACGCACGCCCACCACCGCCAAAAAACAACTCTTTATTTAATAAATTCTTATTCTACAATTTTTTTGGGGGGGTACCTTTATAATCTCCTGGGTACAATTTTAAAATAAAAATAAAAAATAAAAATCTGTGGTGCTGCCCGGTGCACGGATGTGCACCTTACTGATGGGGCAGCACCTTTAAGGCCTCCTGGCCGGTCTGCATCCGTCCGGTTGCCGTCCAGCCCTCCTGGTCCGCCGCATCCGTCCGGTCCGCATCCGGCCAGTCCTCTCCCTCAGTCCTCTGCTCCTGGGGGCTCGTCCTCCTCCGAATGCCTTGGTGAATCCTGGTCCGGTGGCTCGCCGGGTGGCCGTATCCTGCTGATGGTAAAATGCGCAGGACCGACCACCTCCTTCCACCCGTAGACATACTCCCTGAAGTGGGGGTAATTGTCCTCCTCCATGAGGCGGGGGAAGTCTTCCTCGGCGAGGACGAAGATCCCGGTCTTCCTTGACAACCTGGCACGGTGTCCTTCCATCGCGATGCAGGTGAGCAACACGTGCTCCGCCGTCTCTGGGACTCCACAGGTGGGGCACCGGGGGTCGACCTCTCTTCTATGCTCACTGAGCTTTCCCCGGAACCCACCGTGTCCCGTCAGCATCTGCGAGACCCAGTAGTCCGGGAGGACCCATGTCGCAGACAACCTCGACTGGACGGTGGGGAAAAACTTTCTCAACGTAGAGCCCTTCTGGCTCGTCACCCACCGTCCATTCCACTGCTCTATTGAGTCCTCCCTCAAAATCCTCTTCCACTGGTTCGGGGTCTCGCCGATCCTCTGACGGAGTCCCTCCGGGAGCGTCTCCAGCCCCTGCCTCTTCGCCTCGTACTTGAGGGCATCCTCCTTCAGGAGGAGGTCCAGGGGCATGGCTCCGGCAAGCACCTGCACCGCCTCATGCGACACCGTCCTGTACGCCTTCGTGACCCGTAGCAGAGCCAGTCTCTGGATCGTCGCCAGTCTCCTTCTCTGCTGCTGCGTGAGGTTGCGGCTCCACACCGGGGATGCATACCTCAGGATACCCAAGACCACGCCTTTATAAATGGTCATCGTTGCCGGGTACCTGAGGCCCCAGAATGCACCCCCGATCCTTCCTAATCCGTTGAGTGACAGGGTCACCCTATCTTTCAGGTATCCCAGGTGAGGAGTGGCGTCGAAGTTTTTCCTAAACCTCACGCCCAGGTACGTCACCTCCTCACCTAGCCTGACCCTCTCCGTCTGGATGTCCAGTGTGATAGGGTGAGCCCTGTCGGTGGAGCCTCTCAGGAGTATGGCCTGGGTCTTGGCAGCGGCCATACTCAACTTCCTCCTCACGCACCATTCCGCTACGAGACTGGCGCACCTCTCTGCTTCCGTCTTCACTCTGGCTCTGCTGTTCGCGGCCACGATGACTGCCAGGTCGTCGACGTAGGCCGTGGCAAGGAAACCATGATCTTCCAGTTCCCCCAGCAGCTGGTCAAATACGAGTTTCCACAGGGCCGGCCCGAGGACCGACCCTTGTGGACAACCTCTCTCTATCTCCTTCTCGACCTCGTAGTAGCTACCTCTTATCCTGACACTCCTTTCACTGAGGTAGCTACTTACGAGGGAGTACAAGTTGCTGGGGGCGTCGAACTCCTGCAGCCGCTGGAGTACGCAGGGCCACCACACGCTATCGAAGGCGGAGGATATGTCGAACAATATCAACATGACGTACTTCTCCGCCCTCTCTTCTACGTCCCTGCGCACTCTCAACAGTGCATCGGTCGTTCCCTTGCCACGGGTCGAGCCGAACTGCCGTGGATGGCTCGCCGCATCAAGGACCGGCCTTAGGCTGGTGACGATCAGGCTCTCCAGGACTTTACTCATCACCGGGAGGAGGCCTGGATGTTGTTCATGACAACAGTTCTCAAGGTACAACTGACACGGGATACCGGAAAGAAGGACGGTCTACCCAGGGATAAGACATTCGTAGAATGTGCTCAAGATATGGTAGATGCGAGTGCCCGGGACGAGGAGGAAAAAGAAGTGTTCGAACCAGGGTGGAGTAAAGTGTCCTATCGCAGAAACGAAGTAGGTAGAAGTCGAGCAAGGATAGAACCGGATAGAAGAAGAGAGGGAGATTTCGGTAGGAAGAGGCCGATGATAAGAGAGAAGCGGCAGTTCAGTGACAGGAAGAACCCGAGAAGAGACGACAGGAGGTGCCACGAATGTGGTAAGACAGGGCACCTGATGGCCCAGTGCCCACGCACGCGCTGCTTCGAATGTCATAGCGAGGGGCACATGGCTCGGCAATGCCCGTACATAAGAAGGAGAGATCACGATCGAGGAGAACCGATGGAAATAAACGCTCAGCGAATATGGAGGAGGAGTAGAGTTACATCTGTTCCTGTAGTTTAGTGAGTAAGGAGAGTTTAAATATAATATTCAAAAGAAATTGTATACCAGAATTCAGGAAGTGCCTGTGTAAGTTGGTCACTTTGAGTGGTCCCTGTACCGTCGAGGGTGAAATCGAGTTGACACTGGGTAAATGGGGACAGGAAGGTGAAGTGGCGACATTACACGTGGTAGCGGACATGCCGAGGGAGTACGGGGGAATTCTGGGTTGTGACCTACTCCGAAAACTGGGAGTAAAATTGCGGAATTCGGGGGGTGAATGGGGTATACAAATCGGGAAAAAGGTGTATAAATCGATCGAGGATGGTAAGAGGGGTGCGGGATGTGTGGGAGCTATCACACAGGACAGGGAATGGCGAACAAGGATAGTAGACGAATATGCGGACATTTTTTTTCGCGAAGGGGAACCGTTAAGCGTGACGGGCGAAACTCTCCACGAAATTAATCTGAAGTCCGAGAAAGTTACCTACGTTAAGGAACGAAGATACCCGCAGGCCTTGCGAAACCACATCCGGGACGAACTGGAGGAGCTGAAGCGTCAGGGGATCATCGTCGATAGTAAGTCACCGTTTAATAGCCCCTTATGGGCAGTGAAAAAGAAGTCCATCGAGGGTGAGACTCAGGACCGCTATAGGGTGGTGATCGATTACAGGCAGTTGAACGAAAACACGCTAGACGAGAGGTACCTCATCCCGAGATTGGAAGATATCTTAGACAGGTTAGGCGGGGCGGTGATTTTTACCACATTAGACCTGAAATCCGGGTACCATCAAATACGTATGCACCCCAGAGACCAGAGCAAGACAGCTTTTACATTCGAAAGGGAGCATTACGAATTTACGCGCATGCCCTTTGGCCTGAAGAACGCGCCCATTACATTCCAAAAACTTATGGACGAGTTTCTGCGTGGTCTAGATGAGAATATGTGCCAAGTGTACATGGACGATCTTCTCGTTTTTAGTAAGTCTGAGGCACAGCATATTGAGGACTTGAGACGGGTCTTTCAGCGGATTAGGCAGTTTGGGCTGAAGCTTTTCAGGGAAAAGTCTATCTTAGGACAGAAAAAGATCAATTTCCTGGATCACACTATATCGGAGGAAGGAGTGCGTCCGGACGGAAAGAAAGTTGAGGCGATTGCCAAGATGGCAGTTCCCACTGACGTGAAAGGAATTCGGCGGCTGTTAGGAACCCTTAACTATTACCGCCGTTTCGTCCCAGAGATGGCTGAAAATCTCGTTGCGCTGAACGAGCTCCTACGAAAAGGGCGTACGATTCGGGTTACTCCGGAAATGGAAGCGAAAGTTAGGAAGTGCATGGAGCAGCTGCAGACCCAACCGGTTCTTGCGTTTCCAGACATCAATAAACCGTTCTCCATTACGACGGATGCTAGTGAGTATGCGTTGGGGAGCGTACTATCTCAGGAGAGTGAGCAAGGGGATCGACCGATTGCATATGCGAGTAGGAGGCTCACGGACGCGGAGTCTCGGTATAGTGCTCTAGAGCGCGAACTACTAGGCATCGTTTGGGCAGTGCAACACTTTCGGCCCTACATGTTCGGGAAACGGTTTAAGGTCCATACAGACCATCGTCCCCTTCTGTGGGTGGGAAATCTAAAAGAGTCATCGGCGAGAGTCACGCGGTGGAAAGAGATCCTCAGCCAATATAACATGGAGGTGGTCTATAAGCCGGGAAAGGATAACGTGGTGGCGGACTGGTTATCCCGCGCTCTTCAAGTCAACGCAATAGAGCCAGAGGTGGGCGAATCATCGGGAGATCTGCAACGATTTATCCGGGAATGGACACCAGAGGGAGAAGGAGACCTCGGGACGGACCATCGGGACAATGCAGATTCCCCTACCAGGACAGTCTGGAGAGGAGCGGTCGACGGAGATGGAAGAGCTGGACGAGCCAGTCAATGATAAAACCAGACAGATAATCTGGAAAACCAGGACGACAGGGCTTATGAAAATGGAATTCTCCAAGTACGCGAAGCACAGTATCGTTACTATCTGGTCCTCGCCGGGAGTCAAGGAGGAGCAGATATGCAGTGTCTTAAAAGATGCTTCCAAGGTTGGCGCGACACACTACATCTACGTCGGGAACGGGACAAAAATATTGATAATACAAGGGAAGCCTGCTAGGAAGTGCTGTCCGTAATAGTGAAAGATATTTCGGGAACCAAAAAACCTAACAAAAGAGGATAGGATGGTTCAATAAGGAATGGTAATTTTAACAGAGAAGAAGAATAAGACTAACTGGTAGGACCATAGTGCAAAGAAGGCATACACGTAGATCGGTGGATGATGATAGACGAGCCAAAAGGGAAGAAAAGAATACATGCAGAACAAAAAAAATAAATTGCTAGAGGATGTAGAAAACAATAGTCCTAATTTCTTTCAAAAGGCTAACATGGGACTTTGAAATAGAAGATGGAAGCCTAACGTCAGCAGCAGGAGATCAAGGAAAGATATGCTGATTATTTCAGCCTTGTTCTCAATAGGTTTAGGAAACAACAAGAGAGGTGAGAGGAGACTAACAATGAAAACTTTATTAAGCCAACTGATGAAGATAAAATACAAAAAACTATAGAAGTTCTTTTCGGTCTTCGTCCCCGAAGGAGAGATGCGCGGGATACGGTCGTAGACGACACCGTGGCGGAACGCCTGGTCGCGAACAGATTAAAACTCGACCGAATATGGGGAAAAGCGCACGCACGAATGGTCTCAGAAAAGGGTAAGAGAGTAGCTAAGGGTAATTTCGGTGTCAAGGATATCATGGGGACCCTTCGGATAGGCGATAGGGTGTACAGAAAGATTGTGTCCAATCGCGCAAAGGAAATCCTCAGGTACGATTAGGGAGCACAATCTGGTTACCATTCAGAGTCTGGCGGAGCCCAGAAAACGTAAAACGGTACATATTGAGCAGCTGAAAATTCCAGCTGGAGAAAGTAGTCTGTAAATATGTATTTCTTTTTTTTATTATTTTAGTATTATTATTATTTTGTATTTGTAGGTGTTTGTTAAAGTAGGTCAATAGAGTGATAATGATCTGAAGTTAAAGTGCTAAGTGAGTTTTTATACATAATGTTTTCTTTTCTTTTGATTTTCGCAAGTGTTAGCTTTATTGATCCGAGGATATTGTATTTGATTTTCTTTCTGTTATTGTTTTTGTACTCTTATGTTATTACTATGTTTTTGTTTTGTTTTTGAGTTTACGAAGGTGTTCGTAAACTGGCAGAGGGGAGTTAAGATAGGACATATACCAGTATAGACACTAATCCTAAACAGTGAAAGTCAACATTGTAAATAGTATAAATAGAGGATTGTAACTTGAATAAAGCAGTGTTTAACTAGACTTCATGCGTGTTATTATTCTCCAAACTTCTCTTTTTTTTATGTTTTATGTGCCGAAGCTCTTAAGTTATATATATATATATATATATATATATATATATATATATATATATATATATATATATATATGTATATATAAAATTTATAAAGATGAGATGATAAGCTTTTATGAGGCAAGTTGATAGTTTAAATGGTAGTTGTAAAGATTATAATCAAATGTGTAAAGAGAGGTTTAATAATACTTAATTAAAAATTATTATCACACTCTAACACTACAATTATTAATGAAAAACCATTTTTTAATGTAACACATGCATTATTCATGAGAGAACAGAGCTCTTCAGAATGAGTGCACTATTTATATAATTATAAAATCGATTCGGAGTAAAAAAGAAAAAAGAGGAGATCAATTTATAGAAGAGTTTCAAATTATAATAAACTTTCTGAGTCAGGAAAATTTTTTAATTCTGGGCACCTCTGGCGATTGAAGCTACACCCGAATCGATAATTTTATAATGAAATGGATAACAACAGGTATTTAAACTGTCTCTTTAACGACTTCAGTAAATAATGAAAGTTAATTCAATCAAATAAATAGGTTTTTGTTATCTTTTATTTATTTATGTATTTGTAAAATTCGATATTTCAGTGAGTTTGGATAACATTTTGATATATATATATATTATAATCATTGAATACATACAAAATAAAGGGGGATATATATATATATATATATATATATATATATATTTTTGTTAAACAGTTTAAGAAGATTCATTTTGTAAATAATGTGTGAAACATTCAATTTAATTTCGTTTATTTTTTCACAGAGCAACTCAGTTTAGTTATAATTTCAACACATCAAATTTAACATTTATATATATTATATATTATATATATATATATATATATATATATATATATATATATATATATATATATTACATAAACAGTGATTGGCAGTACCGCCATCGACCGTTCGGGCTTGATTTGCCATTGATTATGATTAATAAAATTTGGAATGACTTGTTGTATATTTTATTGGATTTAAAATCTATCAGGCTTATTAATTATTCCTAACAACAACGGAGATAGAATGGAAGGTGAATTTTATTTTCCGCTATGAACTATGGTGGTAGAGTGAGTCAGCGGAATCTAGAAGAGCGTATCAAAAGGAGCAGTAGTGTCCAAACAAAACAAGTAGATCACTCAATTAAAGACACAATGCCATGAGGTTTTCAGAACTCGGATCTTTTTATAATTCTGATAAAAGGCGAGTAGGTAGTTATCGGCAAAAGATTTCTTCGTCTCTGCTAAGAGAAATTGCTGATACAAAAATAAAAACATAAAAAAAAAAATACTAATGTCGTGTCAAATATGCTGAAGTTATATCACACGGAGTTGAAATATCGTTAACTGATTTTAACTCACTTTAATTAGAACCGCAAGTCTGGATTACTTAGGCATTAAAAATATTATCAATAGGAATTGTTTCAAGAATAAGATCAGAAATAAATATTAGCTTTTAGTGATGGTATAATAATTATTGTAAAATGAATACGCCCCTAAATAATACGCATATTTAAGCAAAATGTTTAGTTATTAAAAATATATGTAAAGCTACTGTAATATACAAAATGAGACATATTTACTCACCTGAATTAGTTTTTAAAAAAATATAAGCAAAAAATTACCCTTTGACTTAAAGTAAATAACAAATTCTGTTATATAAATGCTCCTTTAAAAAAAAATACACTCAGAAAAAATTACCTGTATATAATATTTTTTATAGATACCAGTGAACCTTCATAAAATATTTCGACAAAAGAAATATTAAAGGTATGAATTTTCCGTCAATGTTTGAAACTTTAATATTTTTCGATAGATCGTAATCACGTGAGATTTTAATGACTTATAAATTACAATATCAATAATGTCAAAATTGTATCAGATAATTAAATTCAGTATATTACATAGAACAAAATCAAAGTAATTAGTAAACAAATATAAGATAATGATCACAAAGTAATATATTAGAGAATAATAATAAATATATCACGAATCAATATATTTTTTCTCACTAGTGTAATTAAACTCATAAATAAACTGTTACGATCACAGGGAGAAAGTATGGCGCAAGGGATTTACGGCTTAAGCCCTTTGGCGGAAGAGATTAAGATTGGATTAGAACCATCTTGAAGATTCTAGAACGGTGCGTCTAGAAGGTTCGACCTTGATATTATAAATACTGGTGCGATATAATAAATTATAGCAGGAACTAATACAGTTTTATCTTAAATACATTTTTAAACAGTAGTATTTCTTACAACCGCTAATTAAAAAAAATATTTTACGGTTAATTTAAGAGTCAACTCGAAATTTTTCGATAGTAGAATTTTTTTAATGATGGAAAAAATTGAATTTTTTTATTTAACTAATCCCCAGGACAATTGCAGGAGGACATAAAGTTTAATGAAAAATTTTCATAGAAAATACCGTTGTGTATTTTTCACGTTTTCCAGAATGAAATCCACAACTAAAATAGAGATTTTTTTTTTAGATGGCTTGATTATTTTTTTCGATCTTCCTCTTTCTCTCTTCATAATCAGAACAGAAGAGGAAATTAAACGACTTATAAATCAACTTAGCCGTTACTGTCTTAATCTCACAATCGGAAGGGCCCGACCTTGTGAGTACTGCCTATCCCTAATTGAATTATTTAGCCTAAAGGGAAAGTGGGTGGGGAGGCAAATTAAAAATTGATTAAAACCTGAAGGGCCTTCGTCGAGGAGAATTTATTTTCGAGAAGAGTTATTATACCGGGCGCCCCTTCCTCCCCCCCTCCCCCCCCCGATTTGGTTCATTGAGCCAGGTCCCTCTCCACTTCATTCCTCAGTTTAATAAACCTTTTCATATCGGCTATTTTCTCTGTCAGACCTGTGGGCTTCAGAACAAACTGAGTGACATGAATAAAAAACGTGAAAAAAAAAAATACGTCCAAAGGGATAAGACAAAAACATATTATTCTATATACATATACAATATAAAAAAATATCCAAATCACAATTAGGTGAAAATTATAAAGAATTTAAAACTAATTAGCATTAAAGTAAAAACCATGCAGTGCTAGAATTAACGATCATATTATCTCAGGCTAATATTCCCTCTAAACATTTTAAGAAAAATTGTAGACGAAAAAAAGTGAGCAAAAATTCAAACATGACCTAAATTATGGGCAAAATAAGAAAAATCCCCAAAACAAAGCCTTAAGTCAACAAAAACAACCAGTCGACGTTTGTTTGTTTGTTCATTTAACGTCACTTTATGCTGCTATAGGTAATCTGACGGTGCTAAAGTGTGAGCCTTATACTTATACTCATCCAGGTTTAATTAGGATAGGTATCTTACAGATATTGTTAACGAGTACCAGGCTCAAGACACCCGTTAGCGTCCCCTTCCGAAGGGCGGTACAACTTCAGATTTACTCCCTATAAAATGTACTATGGCCACCTGCCGGGCTACGAACCCGCGATTTGGTGCTTAGTAAGTTGTTATTTTAACCACTAGACCAAAAGTCGCCTCCAATCGATGTTTCGCCTAAACCGGCATCAACAGCATACCTTGCACAAGGAAATCACATCAAAGCTAGATAAAATGTAGCATATCACACACCAACAGTCCAAACAGGCTCATAAAATGGAAACAGCTACCTTACTCCAAGACGATCCACAAACAACTGGTTGTTTTTGTTCCAGTATTTTGGAGACTTGAAGCTTTGTTTTGGGGCATTTCCTATTGATTCATACAAAATTATAGCTCTTCTTCCTTAAAAGTTAGGCGTGTATTTTGTTCCTTACTTAGGCTTTACAAAAAAAATATTGAAAAAAATGGTATTCAGTTTTTCGCTATTAACTGTAAACAGAGGAAATTTGGAAGGTGGGGTGGGGTATACAAACTAAAATCTCTACAAAGCATTATATTTAGCTTTCGGAAGATCTGAGAATCCGAGAAACACAGAAAACGCCCAAGGTATTTGTTGAATATTTAGATTTTCAGCAAATGACGATGATGCATTTGCACATCGGAACACTATTTTCGCGTTTTTTACTGTGAACCAAAAATTGGAGTCTTCTTACGAAGCTTTCCAGGGATCACAAAAATTAAATATGTTATACGTGCCTTGTGGAGCACCTAACTAACAAACCTACTTTTTAATATAATTTATTTTATTGTTATATGATATAATTTTTTAAATATTTTATTTGAAAAGAAAAGATATGACCACCGAATGAAAAGATATTTCGTGTCCCGGCCCTGGTCATATCTTTTCTTTTCAAATGAACCATTCTTTTATAATGTGTTTAGTTGACTAATCCAAAAATGCATGTTTTTCCAAAAAAAAAATTAGTAACTTTTTTGTTTTAGATATTTTCGCATTTAGATATCTCCCACCTGAAATATACCACCAAAGAAACTCCTATTGTAGGTTTGGTCAAAAATAAAATTCAAACACCGTTCCGGCATTCATTTTATCTTGCTATTCCTATTCTATTCTATTTATGAATAGAATGTCTATACTTTACCCATCAGCTGTTAAATCAATATGTTAAAATGTAAAATACGTACTGTTCATATTTCTTTTTTGATCAGATATACTGGTACTATATTTTTTACCAGCCATGTAATCGATAAAATGCATTTTTATAAATATATAAACCAAAAAGCAGATACGTACTTAACCAAACATCGGAGACTTGCTGAGAATATTTTAGTTATTCCACTTTACATGTTTTCACGATAAGACGTTGGTTTTTCCTAGTTTTTTTTCTCTAATGATAATAAATAGTGCAATAATATAACTGGGGCAAACTATTTTAAGTCATTTCAAACTCCAGTTTGCAAGACCCCCCAAGGAGGTGCACTTGAGAACTAAAAGAATCCTGTTATTCTTGATGAATAAGATAGATAAAAGAAAACACGACACTAGAAGCAGATAAGGACATAAAAATATGCAGAAGGCCATAAGAGAGAGAGGGAGGGAGAATGTATGCATAAAATTACGCCTGCTCTTCCCTCCATTTGCAAAATAATATTATTTCAAGTGCAATTTCAAAATTATGAATTATTAAAATAATAGGTCAGCGGATGGGTTCTTGCCTGTTCATCTAAAAAATAAACTTTTTTTTTTATTTCACATTTAGAACCGGTATGTCCCAACCCAATCTAGTTTTTATTGTAATTGATTGTAAATTATCTAAGTGGTAAGTTACAACTGTGTATAGATTCTAATACTCGTATTTTATTTACATTTAGAATTGTGTTGCATTTTTACATATCGCAGTTCCAAAATTTTAAATATTAAATGGTCTGGTTAAAAAACTTGTGTTCCGAGTACGATTAAATCTTGGTTATTGATTTTTTCTTGTTCTCTCAAGAAGATTGAAATAAACAAAAATATGTTGAATTGTTTGTTGTTGGTTACATTTTGGTTATAGTTTTCATTCCGTTATTAGTCATGCATGAGATTTGAGACTCCAATTAATAATCTTGTTATCTGATTTTGTAACTTTTTCTTTCCTTTAATATCTTTTAGTTTGTTAGCTTTATTTATCCCGTTTTTCGGTTCATTAAGTTATAATAAAGATTTTGTAATCCGGCAAAGGTATAGAATGTTCGGGAATTGGAAAGCGTGTGCAACCTTCTTTGGCAACAGCAATATTTTGATATAGGAACAATAATTTCTTTGCGAGTGCTTTTTATATAATTTTACAGTACATTTAATGGCATCTTTTTCACATGATTAATTCTACAAAAAAGAATGGTCTGATCTTGTTTTAAAAATCTTTCAAGTATCTGAGAGGTCAAGTCTGAACATCTTTCCCAAGATTCAGTGAATTCTGACCAATGCCTGTCTCACCATTTGTACCCATGCTAATACCCGGGGTCTAAGTTTTGTTTATAACAAAAATTCTATAAGGAACGAGATAGAAGTTTTTTAATAAAACTAATTTAAAACTAGAGCAGACAGTTCAACCAGAAAATATAAGATTTTGGGCATTCATTTTCAATAGAATTAAATAGCGAATTGGAGTCAAGTAATGTATATTTTTCTTATTAAACATACTATTGATTTAATTTATAATAGTAATATAATATTCTACTTTTTAAAAAGGTCTACAATAACCGAAAATTTAATGGAGTAAGTATAAAGTTGAACATTTATTGTCATAAATATATTCAAACAAAAACTTCTGATCAATTAAATGATCGAGTATTATCTTTTTAAAATTCACGTGTTTTTAAAGGGTGGTGTAAGTATAGTTTAAAGTAGAATACTTTTGAAAAAAAAAAGTTTCGAAGCAATTTAATAGTTCAACATTTTAGATCATAGAATCATTTATTTTCCATATCAAATTGTATTAATTTATACTAAAACATAGTTATTCAGAATCCAAATGATTTTATTAATATTTACAGAACATAAATTTGTTAATATATAAGCAATGCAAATGAATGCACACAAAGGATGTGTATAAATACTAGTGAGTAATAATAATAAGCTTTAATGAATTGAGTTCAGTATCGCTATTGAAGTTAAAAACGCTAATTTGTCATTCAGTATATCAGTCTTCATTCTTAAATCTAGTGGGAACGGCCGTAATATTTAATCCTTATATTTAATATAAATTTATAAAAAATTCATAATTTATTTATTAATATACAATACATAAAACATTATACAATTAATAAATTATAGATTGTCTTAATAGATATTAATAAATTAAATATGCCTGTAATTTGGAGTTTCTGGTTAATTTTCTAGACTATCATCAATGTGTTGCCATCATATGTAAGCAATAAAACTAATAAATACTTCAATAAACAATAAAAACCACAACAGAACGAATTATAATATGATCTGTAAGATAGTATTTAAGCTAAGGGTTTGATCGATTTTATTTTACAATCTCTAATCGTTTTTCTGATTTATTTTATAAATTTTAAGATGTAAGCTCACCCTAAACATTTTTTTATTTTGACTCCATAATTTAGGCAAAGTCTGATGTAATTCCATAACATTCCTTAACTTCCGGTAACAGAAGGCTGTAGTATTATGATGTATATATTCTGTTATTGTAATGTATTGTTATTGTATTATAGTAATGAAAATAAAGGAGGTTTATAGAAAAAAGGTAAAGTCTATGTTAACATAATTAAATACGTCATATTAAATACCAATACATTATTTTATAAATGCAATACTATGTCTTGATAAAGTACACCATTGATACATATTGTAACAGAACTGAAAGGTGGAAGTGAAGAGATGTTGAAAACTGATCTGATAAATATGGAACTTCCATTCTTAAGAATTCAAATGGAGCCCGTTCAGAAGCACGACTTCGATCGAAATCTAATCAGATACGCTATCGAGACTCAAATAATGCTCAAATAACAGGGCCGACTATTTTTTTTTCTTCTTTTTTTTATCACTTCAGTAGGTAACCGTCTGAGGCTCTAAGGGATAGAAAGATCGGAATCTGAGAGAGCTTCAATATCTTGAATCATCTGCAATCATTTTCTATTGTAGTTGGTTAATTGGAAATAAACTTTATTCAAATTAAGATGAGAAAATGGATGCCGAAGAAAGAATTTCTCAAATAGAGATATAATGTTTATTAGAAACCGTTATTAGAAATATAATGAATTTATCAGATTAAAATTAAATAATTGGAATAGAAAAAAATAGGAAAAGAAAGACTTTTTTCTTTAATATTACAATCTACTAGGCCTTTTAGGCCATAAGTAATATCGCTAAATAGCTATACTACCATTCAAAGAAAAAAGATAATAATAAAAAAATAAAATAAAATAAAAATATATACATGCGAATAATAAACACAAAATAAATACTGGCGAAAATGATAATATAATTATAAAGAATAAAATAATATATAAAAATGAAACTATTGGAGTTAGCCAGTTACAAAAGTAGGAATAAAACTATAAAATAAAATATAAGTATTATTTTAAATTTTTTGAACTAAAATAATGGAATATATTATTTTAATGTGTACTATATATATATATCCTTATATACCTTATATATATATATATATATAAGGTACAATTAATATTATTCGTGATATATATTTAAAATAAAATCTTGGTTACTATTTGGTTCCTTATCATTACAATTGCTGTTTTTTGGCAATCAAAATTGTTATTGAGTTTTAAGGTTCTAATAACGAAACATAAGGAATAGGAAAAATAAGCAAATTTCATATTAAAGTGAAAAATATTAATGACGTGTTTGAAGTTCACAAACAGTAAAAATATCCAAGTATAGTTTATTCCCTAGGAGAAAACAGCCTACACACGTCTTTCTAAGACTTTCTAAGAATAGCTCCATAATAATCATTAATAAAGAAAGTTTTGTGAACAGTCCAACTTTAACATTAACTTGGAATTTAAATTCCAAACAAATGGGATGCAAATAAAAAATAGTAATAAACGGTTTAATAAGCTCATATTTGAGGCGTTCAGGATCAAAAGCAGACAACTCCAAATTTCAAAAATGGATTTGTTCACACTTTTCCCTTGTTTAGTCAAGCAATGCTTTATGCACGCGAAACTTCAGGTTCAGAACTGAATAAATAATATCAGATATAATAATATGAGCGGCAAAGTTTCGTATTAGATAAAATTCCTTGATTAAACTAGCGAAAAATGATAAAAAATACATTTTTCAAATTTTGGCGATTTTGGCTTTGGATTCTGAACGCCTCATATGTGCATATTAACAGTTTTTGTTTATTATAGTCATAATTTTCATAACTATATTAATCAGGAAACTATAAACGTAGGAGATGAAAAATACATTTAACTATAAAAACATCCACTACATTACACAGAAAAATATCAAGAACATTTTCTATTTTCAAATAATAAAAAAAAACGACCATTCAACAAATAACTGAAAAATAGTCAATTATATGATGTTTTTTTAGCTGGGCTATTTAGTGACTTTGACACAGTCAGTACATTTTCAAATCGCAACTGGATACACCGTCAGTCAAAGTACACTGGTATATTTTACCACAATTCCGCTGATTAAATGAAACATCAAAGTTCAATTGAAATGTGATTTCAACTTTAACTATAAATCAATAGGTATCAATCGGCTTACCAGAGTTAGGTGTTTATTTTAGTTGTAAGTACTTTCACGAATAAATTCGTCAGTGGCACATATCTTATTTCAAATGGGAATACTTTTATAGAAAATATTATAGTAAATAGATATACATTATTTGTCACTTGTATATAACAAATTATAAATAAATTGATATAAAGCCCAATAGTAAACAAAAAATCATAACGTACAAAAACAACGTACCAAATAGTGTGTTATAACCAGTATTATTTGTAACTAAACTTTTATTATTTTTTTAGTGATATTTTTTTTGACTAGATGCAAAGCCTTCCTTGAGGATAAGATGTAAGTAATATACCTGTCACTTAACCTCCGTATCTTATTACTTAAGGTTTCTTGTTACACTAACCTTAAGTTCTAACATTACAACTTGTACATCTAACGCATGGCTAACCTCACCATTCAGAAGATTAAAGCGGGACATATCTCTTGTATCATCTTAGTCAGTTATTAGTATGCAGCCACTGAATTTCGTAACTTAAATGGTTAAAAAATAAATATTTACATTTTTAAAATAAAACTCTATATTTTAGTTTAAATAATTTATATTTTATGAGAACATGCTGGTCAGTGTATAGTGCCGATTTGCTGTACTGGGTTCAAATCCATCTGACTCATTAAATCTGAAACACTCCTGGGGCTCAGTCAGCCTCTATAGAGTGGATACCCTTAACTAAGGGAAAAACCATCATGTTTAATGTGTCCACGACGAATTTCTTCTCTGTACAATCATTGGTTTAGAAACAATTCCACAATCTTTATGTCTTGTAGAGGTAAAGGTTACATTTAGTGGAGTGATGTACAGTTGTTTCGTATATCCCTCGGGGATATTAGCTACATTTATGGTAACTTTTTTTTCTGCTTCATTCCTGAATTGGCAGGAAACATACATATGATCTGTAGATATTTAAGAGAGACCAGGCTTCGTATATGGAATTTTCTGTTTATATAGCAACTAAAAGTGTCATTTTAAATTAATGCTGATGAATTTATTTACCTCAAATTATTAATGATAAAATTAAATAGTTCCTTGTCATTATGCCACCCCTAGTAGTCACTGAAGAGAATCAATTATAATGACTGTGGACGATATATTGACAATGAAGAATCATGTACACATTTTATGAAATTAATGCGATTATAGACAACAAAATTCATCAAGTAAGGGACTTTATAATAATAATTTTTATAAATGAGTTGTAGTCACAGAATACCTAAAATTCCAATCTCAGCAGTGCAAGAACACTTGATTTCCTAAATATTAGGTTGATCAAACAGTATTTAGTGTGCTCGAAATTTATAATATTTTCGAATCGAGCTATCAAAAAGATACAAAACTGATAGGGAAACTCAGCTATAGATAGTTAATTGTGTAATCTGAAAAATCAGTCAATAAAAATATTTAAAAAATCAACGAAAATAATTCCTATTAACATTGTTCTTATTTATTTGTATATGCACGATTATATTTTTATTCTATTTAACACATTCTTTATCCATAAATGTGTACAATATTTACCTCAAGGGAGGTATGCAGTAATGATACCCTTCTTATAGTAAAAAGTAAAATTTTCATATCTCCTAGTTATAAACAGACAAGATTGTGTTACTATATACAATTGTTCAATATAGGCGGACAATGTTTTTAAAAATAATAGTTAATTATTTTTTTATATTATTAACACTTTATTGAAATATTACAATCTGCCACTTGTGGGCAATAAGTAAGAGTGCTGTGTAGCTTACAGTCATTCCATAACAAACCAATAATATAAACAAAATAAAATAAATAAATATATACATGCGGTATCAGAAAGAAATTAATGCGGAAATGATAATAAAATAAAGTAAAAAAAAAATAAATAAATAGGAAAATAAATAATAATAATACTAATAAAAAAAAAAAATAAAATAAAATGTACACATTCATATCCAATTTACAATTTGCCTGGGGTCCCCGAACTGAGCTTCTTCCCCAGGAATGAGGGCAAAGCAGGAGTCCGGGAAGCCCCAGCCCCCTTTCCCAGCCGCATCACTGGCATTAAACGCCAATGGAAGCTGGTTAAGGGCGCTTCACACACACAGGTCGTGAGTGGAGAATCTGGCCAGTGCCAGTACTCCAAATAACATTATTACAACAGATCTCGGGGCCATTGCCGGTTTAGACGGCGGGGTGGGTTATATGGATGTGTGGAACTGGATAATGACTGAGCCAGGGGGTTGGGATGACAGGCAAGGTTTTGGTGAAAGTTTGAAAATTTAGTAGGGATGAGGTCGAGGACGAAAGGAATGTTGAGATCATTATGGAGGGTTTTGTTGGAAACATAATAAGGAGCATTGACAATAGTTCTCAGGACTTTGGATTGAAAGGATTGAATGCGTCTGATATTCGATTGTTTTGCGGTCCCCCACAGTTCCAGTCCATAGGTCCAAATAGGTTTGATGATGGTCTTGTATATTAGTAATTTATTGTCTATTGAAAGATCGGAGGTCCTACATAGTAATCTGTATAGTTGGCTAAATCGTCTGTTAAGTTCTTGTCTTTTGAGTCTGGTATGAGGATTCCATGTAAGTCTTTTGTCTAGGAGGAAGCCAAGGTATCGTAGTGTGTCGGAAATAGGTAGGATGGTTTCATTGAATTGGGCAGAAGGACATGTTCCCCGGCGAAGGGTAAAAGTCACGTGTTTGCATTTTTCCTCATTGACTTTGATCCGCCATTGGTTACACCAAATTTCAATGAGTGAAAGGTGGCTTTGTAGGTTCAAGGAAGCCATTTCGCGATCTGGGTGAGATGATAGGATAGCTGTGTCGTCTGCGAACGTTGCAAGGAAGGTTTCAGGAGTAGTTGGGATATCAGCGGTGTACAATATGTATAGGATAGGACCCAAGACGCTGCCTTGGGGAACTCCAGCTTGAATTGGGTAAAGATTGGAGTATTCATTACCACAGCGTACTTGGAAGTAGCGATCAGAGAGGTAGGATCGAAGAACTAGGAATAAGGATTGAGGTAATTGGGTTTTGAGCTTGAACAGCAAACCGGCATGCCATACCCGGTCGAAAGCTTGTGCTACGTCCAGAAATGCGCCTGTGCAGTATTGTTTGCTTTCAAGAGCAGAGGATATGTGATCGATAACTCGGAATTCCTGCTGGACCGTCGAATGCCTGGGACGGAATCCAAACTGATGTGAGGGAATATTATTGGATTCGATGATGGGTAGGATTCGTTTCAGGAGGATTTTTTCAAAAATTTTGGAAAGAATAGGAAGCAGGCTGATGGGTCGGTATGATGAAGTGACATTGGGTGGTTTGCCAGGTTTAGGGAATAGGATGATGACGGAGTGTTTCCACAGCAAAGGGAAGTGAGTTGTACGAAGGATACAGTTGTATAGATAGGTAAGGAAAATAATAGTTTTTTGAGGAAGACGTTGAAGGATCTGGGTGGTAAGAAGGTCATGTCCAGGAGATTTGCGGACTTTTAACTTTTGTAAGAGAAATTTGACCTCAGAGGTATTTACAGCTTTAGGAGGTAAGGATAGAGGAATGGGTGAAGAAAGGAATTCATTAATATTGGAAACGTGGTTAGGGTGGATTTCAGGATGTGGGATAAATGTATTTGAAAAGTGTTTGGCAAATTCCTCTGCTTTGTCCTCATCTGATGCAGCCCAAGAACCGTCTTCACGTCGGAGAGGATGGGAAATAGAGTGGTATTTGAGTATTTTTTTGGTGGCATTCCAAAGGGAATTATCTGAAGCAGATAGTGTGGAAAGGTAGGATTTGTAGGATTCGGATCTCTAGGTTGTCAGGTTCTGTTTGACTAATTTGGTTAAGTGGTTATACTGTCTCCGATCGTGAGGATGCCTGGTTATTTGCCAAAGGGATCGGTAACGGCGTTTGGTAAGGATAGGAGCCCTAAGTTCTTGCGTTAATGGATTTTTCTTTCGGACTTTGAAGGAAGGACGGGGTGAAGATGCAGTCCAAACTGCTTGCTGGATCATATTGGTAAAGGAATTGACGGCATCATCTAACTCCTGAGGTGTTTTTAGGGAAACTCTGAGGTCAATGGTGTCGGATACAAGCTGGTGAAATAGGTTCCAGTCAATCGGTCCCCTAATAAATGATGGCGGAGGAAGTTTGGATATTGGGACTATAGAAAGGGTAAGGATCAAAGGACTGTGATCTGAGGACAGTTCATCAAGGCGTTCTATGGAATAGTTTAAAGTTAATTATTGACATAAATTTGCGAACCCGGAAGCCTATGTTAATTACAATTAAATGAGGGCTAAAGAGATTTATAGGTTAATGTATGAATAAGTACACCATGGAGAGATGGATTATGTAAATTGATTATGTACCTGTAATCTAACGTCATGAATTATGGCTGGTGTAATCCAATGACAATCGCTGTTCCAATGACTATACGCCAACTAATCACGGACATGTATATCTCTCATGTCATGAATTCATTCAAAACCAAATATAGGTAGAAAAAAATCTATATGTTCATGTGATATTGATAGGTTTATTTTGCACTCAGGTAATATATTGTTCGAACTCACATCTATATGCAGTGCACTATAGATATAAGGTCAATTGTCACCATAAACAAATATTTTTTTATAATTAGGTAATATAAAAAACTTTATCTCATTAATTATTAGTTGACCGTATTTATGCTTTAGTATTCCATTCATATTTTTTTACTTCGAGAAACATTTAATGTTAAAATAAAAATATTTTTTATTTTTTTACGCTAAAGGATCACTGATCAACTTTCTTTTCTCATTCAACAGTGGTTTTATTGTAATTAAGGCTAAATCGCAGTAACATGATTTTTGCATATATATCGCAGTAACGGTTTTTAATTCAGATACTTTTCGATATAACATGCAAACAAAATGAAGATTCGAATAATTGATGATCTATTTATAGAAAGCAAGGTAGATGCTTGTGATCTAAATTGATTACCTGAAGAAGACCTGTACTTTGGTTTCTGTAGGTAGTTTATCACTATTTAAGCAATCCTCCACTCCGACCCTTTTCTTCTGCATAAAAACTGTAGCTACGAAATTCATGTGCTAACGTACTTGGTCCTCATTAAGTTACTTATTATATTTCATTACTAATATTATTACGTATTATATCAATGTATTATCCACTCCGTGTAGTTTATTTTAGCATTATATTTTCTTATTTCTTATTCCGTTTGCTATTTTCAAGAAAGATCCAGTTATAATATCTCATATCCGTTAACATTATTCTTTTTGAGTATCACGTATATTATCCGACCCAATTATACCGACATTAATATGGGCCAATTGTCTTTTCTCGTCTATTAGTGATTTTAAATTTCAGGATACTAATGTGAATTGATAATCAGGATTTTCTTATTTATTTGTCTGTGATAAAGGCTTTTATATTTCGCCAAGCAACTTTATTAAAATTCTGCAATTTTTCTGTCTCATAATATTATTCTCAGTAAGGGGATACTTTAAAAGTCCTTAATTAGTTTAATAATTATATAATCATTATAAAAAATGTGTAGAAAAGATAAAACAAAAACAAATTATATTCAAGCCCAAACAGAATTCGCAATGCCCGAAAAAGATGTCCGTCCGTTCTTGTTTTTTTAACGTAGTTCAAATTTAATATTCCAGTTTTCAAAAATAATTGTATATATTTTTACGTAGTCTATCTTATAATAAAAAAAAGATAAAAAATAAACATTTAAAAAAACAAACGTTAGGAAAATATAAATCATTTATAAAAGGCAGAAATGGAACCATTGAAAAGAGAAAGTTTCAATTACTTATATAAATGTAATCGGTTTAAAGGCTGGGGGTTGAGACCCTCACAAAAGAGACCGGAAAGAGGATTAGCCATGCAAACAACCTTGGGCTGTTTTTAGGATCCGATGGCCCGGTCTGTCTTCTCGTCCCGATTGTCTCACCCGAGGAATCAATAGGAAGGCAAGAAATAACAAGGTTAAAGATGCGGAAAAATTATACAGCTAAAAAATATAATTGGGAAATTTACAATAATTAATACACTCAGTCAATATAATATAGGTACTACGTTTCGACTAAGGTCAGAGCTGAAAAAAAACATTGTACTGTTACAATTGATGGTCTTGGATTCAGTATGTGGTTGAGTCTGTACTGTTTATAGGAAAACGTCTTTGCAACTGACAACGATTTGTCCGAGAGAACGTTCAACCATGAGGCTTTCCCCCCAATTAGAGGAGTTTATTGAGGCTGGATAAGCCCAGGAGGGTCTCCAGATCCCTCAGGGCCCACCCGAGACTTGACAAATTAAATGAGTTATCTGACACAGCTAGACTTGAATCCCGGACCTCTAACTCTGCGCTTCATCGAATATGATTTTATGTAACAATAAAAAATTGATGCATCAAAAGTCTGATGGGCATGAGCAACGCCCGGTCAGATATATGAAGAATCACAAGTTCATACTAATCGATCTTTGTGAATCAGCAATAAGCTAATTCTAATTAATAATGGCTAATCTGAATAAATAATAGTATAAGCTAATAAATCACTGCTTAAATGAAGCAGGGCTTCTATAAAAATAACTCATGGGGGCGCGGTGAATCGGAGCAGAGAGCTACAATTTGGAAAATATAGACCTTGGATGAACCATTTGGAATGTACAGACCTTCCTAAAGCTCATCCAGCCTCTATAATATGGTTTCCCAAAATAGGGGATAACCTGGCGGTTGAGCGTGATCACGGACATATCCTTTCCATGCACAATCGTTGTCCTAGCAACAGAAAATTGGCCCACAATCTAAACGACTAGTGAAAAAGAAAATTCAATTTTAGAACAATTAATTTCTAAAGTATTAGGCAGGCAATGGTAAGAGGTAAAAAATTCATATAAGAGTTAATTTGACCAAAAAGAAATGCGAAAAAAGGATACTCATTTTCGCGAAACTTTATTTGTTCTCTTTATTTGTAAACGTGAGTTTTAGTATGGTAAATGGAATGTAATTACAGGTAATGAGTAGATTTCGGTAATCATTTCAACAAGGAATAATAGTGTCAACTAACATTACGAAGTATAGACGATATATGTTTGTTGAAACGTTCATTTCTAGATGTAATACCGAAGTATACACATTTTCCATAATTACATTCTCTTTTCCATTCTAAAGCTAATGATAACTCGTATCTTGGGAAAATATTAAAAAGTAAACGAATGAAAATTTAAAACTTGTAAATCAATTTGAAGCGACAACCTGCTGTATAATTACCAAATGCCTTTTTTTTTTATTGATATTAATAGTTTTGTAAGTAATAATAGATAGCGGTTTTATATATTTAACATTTATGTGAAACAGAAATTGTATGCCATCAATATCAAGGTGTATACAGTATCTGTATCGTTCGAGGGAAAAAATTGTATTTTCCCGAAGGGTTTCTTATATTAAATACGAGAGGTAAAATTTGAAGAATGGTCCTTTCCTGAAGCGAGCGGCAATATCTGCAGAGACGGTTGCGAACTGCTCCGGCGAATCACACACCCCAATTACACTAAATGGTTCGGGAGAGCATGGAAATCTCTCGGAGGGGGTCTATCTGCCAATGGCAGCTGTCATTATAAATAATAAAAAGGAACGCCAGTGGTGCCAATATCCATACAACTACCAACTCAACTTTTCTCAATGCCAACTAGAGCACAACTTCTTTCATTTTATGAAGTTGAGGAAATAAAGCATTCTTAAAAGTCTTAAAAAGTTTTCTAAATCCGCTTCCTCAATTCATTACTAAATTTTTTTCTGGATTAAATTAACCATATTCAGCTTGAAAAGCTCATACAATGCAGAAATGCAGAAAAATACGTATCACTACAAGTTGTGAAAGGACTGTTTCATGTCCCAGTATGTTTTTTTTATGTCCTAGATTACGCTCAGCCCCCCAGAGTTTCCCTAAATTAAGGGTACCAAATTTATAGAGCATAAGAGCCCCAGGATAGCATCCCATATGATCCATCTCCGGATGTTAACAGATTAAATAAATCATCTGCTTCAGCCTCATTTGTTGAACCCAGGACCTTCTGCAAGGCAAAATTGATGGATCTACCACTGAGGTATTCAATTACCTGATAAAAGCAGAAGAGCAAATAATAACGAGTCGCAGTGATTTTGACTATATTTTGTGGAAGAATATGAAAATAAAATTTAGCGAGGAAAAATCATTTTGGGATTTCCAAGATTATCCGACTGACGCAGAGTAAAACTGAGTAACTTGACAGAATCATTAATAATACTACTATATTAATAATAATTTTTCAGATAAACTGTTGCTGTGCCAAAGGTTCCGGCTTCAAATCCCGCTATGTCGGATAATTTATTTACTCTGTAACAGCCGAGGATGGATACTTTGGGATCTGGAGACCCCTCCCGAAGTTCACCAAGCCTCTATAAAGTAGCTACACAAAATAAGAGAAAACCTGCCGTTTGAGCAAGATCTAGGACAAATCACCTCCCTGCACAACCGTTGTCCTAAAAGCAGTAGAGTCTCTAACGCGTAATGAACCCATAACTCTTTATGGATCGCAGTGGTGCAGTTTTTTTTTGTTGACAAAATATAATATTAGAATATGATTACTATTTATAAATAACATTACAATTTTTTATTTATTGAAAAACATTTAATAATTAACATACCAGAAAGCTTTTAGGGCTATTGGAATAAGAAGTAGCTAATGTAGGATCGCCTTACCTGTAACAAATACAATGAATATAGTCGGTTAGAATGGTAGAGTAAAATAAAAAATGAATTTAATTTAGATAAATATAGTACATTTTATTTATATATATATATAATATACATGAAAGTAGCTATAAATAAACCGTACAATAAAAAATAATCCGATTAAATATTGAAATAAATAAACCTGTTATCCTATTATGAGCGTCCTGATGAGATATGATCATTTGAAAATCGCGTAATTTCGTTCAAACATATATTATTCATTCAAATGTTCTTTGTATTAAATAAAATACTATATTATAAGTAGCTATGTTAAGCAAATTTCTGTAAATTAGTTTCTTAAACATTATTTAGTTGAGCCACAACTTGTCAATAAATTCTTCAATCTTTTTAGCAGGTGTTAATGTCCTAATTTGGTTTATTAGATTAACTTACATTAAATGATATTTCGTTCTTTTTTTTTTATAGTAACATATAGCTTGAAAACTTCAAATAGTTAAACAAAATGTACGTGAATTATAAATTAATATCTATTAAATTAAGTAACTAACTTAATTAGTTAATTAGAAATAAACATAATAAGTAAAATTTAAATAAAAGTATATGGATGCACACATTTTAATAATGAAACCATCATTGAAGATGGCTATATACAATTTTTTTTTCTCTCTTTCTAAGTAACCCTTTGAAAGTCCCGGCATATTCCAAGCTACTGTATACTATTATAGCTACTATTTAAACCATAACATGTATGATAATGAAAAACATATACAAAAAAATTATTTCTTAATTCCTATTTCAATTTTTAACAGGGCACAATTACAAAATTACAACATATATATTACATTTTTTGCATTTCATAGAATTTTAACATATATTGAACTAAACATTTTGGTATCAGGTTTGGTATATTAGGTTGTTGAAGTTAAATCACAACAAATTGTAACATTTCATTCGTTTCTTAACAACGATATTCTTCGAAATGTTAGAATAAATGTTCATTTCTATTTTTACTATATAATATATTAAAGTCGTTATAAATAAACCGTAATTTAAAAAGTTATTCGAATAAATATTCGAATAAATAAACCTGTTATCCTATTATGAGCGTAGCAGAAGAGCAAAAACTTTTTATTTAAACTGGCCAAAAGGAATCCTTCTATATCGAAACGACGAACTGCAGAACTGATGCCAACATTTAAAATGTTAAAAAAGGTTGTTTAAAGTTTACTTTTGAAAAAAAATGACGATAGAAGAAAAAATGAAGATAGAAGTTAAATTGTTTTCCTCTAGAGCATCTAATGATTTTCCTGAATGGTTAGAGCCAGATAAGCTCCGAACAGCAAATGGAAAAGTCAGACTCAAAGTCAGTGCCATCTTGATAAAGAAAGAGAGGAAACAGTATTTAAAAACATGGCGGCGAAGATTCGCAGAGGTGTTTTACTTTTTATTATAATTTTGGGACTTGGGAGAGGATTCAGGACACAGTAATGTAAAATAATACGCGAACAATACAAGGTCTCCATCAGGGGATCGCAGGGAGTATTTTATGCTGATACAAAAAGTAGAGAAGAGGGCCTGAGAAGGGCTGGAAAAGGCAGAAAGTTGCGTATATTGTGATTCCAGGGCTGGAGCAAGTTGCCCACTTTTAATTTAAACTTACGCCAGGAAGGAGGGTTTACTTTCTCCCTCCCTCAACTTGCTCCCTCCACAAGTTGTATTGCCCCTCCAGATAACCCCTCGCACAACATAAATTTAAACATCTGATAGTTGAAACTCTAATGGCTAAGTTTCGGCTCTCCGTCCTCATCCCTAAGACAATCTATTTGAATATATTTAAACTTTAACTCGCAAAGCAGCGGTTAACCTTTCTCTCTCCTGGCAACCAAAGAACGTTATTCAGGTCGGTAAAGGAGAAATGGGATACGGAAAATTTTTGAATGCATCGGGGGAAGAAATGAAATGAAAATCTTGACTGGATTTCTCTATATACAGGACTGAAGAGAGGACCAATACAATTTACTAATATACAATTCAATGTTTTATCCGCTGTATGTTTTGAATAATAAATAAACTACTTAAAAATGTATATAATTATTGTTCGGAGTGCCAGCATATGTCAAAACCAAACTAATATTAACAATTTAAATTTAAAAATTTGAAATATAAATAATTCAGACTATAATTGATCAAGAAATTAAAAAAAAAAAAAAGAAGGCAGTTATTCTTCAGTTAAGTTTTGACATTCATTTCTGTCAGCAGTCATAACGACTGCCTAATTATTTATATTTAAAATTTATTGTTTGAAATTCACAACTGTTTTATGGTAATATAACAAGTAAATATAACAGTGCGAATGATTATAATGGTAAGTAGAGAACTACACACGGCTTAGTGGAGCCACAATAACATATATAATAGTCATGTATACGAGCTTTTAGTAATTAATTAGGAGCTTTTTTTCTGTTGAAGTAGCCTGAAAATCGAGAGAAGTTAATTTAATTTCGAATGATCTGATAAATAACTATGTTTTTATAATCATCTGAATGATTAAAAAGACCAACGGCAAAATGACCAACACTAAATTTTTTTTTACCCCAATCCGGGGATAACCGAAATGTAATACAAATGATCAAAGCCATCAAGAAAACAAACATTTGCTAACATTGGCGTCAGTACCCGCTCTCTCAAACCAGTTTTGGTTATATTCTCTCATCCTGGTTATTTTTATTTTTTTTAAATAATTGAACATTAATAATGCGCCTATATAACATAAGATAAAAGCGTAAAAATATATACAGCATTTAAAACGCTAACTTGGTTTCAACATCTAGAAAAGATAATCAAACAACAGAAAAAATATATAAAACCAATACCACTACTACCCATGAACGGGTTAGGGGTTTAGTACGTGGTAGAGACGTCTGAAAGAAGGGGACGTCCTAGGTCATTAAAAATAACCATCTACAGTATCTGGGGCTTTGTACCATTCCCTGTGGACGGTCAACTACTTCGGGCCGTAACCAATTTAACTAAGTTAAGTTAGTTGCGTAACTTGGTCTTACCTGTACAAGCTTATATACTATAATATAATATTTTTTCTGATTATTTTTCTACATTTCTTCTGTGAGAATCTTTTCGAGATTACACTGAGTGAATCGTCAAAATCTCAAATGCATACACCTCCTCAGGTTTAATCACCGTGTTTTAATGACGAATTTCGGTGAGGACTGACAGACATTTTTTTTTGTTATTCTGTGTTCTGTATAAGTCTTCATTTGTGTGTGTGTGTGTGTGTGTGTGTATGTAAATTTATTGCAATCGGCTCAATTTTTTGATGCCGCTTCAAACACGAACAGTAAGTTCACTTTTAGTGAACGATTAGAAAAAAAAAATAGCATTCACTAATATATATATTTTTTAGAAATAATTATAAATTGACATTTTGTGACAGAAAAAAATTATAAAATTGCTATTATAAAATAATGAGAATAAAAAAAACATATGTTAGTAGCCTACGGACCGTAAAATCATATCTTTGCCAATTTTATACCCGTGCTGACTTGCTACACACTTAACTCTCAACCTAAGTGATAGGGAAAAAAAAAAATACAAATTGTAATTAGGAGCTCTAATCAACAAAATTAGTGATTTGTAAGTAGGATCAGTAAAGCTGTCATCAGCTGTTGGACGCTTTGAATAATCACAACAAGGGCTAACATCAGCATAGATTTAAATCACTGGATAGGATTGATTGAACTGCACCACGCCAAGTAATAGTTTTCCTCTGTTAATGTAAATTCTGCCGGGCATTTCAGGAGCTCCGCTAAGTGCGTTGTTAATGTTGATTCATCTTCTGGTTTATATGTTTCTAAAATCAGGATATATAGGTTTGTACATATATGTATATAAGATTATAAATATATATGCCACATAAGGACTACATATTACTTACTTACGATCTAAAATTCTAATAGAAAAGTATAAAAAGTGGAGTCCAGCCATCTTATTAGGTTTGATTATTAAGTGGGATATTTAATTTAATTGTCTGCAAAGTACCTAGTATAATAATACAAAAAGATTATATTTTTCTTTCACTTATTAATGAACTTATTGAATGTCTTAAATACATATAAGCCCCCGTGTCCTGTTTAATAAAGAGTATATCCATAATTGAGACGTTCAAAATCAAAAACGGATAGCTCTGAAATTTCGATAATACATTTTTCTCACATTTTCCACTAGTTTAATCAAGCAGTTTTGTCTAACACAACACTTTGCCATATTGTTCCTCATGGCTTTAGTCTGGCTCTGGGCTCGAAGTTTATAAAACATAAGGTAGTAAAGTAGCTTTTTAATAAAACTAAAACAGTGCAAAGTATGAAGAAATCATTTTTTGAAATTTGGAGTTATCCTCTTTTGATCCTGAACGCCTCAATCATGTACTATCTGATGCATATCAAGAATTCGAAACAAAACCGGAAAAATTTGAACAGTAATGCTTACCCGATATTCCAAAGATGGTATTAAATTGACTAGAAAAGTTAGGTACATGACAGTGTTAATTAGCTATAGAGCAAATCTATAAGTTCACAGTAATTCGCCAGGATATATAATTGCTACATCATTATAACAATATTAGATATCCCCAGTAGTATCTCCGAGCTTAGGTTTGAATAAATTCGTTCGAAGCTATATATAAATTAACAGTCAATTACAGGGCTGACAGGGCTATCAGGTTCGCCAGAGGTGAAAAATCCCGGGGTAGTGGCGAACGGTTTGGAGGTAAAATGTGGTCCTCTATAAATTAGAGAAATAAATCCAAAGGGACCCGCACTGCGGCTCAGTCCTCGGTTAAAACAAAAAAGAATAAAAAAAAAAAAAAGCCCGACCCTGACAAGAACAGCGGGTTGCCCACAGGGATGAACTAAGGGATAAAGTTTCAAGATATGAAGGATGAAATAAACCTATAGGAAGGACTTGCAGGAGAAAAGAGTGGAGAACTTTTGCTAAAGAAACAACTACCTGCAAGAACAGCATATACGATAGGAAGTGTTATAGGTCATCCAGTTTTGAAATATTTAAAACAATACAAAAAGGAATGCACTTGCGGAAGACAACTGTGAATCTAGGTAATCTTACTCCAGCTTTTTGGCTTGTTAAAACATCATAACGATACTGTGAATTAACTTCAACGTCGTTTCGACTCACTTTTAAAACTTAAAAACATAATAATAAATATTTGGCGTACTAAATTATTTTAAGTAACTGATCATTTCAAAATTTAAAAAAAATTGAGTACGACAAAACTAAAATCAGTCGTATAATAGCATTGATTTAATATACTAAGATTAACAAAAATAGCGAATCACAACATCACTCACTAATTGATCAGATCATACCAGGCCTTAACAACCAATTTTTCTGTATATATAGCAACACCTTACATATTTTAAATGTAGCAGTAAGGTTGAACCTCGGCATATTAACAACTGGTTTTCTTCTATTTTGTCAGTTTCGAACTTGTCATTCCAACCTGATTCATATTTACGCATTACGTTAGAATATTTTCCATTTATTAAAATTGCATCCTTTTTCCATTTATTTCTTCGTATTTATTAAAATCGCATCTCTTTCCGGAAAATACAATACAATACAATACAACATAGTAATAATATACCATTAAAAACTGGTAAAATTTTAGATTAAAACAAACTAACTTATGAAAACACAATACGATTAATAAAGTGGATCATAGTAGGTCAGTCAATAACTACACCATCTAGTAATTTATTTTTTTAAAGGACAAATAATTTCAACAATGCTTGTTAAAATATTCTATAAATTAAAACAACTAAACAAAAAATATGAGATTCGAAATGCCTTAATTTATGAGCCAAATTTGAATAACACTAGAGTCCTCACATAGATTCCGTGAAAAATAAATAAATATTAGGAAAACACTTGTTGATAATACGGAATAAATATATAATAATAAATGTGTATAAATTATATAATAATAAATTATTATTGTAGGACATTAATATTAATTATTATTAAAGAAATAAATGGAAAATAAATTTTGATTGTTAAAAGAGGTATAAATATTTAAAATGTGGTTCTCGATATCTACGATTAGCGTTTGACAATTAAATATAATTAGTACAACGGTTACAACGGTAATAAAAGTAGTAATGAGGCCAAAGAAGAAAACTATTTGATAAAGTATTACCAATGGCGAAAGCCAGATTTTGAGAAAACTCCATTCAACAGGTTTAATAGAGCTGAGGGAATGATTCACTAAATATTGACTTTAAAGAAACGGAGTCATTATTTTTGGAGTGAGTGATAGATAACTCCGATAAAAAATCCCCCTGATACATGATACATCCCCCCCCCCCGCTCTCCTCTGCCAGTTCGCTCCAACCCCAACACAAAACCGGGCTGATTCATAGCGAAGCCCTCGACGAAATACTGCCTCGGAGGGAGCACGCCGGTGGAGGAAGAGGAAGGAACGGACGGAAGTTTGGTTAAAATAATGGCGTCCTCCCAAAGGCCGTGGACACCCAGGAAGTGAGGAGCTTCTTCGCCAGTTATTGATGCCCCTGGCTCACCGCAGCCCAAGAGGATATATCACACGCTCTACGATTTCGGTCGGGTAACAATATAGCTTTTAGCAGCAATGTAGAGGGACGCGTGAAATCTGAGCAGGGTCAAAACATATTAAAAGATACTGCAAAAACTAATTATCTGTTTGTTACAGAAGAAAAAAAAAATTTTGTGTCAGTCCCGCAGGATGTCTCTTTCGGGTTGTCACAACAAGTTTTAACTTTTCATTTGTTTCTTTTATTAATATTTTCGAAAAACAACACACAAAAAAACATGGTTAGAAGGGTGTAATCATGGGAAATATGTATCATTTCATTCCATAATTAAACATTACAACTAACATGTCGAAGTATAGATGATGATATATGTTTGTTGAAACGTTCATTTTTGTTAAAATGATTACCGAAATACAAATTTCCTATAATTACACTCTTATAACCATACTAAAACTAAAATTTTCGATTTTCAAATTATTATTTTCGAAAATTTTAAAAAAAGACTGAAAGAAAATTTAAGATTTCTGGTGTCTTAATCCGAAAGCGACAATCTGCCGAACTGATACTGATACCAAATCTGCATTACGAATACGCCAAGAACTCATGAGATTCAAGTTTACAATATAATGCTTATGGTCAGAGAAGCATTAAATAATTAAATTAGTATAATTTAATCATATTGACGATAATATTTACTTAACCGAAGTAAAGAAGACATGAAAAATTCTTTAATTAAAATAATCCTGCCTTCTATGTTCTTGCGAAGAAGAGCATTGGGGCTCCACTAAATCATAGAATTTCTCTCATATCCAATCCTTAGAATCCAAAATCCTTAATACTACTTAGTTCGTTACAAATAAAGCCCCCTCAATGTCCCATTTGCAGCTGATTTGGCCCGAACCGATACCAGTCTTTTCATGATAAACTTTATTCCCACTCAAACCCACTAGCTCTAAACCTATCTACTTCTTCAATTTCTGATAATCCTCCAGATGTCTTAAAAGAAGATTGCCTCGAGACCTTATGAGTTTAATTTGTATTACGTGGGGGTATTTTCTCTACTTAACTATATCAATGTCATTATGTAGCATTCAACCAATTATATATAACATACTTGTTATATTGTTATAATACAGTTGTATATTTCAATGTATACATTTTTTTAATATTGAAAAGTAAAAAAATAAAGTGACATCACATGAATGTTAAGACCGTGAAAAAATTCCAACGAAAACCCCTTTAGGTTTCCAAACGAAAACAGAAAGTGAAATTATCTATCCGATATTTCGCCTTTTAAGGCATCCTCAGGGTAAATTAGTTGCATTTGAGCCTTGGAGGTGGTGAGATCTTTCTTGGGTGCGTTATTCATTTTTTGAGAGACTAGCGGACTCAAGTGTGTACGGAGCTTGCCATGGAAGGATAGGTATCTAGTTTGGGCCTAATCAGCAACATATGGGATATTAAGATCATGATGGATGAGTTTGTTTGTGAGCATTAATGATTTTACGAAGGACTTTGGATTGTAAGGATTGGATACGAGATGAAAAGGATGGTTTAGTACAGCCCCAAAGCTCAACTCCGATTTTCCAAATAGGTCTGATAACTGTCATGTAAATGTGTCTTTTGTAATTAATTGGGAGCTTAGAGCGTTTGTCCAGTAAATGCTGAAGTAGGCAAAAACGTCGAGCAGTTTCTTGTCTTTTTATATTATATTATAAATTTAAAAAAAAAATATGTTGAAGTTTAAATATTTATTGTACAGATTAATTACAGCCACGATTTCACCGGCAGTAGATTATTCTAAAGAAATCAATATTCTACGTTAACTATCAATCTTTAGGGTAAGAGAAGGTAAAACATTATAAATGTCATAATTGGTCAATATTAAGGCAATGAGAATGTAAAACTGTTTTTAAGAATGATTTGAGTTGAAATGCAAGGAACAATCGTGTGACTTTCGTAATTAAACGCTTAAACAGATACATTTGTGATTAATTCACCTTTTTCTTTTGTTCATCTATTAAGCAGTTTTGTAGCAGTAGGATTGTACGAATTAAGTACCTACAAGTACAAATTATTTTATTAGTAGTTTAAGTTTTCATTTTACGTAAACTCAAATCATAAAAATGTGGTTACAGGAAATAGAATTTAGAATGTGACGATCTCCGTCGTAAACCAACGACCTCCTGCCCTCCTGTATCGTATAATAACATCCCACTGATTCCTGTAAAAAAGGTCCGGTACTTAGGACTACACCTTGACAAACGCTTGACTTGGAATCCTCATACTAGACTGAAACGAAAAGACACAGCTCGCCGTTTCAGGCTACTTCAACATTTAATAGAAAAACGCTCTAAGCTCCAATTAATTACAAAGGACTCATATACATGACAATCATTAGACCCATCTGGACTTACGGAATAGAGCTTCGGGGCTCATCTCGCATTCAATCCTTCGTAAAATCCTCTATGCTGTTACGAACAAAGTAATCCATAATGACCTTAATGTCACGTTTATTGCTGATTTGGCCCGAATCCGATATTAATCTTTTCAAGACAAACTTCATTTCCACTCAAACCCACTAGTTTCAAACCTTGCAACCTCTCTAATTTCTGATAATCCTCCGAAGTGTCTGAAAAGATCGCCTCGTGATCTTCTAAGCTGAACTTTTTATTTGAGTACAACCACTGGTTAGTTTCTTTCCTTGCCTTTGTCTCTGGACATGATTTATCTTTCATTATATTTACTTGATGTATTCTGTATACTGTTGTAAATTACAATAAATACATTTAAAAAAAAAGAATATGACGACATGAATGTGTTATAAAGAATTAAGTAATAATTGTTATTTACAAAGAAAGGCTATACATCCCGATTTCAGTATTAGTTATCTCTTAGTTTGCAGGGTCTCAACCCTTTTTTTTCCGAATTCTTCTTCTTTAACGACCCCCTCACAACCGGAAGGGAAGGCCTAATTGGAATTAATGATGTTCTATGAGTTAGCAACTTCCGGGTTAAGAAAGTATGAATTTAGTCGGGAGTGAAAGAATACTGGATCCTCCCTCCAGCTTATTAGGTGGATTCCTCGCGTTCTCATTCTAATTGATAAAAATTGATGAATTCCACTAGGTCGTATTTAAAGTCTAATAAGCTTCCTCTGTTGAACGCCATAAAACACACAGAAAACATAAGTGCTTGTATAAATATATTACATTATATATTTAAGGAAATTATATATATATTTCTTTCTATTAGATATTGTACTTAGCAAATAATTTTTATCATTAAAACTAAGAAGATGAAGAGTTATAGCCAATGGAACCTTTTAAAGTTACCATTGTAATTGTTTCAATAATCTGAAACGATCAAACATATATTGTCAAATTAAGGATTTGAGGGAAAAAAAAGCCTTAAGTACATATTATCTATGAAAGGAGAAATAAAAATGTTAAATTATAAGAATATCTTTTTTAAATAAAACAGGTTTTAAAATTATAAATATAAAATAAAGTTTTATTCCTTGAATTTGCCAATTTACAAATTTTTAACAATTATTTAATACATGTTGAAGTATAACAATTTGCACTTCAAGTTGAATAACATAATAAATAAAAGCTGTAATATATATGTAATATAAGCTGTAACAGTAAAATAAACAAATAAAAATAAGTATAATATTTGGTAGTAAAAATAAACAATTTTTTTTTCCATTTAAGGAATAAATTCGCTTATAATTGATAAATTATTATAATGTAATAAATTAATTATATTTATTCTAATAGTATATGTCTAGTTCGTCTATGTATGTATCGTCTTAAGGTTAGTTTGTTATAATTGCCTATTGAATGCATTGAGGGATTTCCTGAGTTTTTTGTTGAGTAGAAAAAGTTCCAAGTCTGAGAGTGAATAAACTGTTTAATTGTTTGTAGGTCTAAATCAAGTATCATGTCGGTTATTTTTGTGTACCTGGGTTTAAAATTATAATAATAAATCAACTACGAACATAATAGGTAGGGTGAAATTACTAGGAGAGTTGCTAACAATTTATTACTTTGAAACTATATTACACATTTGCTCCAGATGCTAAAATTAATTTAAACATTAAGCATAAGCGATATATCAAGTAACATCATAAATTAAGATATTTCTATTATATGAATAAGTGTTTAAGTGATTTGCGGGGAAAAAGATTATTTTACAGTGCGTTTTGTACAGCAGGATGGACCGTGACGGAGACAGCCCACTTCCCAGAGTGTCTTCCTATTTTGTGTTCAATTTGTAACACTGGGAGATCATTTATTAAGTATTATAAAGTATTTTGTATTAAAAAAACAAATATTTAAGTCCTGAGAGAATAATATATATATAAGCCGGCTAATATTAAAAACGATAGTACTCTAATATGACAATTTTATTCGAAATATTTAGTGTAATTGTTTTTTTAACATTTTAGATGTATACTAATTTTTCGTTTTTGCTATAGTTAGATAGACAGGAGATATGAAATTCAAGATTTATTGAAATCTTACTCTATAGTATATACATATACTAAGTAGTATGTATAAGAGTAAGATTATATATAGTAAATATATATATATATATACATATATATATATATATATATATATATATATATATATATATATATATATATATTTACTATAGACTCTCTCTCTCTCTCTCTCTCTCTCTCTCTCTCTCTATAAATATATATATATATATATATATATATATATATATATATTTTAAGTGGGTCAAACGTTTTTAACTTTTAAACGAAAAAAAATCATAAAAACGATTCAGGTAAAAGTTGTAGGTATTCAGGCCTAGTTTGAAGAAATAAAAAGACATTTTTTGATTTTTCATTTTAAGTGGTCAATATCGACCTTCAAAAAATGTAGTTTCCTCTTGGCCCCCATTTATTTTTTTTTTCTGAAATGTACAATTCAAAACATGGAAAAAATGTATGTAACATTTTTTTCTATCTTTCATAGTTTAAGTAGAAAAAACATTCAAAGTTGACTACTTTAGTGAGCTTCAGATACTTCTTCTACTTGACCTATGAAACATTGTTTTGTATTTTACATTTCAGAAAAATAAAAATAAATGGGGGTCTAGAGGAAACTACATTTTTGAAGGTAGATAGTGACCACTTAAAGTGAAAAATCAAAAAAAAATTTTATTTCCTCAAACTAGGCTGTTCAGGCCTAGTTTGAAGAAATAAAAAAACATTTTTACTATATATATATATATATATATATATATATATATATATATATATATATATACTATGAAATGCATTAGGATAGACCAACGGTTCTTTCCTTGATGTTTGCCTAACATGAAAATGTAAAAATATTAAGCTAGGAATAAAAGACAGGGTGAAGTAAATAACAAAGGAGGACGAACCCAGGGGCGCTGAATAATCCAATATTCATTACACCATAAGCTTCTCGGATTAGCTACATCACGTCAAATATTAAGTCGGGCATGAAGCCTAACATATTAAAATGTTCGCCCCCGGCGGCTCTGCTCTCGTCGGTTGATCGCAAGGGTGGCTACTTTCATAATGAAAATTTCTTCAACAAATTTCAAACATGATAATGAAATAAAATTGTGTTAATATATTGCAGTTAGAAGAAGCAGTCCTCGAGTTGGGCAATCATTTTTAATAAAATAATTGATACTGAACTAATATTATTACGTTAATTCTTTAAATGATGTAGGTATAACGTTATAAACAGCTGTAAAAACGTCCCCATTTATCATGGAATATCAAACAATGACCGTAAAAATAAACTGTGTCATAAGTTACTCTATTATAATTTTATGTCACACAACAATTTCTATTAGCTATTAACCTTTATACATATATATAAAGTGATTCGTCTAATTAATTATATTATTCCCAAGCGGAGATGACACAATTCACAATATTAAATGTTTTTTTCACATCCTCTAAGATTTTATTTACAATATATATCTGATATATAAAATTGTGGTGTCACAGTGTTTGTAACAGAACTCCTCCGAAACGACTTGACCGATTCTCATGAAATTTTGTGTCTATGTTCAGTAGGTCTGAGAATCGGATGTAAACTATTTTTCATATCCATAAGTTATACGTGTCGGCCATTATTATCGATTAAGCGTCGATCGTAGCAGTAACGCTTGATGACGCTGCATATGTTGTAAGCGCATGTGTTAGTAGTGTAATTCCAAGTTCGCAACCGAAAAAATGGACGGGAATACATTTTTTTTGCGAAAAAACTTCGAAAATTGCGGAATAATTTCAGTTTTTGGCCTGTATCTCCTAATCGGTGCGTTTTTTTGGGAAAAACACAAATAACCATATTTATATGCCCATTTGCGGTTTGGACCTAGAACATCTATGTTTCTCCCATGGACAATAATATGTTGCATGCTCACATGTTAGTAAACCATCTAATCTATTCGTAATAGAAAAGGAAAGATTAAAAAAAATTATTGTGCATCGATTAGCGCTTAAATAAATTGATATAAATAGTTATAATTTAAAAATGTATTATTAGCCATAATTAAGAATCAACCATGATATACCTCATTCATTAATCTAATGTTTATATTTTATATTATATGTTTACTCACGATCTGTTGAACCTACAGAGCTTTGTTTAGACTCAAATTGTAGCAAGTTTAATCTTCTTTAAAAATTGTTATTTGTGCTTTTTCCTAAAACGCACCGATTAGGACATACAGGCCAAAAACTGAAAAACATCAAAATTTCGAAGTTTTTCGTCCACCAAAAGTATTACCGTCCGTTTTTTCGGTAGTAAACTTGGATATACACTGTTCAGATGTGCCCTTAGGATATATCAAAAATGCAGCATCATCAAGCGTCACTGCTATGATCGACGCTTAATCGGTAATAATTGCCGACACATATCACTTAGAGTCATGAAAAGTAGTTTACTTCCGATTCTCAGACCTACTGAATATAGACACAAAATTTCATAAGAATCGGTCAAGTCGTTTCGGAGGATTTCTGTTACAAACACTGGGACACGACAATTTTTGATATGTTGTAAGGTCATGTCTGAATAGTGTAAATCAGAGTACGCAACCGATAAAACGGACTGGAATACTTTTGGTTGCCGAAAACCTTCCAAATTTTTGGAATTATTTCATGGTTTTTTTCCTATATCTGCTAATCGGTGCGTTTTAGGGAAAAAACCCAAATAACCATATCTATATGCCCATTTGCGGTTTGGACCTAGAACATCTATGTTTCTCTCATGGACAATTATATGTTACATGCTCACGTGTTAGTAAACCATCTAATCTATTCGTAATGGCAAAGGACAGATTAAAAAAAAAATATTGTGCATCGATTAGCGCTTAAATAAATTGATATAAAAAGTTATAATTTAAAAACGTATTATTAGCCATAATTAAGAATCAACCATGGTTACCTCATTCATTAATCTAATGTTTATATTTTATCAGTTAAGAATTTTGTATGTTATTTATTTATTACTTACTGTACTTAGATATAAGATGAATAAAATATAACATCTAAAATCATTTTAATTCATTTTTTCCATTCATTCATTATTTTAATGTAAGATTTTTTTTTTAAGATTACAACATCCACAGCAACGCGTGGCCGGGTCAGCTAGTATATATATATATATATATATATATATATATATATATATATATATATATATATATATATATATATATATATATACAATTTACAAATAAATAGATGCAAATGTTTCTATATATGAAAGCATTTATAGAAGGATGTCCGCTGAAGGTTGTACAGTATTAAAATTAAATACAATAAACATATTTATACTTAGCCCCTCAACTATTTTCTCATATCTAGAAAAAACATACAAATGTTTATTTACAATTCCATTTGAAACAATAATTTGTTTAAACATGCATAATTTTTTTACATATCAAATATACGAATTTTTGTTATCGAAATATTTATATTTTTTTTTTTAAGTTTTAATACTCAATTTCAATAAAAGTTTAAGAATTTAATATCTGTTTTTGCTTGTGAATATGCATAGTTACCTTTAACAGAACATTTGTAAGAGATGAAAAATAGGGATGGGTATTTAACATGCACGTTTACTTTATTAAAGTTTCATTAATCGGCGTACATGACGAGTGAACGAAAATACTATTTATTTTTATATAGTGATTTTTTAAAAATAACTTTTAGCTCATCATTGTGCATAACATCAAATCCAGATATCCATTAAAACAGAAGTTTGAATAAAAATCTGCACAATAATATGCACCAAAACGAATCTTTTATTTTTGGTGAAATGTTAACAGATTTCTAGTTTTAAAATTTAATTATAACTTTCAGAATTTTATATCTTTTATTACCAGACATAATTTTTTATATTCAAGAGATGTGGATCGTTAAATAAGAGTTCGAAATCATATTTTCTTTGTTTAAGTGGACATTACGATGGACAAATGGTATTAGTTCCGCACTTTGTCTCTTCGAGTTGAGCCACGAGTTTCAACTTTTCTTTGTTTCTTTTTTAATATTTCCTATAATAATAATAATAATCGTGAGTTTTAATTATAAAATTATAATAATAAAAGAGTTAAATTATGTATTTGCAGTAATAGTTTCATCATGAAATTAACGTTTCAGCAAACATCGTCTATATTTCGAAATGTTAGATGAAACATTATATCTTGATGAATAGATTACGGAAATATCCCCTTTTCCATAATTGAACTCTTTTTTATTTGCTAATGACGTTTAATTTTACAAAATACGAATATTTTAATTTTTAAGAATGCTAAAAAGGAAACGAATGAAAACTTATAACTTGTTGTGACTTAACTCGAAGCTACAACCTGCGGTATTTATACTATATTTTCTTATGAATGATTATACTATTGTCCTACCTCTTTTTTTTTTACAAATGCTTTTTAGAAGAACACAGAACTTACACTAAAACTTTTAGAGTATCGTTTAAATGATATATAATAACACTCACTTTAATGTTTTATACCACGCTAAGTACATAAACTCAACTTAATAGACTTTTAAGGAAGTAACGCACGGTGCAAACAATTTTTCCTGCCAAGATAAGACTAATGCAAACAGACTAACCATTTCCTAAGAAGCTATACACGCAGGGTGAATGTTTACTATCATCCCTTAACAGAATACATGGGGGTGCATGTGGGCCGATGCGTGCTTCACCCCTACGAATCACGAACTTTATATACTGCAAAAGCTCAGTAAATATAGAGCTCTCCCATATTTTATTTTTAGCAACGTGTCCAAATTTAGACACGTGAGCCCGTGCAAGCAAAGCATTAGCAACGTAGTGTGATACATTAATATTGAACTACATACACTAAATCAATAATGATACTCGATAGGACAGATAACTTTATAAGAGAATTTTTTTTTTATAAGAGAAGTATGTTTTTATTCACATGACATGTAGAATGTATATAAAATGTTAAGTTATTGAAATCATTTTTAAAAGCCTTTTTGTAATAGTGGTCTTTAGTAAACTTTGCTCCCGTGCGTAAGATTTCCAATTTAAGTTTGTAATTGATCTGTATTGAATGAAAATAAATTTTAAAAATTCAAGACCACAAGTTCAAAGAATGCAATTAAATATAATACAAAAGTAATCACAGTTGAAAAAATGTATCGAAAATGTGGTAATCGAATAAATAAAATCTTGTAATGTACCCAATCAGTTCTCGGTTCGAATAGAATCAATATGATGCATCCCAATCATATATTCCAGTAACCAGATTTAATCTAAATTATTGAAACTGTTGGTCCGATAAATTCGCCGCAATACTTGATATATATATATATATATATATATATATATATATATATATATATATATATATATATATATATATATATAATATATATATAAATAGTTACATTTCTCCATCAAAGAATAATCAAATCCATGGATCTAAAAGTTAACATAAAAAAGTCCTTTATACGACGATTTTGCAACATCGTCAGTTATCAAATAACTGATTTTTGTTTCGAAAAGTTCAAGTAATAAATTATAGACATTTTGAAGAAATAAATAATCATAAATTTAAAAAAATCCAAAGAAATTATTTTAAAAATAATAGTTTCAAATTTTTATTTTCTGAAAGTTCTATGTAATACAAAAACATATAATAGATATTTAACAAATTAAAACTCTAAACGTTATGTCACATTTAAATCAATAATAAATTCAATCGTTTGAGCAAAATAATAATTTTAAAGTCAGTATAATGGAGTTCGTCCCTACGTTAACAACTATCGTATTTATAACCAGTATTCTTCCATAATTAATTTATGAAAGTAATACACGTACTTTTGTAGAATTACGATAAATTTAATAAACAATTCATTTATTTACAAACACTACTGCAACGTGACATTTTGATACAAGCTTAGACAGGATAAACACACTAGCCAGGCATTAGAAATATCAATATAAATAAACATAAAAGTATTCTATGTTAAAAAAGTAAACACGAAAAATATGAACCTCTCGGATTAAATAGTGAAAAAAGAGAGTTTTTAAATAAACTGGTGAATAATTTCTGAGCAATCGGGCTTTTTAATATTGATACTGGAAAGGAAGCCGGGGTTAGCAAATAATTCATGAAGGGAAACGGGAATAAAAAATATCTCAAATGGAAGACCATCGGATATCTACACATTCAAGCAATTTTACCGATTTACATACATAAATATAAAAATTTCGCAGAAAAATATTTTCTATTTTTGAATTAAATTAGGCAAATGTTAAAAATTAATAATGTACCGATATTATTTATTCGTGCGTGGTACATTCAGAGTGAAGTGAAGAAAATAAACCATGCATTAATAAATTATTTAAAAATACAAAGAAACAAAATTGATGGTAAATAATGGACTTACTGAAGCCTTTTGTGGGAGTAGTTATTAATGTCTTTGCCTATATAAAAAAAGGAAAACACAGTGTTATAGGTTGCATTATTTTAATGGCGATTCCATTAAATTGCTTTCCATTGGATTAATAATTCAGTGATAGAGTTAAATAATTTTAGGGCAAGAGACTCACTAAAGCAAAAGGATACATTTAAAGTTTAACATTCTACTTAATGGGGCATGTGACATGAAATAATTTTTTTTTTCAGATCCTCCAAAATTTTACTTACAATATAATACAAATTTACAATAAATACATGCAAATGCTTCTATTTCAAATAAATACGAGTTTTGTATCCATTTATACATGTGTGCATATCCATATACATATACATACTGTCTGATATTAATGAGCAGAATAAGATTCGAATCTAGGTAGCTTTTTTATTTTTATCTTTGGAATATGCTATGAGTGTAGTAAGAAAAAAATAATAAAAAAGTTTATTTCGGTATTCATTCATGAATAATTCATAGTTAAAATCAATCCGGTCCTTTCTAATGAGTTTACACTTCTCCCGTGGATATTTTATGAAGCTAATAGAAGAGACAAAAAAAAAACTGTGCAAGCTATTCCGCGTTGGATCTGAAATGGTTTTCCCATTATAATATTAATGATGACTAAAATGAGCTTACTTCCTTTGTTGGTCTTTTGAGAGCAATTCACTCACCTACAATTAAAAAGAGGATTTGATCAATAGATCGAAAAACAAATTGAAAATTATCACTTTAATAAGTGTAAATACACACAAAAATACATAATAAACATTAAATTGTCACAGTAATAATAATTATAGAGTGTAGATTAATATTATTTCTTTTTACAGCTATTGTTTAATAAAAAAATAATAGGAACGTTTTTATAATTTATGCTGTTGATAGCGTTAAATGTTGTTGTCTTTTAGGAGGGTTCACCATCAAATTACACAGTAATTATTTCAAGTATTAACGTAATACTATTAATATTAGTACATTCTTGTTTATTTGTTGACAAGTTTACGTATTTTATACATATTTCATCACATATAGTGATCAATATATCGGTTAAACGACATTTTGAAGCATCCGTTACATAAGTCGCGTTCCTGAATAAGTTACATAATTTCCTTCTCTACTCGTCTAGTGTAATAAATAAGTTATATAACGTGAGACGATATTGTAATTATTGCTGTATATATTCGTGTGTATATTATATGTAAATATTTTATGAATAAACGGAGATTTTGAAACAAAAAAGAGGTTATGTTACAATTTTATAGCACGTTTTAATTAAATTAACCACCTTGTTTGAGAAAGCTTGTGTGCAGAACTTCGACAAGTAAAATTTCGAGCAGAAATAAACACGATTTCCTCAAGGAATCTCACCTGGGCCGTAATATTAAAGGACTGCTAAAGTGTTCAGTATAAAGTGATGCATGAAACCTATGACGTTATTACATTTTTTCCTTCGATGTGAACAGTTACCCCATTTTCCTTGTTTAGCAGTAATATTTGCCAGCATCTGGAAGATATTGTAAAGATATTTTATTCAGAATATTTTCACGTTTAAGTACTTTCCAAATTTCTCATCAATGTTACACGACACCAATTTATTCATAAATTCAAATTAAATAGTAAAGATAAGTGTAAATTTCAATCAAAACAAGAACAACATAAAAGAAAAACATGACGATTATTATAATAGACTGTAATTAAAAAATAGTTTAAATTTATAATCATCGTTAATGTGAACGCTAGAATGTAGCTTAAGCACAGTACAATTTTCTAATTAGCTATGTATTTCTGATTATTTTTAAATATGTGGAAACCTCCATTTGTCTTTCATTAAGTTTTTAAATTATGGCATGCCAACATTCAAATGTTCTCAAGAACATACCTAAATGAGCAAACAACATGATAAATTACAAGGAACAGATGTTGGAATATAGTATAAAATGTATAACTAAAAGACATAATGGAACAGAAGAAAATAGAATTATTTTACCTAAAGTTAAATTCATATAGAAATTCACAAATAGAAAGGAAATATTATTTCAGAGAAATCTATCTAAAAATACAGCAGTGTTATCTACTTTTAGTCCTGAACTGATGTGCTTGACGTTTTAATTTTCCTTTTGTCCGCTTTCATGTTCAAAACAAATTTTATTACTTAGTCAGTTTCCATGCAGTCAACATCAAAGAACGAATTTACAACAGTCAAATTATTGAAGAATCTTTCAACTTGCAATAGAAACAATTTGTAACTCAACAAAGGGTTATTAACGGAGTAAGAGAAGAAGATGACGGTTTGGTTTATTTATTTCAAAGGCTGGATCTCAACCGTTTCTCTTTTCATTAAATATAAATACTGAAAAAAGCACTACAGACTGTGGTAGAGCCAGACAGGATAATTATTAACGTGAAACTTAAAATATTTATAAATTTAAACTTTAAAGAGAAAAGAAAACTTGTTTTAACTGTTTTATTATTTTTTTTTAGGGTAAGAGAAATAAAAACCATTTTCCATGCTTTTTCTCGATTTTTACTCTATTCGAGACGTTTCGACACTATGGTGTCATTTTCAAACTTTTTTTCTGCATATTTTAAAAAATTCCTTTAATTTTTTTTTTACATATTCAATAAGTTTAAAAAGATTTTGTAAAAAGTAAATTAACAATAATTACATTACTATACATGATTTAACATAAAATGTCCAAAAATAACTCACTATAAGCATAGATACCTGGAATGTCATATTTTTTTAAAAAAACCTTGGGGATCATTTGTACTCCATGGTCAATAAAATAATATTACATTAAAAGACCAAATCTTGATCTTTGAACTATTAGATCCTTTTTCAGTTCTATGAAACATTTAACTTTAATATAATATACCAAAATGTGTTTAAACAGCACATCAACAAAATAATATAAAATAAAACCAATGTTTTTTTTATAATTTTAAAATATTTTATCAAATCAATTAATTAATTATGAAATTTTATAAAATTGCTATATGGAAAAAGTATTTTATAAGATCCACTAGTAGGTTATATGGTCAGGTTATTTTAACTATTATCTGATTTGTTTTCAAAGTACAAGGCATCTTATGTTCTATTGTTTTTTAATTTTAAAATTATAGAAGAATATAATTTACTGATTTCTCCTGCTTGCTTTCTATTATTTACAGTGTTTTCTAATTTATCGTTTATTAATAAAGCTTCTAAATATTTTCTTTTAATAGTGTTATTTTCTCTATCCAAAACTTTTATTTTATTGACCATGGAGGACAAATGATCCCCCAAGGATTTTTAAAAAAAAAATGACTTTCCAGGTATCTATGCTTATAGTGAGTTATTTTTGGAAATTTTATGCTAAATTATGTATAGTAATGTAATTATTGTTAATTTATTTTTTCACAAAATTTTTTTAGACTTATTGACTATGTAAAAAAAATTTTAGAGGAATTTTTTATATGTTGCAGATAAAAAAATTGAAAATGACACCATAGTGTAGAGTAAAAATCGAGAATAAACAATGACTGGAAAATGGTTTTTATTTCTCTTACGCTAAAAAAGAAGAATTAAATCCAGTTTAAAAAAAATAAATAAACTGTTTTATTATTTAGTACTTATATTAAAAATAATAGGGAACGTAGATACTCAGTGGTAGAGCACTGAAGTGCAATGCCGAAGGTCCTGGGTTCAAATCCCGCTGCTGGAAAGACTTCTATTTAATCTGTTAGCAGCCGGAGATGACTCCTATAGGATCTAGGACCCTCCTGAGGCTTAAGTGAGTACTCAAAATAAGGGGGAAAATCTGGCGGTGAAGCGAGATCTAGGACAAATCACATCCCTGCACAACGGTTGTCCGAGAAACAGTAAAGTCTCTACCATGTACTAAACCCCCAGACTCTTTCAAGGGTTGTAGTCGTACAGTTTTTAAAATTAAAATGAATGCATTTGTTCTCCAAGTCCGAAGTTTCATTCGTGTTTCGTAGTCTATTTATTTATAGATTTAAATCTAAAATTAATTTGGAATTAGTTTTAAAATGGAATGAATGCCACTCGACAAATACATCTTTTGGAATATTCCTCAAAATAGTATCGGATTTTACACGTGTAATTAAAAATTATAAAAATAAATGAGATTAAAGAAAAGATGAGACAAGTAAGCCAGGTGATAATAATGTAATTTGAAACTTAGCACAACTTGAGCTTTATTATTACAACCCAAAAGTCCAATATCTTTTCACTTCCCCTCAGTTAATACTTCCAGTTGCAGGCTAAAGATACAAACTTCTGTACAACTTTTTACATTTTACAGCGATGTAGCCCTCTCAGCCCTAGCTGCCTTTTCCCGCAGTTGCTACGTAAACAAGAGGAAATAACTTGCTTACAGATTTTCTCCTTAACATTTAGAAGAGCACCAGCAGAAAAGCTGTTTTTCTTCAAATTTTCAGATTTTTTTTTCAATATTCATGTAGTTTCAATCGCAAATTGCAGTCAATTTGATGGGCATCCTAAACGTGAGTTTGTAATTTAATGGAGCCTACAAGCATTCCAATCGGAAATACTTAGACATGCCACAAGAGCACATATGTGAATAACAAAGCTCTATATACCGATTCAAATATACCAACGGTGGACGAACATATACCCATACTACAAACACTTTCAAGAAAAACTACACGCAAAACCAAAACCATTGATAGAACAAATGGTCATCACTTTCATGCCTGAGAACACTAGGCGGAGACTAAAAAGACCGTGAATGACGGTTCTGTTATCGTAGGAAATGAAATCAAGCCACGGTGGAGGTACCGTTGGATTCCTATTCTTCTTCATGTCTTGTTCAATTTTACTGACAGCTAACCTGCTGATTGCCAATCGTTTGTACTTGGCATGCGTGAATGCAAATATAAAGAGAAAAAAAACTTTCCAAAATCATAGGATTTACATCTTTATTGACATCAAAGACGATTAGTATAGTCACTAAATTTATTTGGAAGCTATGCAAAATACCAAGGCTTAACTGGTAAGACATTCAAAAGACCAAAGGACGGATGAACCTGTAGAATCGGGTGAGAAGACGAATGGAATTCCTTCGTCGGAAATAGAGACTCGACCCAATTATAAAATCTGAGGCTGCAATAATCTTCGGAGATTGGAGAGAGGAGTGAGGCTACGCGAGGCTACGTGAGCTACTCATTACCTTCGTCTCCATCTTCACTCTTCTGATTGCTTCCTCCTCTTCGTCACTCACCCTTTTTCTGGAATTTTCATAAATTAGTGCTTACTAATGACTAGTTAAGTTGCCTTCATTAGGAGGATTCAAGGCAACAGCTTAGTCAAAACATACCTGTGCGCATACATTGCGATCTTGGCCGGAATAAAGTTATGTCACAAATTAACATTCAATTGTATTTCCAATGACTATGCTACTACAAAAACAAAGGCTACGAAGGTAAGCAACAACACTCCAATGGGTTATGAACATAAGCAAACGAAACAAAGCAATGATAGAATTGCCTTTTTAATAAGCTTAACATTTTTATATTATTGTGCTGAATTTATCTATCAATGAACACGATCTATTTCTGATGAGGAGTGTCTGGACTGAGATAGCTTTAGGTGCCACCTCAAAAATATCAGCGTTTTTGTGGAGAAGAGAACGGGGCATGGGCACGGAAGATGGGTTTAATAACTTAAACAACAAAACTTTAAGAAGCATATCATCGCGATTATAGAATCTGGTTATGCATAATTTATTGATCGATCAATTATAATTGATTATTATAATAATTAGAATAATTATAATAATTATTCTGTCAGTTGTCCATGAGCATAATAAGTTATATTTTAAGTTTGAATTTTTGATTGTTTAGATCAAAAGATCTGACTTTTCCTTGAGATGATTGCTTGGGCAGTGAAGCCAAGACACTTCAAGGTTTTTCGTGGTACAGGTTTTTATCCTAATGCACAAAAACAGATGAATAATATATATATATATATGTCATTAATAAACTTAAACTCAATGGGACTATCCAAAAGAGGTTGGACACCGTCTAGTTGAAATTCTCCGAAACGCTCACCTATCGATTAGTTATGTAAACAAGATAATAGAAGAACAAGAGGAGTGTTATAAAATCCCTTATTACGGTAAGGGTAAAAGGTAATCGGCTATTTGTGAGGATCAAAATCAAATTTCGGTAGATTTAAAGTATCGATTTAATTATATCGCCGGAGATAGGAAGCCGAGATGGAAGTGGGGAGAAGGTAAATGTAAATGACCGTAAATTTTAATGGAGGGGGCGGTTGGGCGGGGTTTTTTATTGCTCCGTCAGGGGGTGGGGGAGTCGGTTCCTGAGTTATACCGACATCGGCTTGGCTTATCTTGGAGCAGCGTCATTAACTCGAACTATATAATCGATGGGCACTGTCCATTGCCTAGCTCTAGGATCCACTCTTTTTTCACCCTCTCCTCTGAGTAAATTCATCCATTTTTTTACGTCAGGACCTGCCATGATTGAATAGAGTTAACTACCGGAAATCACCCTCAGCGGAGGGAAGCAAGGGATGAATGACCCTGATTTCTTGCTACGACTGCTCGAACAGAACCTGGTTTTCCTAAGGGCTATCATTAGTTGAATTATTTGATTGTTCGGGCGAGCACTAATGTCATTTCAGAAACGTTTTAACCAATGATAAGTTGGTCTTGTGGCATTCAGAAAAATAAAATCTATAGGCTTTCTGAAGTGTTGTGACCAGATTTTTGGATTTAGGTCCAAGTTTCAAAATAAAGAAATAAATAAACAATAGTTCAATGAAACTACGTTGTATTACTTGATTAATGATACACCATAAATGATACTTACTAATTTTCGTAGTATGTTTACCGCTGAGCTGCAAAACAAAGATGTTAATATAAGAAAAATGTATACTATTTCTTAGCCAAATAGAACAATAAATGGATGTTAGGTATACGTTCACTTTTAACGATAGCCACCAACTTTACCTCACAGAGGGTGGGCTTCAAATCCCCCAAGTTATACTCGATAGGTAGAAACGCCTGGATGGACTAGATCGGCGATAAAATGATAAAAAATATACTCATTCCAGCGTAGCTTAATATTAAAATAAACTCACTACGGTATATTTCTTTCTGATGGTTATGATTGCATTAATACTTCATTGATTAAAACTGATAAAATATTAGAAATAAAATATAAGTAATATATGATAAACTTTTTTCGCTTGACACATTTGCATAATTTATTTTTGCCGCCTACTGCATATATGTAGGATATAGGACGAAAAACATGCGAGTTGTGTGAACACCTTTCTAAGAAAAAAAAATACAAGAGCAAAAGAAAAAAAACAACAAGAAAATTGCTCTCGTTCCTTGTCTTACTTTTTTCAAGGATGGTCTTCATGCTTCCACTTTCTCAGTTCCCGCAGACCTTTGTACACTTCGGCGTAATATCTCTTATAAGAGGAAAGAAAATAGAAAAGTAGAAAGACTCACTTTCCAACTGCCAAATAAGAGATGAAGAATTGAACTTAGTAGCAATAACATGATTAAATTATATTTATTTTTATGAAAATCTATAAATACTTATTGAATTCTTACAAACAAACAATTGGAAGTCAATATGAGAGCATGTAAAAACAAAACAACAAAAGTAAATTTAAAAAAAAAAGGCACATGGATCATATAAATATAAAAGATAAAAATATTACATACTGTTCATATGTCAAACTTTATGTGTTTCTATGTAATAAATGTAAAAATTAAAAAAAAAAAAGACTGAAATATTAATTTAAAAATCTAATTGTTCATGCATCGTTGATGTATCTTTTTTTTAGTTTTTACAAATGCAGTTATGTTTTAACTGCTAAAAATTACCAGCTCAACAGTCGTTATTGACTTATATAAATGATTTGTCTCTATATATGTAACATACATACATATGTTGTGTATAACTATAACATAAATCGTAATATTTGTTTATATTTCTACTAGAACTGCCTTCACATATCACAAAAACTAGATCAGTTGAGAACATTTACTTTATTTAAACGGCGTTTTACAAATGTTTAAATAATTCGTAATATTAATTTTTTTCATAATCATAACAGATTGAACAAGCCTTACTCCTGATGGTAGGTGTAACAATTTTCATCTACTGTTCTTTTTGCATAATATTTTATTAAAGATCTTGTAAACATACATAGAAATCATTGATGTTTTGAGAGCCCCATTATTCTCCCAACTACTTAATATAGCATTACCACACCTCCTTCTATGTGAGGTATCATACTGTTACGGTCACAGAGAGAAAGACGGGCGCAAGGGATTAACGTTGCTGGAAGGGTCCCCTTAGTCGGCAGAAATCAAACACTCGTTCTGGGAGGTTCCAGATCTTCCCCCTCCGTGTCGGCCTTGCCTATTATAATACCTCTCGGCGCGAGTGGAGGCAGTGTATTAAACCAAGCGGTGTGATGAACATCTGAATCAGTAATAAAGTTAGTGTAATAAGTGTATCAAGAACTGTGTAATAGTGTGTCAGTTTGTTATAATTGGAGAATCTTACGGTCGGTGGACTTTAATTAGTGAACTATAAGTGTTAATTAGTAGTAGATAATTAGATAAGAAGTAGTTGTAATTTTATGGTATTCGCAAAAATTTATGTAAATAGTTAAACTATTTAGAATTAGTAATATTTTATATTTGTAATAATTAAATAGGAGATAGAGATAGATAATATATACTTAAAATACTGTTATTGTAAATTTATATCAGTTTAATAATTTAATTATTAATGATTTAATTGTATTCTTTTTGTGCTTTGTTAATAAATATAAATTTTTTATTTCACCTAAAAAAAAAGTTGGTAGAAACAAGGAAATGGAAAGGCATTAAGGGATAATCTGGAAGAGAATGGAACATTGACCACTTGTAACTTGGAAAGGTGTTAGGGCCGCCCATCGATCAACTAGAGTCGAAAACGAAACTTTTTTAATCAAACACGTAGCTCCTACTTTCCTAATCCAACAACATACGGCTTTATGCAAATCCTCTTCCCTACGTGCCTCCACTCAACGAATTAGAGAAAAACAAAACAGAAAAAAAAGGAGACAGAAGATGCTGGGAGGGAAGGGGCCATCTTCATTAGTGTGGGGACAGCGACTATTAGAGTACTCGAGGGGGACCAAATTACCGACTTCTTTTCCTTCATAAGCTTTCTTTCACCGCCAACCTCCACCTTTCTAATCTATCAACCGGAAAACATCTGAGAGCCACCAGTCAACTAAATATGAACTGTTTCGGTATATATTATACATACCACTCCTTCAAAAAAACAGTGTCATACCTCAAAAAACCTCTATCTCAAGTCTTAAGGGGACTCCTTTTTCAATTATTCCGTAGTAAACTAAATAATTCTTAAAATATTAAAACGAATTAAGTAAAACGAACATAAGGAGCTGACACAAACTACGCCAATATGCTACCACTCTCATTACTGAATTAGTTAATGTTACACAAGTCACTCCATCAAAAGAACAATGTCATAATTCAAAAAATCTTATTTTTCAATAGAGGTATTTGAAAGTCCCACGTGAGTCAAAAAAGAAAGAAAGAAATTGCGATGGGTAAAGCAAAGCTTTAAAATAGTACTGATGGTACTGAAATTCCTTTATTAACCAATATATATATTTTTAATTTTTTTTTTTTATTATAACTGATGTCATAATTCTCAAGTTCTAACATGATACAACTCAGAATATGGTTTTATTAAAAGAAAAAAAACATGTCGGAAATTCAATATGAGCTATGCCATTGCTGACATTGAAAAATCAATCAATACAACTGCTGTAGAAGGCATGTTGTTCATTAGGAGTGATATAAAAGATGCTGAATACCAGAGTTAATTCTTCTATTTCTTGATCCCGCTAAACGGCCCCTCGCTGTTTTGTTTGTTGTGTAAAGTCAGCGGCTTTGAGCCGGTTCGAGTAAAAACCTCCTTCAGCGGACTCAGCCCATTGTAACGCCTTAAAATACCGAAAGGTAACAGAAGGCTTTTGATTTATATAGAACCATTTATTGTTAATTTTATATTATATTGTAAATAAAATCTTGGAGGATGCGGAAAAAAAGATGTTAATTTTATACCTACCCTATGGTGAAAGAAGTATGTATGGTACTGTGTATGCATTTGTATTGTAATTATTATATTATGGAAATATTGGTAATTGTATTACATTATTGAATAAAGGAGATTAAGAAAAAAAAGTTCATTTCACTGAGTGTAGGAAACTTATGCAAAAAACAAAAATATAATTACAAACCTATAAAATGAAAAAAAAATCAAGAAGCATTAAAATATCATTGATGTCGATTTTATCTTATCAAATATTTCTTTAAGATCTTGATTTGCTACAATTCAAAATTTGTTTTTATATAGTGATCAATTAATCACCAATAAGCAGCAGGGTTACCTATAAAAATATTCATGTTCCTCCAAAAAACAATTATCAAACGAGAAAAAAGTGGTAATTATAAGTTCTGCTGCTTACTAGTTCTTTACTAAGTAATCTTTATTTTGCCTATAGTATACTTAACTATATACATCTTTAGTTCAAAGAATCAAAACCTAAAGATAGTTTAAAAATTATTCACTGACCTGACGATCCTGAGAAAATAACCTGGGGTGAATAAGCAGAGAAGCGTAGGAGTAAGGTGTCCAATTTTATTTGAAACTAAAAAACTACTACAAAAAAAAAAAAAAAGCAAAAGGGACTGCAAGGAATAGGCTAGACGGAACAGAAGTAAATATCTAACGTTGGCTAGGGCCATGCTTGAATATAAGATTCGTCGAAACGGAAACAAACGGGCGGGAGAAAATTGAATTCATCCATTGAACCAGGAAGAGCTAGGCTGGAGACGATTCTTGCCGGCTAGATGCAATATTCAGATGTTCATTACAAAACCTGAGCGCTCCCCCTGGAATTGGCCCTAAAAATTTCATATCCGAAGGTGGTATGAGCTATCTTCTCGGCATGGATTAGGAACATCCTTTCCTCAGCTTGAGCAGGTTATACCTGCTATCAATCCTTCAAAACGGAATTCACCCATTTATTTTTAAGTAATAGTTTTATGTGAACTTCGAAGAGTTCGAAGTATATATATATATATATATATATATACAGATCTCTTTCATTATTTCATGTAAATTATATATCAATTCAATAGGTATTCATTATTTCAATTAAGTATTTAAGGCGCAATTTTATGAACATGGCCTATCGGGCTCTTCAGTTTTACATACAATTATCGGCCAATGGGATTAAGCATATTGTTTAATAAAATAGTTTTGTTACAAGGAAGAAGCTGTCAGCAGCTTCCTTGTCCTTTCCTCTTCTTTTACATGTGTACATACTAGCTCTGAGATCAGGATAAAAGAGAAGAGAGAAGAAAGAATGTGGGAAGAAAGAGAGTTAAGAGTAGAAATTTAGTTGATAGTTTATAGTATATAAGAGAGTTGTCTCTAAGTTAGATATAGTTCAAAGTCAATAAGTTACAATGATAGTCAATAACAATAAGCCAGTTCATAAGAATGGCTCTTTTATCTCTTGTATAGCCATATTATATCTGTTTACACCACAATTAAGCTATATATTTCTTACAAGTCATCCACCGTTTGTTAACTACGCGAAATCTCATGTAATCTCCTTGTATATGAGATTTCATCGCATTTTACTTTCATTGGATCTACATGTTCTTACCCCTACACAAATTAGATAAATTGCAATATGGCGATGTGATTCTTTGGTTATGTGCAATTTTATCATCTTTTTTGCTGTGTTTGTTTATAATTTAATGTTATAATTGTTTGAAATATAATATATCATAATATGAAAAATATTTTATTTGAAATAAATACATGTTACTCGACCAAAAAATTAAATTGCTTATAATCCAATAATATGGGTAAATATGATAAGATGTCATTAAATTGATTTAGTAAATGAGTAGTGACTAATAAAGTGAAAATTCAAAAATCTTGTTTTTGTTATTTTCCTCGTAATTTGTATGGGTTTTCTCTCCATAAGAACATTCTTTGTGCCTTAAAACAGATATGAAAAAAATAGCCGAATTGGTCGAGCCGTTCTCCGAGTTTTGGTGAACACATTTGGCGATTCATTTTTATTTATTGTGGGAGTTAGATCTTCCAGTCAACTATTTTCCTCTCAATAAGTTTTATTTATATAGATTTGAAGATTTTTTTTATTTATTTTTTTTTTATTCCTCCAAGATTTATCGATTATATTACATGTGCTTGGGTTGATCGTCAAATCTAAGGAGAGAAGTTTAGACGATCAAATGTTCCTTTTGTTTTATACAAATATTACATTAAAAGCTAATGAACTTGGTACAATAAATTAATAAAATAAAAAACTTATACAACCTTTGAAAGCTATTAGGCTTTGTAGTATTTGTACTGTATCAAAGCCGACAGTTGTGCAGGTAGGTGATTTGGCCGAGCTCACTACATACAGGTATACCTACAGGTTTTTCTGTAATTACAGGACCCAATAAATAAAAACTGAGTGAGGCCTAGGAATGCTTGACCAAAAGGATGATCTATAGCTCTTAACAGATTAAATAATTTATCTGCCCTAGATTAATTTGAACACAGGATCTACAGTGCTTCAATAAAGCGCTATACATTGAGTTACCCCACTCCAGATTAAAAATACTTGAAAAAAAGTGTCAATTTAAATGAAAATCAACAAAATCTGTTTCCGTCTTAAAATATTAATAAATACCTATACCTAGATTTTCTCTTATATTTACCTAAATACTGTAACAAGTAGAATTTATGTTCATAAATAAGAATATATAAACAATTAAAATAATAAAAGAAGGGGGGAAAATAAATGAACTATGAATACAAAGTATATTCAAACAAAGGCCCTATTAAAAATACTCGACTGAGAACAGTGAGCTCAACTGGATTTGCATTAGGAAAGAGAGCCCTAAAATAATGAATCCCATTCGAGCAGGAAACAAAATTTACATTCCTTTTTTTTTCTTCTTAAGAATACTCCCCTCTACTCCAGTATGATACTTACAGGGAGTGTCATGGTTGATAAGCAAGGCAATTAGAATAAGAAGGGGAAGAAATGTAACAATAACCTCCAAATATTTTATCTTACTTATTTATTTTAAATAGGAAAGATTTGACCACGGGGAGTAACTCTTAAGAAAATCTGTTAGTTTAGAAGTTAGCGCTAGACTGTGCTATTCTCATTTCCCCTGGATTTTCCAACAAGGGCGGTAATCTCAAGTTCATTTCGGAAAGCTAATGAATATGTATCTGGTTTAAAGGAGATAAGTAAGGCAACCGCGGGGGTCCAGTTCTCTCGGGCCCCTTATTTGTTTAGCCCTATCAGATTCTCAGGGTTTTCTTGAATTTAAAATTTTAAAGATCTAAAGACTTCCGGAAATTCGGAAGGCCGTCTTCTCAACTTTTTCTTAATAGCTCGACTGCATTATTAAGATCCCCGATTACAAAAAAGATAATGCAATGTTCTGTAAATAATTGTATCTATATAAACAACCTAGATTAGAAATTTAATTAAACAATTAATTAATACTTACTAAAAACAACTAAATTAAAGAACAATAATTTTTTTCGGCTGGTTAATACATTTTGGAACTTTTTACGGGTAAAATATGGCTTTAATGTTATTAATATTATCCGCTCACAAGTAAAAATGAAATTAAAAAAATATATACAAAATATGTATAAAATATTTATAGGGAGTATAAACCCTCCCTGAAGTCTATCATTAAACGAATCCAATCCTGTTCCCACGCAGGAGTTCCAAGATACACCAAACCAACTTCATGTAAAGTAATGTCAATTTTTTGTTTATCTTTAAATTTAATTTCATTAAAGAAAATGATATAAATAAATATTTTTTAAATATTGCTCTTTTAAATTTAAACATATTTTCAAACCATTAAAAAATAGTATTTTATAATTATTGGTCAACTGTTTTGATTTTTAAATATTTTTATTTTAAATAGAAAAGATATGCCCCGACTGGGATTCGGACCCGGATCCTGTCTCTCCGTGACTGCGCTCTATCCATTTGAGCCACCAGGGCCGCCTGCCAGCAGGAGACAAATTAAAAAATATGTTTGTGAGTTATATGCTTTACCTAAAAAATTGCAATATGCCCTAGTTTAATTAACTATAAAAAGCTATTAAACAGAATAAATGCAACTATGTTAATATTTTGTGATTTATGCTACCATATACTATTATCAATACAAAGTCAATCAAGTTAATATAAATCATGATAATTTTTGTGAAATAATTATAAATAATTGTTTAATGATAGATATCAATAAAAAGCAAGAAAGTCCTACTATATTACGATACCCTAAGATAAGTTTTTGAATGAATCAGTATGATAAGCAGAATCCGTTTGAATGATTAAGAAAAATGCTCATTATGAAATGCACATAATCGTCATATAAGTATTACCATTTTTTCATTATTTATTATTTTAAAACAAATGAATCACTTAATACAAAAATCTTATTTTCTTTAATAATTATAAAAACGATATTTTTCTCATATATATTAATATAAAAGATATATTTCTCTTACACTCCCCGTTTTGTGCCCCTCGGGAAAGGACCATGCCTTTTAAGTTTATTTCGTATTTAAAACATAAATTCTGGTAAATAATTTTCCAATAGCCTCATATTTTACCTTTCATTTCCTTAATCTATATACTGGATTCAGAGAGTTTACACATGTCTCTAATAAATAGCAATGTGAAGATTAATTAGGTGTATTACAATCTCATTGTAATACAAGATTAATTAGCTATAGCTTAAATAAAATGTTATTCAACAGACAGTGCTGAATAAAATAAAAATAAAGTTAAATTAAAATAAAAGTATATACAAAAAATCTATTATAATTAAAACAGTCTAAGAGAAATACAGATTTATGAGAGCCAACAACCAAATTTTTAAATTGTTTAATTTATTTATTTTTTAAATTAACAACGTCTATTTCTAGATATCACAAGATTGCTCCAAGATCCGTCTTTCATACTTGGAGAATGTGAACCTCTTACTGGAAAGCTTAGGGTTAGGGAGAGTGACAGTTGGATCGAACCTTACCCGATACTGAAATGCACTAAAATATAGATAGAACATGAAAATGTATTCTCGATTAGAAATTTATTAGAAATTGATAAATTATTCTGGACTGTAAATTAGTTAAATAAAACTTTGGGAATAAATGCTCCTAAATCTTAAAAAAAAAGTTTAAAATAATGGCCAATATTTGGGTTGTCTAGGTCGTCTGATAACATTTCTTGAAACGGAAAAAGAGGTCAAATATTTAGAATGCCTCAGTTTTCTACAATTTATACCATTAAGCCACAGAAAATAAGCAATGAATAGAAATGGACTACAAAAACTTGTATGGTAGCCAAAGTAATAGCTAAGTGAAAGAGAGTCAAACTTCTGAGTAAAAAATAGAAAGAAGAAGATCATTTTACCATTATTATTATCTATTAGTAAATTGTTTCTATTAATAGAGGATTGAACACCAGCTAAGGTGGTTCGGGCAGTACCAAAAGCGCCAAACACTATATAAAGCTATACAAAGATGGCTAAGATCGGTTATGAGACATAAGTGGGAGGTAAAAAACCCATAGGCCGTCCTAGGAAGTCATGGGAAAGTGGAATAAGGTAAATGTTTGACGTGGATATGAGTGGAATGGATTGGAGAAGGAGGAGGCAGCTAGCGAGACTTGTGGATCAGGCTCTACAGAAAGAAGTCTCATGTTGCATTGCCGAAAAAGAAGAAGAAGTATTAAGGAGAAGAAGTTAATCGTTAGTGAATAATGTTCTTACGGGCATTACATTCGAACAGTTGAACATACAAATATGCTAAGGAGCTTTAAACCAATTGAAAAATTAGCACCTGTCAGATAATTTATTAGTATAACCTTGCACGGAATGTATCGAAACAATCGGCAAATGATAAACAACCCTATCGGTAGGAGCCGGAAGGATTTCACTGAGATAATTGGTTGAGGTCTGGGAACAAGTAGAGAAGACTAGAGTGAGGCACTAAACTACCTCAACCAGTTTTTTTATCATTTTTTTCTTTCATTTAAATTCCTACCCACCTATTAAAACCATTTCAGGAGCGGATGAGAGCGATTATTCTTACAGACCGCAAAGATGATGCGTAGCCGTCAAACCAATTTTGGAGATTTTCGAAATTTCCCAGGTAGGAGGGCAAGTTGGAAGATTGAAACCACTCATTGTAATACTTTATAGCCTCATAACGTAATCTTCTGCAGTGTCTCAGGTGAGGAATTCAATTGTTTTGCTTTATAAAAACTATAATACAAATTTTCGAGTTACAGTAATTCAATCAAGAAAACAGGGAATAGTGAAAAATTCGGATTACAGAACGGAAAATAACTTTATTAATAAAAAAGATAATTCAAAAAGAAGAATTAATTAAAAGATAGCCATTGTTCAGAAATAGAATATTTAACTATTTTCTTTTAAAAAGCCTAAAAAAGTTATTGTTAAGAAGTTGAAATCATCTTCATTAAACCGTAAGACCAGCCAGATCCGATTCATAATGATGAGTAAGCAGCTTGAACAACCAGAAATCACAACGAGAATTAGTTTTGAAAAATAACAATTTTTTTAAATACATAACTATACAAGTCCACACTAATGATGAAATTATTTCTGTACCACTACAACTTATGAAAAGTATTAGGTTAATTAGGGACTGTGCTGTTTCTTGAACAACGGTTCTACATGGATTTGGTTTGTCCTTGATCACTCTCAATCACCAGATTTTCCTCCTATTAGGAGTATCCACTCTATAGAGACCAGGTATGCCCCAGGTGGGTCCCAGATCCCATAGGATCCATCCCTAGATTTAATTAAACAGATTAAATAAAACCTGGATTTGAAACAGGGACCTGATATAATTATAGAAAACATTAATTAATATCCTCAATGAATAGTATGCGTCTGATGAAGTAGAGAAAGAAGTTGTTTATAGAATTAAGTAAAGCATGAATCTCCGAATGACCATATTATTAAAAGCTCCAAAAAGTTGAAGCTAAAACAGATATCATAAAGGAAAATAGACAAACATTTTAGTCTATTTGGAGTCGGAGCTGTATCTCTCATCACCCGGAATAAGATAAGACACAAGCAGTTCACCGAGTGGGATGTTTTAGAATGCATTGTTCACATGAAATGCCATCATTTCCATGTAGCTTTTGAGGAGAATAGGATATTTTCACTGTATGACTTTAAATTACAATATTTTGTTTTATATACTGATAAGTGTTTTGAATTTTGTATTATTTAAAATTACAAGAATAAATTTTATTTTCAGGTTCATTTCTTTGTGTTTCTGTAAAATATTGTGAAGAAAGTAATTTTACAAAATTCTAAAAGGAAAACAAATATCAGATAATACCTTACAAACAGCATGAAAATAAAAATATTCAATAAGCTATCATTGTTTTAGAAAAGAACATAGTTATTCAATTTTTAAAAAATTTTATTATACATGATTGTAGCGAAAAAATTAATTAAAAATGAATTAAGTGAAATTAAAACAAAACAAAACAAAAAAAAAGAATTTCTAAAATCCGTGTTTCAAGGAATGAAGAATATTTAAAAAAAAAACTAATTGACCTGAAGATGAAGATGACTACTTATTTATTTTTAATAACATTTTTTCTCTTTATATTTGTATCCACACCTGCCAAGTACAAATAATTAATCAGTAAAAAACAATACATCATGTTTCAGATTTAATATAAAATGCATTAGAAAAAACAGGAAACTTATATATGCTGCTATTTTCGAAAGTGGAATAAGTCCACTTTGGATCAAAAAAATATTTTATTCTCTTAAATGATTTTAATGATTATTATTTAATATTAAAATTTAAAAGGTGTATAGGATTCAATACATCACTCTTTTCTAGAATGAAAAATTTGCCCAGTTGCTCATATCTATAAAGTAATTCAAATGGAAACCTTTAGCAATCGTGAATATGAAAAATGGATTTATACCACATTTAAAAAAAAATCTCATATTTTTTTATATAAGTAAGCGTAGGTCATAATAAATATATTTTTTAATTATTCAATTAACTAATAATTAACTTGCATACAAGAATACAATAATGAAGGACTTTCTAAAAGAACAACCGAAAAAAATTATATTTTTATTTCAATGTTCAAATACAAATAACAACTATGAAGAATATGATAAAAATAATAAATTATTGTACCGATAATAAATAATAAAATTATAATTAAATATAATAATATAATAATTTATTCAGTCTGCAAACAGGTATTTTGTGTCAACTTGCATTGTGCTATTACCTTAAGGCAGTTTAGAGATCTTAGTTCAGATTTATTTTCAAAATTATAATAGTCGTGAAACTTCCTCTTGTACATCAAGAACTTTCTTATAATTATAAATATTGAATAAAAAAAATCTTTTTTATCGTCAAAATAAAAATTCGAAGAATAGATAGGGCATGTTGATCAGTTGAAGTTCCTATATTTTTAGCAAAGCTTGAAGATGTATAACATTTTCAGTCTTTTCAATGGGGCAGACAGATAAAGGCTATTCATTGTTGACAAAAAGTATGGTACCAATAATAAATAATGACAAATCATTGAATATAAAGGTTTTCTCAATTTTATCAGGAAAATTCCGTAAGTTAAATCCAAGAAATTCATTATATCATCAAAATTTTAATTTTTAAGAAGTCCGAGATAATGTTGAATAAATGTTTGTTATTATTTGCATATTGTTAAAGATTATTATACATTTTTCAAAAATCGATTCATTGCGTAGAATCAATTTTTAGAATTAGACTATTTTTAGAATTAGGGTCTATTTCATAAAATAATCGTTATTATAGTATATCAATGCAAAACTAAAAATTTAAATTGTTATTAAAAAAATGTTTACTCATAGAAGGCAAACCTTGAAATAACAAATGCATGCACAGCAATAGAATGTAATAGAGTCACATGAGATATACAATACATGATCGCCACATCTATCGATGTCATTACTATAGAGTTTTGTGCTCGAATTTTTTTATAATAATACACAAGACTACGTTACCCTGATAACGTAACAAGAAAATCTATTTTTAATTTCATAAGTAGTCGATAAAATCGAAAAAAACACGAAAACGAGATATCTCGTCCTCCGGCCGTAATTTGTAAAGGAAGTTCAGCAACGATAATGGTGAATGAAACATCTCCAATCAGCTGAAGTGTATACATTTTGCTTATCTATCCGTAGCGATGCTGAGAACAGATGTCCAATATTTTTACTGTTTTCGAGGGAAGCAGACATTACGGGCTGAAGCGGTAAAGGCTATTCGCTGTTGATAAAAAACTGAACAATTGAGCTATAACCAGAGCGGACCGTTGGAGGAATCGATCCTGGGAATAGAGATGAACGGATTAGCGAGCATTAGTATTCCTCTGCGAGGCCGTGCGAGTCAATGGGTCGGCCCACGTCAATGAGCTCGATTTTCCCACGTCCGTCTTTCGACACGTCGTTACAGCCGCTGCGGAAATTACTCCAGTCGGGGAGTAAAAAGTTAGTGAAAAACCCGGATCAGTTTATGAAGTCCGGTTCCATACGGGATAAGGCTCCGAGCAGTGGGAGCCGCAGGGTCTAAGGATGGACGAGGCACTAGGTGGTTGAGAACAGTGTTTTTTCTTTCCTTGGAAACACGTCGGCTGAATTTGAAACGTGGAGAACGAGAGAAGGATCTCGTAGGGATCAATTGGATTTTTTTTTGTCACTGTTATTGAATCTATTCTTATAGGTCTAGTACGTATGTAACTGTTGGATCCAATCAATAAAACAAATGAATACTAATTAAATATATCCCAATAATATTTCAATATTAACATATCTACTGCTCCTTTAAAAGAATAATGTCATATCTAAAAAAAAAAACCAATTTTCCATCACAGATACTGGAAATAAAAAAAAAAGGTTATTGGTAAAACAAAGCGTTCATAATGTAATGATGGTATTGAAATTCTTTGATTAAACTTTAGAAAATTTTTAAAAGCTTGAAACTGTTTTGACTTTAACTTATGTCATTAATCTCATAAAATTTCAAGTTCCAACATGTTATAACTCAAAATATGACTATATTAAAAAAATGTAGAAGATGGAATATCAGATATATCGTTTCTGAATTAATAAACTTCAACCAATTCAATGCTACTTAAGGCTTGACTCAAAAATTCCAAATTTTGAGTTATACTGTTGCACTTATGAAGGAGCGCTATATTATTATATTGAACCCCGTTGGTAATCAACAGCGCAAGCGGCTGAGGTAGATTTCTGGCGATGTCTCCGTGTGACCAGGCTGAATAGAATCCGAAATTCGACAGATGATGGAAGTGAGTAAATCGGTAAATGAATGGATCGGGGTTCGCTACTTAGGATGGCACAGAAAAGTGACTGTCGAACGAATGTTGGCCAAAACGAGTCCTGGATTGGATTCCACCAGAGATGATGTCGATAGTCCAGAAGCAGGTGGACGGAGGAAGTCCAGGAGATTGCTGCAGATAGAGGATTGGCTGGATCTAGAAACATTAACTCTACTCTGACAAATTGAGGCAACTCTTATAACGTATTCATTACTTCGGTAAGTTTATAGTTATATTTAACCTCACGATATAATCAATTTTCATAATAGTGAAACAAATGATATCAGCGACCTCATGGTATCATACCAGCGACATCATGACGTTCATACGTTAACCAAAGTTGAATTCAACCTTAACTACAAAATTAGAAAAAAAATGTATTTGCAGTTAAATTGAAAAGCATCGTCTGATTTAAATACAAATATTATCTTGGTAAGTATAATTTATATTTTTTAAATTTTGAGAAGGGGAAGGAAGACCTTTTCTGCAACCGCAGACATCAGCCAATTATATTCTCTTCATAACATTCTTACATTTATTTCTTCAACAGTTATTGTTAAGAAGTTCAATATTTTCATAACTGATAAATTTCAAATTAAAAATTTCTCACAAAACATTTGGTAATCTGAATATTTCAGATAATATTAAATGGGACACTGGGTACAGGTAGAGGACAATAAACGAAAGGAGCAATCGCGTTGTCAAGAGAATTTAACAAAATTATTTACTATTGCTGCCGAGGTTATGTAATTAAGAATAGGCCAGAAGAACCTGATGCCTCAGACGGCGTGTAATTTCACCAGACTTGGTTCTTTTTTTTACCTAGTGAAGTTTCCAGATGCCGCCACCGCCGCTGATAAAGAAAACTGAATAACAAATAATACCTTTTTCATATGAGATTTCTTCTGTATACGTTGCTAACACGAAACAATCGTCGTCAAGATCTATTGTCTAATGAATTTTAATACAATTTTCTAACCATGTATGATAATTTTTGAATTGTTAATAAGTAATTTTAAACGACACATCAACTATTTATCTTTCAAGTTATTCTGCTGATTTACGCAGAATAATAATAGTCAAGATAGTATTTTTTACTTATATAATCTAGGATTTAAATAATATGAAATCAAATTATAAAAAGAATATTTGTAAATTATATTTTATTTTATGGTGGTTATTTAAATATTTATTAAATAGATATTCGAATCCTGGCCAGGACAAATCTTTTCTCTTCAAAATAAAAATATTTTTATAAAACGAATACATTGATAGGTTTTTGTTGGGTAGGTATGCCTAATAACCATAATGTTATATTAGCAGGTAAAATAATGCTATAAAAAAAATATTTATTCGTTTTAAAAAATAGCTGTTTTTTAGCTGCATTGAAAGAAAAATAAGTTTACTTTCTAAAAACATGTACAACATTTACAAGCCAAATAGTTGATATAATATTACGGAATGGGTAATATAGTCAATAATAGTGATAATTTTAGAAATATGTGAAAAATGGACACATAATACTGGAATTAAAAATACAAGTAATAATACAACTAACATCCCAAACAGATTAATAAAAAAAATGAGCGAATATGAGTGAAGGAGGACGATCCAACATGCAGATATTAAATGTCTCTTCAGCAGACAAAGACAGCCCTGTCAAATACTTTTCTTCCATAGACTCATGGGAGCTAAAATAAAATAAAATAGCCAAAAAATATATAAAAATATTTACAAGACATGTGTAAATAGAACAAGATGTGTAAATAGAATAATCTAATAGAATAAGATGTAATATACAAAAGGTACTAATAACGGTATTGGAAATCACATTGATTTATATTTTTTTGAACAGCTAAGAGAGCTTACGTCCTATGAAAAAAAATAGACAAGTTAAAGTATTCGTAAACTAGAAAATCATATAAAAAAAAAATTATTTTGTTATTGTTCGGTTTAAAAGGGAAGAAACTACTGACATAATTAGGCAAAAACGGATTTTTTATTTGTATGCTTCAAACTGTTTTATATCTTTATATCCTATTTCAGGGATTTGTTTTTTATTTAATTTTTATAGGTGCAGAGTTGCCGTACCACATGCTCAGATCCCGTTGTCTATTATCTATTAGCAGCCGTATGTGGATCCTTCCTTGGGCTCACCCATCTTCTACAAAGTGAGTACCCAAAGTAGGGGAAGATGGCGATTAGGACGTGATCTATGACAAATTAACTGCACAACCCTTGATCAAGAAACAGTGCAGTCTCTACCACGTACTGAACCCAAGACTTATTTTTAGTTGTAGTGGTACAGTTTTTCATTATTAATTTAATGTATTAGTATTGTTTCATTCATTTATATATTTTTTAAATGCAAGTAACTCACATGACCGATTTAAGAAAACCACAATTTAAAAAAAAATACTCATTTAACCAACAAAGTAATGTTTATTTTTCTCAAAAAAAAATAATGACAATGTTAATACTTGTTTACGAATTATTTAAACTATTTCAGCTAGATAAATATCTTGTTTTGGTCATGAAATAAACGAAAAAACCTACAGGACGACTAACTTCTTTTTTTTTGTTGAAATAACTTGGAGAACAGTAGATCCTTTGGGAGCTCTAAATCCGGGAGCTCCTTTTCCCACAGGAATTAAAAGGAGAACTGCAGGCGGGAATTTCTTCAGCATCCCGGCTAAGTACTAAGTAGTACCCTATCCAAAACTTACAAATGAGAAGAGGTATTTTAGTAAATATAATAAAGAGATAAATTAAACATGTTAGACTTACCCGCCTCAATATATTTTATTCATATTCTCTTGTTCGGGAACTGAAGATAATAGTAACTGGATTAAATAATCATTGGGGTTCCACTAAGATTTCTCTCATTTTTATAAATGGATTTCTATGAGTATCATATTAAAAAATAAATTCCAATTTACTTTATACTGAAAAAAAATTGCTACGAAATATACTTAAATAGTTATATAAATAGTTTTTTTCATTCATTAATTTTTTATTGTTTTGTTTTTCATTCAATTTGTAGATATGTAACCTGTAAAAAAAAAAAACCTGCACCACTTTACCCCGTGAAGAGTCCGGGGTTAAGTATGCTGTTTCTTAAACAACGGTTGTGCCAGAGCGTGGCATTTCTGGCATACAATGGGGCAATTATCGGATTATGCGATACCGTAAATATTGTTCTACTAAAGGGAAGGTTACTGGAATCTAGAAAATTGTGAAACCCTCATTTAATCCGAGAATTTTGTACGATCGTAAAATGGATTTATCTAAATATATCTAAATATATATATATATATATATATATATATATATATATATATATATATATATATATATATATATATATAATATATTATAATAATATATAATATATTTTAATAATATATAATATATTTTAATTATATTATAATATAATATATTTTTCAAATAAATTAAAAAAACAAAAAGTTCTCAATATGGGTACACAAATAAATCATTTTATAAAAATATCGTAAGCCTATTGATACCAATAAGGCCTAATATATTTTTTAAACCTTAAAAAAAAAAAAAGAAAACTATTCACTAATTAAGAATAGAGTTTTTCGTAGAGTTTAAATAAAAGAATATACCAAAAAAATAATTTTGACCCATACATTAATTTTAGTTTATGTACATTATATTCAGATACCCAGGCACATCCAGCCCCTCTTTAGAAACGAAAATTATTTTATGAAATATTAAAATTCTTCAGAATTCCAAGCACAGATACCTTCACAGGTGAAATGAGGAGTGGCGGAAAGCCCGAATACCGATGATTTTATACGTCGAGTTCACTCCCTGAGTTTACTAGAATCAACAGGTAAGGAAAAAATAAAACAATATAAGTATTTCTACAATAGCCGGCTAAACCTCAATTTTAACTGTTTTACCCTTAGCAATAGAGACTAAAAAATAGTAAAAAAAAAACGGTATGAACAGCACTCCATAATTTAATATCCTATTCTATAAGATACCGGAAAATTTGAATTCATTAAAAATAGGAAAAGGAAAACCCGAGGGATCAGGTGAATGGTCTCAAGGAGAATGGCTCATGATGAATAACAAGTGGCGAATAAGAAGTCTTTCCTCGCTAGGGGACTCGCCCCAATGGATGACTCCCGAAACCAAGGAGGTCGTTAATGACATTAATTTAACACAGAAAGATGGGGCGGAGGGTTAAAGAATGAATAAGAGAGAGAGAGAGAGTGAGATAGGAAGCGATGGGGGGATGAAGCGGAGGGGAACCGCAAAGGAATGAGGAAATTCTATAAACGGAAAAGTGTCCCCCTCAAAATACCACATTAAAGATTTCTGGCTTAGCGATGTTTTCATACAAAACCATAATTTATCACAACTTTCGATTTGTTACAAGTAGTTTTTATAAATTTATTTATTTAAATTGACAACTGCATTATACTAATACAAGAAGTAAATAGAATGAATGACACGTAATGGCATGAGATGAACACAAGTAGAAAGGTATTCGGTTCAGCATTTTCTAAGGTATTAATGTGATTTACCCTAGAATACTTAACTGCTAGTGTTTTTATCCAATTAAGGGTATCTATAAGAATATCTGAACCGCAGGAGGGTCCACATACGTCCAATTCAGACTGTTAAAAAAATTAAAATAGAACTAATGAATTATAAACAACAGGACAAGGAGTGGGTTAGCTCAGTGTTTAGGACGGAATCGCGATGTTGATGCTCCCGGGTTGAAATCCCTTCGTAGCAGATAAATTATTCAATCTGTTAACAGCTATGATATAAAGACCATCCTGGGGCTCACTCAAACTCTAAAAATTGAGTCCTCTTAATTGGGAGAAAACCTGGCAGTCCAGCGTGATCTCGGACAAGAGATCTCTGGGAACAACTGTAGTCCCAGAAACATTACAGCCTCCACCATGTAGAGAACCCAAGACCCTTCATGGGTTATGAAGTTTTTTTTAATGGACAAATAAACAATACTTTTAAGAATGAATGATGGCGATTAAGGACAACAAGTAATTTTAAATGGATTGAGAAGTCGGAAACGTAGTTTTAATTTAGACAAATAAATAATGAATATAAAGAAAGATCAGTAACAAATAAAGATAACATAACAACTTTTACAGACATTTTATGAGTCAATATTGGAAAAAAAAAGGTTACCAAGAAATCGAAATGGTATTGAATGAAGGAACGTCGTATTTCAAAGCTTTCACAAAACGAATATTATTGCTCACAATTGTGGAAATTTATTTTCAAAGAGGTAGTGCTTATAATGTTTTTCGTAGAATAGGTTGTTAAATGTCTTAGCAAAAAAATGTTGGATATCTCGTAAGCTTAATTATTAATGAGAATCGAAAATAGAACGAAGAAAGACCCGTTCACACCATCACCTGCAGGAAACTTTACATTTAGGGAACTGGATGATGGACTGAAATATCTACAAAAAGAAATTGTTTAATGTTACTATACTTCAGTAACAGCCATCCGCATAACTTGCTGCTCACCATCAAACAGGTAAATGTCGTTCAAGACCATGGGGATGATCCGCCACAACTCGGTGACCAGTCCTGGCTTCCTCTACCAGCTTCTTTCAATCGTCTTTGTGTTTCGCAACTGTTGTTAGTTTGACGCATAACCTCATACTCGGTATCCGCTACTGCCCTAAGGACGGCCTGAGACGGAGGTTGGCACATTAAAATATGTTTTGCTTAGTTTTTGTTATCTTTGACTCCACCCCTGACCGATTCAATCCATTATTAGGGATTGGAATAGTATGGTCATCTCAGAAGAAAGAAAGAGGAACGATTGCTCAATTTAATTTTGAGTTGGAATGCTGAAGGATGGAAACGGCGAGGAATACTACGGAAAAGATGGAGAAAAGGAGTTGAGGAGAAGGAGTTTTTTGTTTGAGGAAAAGCTCCAAATCCTCATTTAAACTACTATTTTGTATGTCTTAGGAATAAAACATTTAAGTATACAAACATATAAATAAACAGATTCTTATCAGAGGAAGTAGATCATGACTGATAGAAAGTTTTCTAGACTGAACTTGACTACGAAGGTGACAAAAGAAGCCTATTTCTTTAAGATAGAACCGATGGAGGTTAAATAATTAGACACAGATACGGTGAGTTGAAGGGAGTAGATGCATCGGAGGGGAAGGAGGATGGATAGGGATGGGAGGGGATGGATTGTGAGGGGAAAGGATGATGAGGAAGGATGGGGGGAAGGTTGGCAATCGCTTCCCTACCCCTCCTATCCTCCGCCTCGGGAATAACAACTAGCACCATCCCACTTTCAATTAGCCGCTTCATTCTCTTTGTAGTGCTTAGCCTCGGCCGGCCCCGGGTAGATTTATAAGCAGTCTTCGGAGGATGTCAGCAAGCGGTAATTACAACGATAAAAAAGACGATATTACTGTCATTCTATAAATAAAGTGAACCTAATTAATAAACCATTTCAAGCATTCAGCATTAATATTTCTATTTTTTTTTTAGAAAACTCTCAACAAATATGTATCATTGTTGATTTTAATAAATAAATTAAAAGTTGAGTATGTATGGCATTAAAAGTTGGCACGACAGAAATCCCACAGGCTATACCATCTGCTCTTGTCGCCGCAGCTCTCACTGAGGTTAAAATTGCAAATCTACAAGTCCATCATAAGACCTACGTTGCTCTATGGTGCACCGCTACTGAGACACCTTTACAAAACAACGCTGCAGCGCCTGCAGCATTACCAGAACTCTATCCTTAGAAAGATCGTAAGTGGCACATCGCTGGAGGGAGCACTTAACACCACCATCCGAGAGGAGCTTCGGCTTCCCTCGGTGCCCGAATACATAGGTCGGAGGCACATCCAATTTTTTGATGGGCTGAAGACCTGTGCGAACCCCCTATTTAGAGACTTAAAACCACCCCCCAGACCTGGGAGATGGCAGGGCAATGTTCCCCTGGTCGATGTGCTTACATTTGATCTAGGGATGGGGTAAGTACTCCCTTGTCCTTATCCTTCCTTCGTTTTCCTTTTTCCTTCCTTCACTTTATTCTTTCTACCACTATTCTTGATCCCGCTAAACGGTCCCTCCCTGTTTTGTATTTGCATTGTATAAAGTCAGCGGCTTTGAGCCGGTTCGAGTAAAAACCGACGACGAAAAACGAGTAACGAGAAAAACGAAAGACTCCCATTGTAACGCCTTAAAATACCGAAAGGTAAAAGAAGGCTTTTAAATATATAAGCATTTGCATGTATTCATTGTAAATTTGTATTATTATATTGTAAATAAAAGTTTGGAGGATGTGAAAAAAAATATGTATGTGGTGTTGGGAGAATATGATGTTACACCATCTTTGATTTGTGGATACCAACATTTTTTAAGATGGGCGCAATTTCTAAATATATCCTATTGTTTAGATGAGCACCGTGTGATTGATTTTTTTAATTAGGGTTTTATTTTAATTTTCCTTCTGTATTGTAAATCATCCTCCCTAAGACTATAGCCGTCCATACTTTCCTCAATTCCTATTTCGTGATCTCATATGCCGTTTCTTCGCTTCAACATTAAAATTTAACATTAAATTTGGCAATCTTTCCTTCTTCATTCTTCTGAGATAACCATATATGCCATTCTAATCTCCTTTTTTCTATATTTTATAGGAAGTTTATTGTCTTCGCTTTCTAGACTGGACTCCCTTTCAGATCTCCTCGAAGAGTCCAGTAGCAAGTCGATTTTTTCCTAAAGAAGTACTAATTGTGAATGTCTCTACTCTATATAGCAACACGCTTCCATTGTGGACTTGTAAATGAATCTCTCGGTACCTTCCATCACATTACTGCTCAGCCGAGTTGAGCACACCAATAGCTTTGCAGGCTGCATTTATCCTTTGTTTTATCACTTTTTCGGACTCCCGTTTCGTCTCCAAAATTTCTTCACTATTTATATTATATTTCCTTCAAAAACACATCCTTCATCAAGATACTTGAGTAATGTTGGCTGCTATCACTTGTTATCGGACTTGTTAGATCCGATCTTTTTATCGTAAAGATTTTTTTTTTTTTGGTAAATGAGACACTAGGACACAGGCCTTTTACTATTGAATTTAAAATTCCATTTTCATTTAATTTTAATTTAAATATATTCATATTTCAGGCTCGCAATATTATTATCATTGTTTTAAAATAAATGTTTTGTTTTTTAAATATAAATTACACTTTTTTATTTATTTATTAGTTTTTCATATTTCATAATGTTATTTAAATAAAAATTACTTAATGAATATTTAAAAATAATCTATTAGTAAAAAGTAATTGGTTTCATTAAGAATAATTGTATTGTCTACATTTTAATTCAGCTTTAAAAATTGTCAAACGACTGTAATGAATGTTGGAACGGTACGACTTTTAAAAATGAAAAGCTGGAAACAACAGCTAATATTCCTTGAAAAATTCAACGTATGATTTAATAAATAGCAAGAAAATTAATGCTCTTAAACTCGGAGAATAATAAACAAACAAACAAAACAAAATACAGCTTATCATTTTTCTACAATTCCCTTAATACCAAAAATTAAAATAAAACAATCTTCACATGGAAATTACTTTAAAGCAATATTAAATTACAATATGCTTACTCAATACTGCTACATTGATTGTTTAAATGAATACAATTACGGTGTCAAATAAGGGAAAGATGTATTTTTAAAAATACATTTAATTTTTAAAATATTTAGTTTCAGTAATAGTTTTAAAACATTTTATTAGAGACAGAGAAACTGTTTTCCGGTGAGTAACAAGGCATTTTTAATGTGAAAGAGGTCTTGCGGTAGTGTATCTCGAACGCCGTTAGCCTTGGCTAAACTACAGGAACGTTCTACAGTCGGATAAATTATTTTATTCTAACCGGTCTGCGATCTATATGGTAGAACGAATAATCAGAACGCGGCCGATCAGTTTTAGAGTGCAATAAGTTTTATTCTGAAACTCGATGTTTCGTCCTAAATATTTGAGGCATCATCAGGACTAAGTTGTATGAAAAGATATACTTAATAACTTATATGAAGTAGAAAAGAAAACTGATATTCATCAAATTTATTCTGTCCATAATTTATGTAGTCCACATCTATATTTCCAACTTATTGATGTGCTCTTAGAGATACATTCTCTATTTCTTGTAAGACTAGTTTCATTTTCTTGTTTATTATTATTTAAAACCACAGGTTAAATATAATAATATAATAATAACAATAATAGTATTTATTTAACTTGACTAATAGAACATAAAAAATTTTAAGTCTAAAAAAGTCTTAACTTCCTTCAAAAATTTATTGATAGATTGTACAGGCCCATTTTATCAAGACGGTTCAGAGCTTTATAACAAAATGTAAAAAATTGGAAGATACCTAATTAAAAATAATGAGCAGTAAAATCACTAATTAATATATTTACTGATAAAATTAGCCTTTAATATCATGAAGCAACGTACTACGATAATGAGGATGCTATTTATAATATACTATTGAGCTCTGTATTAAATAAAAAAATAATGAGCTTAAATGCTATAAAATTGTCCCACTAAAACTATCAGAAAAACATAAAATAAGTTGCAGCTGTTTATAAAATATATTTAAAAAAAATATTTCATATTAAAGTGAGAAAAACACTTCATACAAGTGTTATGTGACTTGATAAAATGACAATACTTGCTCAATAGACAAAGAAAAAGCAGATATTTAAACACATAGTATATGACTGCCAAATGTATGAGGGGCAATGGTCGAAATTAGTTATTTCCTTAATATTAAGAGGCGAAGTTTGGCCAATATCTGAGCATGATCTATACAACACTTTTCAACCCGAATTCTCTAAATTTATTAACAGTATTGATCTCGAAAAGTAGATGTCTATTTAAGAATAATCATAGAATTTAAAACATAGATAAGTGTCATGTCACTTTAATAATAATTATAATACTTTAAATGTGAAACGAGTAGATTATTTTTACAAAATTCCGAAAATGGATAAAAAATTTGTCAACTGTAATCAGTTGGTATTACATACTTTAATACCTACGTAGCTTTATAAGAATCAAAACATTTTAACATATTTTTTTAGCCTTTAAAAAAAAAACAAAGTTAGTTGTGAATTTGTAAATACGAGAACTCGCATTGATAATTTAAATGTAATAACATTTTATTTTCTAGACTGAAAAATAAAATCGGTGTCAAAAATGATGGATGAGACTATAAAATAGCCTGCCTCATTGCGGGAAATCAGCGCTGCGGCTACGTTTTTTTCTTAAATTATGCATATAAATGAGAAAATTATAACAACAAGATTGCAGTAAACTTAAGTTTAGTTTTAAAAAAACTTAAGTTATTTTGCTCTTTTTTTTTTGTATAAATGCATTATTCTGGGTTACAGACAGATAAGGGTAAAACTGAACATAACAACATACTTTTAAGCCAATACGGTAACGATTCCATGTATTTGGCAACCGACTCTAAGGAAACAATGGGAAGAAAAGTAATGTTAAAGGAATATAAAAAATTAAACACGATTAAATTTTCTTTAATGCAGGTAAGAAAAAAACTTTATCTGCTATGCGTCTTTCTGATATAACAACAGGATAATAGTTTAAATGTTTATTTTGTTTGCCATCAGAAAATAAAAATTAATGTTTTTAACTATTTTCCATGTGCAATAATATATTAGCGTTAATATAATAATTAGCGTATAATATATTGACATTTTACGATTTATTCAGAGCTAAAGTCAGTAATTTTTAATGTAAATACTATCAATTTTGATAACATCTTCAATACAAAAGTCTACTGCTGTGTATTTAATAGGGCTGAGTTAAAAATAAATATTTATAAAAAGAAAGCAGGATAACGAATTGATCAGTTTTAATAATCCCGATATTCCTTCAAATTTTAATGGAAAATATTAATCTAGACATTTAAAAAATAACACTAATTCTAATATAATAATGAAGAGCATTTAAACATAAATTAATCAAATAGACAGTAGAATAAAAATTATTATTCATTCAGATGAATATTAAAATGAAACTTAGTATTATTCGTGTTATAAAGATTATCTGGCAAACACGGAAGCAAGAAATGCTGTCGAACAATTCAAGTCTTGAACTTTATAAGTTAATTTTTTAAGCCAGGAGCAATCACAATTTTTTAAATGGCTTCTACAATCAATCACACTTCTTTTCTCTGTGACATACTACTAGCTGTCGTCTCATAAAATTATATCTATTAATCACACAGGTCAAATAAATTATGAACATTAATTTTTCGAAACTTCTTTTTAATAGTTCAACAAGTATAGTAAATATTGCCTTATTGTTTTTAAAGAGTTAATGTATAATGAAATGGACATCGATTGATACGAATTAAAAAAAAAAAAAAACTTACCATTTTTCATGAAGTAAAAACAAAATAGATCCGTTTCCTGAAAAAAAATTAAACACAATATTATAACAATGTAGCCGTTTCTTAAAACTAATTTAAAGTTAAAAGTTTTCTACAAAAAAAGAAAAAAAAATACTTTAACCATTCACCTCTGATTCCAAGATTGTTATCTAAATTGTATACAGAAAGAAACGTCACACTGCATAAGCGGTAGAAAGGAGTAACTATGATAATGATATCAAAATCATATAAAAAAATATATAACCATTACTGAGGTACACTAATTACATACTTTTATATACTTAATATAAGTTTATCATGCACATCATGAACTGTTTAGGTTCATAAATCCTTTAGAAAATTCAATATCTATATTTAAATTTACATCTTCCTTTTTTTAAAGGTACTTTTTGTACTTAATCATTCTAAGGATTGTAAAATATGAAATTTTTATTTTTACATTTTATATTATTTTAGAATTTTTACATTTTACAGAGGACCCCCCTCTCCACCCGGCCGGGGGCATATCTTTTCTCTTCAAATAAAAATAGTTAGAAATTTTTATTAATACTTTCGACACCATTTCTTTAACGAGTTGTAGCGCCTTATTTACTCGTATATAGTTTAAAGTTATACAATGAATGTGATCTAGGTACACTCAGAACTTGTACGGAAAAATAGTCATAGTAGTAATTTGGAAAGTCATTTCCTGACTCAATCTTTTGTGCCGTTTCAACACCGATACCACGTAGCCCGTTCTGGCTAGACTTACCAAGGTGCTGATATTATCCATGAGTCGAAAAATCTCTTGACACTTACCTAGGTCTATCTTAGTGGTCTCCACGATTTAAGACTATTGATTGAACAGGCCAATGATGTTAATTATTTTGTAAAATACATTATAAAAAAATTGAACATTAAATATTCAATTCAGTGAAACGATTAAAGTTGTCCAAAGCTTTGTAATTTTTCATTAAGATGTGATATCCATGGTTTAGAGGTAAAATCCATTAATTTTTTTGAAAATGAGATATGCAAAGCTCCCCAAATCGAAAATTGGTTAAATTTAATTTTTTTTTTAAGTTAAGGAAGAAATAGTTGGGGGTGCAGTCAAAGAAAACACCAAAATAAGCAAAACTTATTTATTATGTGCCGACGTTTCGGCCTACAATGTAGGCCATCTTCAGGGCTAAGAGAGAGAAACAAACAAAAATATATAAAAACGTAGCAGTAACAAGAATATATAAAAAGTGGTACAGGAGTGAAAAAATAAAAATAGTGACTAGATATGATGAAATAGTGAAAAGATAAAATAGTGAATAGATAAAAATAGTGACTAGATATGATGAAATGGTGAATATATATATGATAAATAAGAAAGAATATAAGACTGGTTACAGAATATAATAAACTTAAAAAAGTGATAGATAAAAATAAAATTGTACATGATGAAAAGAAATTATAATGGTGACAGATATAATAAACAAGAATACGAATATAAAATAGAAAAAATACATGTCAAGAAAGGATAAAATGTAAACAATAATATAAAGGGAAAGAAAAATGAGGAGGTAAACGGAAAGATACAAAAAGAGAAGATTAAAATTATAGAAAAAGGGGGTTACATAGGTATGAGGGGTTACATAGGTAAAGTGTAATAATATAAGCATATATAGAAATAAAAGCTTGATAAATTTCAAAAATGAAACATTGAACATAGTGGTATTTATAACTATGAACTATGAGGAATGAAAAGAAAAAGAAAATATAAGTAAGGGAAGTTAATATGTAACTGTATACAGTAGGAAGCAGTGGCATTAATGCAAAATAAGATGTGAATATAACATAAACATGTAGAAAATAGGTAAAGAAATACAGAGGATGAAAAATATGAGGCTAAATAATAATGAACTCTATACATTAACAAATGATGGATGCCAAAAGAAGGTGTGAGAACAGGTGCGAAGAAAGGTGAAAGTGAAAAGGATGGAGATAAGATAAATACCAAGGTATGTACTAACCGAATAAAACACAAGGCAGCTAGGAGAGCTCAGAATGAAGTGAGAGCAATAATACGTTATAATAATACGTTAGGCCGGCTGGCGGAAGCGATACAGGCGATCTCTGACGGCCAAAAAAATAATGACAAAGAAGGGGGAAGGAGAAATGCAGATGCAGAGGCAATAAGAGACCGTAAATAATGTAAATAGCGTGAAAAATTAAAAATTAAATAAAATTAAAAAGGAGAAATGCAGATGCCTGGATATAAGTGACCGTAAATAATGTAAAATGCGTGAAAAATTAAAAGTCAATGCTCAACATGTAATTAATAAAAGAATGGTATAATAAATTAAGAAAGTAAGGTTATTTTAGTAAATTAAAAATTTGGGAGTAGGTTAGGGATAGGTGATGGGAGTCGGTCTTGGCATTAACGGTAGAGGAATCTAAATTGATGTGAATGGTTTCTGAGAGGATGCGTTTATTATAATTAGGAACGGAGGCCAGGATCGACGTATTTTCGAAGTCAAAAATGTGGTTAAAGGGCGTGTTCGGAGTTTTTTTTAAGTTATTCGATTCCAGTATTCTGCCACTAATAGGAAAAGTAAGGTGTTCGAGATACAAAGGGAATAATTTCAAAATTTTAATTTTTGATGTTTTAATCAAGCAATATTGTCTAACACAATATTTGCCACGTTATGGCGGTTTTAGTCGGGTTCAGAACTTGAACTTTCAGGAAACAAGCGAAAAATTTGAAAAAGTAAGTTTTTGAAATTTAAAATTATCCGCTTTTGATCCTCAACGCTTTAAGTGAGCACAGCTTTGGGTTAAATATCTCATTTAAGAAAAAAAATATTGATTTAGGTATTTTTACCTCTAAGTCCTCGAGAAGTAATACCCAAGCAACAATTTCTTTAAAAACAACAAATCCCCAATAGTTTTCCTATATTTAGTTCTGAACTTATTTCAATTTTGACTTTGTCCGTAGGCAATTTATTACAATTACAATGGTACATCCTAAGGATTATAATCTACTACTCAACTCATTCAAAATTCATGACTCCCCACCATTCATTGTAGCATAGAGGTATGCTGATAATACATGGGCATGGTGATGTTGAACCGTGGAGAAATACCGGAGGAACTGGAGTGGAGGGTTAGTAAGAACGGAATTCCAGAGAGCTAGTTTATATTCCACCCTTCCTCACTCCATCCGCAATAAACCTGGCATATACAATGCTAGCAGAGGAAGGCAAGCTTTAAAAGTTGGCGCACGAATTAGTCCTTACCAAACTACTTACAGTGGCTAATTTGACTTTTTCAAGAGTAGGCTACTTCTCCCCCCCCCCAATCAAAATCTTATATGAAAAAACATTAAAAGGATGAAGTCAAAGTGTTTATTTATTTATTTATTATTCTTTAAATTACATTTGCACCTGCGCAGTATCGCATACAGCAAATTTGATCCTAAAGATTTATCTCCTCGATTTGAAGAAATATAAATTTTTTAAACTGATTTTAGTTTTTTAGCCCCCATCCAACTACTAACTGTGGCTAATTTGACTTTTCCAAGAGTAGGCTAATGCTTCCCCTCCCAACCAAAATGTTATATGAAAAAAAATATTATAAGGGTGAAGTCAAAGTGTTTGTTTATTTATTATTCTTTTAAATTATATTAGCACCTGCGCAGAATCCCATCCATCAGATGATCTCAATGATATTTTTTTCTCCCCGATTTGCAGATATATATTGGGCTTATTTTAATATTTTTTTCCGACACTATCAATTTAAATAAACGAAAAGCAACTTTTGTTTTTAGATATTTTCAATTAATATCCAATATTCTTACTCAGACAATATCATTTTAAAACTTCTAACGAACACCCTTATTGTAACTAAATGAAAGCAAACTTAAAATAGCTCATTCATTGTCTTTTTGATCTTCTTACACGAAGTTCACGTAACAGAGAATAGGTAAGAGAAAGAACAAGATGATTTTGTTGATATATTGACGAGCTAAATGCTTTCTGTGCGTTTGCTAGGATTGATTTTTTAATAATGGAACATTCATGTCGTTGTAATTAGTTCTTATAATATTTAAAAATAAAATTTATTTCTGCACATTATTTCGGGCAGAAAAATAGAAGAAAATTTAAATATATTAGCCCATTAATCAAGTAAAATTCTCGAGATGTCTAATGGATTGCTCATATATGCTTGTCTTAAAGTTTTTTTTTATTTTATCATAATAAAAAATTATTGTTGTTAAATATAACTATGTTTTTTTCTTACCTAATTTATTTATTTTTGTATCAGAAAAAAAAATTAAAACATACAGGACGAAAAATTAGTCATCAATATTTTTAAAGGCTGAATAATATTAGTTGACCTTTTATATATGAGGAAGAAAATGGTCCGGGTGGAGGTCAAGGAAATCCTCTTATGTAGGGAGAACTGCTTATTGGTAAGCCAACGTTTCGACCCACATATCAGGTCTTCTTTAGGGTTAGTGACTGGAGTCTTGTGTCAAACCCTGATCCTACTAGCCCTGTCTGGCGGTTGATCGTGATCTAGAACTAATCACCTACCTTCGCAAGCGTTGTACATGGAACAGTACAGCCTCTAACATGTACTGAATCCCAGACCCGTTCACGGGTTGTATTGGTATAGGATTTTTATTTTTACAAGACGTTTGTGCCAATTTTCGTTAAAAGCTAGCCAAGCCAATTTGAATATATTTTAATAAGCATTTTCAAAATAACGAAATCATTCAAGTTACTCAGAACTGATCTATCATCAAATAATTTCTATGAACGCTGCCATATTCCATTTGTATAAAATGTTTGTATTTGGAGCAAATTGTTGCTTGATTTAGATTAAAATTAATACATTCACCGTAGTGCCGAATTTAATAAAAGGCAAAAGTTTTCAATTTGAGTTATATTTTCGAATAGTATAAAAATATTTACGATTCTTATGCGCCATGATGATCCATTGATTATAACAATATAGTTTGAACAGAATTTAGTCTGGTAGAATGATGCTCTGTTCACTATTTTTTCTATATACGCATGCGCAATTAAATACTTATGAAGGGTTAGTTCAACTACAGTCCCGCTATAACTCGATAATATTCACATTAGTATCGATTCGACAATGAATTTCCAATCAGGGTAATATTTCATTTTTTGTAGATAACGGCCCCTGACAAATGTGAATGGATCTCTTGATTAGAGACCATGTGCCCCGGATCATGAACCCAACGTAACACCGCATTTGGAGAATATTTAATATACTGAGTATATGGAAGTTTTATTTATTATAAATTTAAGAAATATAAATAAAATAATATTTTTTTATTTCAAATGTTATGATTCAAAGTAAATTAATTTTTTTTTAAATTATTCATTGGAATCCTATCTTACAGGATAGCAACACATACTATAATGACTATACAGAAATGTTCACCAAGTCATTATGGATATGGATACCTAAGCTGTGTTCAATTCCTGCGCAGGTAGCTATGGATAGATTATTATTCCCTCATGGTTTCATATTCGCATGATATATAATGCAAGGATCCAGACAGAAATATTCTATTTCATTTTTGTCACTAATGAATAATAAATTCTTGTTTCGCAATTTAATAAATACACTTAATAAATCGCGATAAATCCGATGATAACATTTATCCAAAGTAGTCCAAACCATATTTTCATAAAAATGGTTATTTCCAGGTCAAATCGAAACACCAATTATTCAAATTACCATGAATTAACATATAAACGGGTAAGAGGTAGCTCAGTGAGTATAGTACTGTTGCAGTGCTGAAGATTTCGGGTTCAAATCCGGCTGTGACAGATAAATTATTTATTATGTTAACAGCTACAGATGGATTCTTAGGGGTCGACAAACCCTACTGAGACTTCTCCAGACTCTAGAAAGCGAGGGGGAAATTTACTCCTCATTACTTCATCCTTATTTACTCCCTAATTAAATATACCCTTAATTGGGGAGCGTGATATCGGACAGATTATCTTGTACAACCGTTTTTCTAGAATACATAAAGCTTCTACCATGTAGTAAACCCAGTACTCTTCTGAGAGGGGATAGTGATACAGGGATTTTTAATGCCACATGTTGTATAATCGTGTAGAATAAATTCTTACATTTAGAGGCTACAATTTCTAGTAACACCTATACTTATTTATTAAACGAAATGTTGAATTATTCAAAGCTTTATTTACCTTTTCGGACTGAAATACAGACTTCCATTTGCTAAACTATTGGATATACTTTGGTTAAGTGAACAGGGACACTGACAGGAAAGATGTTTAGTCTCTACTAATAATTAGGGCAATAGGGAAGTGTCCAAGGAAGGGTAATGTCTCCTTAAACGTCCTTTGAACTCTAACCTTCCTTACATCTCGCTTACTGCCTGTTTTATGTTCTGGCCCTGAGGTAGTAAGGCTTCTCTTTTATGTGTAAACCCTCTTTACACTAACTATAACTGTTAGGAAGCGCAATTTCGTTTGTTTTAATTTTGTTGCAACAAATAGTAAAAAAAACAACGATTTTCTTTAGGCCACCACTTGCATGAATGCGCCACATATCACTTGCATTCACCGGAATTTACAGCTGACAGCAGTTTATTTCCGATTCCATTTTCCTCTTTCCGACTTGCTATAACGTGCCTTTGTCCAATCCACCTTTTTAAATCTTTAAGATTTATCGTGATTAAAAGATATCCAAAATTTTCTGAACAATCAAACTAATGAAAGAAGCTTTGAATGTTTTGCAAGTTAAAGAAGTTATAGTGTTACATTATATTATCCTTGCAAAAATTATTAGTTTCTTTTAACTTTACCCTGTTTTTATGTAAGAGTTAACTTGTATTTATATTTGAAGTATTAAGTAATAGAAATTAAATTTTTTACTACTCAAAATACATAATTAGAAAGAAATATCATTCCCTAAGTCGATAATTGGAAGTGTTGAAAGAACATATAGGCTACCTATAAATATAACACTGTGATAGGACATATTATGGTTGAGTGTCCAAATATATGGTTGCACGAAAATTACATTGATAAAAAATATTGTTTAAACTTATTTTATTTATTTTTTATTCTTTTATGTTATATTTGCAGTTGCGCAGTATCACATTCAAGAAATTTGATCTCAATGATCTATACTAAATCCTCCTTGATTTTTTTTCATCACACAATACACTAACTACATTAACATTCTCACTATCAGATCATATGTTCCCAGCAATTACAGGACATTTCACTCGTCAACACATCATCGAAATATTTTTATTCTTTCTGTTACCTCCTCTCTCATACCTGGACTTCGTATGAAAATATTAAAAATTCAATGACCTAGAGATCTGCTAAAAAAATCTTTAACTAGTTATCAAACATTTGGTTTCCGTTCTGGTCAATGTATTTTAGGTTTTTTTTTTGTTATTAGCTACAACAAAGGTAATCGCTAATTAAATTAATTAATTAAAGAGTTAAAAGAATGTAGTATGAGTAAACTTATCAGATATTGATCGAAGTGTAAAAACAAAACATGCTTTACGTTGATTTAATTTGACAGTGTCTGAAAAAAATCAATACCTATAGACAGGTAATAAAAAAAAATTCTTCTTAGACTTATGTTTGTAATGTGTAAACTTAAATAATTGCTTATAAATTAGAAATGCATTAAATATGTGGGAGACATTTGAATGGCCCTATAAGCGTGAAAGAGGACACATACAGAAGGGAATTAGAGCTGTCCTGATTTAAGCCGACCAGTGGCTTCCTCTATCTGAAACTTGTGTGACAGTTCCATGGACTTGTTCAGTCCGCGGCGATAAATACTCTTGAAATTGAGCTGTCATTCTAATAACAGTTTTCCCATACTCAGCCCATTAATACAAAACTATAAATTGTTTACCTTAGGGACACCTCGTTTCCATAACTTTTCTACAACCCATTAAATGATTTAACATTACAGGATCCTAGTTATGTTTAACATTATGTATTTATTTACAAATTATCGTCGCCCTAACCATCTAAACTTGAATAAAAATATTTCTCTCAGCATCGCCGCAGACGACAGGCATGAAACTGGGTCATTGTAAAAAATGGGCCGTAATTATAATTCACGTCTTTCTAGTTGTAGAAATAAATTGAATTAAATGTTTAGATAAGAAGCTTGTATATATCTTGGAAATACCTTTGAAACTAACCTCGGTTTCTCTGGATTTGCTAAAATATCTATAATAAAACAAATATATGCTACGTTATTAGTCCCTTCAAGGGAGCGGAGTAGATCAGGGTTAGAGCGCTGATGTGTCATGCAGAAGATTCTGGTTTCAAACCCCACTGCTGGCAAGACTTTTACTTAATCTGCTAGCGGCTTTGAGTTTATCTTGGATCCTACTTGGGCTCACCAACCTCAAAAAGTGGGTACCCACAATAAGTAGGAGAATCTGGTGGTTTAGGACAAATCTAGGACAAATCACCTCCCTGTACAACTGCTGTCCAAGAAACAGTACTGTCTCCATCATGGGCTGAATCTTAGACCCTTCATGGGTTGTTGGGATTTTTTTTATTAAGTAGCATTTTAACATCATATTTATACTTAGTGTTGAACTCTTTTAAAACCTACTATTTATTATTGAGATCGGCTTTATAGAGGGAATTCCCGACGGTGAACTGTGGCTCAATGGCTATTTTTCTAGTAAAAATGAACCTAACTTTTTTTTTTAGTGAAATTTTTATATACTTTTTTTTAGAAATTATTCATAAGATTCTGAAATATTCTCTACAACGCGTACTTTCTAAAGTTGTTTTAAACGAGCTAGCAGCTAGCATCTGAAGAAAAAGAAGAGTCTTTTTCTGAATAATATCTGCCAGGACGCTCATCCATTAAATTTCTAGTGATTACCTTATATAGCTGTCATGGCACAAACTTATGTCTTGCGTCAAACTTTGTCAGACAGTTTCAGCAAGTGTAACGTAAGCTCTTCCATCGTTAGCGAACTACCTGTAATAAAATGGACAGCCCGCCATTATCCCCATCTGCAAATTCAGGAGGCATAGAAGATAGAGAAACTCCACGAAATCACTGATGACGCGCAAAAATCTCAAATAATACCAACAGGGTAACCTAGCCAGGACTATTCGTCAATAAGTTCAATCGCATATTTCAGAGCAAGATACAATAAACATATGGCAGCATGAACTTAGCGGGCTATGCTGATAAAAAAATAACTTCAAATGGGGATAGGTAAGAGATAAAGGATAAGAATTAAGGTTGTACATATATTTAATATGTAGGGTTGTGTAGATGGAAAATTATAATTATGAATAAAGTTGGACTGTGAAAAAATTGTTAGAGGAAAAATCCCTAATGAGAAATTTCCTATCCGAAGACTACTATATCTATGTATTAAACAAGTATCCTTTTTTTTGTTTCCATATGCATTCAATTATAGGCATTATACCTATTTTTATTTTTTTTGTTTCAAATCTCCATTTATTAATATAAAAAAAATAATAATATAAAAAATATTAATATAAAAGATATTAATATTTAAAAAAAATATTAATATAAAAAAAATAGCATAATACCTATGTAGAGAACGGCTCGTATAAGTCATGAGTAAACTCGAGCAGTGTGCGAGTAAAACAGTAGCTGAAGATAGATCCTAAGTCTTTTTAACAATTAATTGTTTTACACCAGTACATTGTAGATAAAGTATAGTTTCGGTACATCTTTTAACTTTTCATTCATTTCTTTTTAATACTCTCCTAAATTCCAGAGTTTCAGTATGTAGAAAAAGTGTAATTATGGGAAAAGTGTATATTTCAGTAATCATTTCATCAAGAAATAACACATTTAAAGATACATTACACATGATAGTTAAAAGGTCCATTTATTGATATAATGATTACCAAAATATACATATTTCCCATAATCACACTCTTTATTTCATATTAAAACTCACGATTATTTATATTTTTGGAGAAATGAAAAGTTAAAACTTGTAACCCAATTGGAAGCGACAACCTGCGGAACTGAAACAATAGTTTCTAATAAAATCAAAGTAAATATCAATTTGATGTTTAAAATACGTCTTTATATTAATTGAGATTATTCATAGTCATGCGAGACTGAAACAATTGTAAAAGTAAACAGGTATGTACACGTTCGAAGATATTAGCTCACAAATGGTTAAGAATAAAAGCTGGTAGAGAATGCGATAAATCAGGGGGTTGTAAGGAATAGTACTGAGGGGCCTGATATTGGCCAAGCAAAGGACATCTTTAGGTCTCTCATATCTGGCAATAAAGAGACCCTTTTATTACTGATCGTAAATCCATTAATAAGACCTCCACGAGCCATTCCCTATATTACAAGGGCATTATTTAATAAATTCTGACGTTTATGGATCCATTTTAAGTTAAATATAGAGAAGGCGGTGTCTTCTTCATAAACTACTGTTGTGAGATTTATTTATTATGGTCAACTTATGTAATTAAATAAATTATACTCCTTCAGTCAGCGTCAAATGAACTGAAAATGACACTCACACAAAAACAATACAGAAAACAACTGTTCTATGGTTATACATTACAGGGTCTATCCCCTTTACACCCACAAAAAATGAATATCACCTGACAGCAAAAACATAATAATGCTACAGAATTTAATTTCCTATGAGACTCCAATACATAATATAACATTTGAAAATTCTAGAATTATAGACACGAGGGATGTACCAGAGAAAGCTATGAGATTGTCTATAAGTTAAAATCTAGAACTTACACAGTTTTAAGCTAAATTTCGAAAAACGTGGATTGTATAGGGGACCCGAGTTCCAAAAAATTTTTTTTATCATTTTTGGCAAATAGTTGAGTAAAAAAAAGACCCGAAATATGATGAGTCCTACAGCAGTTGGAAAGATGGAACACTAAGATCGCGTGTGGGATCTCTTGAGCTTATTTATGTCTCCTCGGGCGCTATATTTCGATCCATACTTGACATAATGAGCATTTTCTTCATGAAATTCAGAAAAATGTCTAACGTTATTTTATAGTCATATTGATATCTTTTTTGTTATTTTTCTCCCTAAAAGAAGACCTCGATTTCAATAAATTGAGATGAATTGCATGAATTTCTGACAATTCTGCATGAATTGCCTTTTGCTGCATGATGGAGGTAGGAAAGAAACTTAACTAATTTTTTTTTAATAGAAAATTAATTCAACAAGCGCCAGTATGCTATGAAAGAATGAAACGGCAATAAAAAAAATCTTGCCATTTTTAGCAAAGCATTATTGTCTCCTTTGCTAGGTAGGTGAGTAAAATTTAACAGTGATTTAAATATTATCGATAATCAGTAGGCACGAATTATAAAAAGAATTTGAGAAGATTTAATGAAACTAGCCAGGTCTTGCCCCTAATTTAAAAAATGTGGATTTCAAGCTGGTAACAACTAATAAAAATGACCGTTTTTTAACCACATATTTGTATTACTATTTCTTTGGTATAAAATACAATTAATACTCAAACCCCACACTTCCTGGCAGGTTCGCGACGGATTTGACTCAACAGCTTCCTTCAGCACCTCATCAATATCCATCATTAATGGTCGCCCGGAGCACTTCTTCCTTTCCAACGTCGTATGTCCACTGTTAAGTTTTTCAAACCAACGCCGCGTAGTGCGCTAGTCAAGGACACCTTCCCCTTCATATTTAATAATTTCACCAGTTGCTTCAGCGGCTGTGAATTTTTTTTCCAGTAATGTCTTAAAATTACGAGAACTTCGTAGGACACTGTCATGATTCTTCTTTGAAATAAATAACTAAACTGAGGCTTTTTTTGAAGAATTTCAGTGTTAGTAAACAAGCTTAGAGAATGCTCTAAAGGGATTATTAAGTGTTAGTAAATAATAAATAGTATTAAAATATTTACAGACTGTTGAACTCTGGAATTTGATAAAACGGTCATTTATTTTTTATACACCCTATTAATTGATTACTCAAACAAAATAAGTTTTTATCACGGGTGAAAAGACCTGAGTTCTCAGTACAACAATACAATAATGAAGTGGATACTGAACTATTAAGTTTATTACAATCACATAAATTTAAAAGAGCCATTTCAACTACTTCTAAGTTTTGAATAACAGTTTGAGCAATATCGGAAAATGTTATTTTATTTATGAAATGAAAATGGAGAGATAAGATAGGAGATAAATCAATAACAGCTTCTTCCTCCTCCTTATAGGCAGCTGAGGGCCGTAAAATATTTATTACGAACAGTAAAATAAGGGGAGTGGAGGAGAAGGGTATGAAAACCACAAGGAATCATATACAGTAAATGTATCCGAAATAAAACTGGATATATATCTGGATAAATATCGTAGCATTAGCTAGTAATGTACTGCTAATATTTTTCTTTCTATGCTCAAATATAGTGTAAAAAAATTTAGTGCAAATAAATATACTGAACTGTCTACAATCCAGTAATTTATTCCAATATCCTTAAATTATTTATGTCAATCTCTTGATGAGGTTGATATGTTTTTAATTTCTATGTGACAAAGGGTGTAGCGTGGTTCCTCAAATAATATCTTATTATTACATGAAAGAAGCTGGAAAAATCATTCAATTTCGGTTAAGAAACTCCTTAACCGAAATTTTTTTTAAAAAATTTATTTATTGATATCTACAACTGTATTACAATAATACAACAAGTAAATAGGCTAAGTGATATATAATGACATGATAATGACAAGTAGAGAAACTACCCACTGGTAGTACTCAAATCAAAGTTCAAGTAAGGAGGTCACGTGGCCATCTTCTTTTCAGACGCCTCGGAGGATTATCGGGAATTGAAGAGGAAGCTAGGTTTGAAACTAGAGGGTTTGAGTGGTAATGAAGTTTGTTATGAAAGGATTGATACCGGGTTCGGGCCAAATCAGCAACAAAAGGGACATTAAGGTCGTTATGGATGAGTTTATTCTTAACAAAATAAGGAGCATTGAGGATTTTACGAAGGATTTTGGACTGTAAGGATTGGATACGAGAGGAATTCGATAACTATTACTCCGTAAGTCCAAATAGGTCGTATGATGGTCATGTAGATGAGTCTTTTGTAATTAATTGGGAGCTTAGAGCGTTTGTCTAGTAAGTGTTGAAGTAGCCTGAAATGTCGTGCGGTTTCTTGTCTTATCAGTCTTGTATGAGGAATTTCAGGTTAATCGTTTGTCAAGGTGCAACCCTAAGTATCGGATCTGTTCTACAGGCACCAGAGGGGTATTATTAAAGGATACTGTAGGGCAGGAAGTCATTGGTTTACGAAGTAAGGTAAAAGTGATTTGATGCGATTTTTGAGAATTTATTTTAATTCTCCAGTTTTGACACCATTCTCCAAGATCAGTGATATGAGATTGGAGGCTTTGGGATGCAATAACTGGATTGGTGTTGACTGATAATACACATGTATCATCAGCGTACGTGGTAAGGATAGTATTAGGATGAGTTGGGATGTCAGCTGTATAAACTGTATATAGGATTGGACCAAGGATACTACCTTGAGGAACACCAGCAGATTGGGAAAAGAGGGATGAATAGACATTGTTATGGTTTACTTGGAAAGTTCTATTTGTGAAATAGGATTGTAGGATGAGAAAGTATGTAGAGGGTAGGAATTTGCGGAGTTTGTAGAGCAAGCCCGGATACCAGACTCGCTTAACCGAAATTGAATGATTTTTTATTAGAGTATTAGAGTAAAAGGTGAAAATATAAACTGTTGTGATCACAATTTAATTTTTATTTATCACTTATTTTGCTATTTTTACTTTTTTCTTCAAATATAGGAACGTAAGTAGTCTCAAAAAGTTAATGAGAAAAAATCGGTAATATGAGCATAAAAAGTACATGTTACAATTTCAGTTGCACAGGACAGATTGTTCCATGAATTATTGGAATCTTTTAGTTATTATACATCATAATTGCTCTCTTATGACTGTTTATACGCTTCCATAGAGAAGATTTTTTTAGTTATATCAAGACATTTTTTTCCAAATTTTAATGTGGTTTTAGACTGTGAAGATGTGTTTCCAATTGAACCTTCTCACAATACTTTGTTTAAAACTGATTTAAGGCTTACCAAAATACCCAGTAATAAATAGTAATTTAGACAGTATGTTATTTAAAATAGAGCCGTATATTTGTCAAATAATATTTAAAAAAAACTGTGAACATTAAGGGTTAAATAAAATTTATATTTGTTTATTCGTTACTATTCACTTAAAGCTACTATGGCTAATAGGACGATGCTAACGATTTTACTAAAGGTGACCCCAACAGTATTTTATATATTTTAATTTTTTTAATTGTTATTATTTTTAAATATTTTTATTATGAAGAGAAAAGATTTGTCCAGGGCCGGGTTTCGAACCCGGGTCTCCCACGTCTCTGTCGTGTTGCTCTTCCAACTGAGCTAGCCTGGTTCTGTAAATATATTTTATATTGTAGAAGACAAATTATTAGTTTTAAAACCATGAGGTACGTCTTGTGAATCTGAAAATGTTTTGTGAACCGATCATGAGAGGAAATATGCAATATTTAACCAAGACTGTCATATAGATATACACATTTATTTCAAAGTTACCAGCACTACATTTAAAAATATGCAAGACATGAGATTCTGTACAAAAAACAACAACAGAAAATGGTCGATGAAGAAGTATATACCTATGTCAGCTAAAAATAATCATTAAAATTACCATTGGTCGCATTGTATGTAATAATGAACATAGCAATTATTGACTATGATTTTAGTTGTTTATTTCTTATTTAATAACTAATTTATATATAGAAAGATGAATAAAAGTCATTAGTGATAAAAATCTAACCAAGAAGCCTACTCAAGGCTATTTTGTTGTGTTTGGGCCCTGGAGGTGTTTCCTCTGGTTATTGTCTTCTTGCATTTCGCAGTTAAAATGTGCTTTATTTGTTTTATCTTTGCTATTATTCTATTTCTATACTGAAGATGCAATGAGTGAAATATTGAAAGGTATTTTGTATCATTTTCTCAGAGACTCAAGGCTTCTTAGTCAGAATCTTTCGATATATAAATCAGAAATAAACGACGATGATCATGACTCAAAGGCTTTTTAGTTGGAATTTTTTCAATAATGTCTAACTAAGTATTTTATGCCCATATCGAGCTTATGCTCTTTCCGTATTGAAATATAAATTTACACACCTTTCTAAGTTTAAAAAGAATATATCTCTTTCACAGTAGTAATCCTACAAACATATATCCCTTAACCATGAAATGAAAGTACATTAATTTACTGAAAAAAAAAAAGATAGAAAAGACGGTGAGATGAAGAAAAAGTAGGAAAGTAGAGAGGAATAGCTCACCTGGGCCAATGCAAACAGAGATACGGGAGCAATATTTACAGCCCTGCCTTTTGGATCAGCTGCCTCAGTTTGTATATAATCTTATTCGGTTTATTCATTGCCTCCATTCGATACACCTTGGCAGCCAATTTCGTCTAGAATAACTCCCATATTCAAGAAACGGAATGAACTTCCTCCTCGGGAAAAATTTGAAAAATACGCTGTGTATTTTATATATAACGACGATGTGGCGATACAAACTTACAACGTGTTCCTAACCAGAGCTTTAAAAAAATCTTGTTGATAATTTATAATAACAACCGATCTGGATTTTACTTAAATAATATGTCAAGAAATAAAATGTAAACAAATAAAAGCATTTTTAAGACAAGACTTCTAGTTAGTATCTCAAACTGTGTAATTAAGTAAAATATAATAAATGAATTCATAAAATAAAAATAGAATAAAAGGGGAATAATTTAATTAAACAAGACATTAATTAACCTAATAAAATGAACCATTACAAGATCAAATAATTAAACTAATCAAATAAGCTATTAATAAAATATTTTACTAACAAAATAAACTAATAATAATTAAATTAATCAAATAAACAAATGAAAATAAAATAATTATTCTAGCAAAATAAACTACTAATAAATGAAAATAATTATCTCATCCAATAAACTAATAATAAATAAAAAACTATAATAACCAAATAAACAAATCATAAATAAAAATAATTAAACTAAAAAAGCCTATTAATAAATAAAAATAATTAAACTAACCAAATAAACAAGTCATAAATAAAAAATAATAAAATAATAAGAAAAAATTAATTAACTAAACAAAAGAAATAAATCAGCTCTTGGATCAATCAGTTCTTCAGTGGATAAATCAGTGGATAAATCAGTTCTTCTAGACAAATATTGCTCTCAATGATTTTTTTTTTTCTTTATTCAATATAAAATCCACTACAGAAATACAGAAAATACTCCTGTACCTAACTGTATTTTATTTAGTTTTTATGAAGACTCGATCTAAAAAATATCATTCCGATAGTACAATTAGTGTGGAAAAATCGGACATCCCAACGCAAATAAAATAATTTATATCCTGAAACCGAACGAAAATATTAGAAGCTTATTTTACATTCCCACCGGTTGAAAGAATTTTAATTAGCATTTAATAATTTATAGACGTTCTACAATAACTATGAATTTTTCTTCTATCCATGTAAACTGTTCATCTGCATTCTTTCAGGATTTCATTTCAAGAGCCTAGTGATTATTTTCCTTAATATTTCACTGATTTATTATTTATTATACTGAACTTAATACATTATACTTAATTAAAAGAACGGGCTTATAGTAATGCATTGATGAAGGAACTGGATTTTATTAGGTGGTAAATATGCAACGTTTAAGCTCATTTAGAAAAAAAATATATAGGATTTATAAGAGCATATACCTATCTGCTAAAGTAATATTATACTGCCACCTTAAATCATAAAATTATTTCGTAAATTACATATAATTTATTTAAAAATAGAATAAATGAAGATGATTATTTATTTTCACAAAGGTTCTTATTTCAACAAGAATCAACAAACAACATTAAAAAAAAAGGTACTGAAAAAAAAGTTTACTATTCACCGAGAAGTGAGAAAAGCTATTTAGACTAGATATTAAAACAAGATTCCATCTTCGAAGAAAGCAAAAAGGAAAACGAATGATAACAAATAGAAAACATGAAAAGAAGAAAATAAAAACAAATTTATAAATAAGTTATGATGCAGGTACATAAAATCTGACAAATTTTAAAATGAAAAAATACTATTAGGCTTGGTCACTTATTTTAAATATTTTTGACAGTTAAATCACCATAAATATTTTAAATGATTAAAATTAGATCAAACATCAGGGAAGTTGTAAACATGCAGAATGATATTATCATGTACCTTTTAAAAATATATTTATTTCATAATAAATGACATTCGTTAAAAATATTACAATGCCATGAAAATATGCATGTTCATTAACAAATGTGTTAACGATTTAGTTAAAAATATAACACTTGCGTTCTATATTCATGAAAGTATACTGGATTAAATGTTTAATAATTATTTATTTAATAAATATATATATATATATTTTTTTTTTGTCTTACCAAAAGAAGTGTAGTCGACAATCACTTATAAGGACATGAATTAATATGTCATTACCCTTATTATCTGGAAATAATGGGGCTCGTTAACGAAGAACGGCATACATTACAGAAAACAAAAACAACGAACATGGTAAAACACCATACCTGAATACTAAAAGGAAGGAGAAGAAAATGAAGTGAGAAAAAAACAAACAGAATAAGAACAAAACAGGAAAACAATTGAGCTCATTTCTGGTGTGGTCCCTGACTAACTAGACAGCATTGAACCTTTGTCAAAGAGATAGCTAGGATACGCCTTTACAAACATTCATCATCAACAATCATAAGCCACCCATTCATCAAGATCCAAAGCTACTCCCAACCTAATAAATATACCTTCACAGTTAATGACTCTTTGGTATTAAATTGGTTGTGCAATACTTCTGAATTTTCAAATTTAGTTTTTCTTTTCAAACATATACTTGGAAAAAGGGGTTGCAACCATTTTCTCGAAATTAATCTTTAAAATCCATTATCTGGTGTATTAATTTTCCCTTTCTTTATTCAGTTTTCTATGATGAATCGATAGAGATCGTGGAGTGTATAGATACTAATATATGCCATCATCTACCATAGTTATCTATAAAATTATTGCAGTTTGATTAATCAATAATTTAATCAGTAAATATAATGATAGAGCAATTTTTGTATTTTTGAAAAAAAAATTTTCCTTGGGCTCTTGAGATTCAGCAAATTTTTCTTAAAACATCTTTAGTATATAAAAAAAATATATAAAAAATAAATATTATGTTTCAATATTAATTACCTAATACTTTTAACATTAGTACCTAATGGTTTTAACATAGTATAAATGGAAATAATATATTTAGTTGTATGTGTAGTTCGTAAAGGGGATAAATTACATGAAATTTTAAACTTTTTTATCTTTTGCAAAATGTCGATACTGAAATATCGAAAGAAAATAAGGTAATATAAAAAATGAATGTATATATATATATATATATACATAATTGCCATTAAAAAAATCATTTTAATCCACAGCCCTAAATGCATCATAAAGTAATAATTCAATAAAACAGTGACTCAGCGAAACTTTAATCATAAGATATGTATGTTTTTAAGAATATTATTTTCTGTTTTTAATAATACAATTATCCTAGGTCTTTCAAATCTTCTGCCCAATATTTTAAACTTTATTTTATTTTAAGAGAGCGGAGAAGCTCAGTAACACTGAGTAGCCGAACCGAAGGTCCCGGGGACAAATCCAGCTGTGGCAGATTTGAACCTGTGAGATTCAGCCTCTGTTATGTTGGCACAGTTAAAAAAGGGAAAATCCTTGCGGTTGGGTGTACCTCCGACAAATTACTTGTCCTAGAAACAGTACAGTCTCTACTATGCAATGGTTATAATATATACATAATATAATATATAAGTTATAATCCTTGAAATGTTTTCTTAAAGAACATTAACATTTAATCATTAACGTTAAAAAACGATTAAAACGGTTGCTATGGAGAAATTTGCATATTTATAGAATATTTCTTTAAAAACAAAACAAAGTCAAATCGACTAAATACCTTTTCAAGGTTTGGCCTAGGGGATGAGCTCTTAATGAATTATACTTCAAAGATGACAGACAACCCTATTACAGTATGATCCATATTCATATCCTTGAAAATTGGTTTTCATTAACATTTCGGACATCCTAGATACAATTGAAAAAATATATTCCTAAACGGCCTTGTAACTAGGCCATGATATTTAATCAATATGTTTTAAGAACTGCCAAAAATCATAAAAAAATATAAATATTGGGAATATTTCATTTCACCTTTATTTATTTCTTTAATCCCGGGGAGACACTCGCAGGCTCAATCGTTTCATTTTCGAGCAGTTTGTTTAATTTATAGCCTTCATCCCTTTTTAACCCATTATCTCATAAATATATATCTAAGTATTCTTTTGCGTTATGAAATAGAGATGATTATTTATCTGACGTGTTACCGGTCGATCGATTATTTAACGAGGAACTTGAGATTATTGGAATATCTCTTCTCTGATTCCTTTCCTTTATATAAATTTGGCCTCAACGATTTAGAATGGTGGTCCTCAAGATTATTTTTCGGATCTCGTGCTCTTTCGATCCTGAACAAGCTGTTTTGTTCTTTCCTGCTATCCCTCGAGTAAATTTCGTTTATTTCGAAATAGTTTAATGATGTATTTATCGTGAGCGATCCATATTTCCTACTTATTTTGTCAGCTAGGTGTTACGCCAATTGTTTGAAAACTGAGATAGTATATACTTTGGTATTAAAACTAGAAGCAAATATTCATAAAATAATTTGATTCTTTTAATTGCCAACTTTAGTGCCGTATTCCATTTCTATCCATTATTAATGTCCAATCCATTATCAATAAAACCAATTTTATTGATAATTTCAATAATTGTTGCGTGTCTATTTATTCTTTGTTTTATTTATTAAGTCTCGAAAAAATGAGATTTTTAGGTTTGGTCAGAAATATGTTTTCTTTGCCATTATTCGTTGAATGGTTACACAGTGTTGAAGTAAATATTGTTTAAAACTATAGAAAGGGTACATTAAACTCTTGACAGATTTCGATTAAAAAAAAAATTGTCGATTTAATTTTAAATTTGGTACTTAAGGTTTCTATGTAAATAAATTACCGTATTTAATTTTATTCATCAGTGAAAAGAACTGATAAAGCATTACTACATTACTTGAAACATAAAACAAAATTTGGTTTCATATATAAATATAATATGTCTGAATAGAAATTAATGATTTTCAACATATTCGTATATAAATGGAAAAATATATTTTATTTTAGATGTAATTCATAAACTGGAAACTACCTATTGCATGAAATTTTCAACTTTTTTATGACCCGCAAACAATCCTGCTCTCATTTTCCTATAGAGAATTATACCTGTTACATTTTATATGCGTAACCGTTATGTTACCTTCATTCTTCCGTTAAACATTGAATTTAGAGATCTGTTAATGATTTAATATTGTGAAAATATAGGGTGTCCAGAAAGAGTATCGGGGTTTTAATACTTGAATTACAGGTAAAATATATTGTTTATACATATTATCTTTATTATAATGTGCAAACTATATGTATTTAATATACTATACGATTGTTTTGTTCATCAAACAGTTATTAATAAACCTCATAAAATATTAATAATAACTGGCAGTGCATAAATTCTACCAGTACAACCCCTTAAAAAGTGTAATTCGATGCATTGTTTACTGAATTTAAGTTTCATTTGGTTTATGACCACTTCTTGAATAACTGATTTATAGTTTATTGTTGTTTTTTTAAAAATAATTTCTTCCTAGTCATTCAAAATAATAATATCCAGAACTGCAATAAAGAAATTAACCCAATTAAAATAAGAGTTTTCAACAAGGATCAATAAATATAACGGGAAAAAGCAAAAAAAATACAGTTCTTGAGGTGCAGACGGTCGAAAGAGCGGCTTTCCAAATCTGGGGCAATGATATTCATAGGAGATCCAAGACCACTCCATCTGCAGCTGAACTTTCCCTCTAAGGTGTAAGTACGAAATAACCTATAAGTAGTACCTATAAGTTCTTCTCAGAATAATTCATCCTGAAATAATTGCACTCCAAAAAGAAAAAAAAACGTCTAAAGTATATAGTATTAATGGACAGGGGATTATATAGCTTGTTATTTAATGGACGTATTACAAAATACTATATATACTATAATAAAGAAAACACTATATGCACTAAATATATTTTTAATCACCAAAAAAGCTCCAAATCACCTATCATCAAATTGATACATCCAGTCGAAAGAAAATGAAGAATTTATATGGTTACAGGTAAGAGGTAAGAAACAGATAATCTTCAACAATGTTTTTATGATATCAATTTAAATATATACATATCATAAAATTAAAAATAGTCAACTATGATAGCTTAAAAAATTAACAAACAATAATTTCACCTCACAGTCAAAATGCTACACATCGCTTTTAACTTTTAGTACTATCGATTTTAAAAATTTTCATTTAGTTAACTATTAATTTCAATAATTGATTGTGTATTATCTCTCTGACCTTACCACTTAAAAATATTTCTTAGATTTTTAACTCTGTTTCTGGCAATGCGGTTTTCCTTTTTGAATCACTCAACCATATGCTGGATAATTTATCGGTTTTTTAAAAACATGTCTGCTATTTGATTCACAGACTTACTATCATTTAAATGCTGAATGACCAACTCACGGTGTTTAAACGTTGTGTGTACTCTCATTATTGAAAAAAATTGAAATTTGAATTGTGGTAGATTTTATGAACTGCAATTGAAAAGAACTTAACACTTGTGATACTAGAGTTTAACAAAAGAAAAAAAAGCTTAAGGTAATGAAAACAATAAGTGTATCATTTTCACTATGAGGTTGGTAATCATCAAATCAAATCAAATGTGTCTTACCTTCATTATTAAATCCTTGTTTATATTTATATGTTTATTTATAAAGAACGTACCATTAGGATTTTTAGTTATTACAATAAATTATTGCTTTTAAAATAATATAAGTTGTACTTGGGAAAGTTGAACTCAGTAGTGGCTCAGTGGTGGAGCGCTGAGATGCCGCGCCGAAGGTAACGACTTTTATTTGATCTGTTAGCGGCCGAGATGGATCCTATGGGATCTGGATCTCTCCAGGGGCTCTCCCAGCCTCTATAAAGAGGGTACCCAAAATAAGGGGGGAAATCTGGCGGTTAAGCTAGGATCAATCACCTCCCTACACAACCGTTGCCAAAGAAACAGTACAATACCTAGTATGTACTGAACCCAAGGCGCTTCATGGGTTGTAGTCGTACAGGCAGTTGAACGATTTTTTAATTCAATGATTTCTCTGAATAACAAGGTCATTTTGACTGTTATCCACTATATTTCACATTTAAATATATTCTCAATTAAATATAAAGTTAGTATGTGACAATTAGAAGAGATAATAGTGCTATTCTACAGAAGGAAACCAGTCAGTTGCTTCATTCAGTTACCTTACTATTTTTACAATCTCTGGCGAAGGGCTACCGATACAATCGGAAAACCTAACATAGAACTTAAAAAGGCATAGGAGAACTTTACAGGAACGATTAATTAAAGGAATTTGATCCCGGTCTAAAAAGGCTTTTAATTTAAACGAATCAGTTATAAACGTTGATCAAAGGATCTTCGGTTAATCCGCTATTAAGTGAATAAATTTCAAGTCGTCTCCAATGTTTGTTGTTTCTGATAATGTATTTATTTAAAAGGGTTGAGGGGGTGCTTTTAGTATTAGTGGGTCAGGAGTTTAATCCTCGGGCTTAATCCATTGAGACCTTTAAAGTGAATTATGGATGTCGACAGTTCCCAAGTATTCTTAAGCAAGCTCGGTTTTAATCGGCATCTGCTCAATGGCTTCCCTTATTTCAACCCTGTTTTCCTACTCAGCAATTTGTATAAGGGCATTTGTACAATTTAGAAAAGATTTAACGTCAATTACTGATGTATAAGATGCCCAAAATAAATGCATAAAGAATAACATACATCAATTTCTCCAGTCCCTACCTATTATACATTGAATGTTAAAGATATTATATGTTAAATATTAAAGATATAGGTTTTCTAATACTTTTACTAGTTTAATAATTCATACATTATTCTTATCTCACGACTATGCAACAGTAAACCACAATTACTCAACGGTAATTATACAATACAATAAATTCTGAATTTCTGATTTATTGGAAGATATGTATACCTGACCAAACAGAATTTTTGGTAATTGTTTGGCAGTGGAGTCACAAGTTTTAACGTTTCATTTGTTTCCCTTTTATTACTTTCCAAAGATAAAAGCTATCATGTATGGGGAAAAAAACCTGCACCACTACAACCCATGAAGGATCTGGGGCTCAGTACATGGTAGGGATTGTACTGTTTCATGGACAACGGTTCTGCTAGGAGGTGACTTGTCCTAGATCAACCGCTCAACCGCCAGATTTTTCCACCTTATTTTGGGTACCCTATTTTTATAATATTTTATAGAAGCTGAGTAGGCCCCAGGAGGGTCCCTCTCCCGCTGCAAACAGACTAAATAAAAATCATGGCCTGGAGTGGGATTTGAACCAGGATTTCCGGCATGGCAAATCAGTGCTCCACCACTGAGCCACTCCGCTCCCTCAGTATGGGAAAGAAAATGTAATTATGGGAAAAGTGTTTACTTCGGTAATTGTATCATCTAAAAATGAACGTTTCAACAAAGATATGAACTATTCTTCGAAATATTAGTTGAAACTTTATTTCTTGATGAGGTGATTACCAAAAACAACTCATTACTCATAATTACATACCATTTATCATGGTAACTTGGATTTTTGGAAGATATTAAAAATGAAATGAATAAATAGTTAAAACTTTTAGTAACTCAACTTTAAAAGACAACCTACGGAACAGATAACGATTTTTTTTATCTCCCATTGACAAATTATGACTGATGCTGACACACATTTAATATATAAAACCAACCTACCAAACATACTATTTCAGCTAAGAATATTGGATGACATTATGTTACTCCTTAAAACAAGAAGCTATGCATTCCGCAATTCTTTTTTATTCATAATATACATATATATATATATATATATATATATATATATATATATATATATATATATATATATATATATATATATTCCATGTGTCTTACCACTGATGCATATTTGTAACTGTTTGTCTGAGTTTCAAGTAAGTCTTAGTCAATTTATTGTAAACTATCGGAAGAGAGATTTCTCGGGCAGGTCTTGTGAATTTACGATCGAACAAACTTACACCTAATATACTATATGACTGCAGACTAACGGACGAACCAAGGACTAAACTTATCAACCATGTGAGGCAGGACAGTTGGCCAATCAGTGTTATGGACTTAACTGCACGTATTTTCAACAATGCAAGGAATTTGCCGAAGCAGTGCGATTAATCATTACTATACGAAATCAATGTTATAGGTGAAAAAAGAATTTTTGGTCTTGTTTTTCCTTTTAATTACTTTGTTTGTAGTATTTTCACGTTTATTTACATTTTTTTTTCTTATTTGCTATTTAATATGTCATAATATTTGTGTTTCAACTAGTTTAATATTTACTAGGTACAATATTTTGTTGATTTTTCCTTCAATTACTTTATTTGTCGTAATTTTGTGCTAATTTACTAATTTTAGTTTATTTATTTGTTCTTTTAATCAGTAATAATATTTTAGTTTCAACTGGATTAATGATTTCATGTTCAATAATTTTCTTGTTTAGGTTTTTTGTTGTATTTTCAATTTAGCGTTAAGTTCTATTCATAATTAAAATGTAAAACTCTGAAAAAAAATAAAAATATGAATAAGTTAAAACTTTTACCTCTAAATTTGTTTAAAAGTATGAAAAACATTAATTCCATAGAGAGAAAAAAAAACTTAAATATACATTACACCTTTTAATTTTTAATCAAGCACTGGTAGCATAAAATATTAATGGATATTTTGAGATTACTTTGGAACAAATTAGCAATTAATTCAACGAGAAAAAAAAAGAGTTTCCTTTATAAAATATTATGCTAAATTCTCTATTCATCATTTCTCGTTTATTTTTCTTAATACCTCTATTAAATCAGCTCTTTAGGCTAAGACTACAAGGTTTAAAGCGTATACGTTAAGCCTTTAACATAGATGTTCAATTTAAATGCAAATTTAAGGTGGAACATTAAGTATAATTTCTCAAACACTAGCTGCCTACTTTCATTATTTTTCCCCTCTTTTTCTTCTTAGATGTATTTGCATTAGACTGTTAACTTTAAAAATCTACACTTTTTCCGAACTTTCAACGGTTTGTTCCAAATCTCTTTATTTTATTAAAAAAATTAAAATTTTGGTTTCACATAAATTCCACACTAACTTTATAGGTCAATATATTTAAATATATACTTATAAACAATTTTTGGAATATCGCAAGTGAAAAATAAAATAAAAAAATTCATTATAAAACGACGAAGTATAAATATAAAAGCTTAAAACAAGAAAAATAGTTGTTGAAAAAATCCATAAGGAAGTTAAAAAATAGATGTTAACAGTGAGTAAACTTCAAATTATTCCAAACTAGCAGGTGAAAAGTAAAACCTCTATTCAAATACCCAACATGTACCAACTATCACAATTATTCTCAAAGAAGTACAACAAGGTATAGAAAGGAAATTTCAGCACCTGTATATGTGTATATATATATATATATATATATATATATATATATATATATATATATATATACTGGTGCTGAAATTTCCTTTCTATATCTTGTTGTATTTGTTACATTTCGGTATTTTAAGGCGTTGCAATGGGCTGAGTCCGCTAAAGGCGGTTTTTACTCGAACCGGCTCAAAGCTAATCAAAGGATAAATTTAATGTAATTTTAACACGTATTTATTTATTCTGTGGAGAATAGCGAAATACCTGATTGGATACAAAAGATAAAAAAGGAGCCAGTTATGAAATCAGATATCTTCCTATACCAACCATAATTAAAACCAAACGTTGTCAATTCCAAAATTTTCAGATACGTCACTATGCTTTGATACAACGATATTTAAATATTTTTTAGAGAGAAAAGACTAATTATTAGAGATTTATAAGTTCCTGACTGTTTTAACTTCATGATATTTTAGTGTTAAATAAATTGATACAAGGGTTGAAAATTTTCAGACATACAAAATACCGACAGTTCCCAGAGTACCGGTCGATGGAAATCATCGATCACTTTCTTGGAAGTCTATACAAGTTGTATCATAAATTTAGGACATGGCTAATTTTATATGAAGGTCTTCAAAGGAAACCTTTTCAATATGGATGAGGAAATTGACAAGTGAAATTAGACAAGATTTTGGCAGATAATAATGTAACAAGCTAATTTTAATAATTAGCGTTATTAAATTTCGTCTAGATGTAATATTTACAACATTGACAAGACTTAGATTTTATTCTTAAAACAATGACAATGATTAAATAACACAGTCACTCAAACCTTAATTATTTCAATACTAGAACAGGTTTTGTGGAATTATTGATCAAAATTTTTATTATTTGATTTTAAGATTTTTTTTTATTACATTCCATAAATCCTTTTTCTTAAAATGAAAAAAAAACAAGCAAACTACCTTCCAGTTTTCCTCACCCTTGTTCTAAAAAATAACAAAAAATTAAGAGATATAGCCAACTCAAACTTTTTTTTCCTCCAAATCACATCACCTTACAATCAGTTGATCCTGCAAACGACAAATGAAAATCGACGTATACAGAAAAGATGTCTATTAACACCTAAATGGAGAGTATTTCACTACAATAGTCAACTTAGATAAGGCTTTCGGTTTAACAACCCCTTCAATTCCAGTTTTGCAAATCACAGCGAAATAAGATCGAAGAGGAAAGCCAGGACAACCGGGCAAGTATTGCCGATGAATCTATTCACGGAAGCTAATTGAATTACCTAATTAAGAAATTATTCGCGCTAATGGATTCATTTGTGTATTCAAATCAAGTGCTACGTTTTATTGAACCCAAATTTTGCAACCCTTTATTATCGCTGACAACACAGATGTAATTACTACTGATATATATCTTTACCTATTAGGTGGTCAAAAACCGGTATCAAAAATTCTTGATATGTTCAGCTTCCCCAAATCGTCTACTACAAAATTTGATATATTAAAAAGCTATGTTACCAATCCTAAAACACGATTTATTCACATATCATACATAGCCTTTTTCCATATTGATTTCAGACAGCGGTTGTGCAGGGAGATGATTTGTCCGAGATCACGATCAAACGCCAGGTTTACATCCCTATTATGGATACCCACTTTTATAGAGGCTGGGCGAGTCCAATGAAGATCTCCAAATACCAAAAGAGTCTTTCCGGCTTTTAACAGATCAACCGGCTTTTTACAATGCAATCTGTTGTATAACAAGTGTTTAAGTCGATGAAAAACAATGAAATAAATAAATAATTTGGTTTTATTTATTTAAGTATAGTTAAGTGCAGTCAATATAATGTATTTATTCCGAAAGCCAACGTTTTGGGCCAAACCAGTGAACCATCATCAAAGCTGAAATTAAATCAGAAATACAAGCTAAATGTTAACAGTAGACAATATAAGATATGACAACTATAAGATATTACAAAAGATTATTTAAAGTAAATTAAATAATGAAAGTAAATAATTATACCTTAGTGATGATTATATAAATAACACGTTTAATGTTTAAATGATCTAAAAACAACAGAATAATTTTAACAAACAGGCATGCTACACCAATAACGCCATGCAGAACCTCATCAACTTAGTTAATAGTGTTTTTTTGTTTCAAATCTCCAATAATTCATACAAAAATATTTACAATACAATATAAATATATATATATGTATATATATATATATATATATATATATATATATATGTCTGTGTGTGTGTGTATGTGTGTGAGTGTACAATACATACATATACAATACATATTTAACAGTGAAATTATCGTAATATAGAAAAAAGAAGCAAAAATGTGAATTAAATGGGAGAAAACACTCAACTGGAAACACCATTAAAGAGTATTATTGTAAGATAAGAGAGACATGTAAGAAAGAAATGGTAAATCTTATTACGACAATATTTCCTTGGTTCAAGCAATTATTAGATTTATAAAAGAATTAAAAAACACAAAATAAATAAACAATTAGAAGATTGACAGGAATAGTCGCCATTGGCATGTCTGCAATGCACCAGCCAAGATGCAGTAAACGCTTACACTTAGTCTATCCACTCAGCTTTCCCGGACTTGCTGCTTATTCCTATCGATTTTTACATCACAATAATTGTTCAGTGTAACTATCAACAATTACTTGTCGATATAACCACATTAAAAATAAAATACTTTCATTTAAATCCAAAAATATCTATTCAAGTTTAAATATTAATTACGAAAGAAAGTTATTGAAGGGTATTTTCTTGAGCAGTTTTAATATTAGACATTATTAATTTTGTTTACATCTCTTTTTGTAAGAGGGAACTTCGTTACATTGGTTTGCGTGACCTAGCTCAATTTTTTTTTCACGTCCATAAGAATTTTAAAACCGTTTAAATCCCATTCGTTCCTCATTTGTCTACTCAGAGTTAATAAAATCTTAATATTTCATGACAAGTGGAGAAACTACACACTGGTAGTACTTTAATCACAAGTTCAACTAAGAAGGTCTCGAGGCCATCTTCTTTTCAGAAGCCTCGGAGGATTATCGGGAATTGAAGAGGAAGCCAGGTTTGAAACTAAAGGGTTTGAGTGGGAATGAAGTTTGTTATGAAATGATAGATACTGGGTTCTGGCCAAATCAGCAACAAATGGGACATTAAGGTCGTTATGGATGACTTTATTCTTAACAAAATAAGGAGCATTGAATATTTTACGAAGGGTTTTGGATTTTAGGGATTGGATAAGAGAGGAATTCGATGGCTTAGTGGATCCCCAAAGCTCTACTCCGTAAGTCCAAATAGGTCATATGATAGCCATGTAGATGAGTCTTTTGTAGTTAATTGGGACCTTAGAGCGTTTTTCTAGTAAGTGTTGAAGTAGTCGAAAAATTGAAATGTCGAGCGGTTTCTTGTCTTCGGGAAAAGAGGGATGAATAGACATTATTATGGTTTACTTGGAAAGATCTATTTGTGAGATAGGATTGAAGGATGAGAAAATATGTAGGGGGTAGGAATTTACGGAGTTTGTAGAGCAAGCCCGGATGCCAGACTCGGTCAAAAGCCACGTCAAGAAAGAAGCCCGAATAATATGACCCACGTTCTAATGCAGAGAAGACTACATTAACCAAACGATGACATTACTGAATGTGGAGTGGGATGCTCGGAATCCAAACTGGTGATCTGGTATGTGATTTGCATCAAGGATGGGGTACAATCATTTAAGGATTAGTTTTTCTAGGATCTTACCCATGCAAGGTAAAAGAGAGATAGGACGATAAGAGGATGGGTATTCCTTTTTTTTTTTGGTATCATTTTTACAATGGATAATTTTCAGAGGTTAGGAAAATATGTAGAGCGGAGTACAGCATTACTTCCGCAAATTTAAAACGACATTACTAAAGTTATGGACTTTTAATAATATAATAATGGAAATAAATAATTATACTTCAATATATATATTTTACTAACAAGGTCGCGGATTTACAGGCCGGCAGGTGGATAGGAGTAAAAAATCCTTGATTTTGCCATCCTTCGCGGAATGAAAAATGGCGGTCCCCCGCCCATGCGGTGTCAGATACTCGTCAAATATCCCTATCCTAATTATACCTGGATAGGCAATATTTAGGATTCTGACTGCAGTATCGTCCGATTAGCAACAGATACAAATTTGAATATGTATAAATGGATTTATATATATATATATATATATATATATATATATATATATATATATATATATATATATATATATATATAGATATATATATATATAGAGAGAGAGAGAGAGAGAGAGAGAGAGATGCATTTAATAAATTTCTAATAGCTAATGCTCCTTGGTTTATTTCGAATCACTCTATACACAATATGAATATTCCCACTGTAAAAGCATATATTCACAGAAAATCCATACATTAGCAAAATCCTTATGTTCTTTCTCTTGCCTTCTCTGTTACGCTGTTACTTGGACTTTCTATAAGAAATTAAAAAGGCAATGTTCTAGAGACCTGCTCAGAAACCATTAATTAGCTCAAAAATGCTGCATTTCTTCATATCGAGGAGGAAACAAATTGAGATAAAATTAGCTGGATGGAATACTGCGAAATGTAACATAAAAGAATAACAATCACGCTTTCATATTTTTATGCATTAACATACATCTTTAAGGGATATTCAATAAAAATTCTATGATTAATTTGTATTCTTTTAGTGATGTTCAGTTCTTTTCATAGCAATATCACAGGCATCCCAATTTGGCAAACAAGCTAAGCGTTCTAAATTCCTACCAAGGAAAAAAAAAGAAGCCACAAAATCCCATTCCTTACACTCCTTCCATTTAAGAAATTAAAGAAGTCACAGAACCATTCAATGCCGAACCTGTACTGTTACAGCATCTTAGCATACTTGTGTGAGAAGCTGACACCGACTTCGTTACAGGATTCAATGGATGATTATTACTGCATGACCGAATACAATAACTAGTCTTTTAAAGTAATAAGGATTTGGTTATGAAATGAAGTTTGAATTTGCAAGTTATGAAGAAGAGAAAAAAATCGGGAAAGAAATGGAAGGTTATTTATGTTATTGCATTAAATTCTTGCAATAAGTTTGTGAGAATGTATTTCAATGAGTTAGAGTATTCTGTTAGAATAAATACAAATTGTATCTAAGTGATAGTAATTCCTTTGCTAATTAAAGGCTAAGTACTAATCTGTTTTATCCACTTATGGTGTGTTAAGTATCCAGCGAGCCGTTAGCACTATCTCCATTCCAAGTTGAGGATAGATAACGGGAAACTCGGTCCGACATCCTGCATTCAGGATTAAGAGGTTCCCTATCGACATTTCCCCGATATAGGATTATGTTGGATTCCCCTCTTCAGGCCCATCAGCGGACCATCCCTAGCCCGGGTACCAACGCCGTTGCAACGGCCAGAGAACACGCATTCCACATTATCCTTACTTACTACTTCTGCAATCGAAAGTACGATTGTAAGTAGACTTGATGTGTATTATAACACTATAAATTTAATTTAAGATTTTTAAATTGACAGGAAGCGAAGTAAACGTTGAAACTTTTGTTATTCGCGCTTATATTTTTTTTTTCATGCACTTGAAGAAGGAAAATACTTTTCAGCCTTTTACGTGTTAGAATTAAATAAATAATTGATGATTTATAATTGACTGGACAAAACTGAACTAACAGCCACGATAAAATTGTAAGCTTCCAGAGATATCTGAAAATAGGCAATTTTTTAGTCGCACTATAAATCGCTGTTTCCTCATGACTTATTCGCAAGCCTATTAGGAAACACGTACATTTATCTTAATATTATCAAGTAATATCATAAACGTTCTAATAAGTAGCTTGTCAAGCGGTGCATGAAAATTGTTTTAACGCATGCAGATAAAACACGCGAAGTCATGTTTTAACAAAAGCTTTATATTGCAGGGTGTATGTACCGCGGCGATGGGTGGATGCGAAAATACTGAATTTAAGGCTTCGCTTCTTAAAAAAATCTTGGAATACTTCATCGGGATGTCAAGTAAACTCTTTGCTCGGTCCGGTTTCCAGACAGAAGAATGTTGCCCTCAATTCCCCCAATTACAGCACTGATTCCTGTCCGGGAAGAAAATTATATGGCGTGACTCCTTAGGGAACCATATAATGAGAACAAAGCCAAACAAGGCGCCGAAGAAGGTGACGAGGACACGACAAAGGGCAGAGAAAACCTATTCTTGGAAATAGCACCCTCCGTCATAACAGCAATCCACTTGATAGAAAATAGAAGTTGAAAATGGTTGAATGGATAATTCTAAGAATGATCTGAAATGGCCAGGGGTGCAGTCAATGATCTCACAAAATAAGAATGTCTTATTTCACTGTGTCTATGTTTCGGCCAAAGATTTAGGCCATCTCCACCTCAGTGTGTGATCATTGACTACATCCCCTTACCATTTCACACCACCCATGATGGGTAATGATCTATAAATAGATATTTGTAAAGGACAAATATTTTTTTTATTCTATCTTTTCTACAGTATGAAAAAAAAATCAAAAGAAGATTTCAACAACAGCAGCCCATGATTCAGTAGCCTCTGAGGAATCATGTGTTTCACGAAACTTGACAAAAAGTAAGATGGAAGATAACTTCCGTCATAACTTCACAATTTGAAAAATTTGAACAAGGAGCGAAAGAATTTTCCTTCCAACTTTACTCAACAGTTTTCATAAGTTACAAATCATCCTAAATTTATCTCTTTATTCGGTCGTAAGTTGTTCCGTAGTTGAGTCAACTATACTGCATGCGAATAGAGACAATGAAAACTTGTCCATGTCAAATGTAACAACAAATATAAAGAAATGAAGTTTTAAGCATGAACGAATTATTTTCCTAAACCTCTGCCTTGAACCAAAAATCAAAATTAAAGAGATAAGTTCAATTATTCTGAACAATTGACTCATTCTTGATATAACTCAGATCTTTCGCATAATTTTTCTGTTGCTTTGCATTTCCATATACAGATAACTTTCCACTTTATCTTTGTATAGCATTCTCAATCCCATCCGAAAATCAATAAAAACTACTACAAAAAAGAGTAGGGTAAACCGGAGGAACGGCGACACCCCGGGTAATGCCGACACTGCAGTTCTAGCCATCCGCTGCAGGGATATTTGTGAAGTGCTAGCGCTGCAACCATGCGGACATCGCCGTAACTAACGCCCCGTGTGTCTCTGTCGTTTAGGTAAACAAGTTGTGCTGTGAGTTGAAATTAAAAGTTTTTGCTGATTTCGTTGTAATATTTCCTTAGCACTTCATAGAAGGTACATGTAATTATAAGTTTGTAATCGTAAGTAAGATTATATAAGTTATAAAGCACGATATTTAGCGAGTAGTTTAGTATAGTTTTTGTTTCGGTTCGGTCACTAACCTGCCCTCATAACCTGTTTAGACGCCGTCTTGTCTTGCCGGGGTAATGCCAACATCCCTAGCGGGGGCTATTCCGACATGTCGGTATTGCCCCGGTTCATTTTGAATGGGATTGGCTAACGCGTTTTTGTTAATTTATATTTAGATGGTGCGTTCTAAAAAAAGATTAAGAAAGAAAACTACAAATCATCCAAATTTGAACATAACTGGCATATATAAAAGCCCTGAAGCTGGAACATCTTCAAACAGTGTGCATGATATGCCGACAAATGCAGAAAAAAGTCTACGTCCTGACCTGCTTGGTTTTAAACAACAGCTTTCAATAAAATCTCCTGTAGGCCTACAACAACCTAACAATCAACTCAAAACCAAAGGCAGACCTAAACAGCACTCAACTATTGTCACTGCTATGCCTATGAAAGCTGTATTACAAGAAGCGAAGAAGGTCAAAAAGGAGAAAGGGGTAAAGGCCAAGATAGCACTTAAAAAACTCCTCGAAAATCCTAAAGTGCTCACAAAAGAAAAAAAATCAAGAAGGAAAAAGTAGATGAAAATGTAAATACCTGTGAAAATAACTCAAAAAAGTGAAATGTTAATAATCAAATAAAAAAAGTAAAGAAAACATGCAGACGACAAATATCTTTATCAGAGTCTTCATCTGAAGATGACATTGATGAGTCGAAGCTATGTGACGATGACGAGATGGATGACATGGTAAATTTACTCGGAGAAGACTCGAAAATGTGTTTAGTGTGTGGAGAATTTGGAGGTAACGAACTTTGGTTTAGGTGTGTCGTTTGTGGATTGTGGCCACACGCTGATTGTAGCGGATTTGATTCTGCGAAAAACTATACTTGCGACCATTGCATTAAAAAATAATTTGTCTTTTAATCTAGCTTAGATATACATTTTATTACAAAATATGTTTACTCAAAGTTTGGATTTGTTGTAAATACTTTTTTACTCCTAATAATAATTTCCTCAATATTTGCACATTTATTTTACTAACTGTTCAACACTTTATTGTAAACGTTACATGTACAATAAAAAACTTTTTTAAAATTATAACAGCATTTAATTTGCCTTCTACAACCTATGTTGGCATTACCCCAAAGGTATGTCGGAATTACCCTGGTTCATGGGGCAATTCCGACAGGTGGTCATATTTTACAAACAATTATTTACAAAAAAAATGTGAAGTTGTTTAAGCATATGCATATAAGAAATCGGTAGGCCACATTTTGATGTAGTTATGTGTTTTATTTTGTATTTATATCTCTTTAAATACAAAATATAAAAATAAAAAACCCTTAAGGTGTCGCCAATTCCCCGGTTTACCCTATGTATATTTGTACATTGCTGCTACTAACATAGTAAGAATACATTACCACAATATTTAATTAAAACAATTATTGGTCAAACACAACACTCAATTACCACAGATTGCCAAAGGAGTAGAGTTTCTTAACACGAGTCCTTGGGAAATCATAAACATCGATCTGACTGCAATATTCTAGAATCAAGAATTTTATTCGACTAGTTGTTTTATTCCAAACATGCTATGTGATGTACTTTTTACAGATCAGCTCAAATTGATTAACTCTTGTATCTTGGCACTAGTAGACTTAACATTGTTTTCCATTATAGTTTATGAGAATTCAATCATCGGTAGAAATAATAGATCGTAATTTTTAAATAAAAAATTTGCTTTGAAAACTGGTTTGCCGAATCCAATAGACTTAAAATAAGTCTTTCCTAAATCCTAGGAATGAGTAATAAATTTTTAGAAGCCCCTAAATCAGTTTTGATCGTGCTACGATTATTTTCACAAGGCTGTCAATCGAAATAAACAAAACCAATATAATAATTGGTTATAACTATAAATTTTTAAAATTGACATTTTAACATTTTTCACTAGTTTAGTCAAGCAATGGTTTATGATCCCGAAACTTCGAGTTCAGAATCGATATAAAGCCATGAGTGGCAAAATGTCGAGTTGAAAAAAAATTGCTTGACGAAAATACCATTTAACAAACGGTAGACGACTTGTAGGAAATAATTACATTAATTGTGACATTGAACGATGTAACACAGATATATAAAGTGACTTTCTTATATGTACTAAAGAGGTGAACTTATTAACTTTGGAATAACATTATATGTTAGTGACTAGTCCAGAACTTAGAGACTAATCTCTTTACATACTATAGTCTAACCATACATTATCATATCAACTCACTATAATCTCTGGATTCCCGCGATATATCTTAGAGCTGATATATATATATATATATATATATATATATATATATATATATATATATATATATATATATATATATATATATATATATATTGATAGATTAAAATACTCAATTGTTGAAATAAAAACTAAACTCAGTTTCTCTGTTAAACAATAAACGACATTGAAGTGAATATTTCACACTCTATTTACCAAACTATTTTCATTAAACTGCTTGATATACTGAGAGTAGTGTTAGTGTTCAACATAAAACTTTTTTTCTAAACTCCATTTCTTTAAAAAATGTTTGATAATAAAAAGTCAATTATTCATTAGGAGTTGACGCCTTGATTTTTGCCGTCATTGATTTTTGACGCCTCAATTATCAATCAATCTACTTTGCTGTATCAAAAAGCGGACGAATATATGATAAGATGAACTTAATAACAAGAAAAATTTAAATCGAGCATTTTTTTCATGATTATATATCATTAGTCATAATTAGAATAAAGTTTAATGGGATAAGGGCTCTGAAGAGTTTTAGCCGATCTTCTGAATAGCAATTAACAGTATGCTCGCCTGACCATTAGGCATCGCTCCAGGCCCCAAAAGGGAGATAATAAAACACAACCGTTATTTGATAAGAGAACTTGGAACGGGTTACACGCACATACAAAATGCAGCCAGTGACAAACGGTAATAGAGGTGTCAGGAACACTATTTATTGCACTCCCTTTCACAGTTTCGCCGTTCAGCCAAACGAACCAAAACAACAGCCGTTTGGAATTATGCATTAGGCTCGAAGCGTCTCGAGAATTCAATAGAAAGGTAAATAATTCATAGAATAATACATTATATTATACACTAATATTAAAACAGGCTGTAGCAGTTGAAAAAACATCAGAACTGGCAACAACTTCAATTAGAATCGAATAGAAAAAATGAAAAATTAGGTATCGTAACAAACGAAAATAAATTATACAGATCAGATTATATCACATCTTAGAGAAAATTAAATTAATAGGAGTATTTAATAAATATTATAAATTTTAGTCACCCGGGTATATATTTGTTGAACAATTATAGTGTAACGAATTGGAGTGGAAAATTAAAACAATTAAATTGAAAATGATCAAAAGGTTTTAATTATTTCATAATTTAGTAAAAATCAATTAATATTGAAATCACTCGTAATTTTTTTTTCCGGATAGAAGCAATAAATATTTTTCTTTTTAAGGGTCACTTATGGTGTAGTATTTAGCTATTCATTTCATGCTTCCATGAACCATTTTCCTGCACTATTACTAGGAAAACGGTTGTGCAGGAAGGTTTTTGCCCGAGATCACTCTCAACACTCCAATGAATGGTATCTTCTTAATAGAGGCTGGAGGAGTCACCGTAGGATCTGCAGCCACCCCCTCAGGGTCTATCCGTGGATATTGACAGATTACATAATTTATTTTCCAACTCACACTGAGCTATCTATATGTCCTGGCTATCTTAGCCTAATGTATTTCATTGCAGTATATATCTAACAGTCTCAGTCTCAGGCAAAACCACACAAATTTGACAACATAGGCCAGCAAGTCTTATAAGATATTTTATTCTTTTAGACAATAACCGAAACTTGAGGGAAGTTTCAGGTTTGCAAAGTTGGCTTGCAATTTCTGCTGTTAATTTTTTTTTAATTGAACTTGATAAATACTATGTTATCATCATCTTTCATAAAGTTTTCTGTTTATGTTCCTATTAAAACTGGATCATAATATATATATATATATATATATATGGTAACTGAAAAACCCTTACATCTGTAACGGTTTCAAGGCGCTGATTTTAAAATCAATCTAGTTTTCTGAATACTGAGCTGGTTTTACGACGAAAGCCTGTTCATTCACACGGTTCAGTAGTTTTTTTTTTAGTTGAATCATAAATCATTTTTTTCAAATTAAAAGAATATTTGCAGTATATATATACAATACATAAATATATAGCATATATATTATACATTTTATCATAAGTCATCTGGAAATAATAAACCATTCGAACTAAAAAAGCCCGTTGGCTTTCACCAACTCCATTGACTTATACATAGCCCTCGTTATGGTGGAAATTATAAATAGATAATGCCTTCCCCTTCGATAGGGAGCGGGATGCTTAGCCTCATACAAGAGTTACTGGCTAGCAAACATCGGAGGATGTGAATTAATCATTCAAGTATAATGGGAAGGAGGTGCGCCTATGGCTGAGCTTAATAAGTAAGCAGGCATTACCTCGGTTCGGATAAAATAAACATACTAATAAATCTTGGCAAACAGCTGCTTCCTACGTCTGATATAAAATAGAGGATACACGTGAATGGCAAGGCTATAATTGGGAGCAAAATAACTACCTAAGGATGATATAAAATTAAAATTAAAAAAAAAAAGTAAAGAAATAACAGTAAGCAGGCCTAAACTTCTGTGCGAAAATTAAAAAAATTAATTTTAAGTTTAATCTAATTGACTTTTACATATTAATTAATGAATACATAATAATTAATAATGCATAAATATATCAATGTACTTTTTAAAATATATTTTATAAAGATGTATTCATATTTACTTTTATCAGAATAAATAAACCACAAGCAGAATGTATACCTGAAACAGAATCAAACAAAATTATTACTAAAAAGAAAATAAAAAATTTAGAGGGTATTTAATTAAATTTTAATCTATCAATACAAATATAGGTCAGATGTTTTCAAGTTTTTGAAAGGTTTTTTTCAGACTCCTTTATTTCAAAGTGCATATATATATATACATATACATATGTATACTAGTGTTTAAATTTTGCCTTTCTTTACTTTGTGATATCAATTTTTTTTTAAAAGCTCCCACGATAGCCGAGCGTTCTAACACTTTTGTTTCAAAATCTCTGTTAATTCATCAAATATTCACATACAATATATATAAGAATATATACATCAATAATTACAATTTACTTGTACTACCACTCGTTCTAAAACATGGGCTTCATGCTTTTATATTTTAAGATAAAATTTGTAATATTAGTTACTTACATTTTTAACAGTAAAATAAAGATATTTCACGACAATAAATAATTAATTTTACAAAACGTCAGTTACTGAAATATTCAGATCGATAAGTACTAACCAATAACTCATATTTAATTTTCGAAACGATTATGCAACTCTTCCATTTGAGGAAAGGTTAGGGCCTAACATCTTAACATCTGCTGGCCACTTTAAGGAACGCCTACACACGACCCCATATTCGCGATCTACTCACCATCCAGTATTCATACTTAAGCCCCTCAAACACTGAAGAGCCCATCTCCATGAAACGTGTTGGCTTTCTATTAGGCCCTTGCTGGAATAAATCTCTCAGAGGGTTTACTTGAGATGAATACCCGAAGGTATTGGATAAGGATGTATTGGCGCAGAGCAGCGTATCCATTGCAAGGGAGCCTAGCGGAGCGCGGCGTTTGCAAGTAATTAGGTGCTACAAGGTTGTCCGAGTTAATTAACTAACTAATTGAATTAATAGTCCCAATGCCTTGCATAAATGGGTTCTCTGTGCTCCTTGTAGTTCGAAATTACAATACATAGAGATGGAGCAAGGTGGTTGGAATCCAATACTGGCGTAAATTATGGAAACATGTAATTAGTACGTACAAGCTCAAATGAAATTTTAAAAAAACGGTGCAGATAAAAACAATCTACAGTAGTACATCTCCTTGCCACTCATAATATCAAAAATAATTCTCCAAATAATTCTTACAATATGTACAAGGTGTTGTGTTTCATACAAAATTCGGTTCTTAGTAATCAAATAAATATAAGATTTCTTAATCTGCGAGTTGTTTCCGTTGATATAAAACTATAAAAATACAAAATTTTAAAAAAAATCGTTAGTATTAAATACATTTTTGTACCAAAAAATGTCTATCTAACTGGAAAATAGATGAATAAATAATTCTAATAATCGATTGAACCTCCAAATTCAGTCAATGACTACATGAAATAAGAAAAACTAATTTTATTGCGCCAACACTTCGTTGGCACAATAAAATAGATTTTGATGATTTCGTGTCGTCATTGACAGAACCCCCTGATAAATTGCATTCCTCATAAAAAATTGTCTAAATTTTAACTTTAGCACAACTTTCAGTTTATTTCCGATTCCAGTTAATATTGAAGCCTAAATTTAATGCGTTATAACTTTTTAGATAAAAGTCTTACGCCATTCTCTGAACGAAATCTGTAATGTTAATTTTTTTTAAGTTATATTTGTTTGGAGCATAAAGTAGTACTTCCAGTATTACAATTTCAACTAAGTATTATACATGAGATTTCGTTATTGTGTGTACTAGTTCTATATTTCCATAGATTATATTAGTATATTCTTTATACTAACATAAAAGTCTTATATATTCAATTGGATGTTATGGATAATTTTTAAGTAATATTTTGGATTATTCGAACACTTAATATGAGATTTGAGTGAAGTGATGCAAGAAAAAAAGACAACAACTTTTTAGGACTATCAGTAGTTTTCTTACAGTGTTTTTAAACTGAAGTTAAAACAACCGATTTTTTAAACATTATAATATATGAGGGTAATATTATATTTTATCTTTATTTAAGTAAAAAATATGAAAATTAATAAAATACGACGAAGAGTTCCAATGATGGCAGGAGAACCTCATACATTTTCATTAAAAATCCTCATATAGGGCGGTGTTTGCTGAGCACTAGAAATGAACCAGAAGCCGATGAAATTAATTTATCGGGGCGGTCCGGTGTTCAGTTTTTGCTGGAAAAAGTAGACCCCAGTGAGATATACGGAGCAGTGAGATATTCCTCTCACATATATCTGAGAGGAATTGCAGGTGACAAGGAGGCAAGAAAGATCTTGTGAAATATCAACTGCGCCACGTGGTTTTGAATTATCGTAGCAGGGCAAAATATACATTCGGGAAAGACAAGCACATTTGCGAAGCATTGGGCCCACGCACATCACCGCAGCATTCCTCGAAGCCAGGGTAACGGGACTTCAGCAAGATTTCTGGAGCGGTTCTGCAGCCTTTCAGAATTGCTTCTTCAATAACACAAAATAAGTCTCAAGAAGCGAAAATAAGAAAGAATAAACTAAGGAGTACTTTTATAAAAATATATATCATACAGAAATTAGTAATTAATTAAACATAATATAATAAATACTAATACTATTTGATATTCCATTTCTATGATCTGACATGATGACGTTTTTTTTTAATTACGTCATATTTTGAGTTGTATCTGCTTTATGTTTTATGTTTAAATAATGACATAATTTAAAATAAAAACAGCTTCAAGCTTGTAAAAAAATTTCTCGAATAATAATATATAGTTGAAAAATATATGAGGAAGAAAATGGTCTGGTTGGAGGTCAACAAAAATTAAAGCTTGACATTTGACTCCACCGCAAGCCCTGAAGAAGACCTGCAATGTGGGTCGAAACGTCGGCTTTTCAATAAACAGTACTCCCTACTTAAGAGAATTTTTTTTCACCTCCACCCAGACCACTTTATTCTTCTTTTAAAAATTTTGCTTTACCGATACCAAACAGTTGTATTTTTTTAATTCATCTGTGTAATTAAGACAAGACATCTGGTTTGATAAATACCTCTATTGAAACATTAGGTTTATTAAGTTATGAAATTTTTCTTTTGAAGAAGAGGTTTATTTAATATGAATTAATTCAAAAAGTAAAATGGCGTAATTTGTTCAGCTCCTTATGTTTGGTTAACTTAATTCGTTTTAAATTTTAAAGAATTACTTAGTTTAGAATTGAATAATTGAAGAAGAAGTTCCCGTAAGACTTGAGATAGACGTGAACTGGAGTTAAGACACGAAGCCTGAAAGCTAAGTCTTCCGGCCGGGAACTGTTTAAGATTCCGAGCGGGCGCGGGCAGATGAAGGCTGCACTTAAGGACCGTACTAAATGCCCTCTGCAGCCTTTTTTCTCCTAGCTACCGCCCTTTCGCCCTTGTTACATATCAATAGGTACTGTCTAAATGTTAGTTATCGCCGGCGAAGAAATCGGACTTACCTGTGCAATATTCTTAGTTCTGTTCAAATACTCCCAGTAAGGGCATATTGCCTGCAAATCTCCAGAGAGAATAAAAAGGCTTTGTATTCACCACCGCCCTGGCGATAACTATCAGATTAAGTACCTGATAGGGAAGGCGGCTAACTCCAGTTAAAGTCCGTCTGCAGTTCTAGGTGTCGGCTCGTGGGCTATTAAGTAAAGCCAGAGCTTCAGAAAAATTACTGTAAGTAAGACCCATTTCTAAACATAAATATAAAATAAAAATATCACAATATTACATGTATGTTAATAATTCATATAGTATTTAAAATCAGCTTATATCAACCATCTTGGTGAACACCATGACCACGTCCTCAACTCCTTCTATCTACCTTTTTCATGGTATACCTCCTTGTTTTCTCTCTCTAGCTAGTTGAAAATTAAAATGGACTATCTTTCCTCCTTCATTCTTCTCAGGTTACCTTACCATTACAATATATTTTTCAATGTAATTAGTGGGATGCTTAGTAGGATTTGCATTCGCATTAATTCTTCTTTGTAGACTCAATATAATTTACTTAAATTTTGAAAGTTGAAGTCTACTACTGAAAAAAAAAAACTTCATAAGCCGCGTGGGAGCGATTTTCGGTAGGGGAAAACTTATGAGTTCGCGTCAACGACTTGATGCTATATCCGACTAGACTGGCGACAAGAAGCGACCTGTTTATGATTAACAGTTGTTTTAATCAACTAAGGATAAATGTTAGAATTCGATTGATAAAAGGATAATAATATTTAACTTAAAGGTCGTATACTGATTGTGCATTTCATTCTAATAATAACTTAATTAATTAAAAACTAATTAAACTTTTCGTTTTTACCTAAAATATTGTATTCGTCAGATATGCCTTTATACGAATTTGAAATGTACCAATGGTATTAACTATATTTTATTTTTTGATTATACTTATGTGCATTTTTAGATAATTAAAAAAAAACATTTAATAGTTAAGCATTCAATATAGAATATCGTTTCTGCATAAGAAAGAGTGATTCACTAACGAATAATAAATCAAATTAGAATAGTAATGGAATCTGTATATATTAATTATATCTTAATTGATATATAATAAAGACCGGCCATTTTCCAAAATATCAATATATCTTTTTTCTTTTATAGTATTTTTAAAATTTAAATTATTAGATAACTTATTTAATTAATAAAAATAAGTTATTATATAATTAAATGTATTTATATTTTTATAATATTTTTAATTAAATTTAGAGAAATAAAAAAAATATAGATAATTATTCAATTTCTGTATGAAAGAACGATTTGTTTCAGTATTGAATAAAAAATAAAATATTCACGGTATCTGAAATTTATAGATAGTCTTCAATTCAATTCTTATTTACGTTGAATTCCATTTTTTCTTATCGTGCTTTTATTTTTGTAATTTTCAAACAAAACTCTCAGTATTTTACTGATGAAAAATTAAAAAATAAATAAATTAAAAAAAAATAGATAGGTTTCAATAGGTTTGTTCTTGAAAGCAAGAGAAAATAGTAAAAATAATAAATTATTGAATCTTTTTAGCTTTAATTTTTCCCCCTTTTTTAAAAAATCATTTCTATAAGAACGTCCAGAATAGATCGCTTCCACGGTTTCTTCAAGAAAGAACTTGTCTTTATTAAAGGAAGTATTTGAAAGGAGTTATGGTGGATGTTATGAGGGTCCAATAGGTGCCTACCACAAAGCAATGGTGTCGATAGAGGGCGAGGTATAAAATTGTTTCGTGTTTAGGAATACTAAGAGATGAATGATGGCCCTCTTCCATAGGAAAGTGTCTATATTCCAAGATCCCTTAGATCTTTGTCGGAAGATATATCGGGGATGTTCCGGAATGGTTGTCCTATTTTTATGTCTGAGGCTAAACGATAGGGAATGATGAACCATGAAATGTTTCTGTAAAACTGTACCAGAAAGCTATAAAAGTAGTAAAAAATAAAAAAAAATAGTTCATTACCTTCTACGACACAATGTGGCGAATCCGTCTACGATATTTAAAAAAACACAGAAAAAATGAACAGTTAAATTAGTTGGACCATGAGTTAAAAATATTAATCGCATAAAAATATGTGAAATGAAATTTTCTCTAAGTTGTTTCTTCAAGAAATGAAGAAACGAATTTTAATAGCTTTAGTCCAATAGTAAAACTAGAAAATTGGTTAGATAATTTTTCAAAAATAAATACTATGATTAATATTTCCAATTACATATCAACGCCAATAACAATTTGAAAATTTTTTCTTAAGGCCGTTTTTGTAAATAACAGAGAAATTTTTTTAATAGTTCAAAATTATGGAGAATTTTGGATTCGGTATAGAAATATTATTTATAACTTACCGGAAATTTAAGATTTTAGTTAATAATGACACTGCTTAATTGGGATAATCTAAAAATAACTAATAATTTAAATAGTTTTCTGATTATACAAATGGTCTTGATCGTATTCCCAAACAAGCTTCTTCTGTGCACTTGATAGATATTGGTTTAATGTATTTTATACTCGAATAATATTAGTTTACTTTTTATATATGGGGAAGAAAATAGCCCGGGTGTAAGTTGTGAAATTGCAGTAGTTGCACAATCATAATATATATATATATATATTTTTAAATTATTGTATATTCTTACATATCCCAACTAAATACTATCCTTTGAATTACATAAATTTTAATTTCCAGTTATATTATATTATTAAGTTATAGATAATATTTTTGTACCCCGGGGTAAAGGAAACATTTTTGTAATTCTTGAATTTGTATAATTTTGAACCATTTAAATTTGTTTCTTCGTTCTTCATAGAAACAGCTAAAATTGTTATCGGCATTGATACGCAATTGGAAGTATAGATCATAGTATTTAACTTTAAAAAATTACCTAAAGTATTGGCTATTTTGTGGAAATGGTGTCCTATACTTCCAGAGCACAGATTCAGCTATTAACAAACAAGATATAAGGCATTTATAAGATACATAAATATCTCAATTAACTTATGTTTGCATCATATAAGATAGCTGTTATCTCTTATTTAATTATTGAAAAGATACTTTTATTAACGTCCATTCGTACTTTCGCATAATACATAATTTAAAATATATTGTTATATTAGGAATTTTCATTTAATTTAAAAGAAATGTTGAAATAAATTATATGTTATAATGCAATATACTTATTGAGGAAAGTCTAATAACTTAAAACTTCGAAATGTAGCAGTTTCCGAGCAATTTCCTAATGGAAATATGAGGGAAATGGGTTATGAAGCTACGAGTATGTAGAGCCTTAGAGGTGAGGCAGGAAAGTAACGTTATTAATGCTGGCGACATGGGAGAATTTTCCGAGAGAACCAGCTTACGAAATTATGTAAATTGAATCTAAATAAATATAAAAGGAATCCATAGGTATATAAAGTATAAGCCAGTCCATCGATATCGTTAATATCAAATAAGGGTTTAATGCAGTTGTTGTTTTTGAAAAAAATTAAATAAACTAATCAGTAAAGTGGGCAACCAAGTTAAAAATATTTAATAAAACCATATTTTATTTATATAAAGCCTGTACCATTACAAGTCGAGAACGGTTAGGGGTCCAGAGATGGTAGAGACAGTGCTGTTTCTTGGACTGCGGCTACGCAGGGAGGTGGTTTGTCATAGATTGCGTTCAACCGCCAGATTCCCCCTTTAATTTGGGTGCCAACTCTATAGAGGCTCGGTGAGCCCCAGGAGGGTCCTAGATCCCATGGGATCTATCTCCGACTGCTAACAGATTAAATATAATCTTCCTAGCAGCGAGATTTGTACCTCCCCATCCCATATTTTATTTAATATGGATTTATTTATTATGCTTATGTAATTATTTATACTGAAGTAATTGTAAAGTAACTTATACCGAATCTCTTCACTCCTTCGTACAACTGTAACGGTGTAGTTAGGCGTCGTGACTTCTTTTTTCATATAAGGTTGTAGGAAGTGTTAGTAATTTGCATAATGATAATATTAAATTATGGTGAAAAAACATTTATTTATAAAAAATCCTTCTTTACATCTACCTAAAGTTATATTTTCGTGGAGTAACTCAGTGGTAGACTTGACACAGCTCCCGGGTTCAAATGCGACTGTGGCAGATAATTTATTTAAACTGTCAAAAGCCGGGGGGCCCTGTGGAATCTTGAGACCCTGCTGGGGCTTACCCAGCCTTTATAAAGTGGGGGGAAATACCCTTAATTGGGGGGAAATCTAGTGGTTCAGTGCGATCTAGGATAAAATCACCTCCCTACACAACCTAGAAACTGTACAGTCTCTACCACGTACTCAAGACTCTTCATGTTTGCAGTGTTACAGATTGTTCAAGTTTCATTTTAGACGAAGTTTTCGCATAATATGTCTTACATATATATATTTGAGGGCACGGAGTTGTGGTATAATGATAGTTAAAATAATTTAGGCCTTACAGAAAATTAATATCTTATTAAAATCACTTGACACATAAACTGGGCTTTCGACTCTAATGAAATACTAGAAATCGACTAAATTTTCGAAACGCAAATTGATCTCTTATGAAGTTTGTGAAGGGCAGAGATATCTGATTATAACAAAAATGCCGCTGAAAATATTTTCCCATGAGAATACTCGTTAGCTGATATTTCCCAATTACCCGCTCATCGTTATATAGCTCCCTAAAATTCCACCGGGTTTTGTAGAACACAGTGAAACATAATTTTTTTTCCCTAGCCGTTTATTAAAATTAACGACTATCTCTCTCTGTTTGTCCACTACACACTATATCTTTTAACCCACCATCAAGGCTCATTTGTTTAATACAATGATCCTAGTTGTTTCAAATACCCTGCCAAAATTTTTTGCCACCGTAAAACTGTATTTATTGTAACAGTATATATATATTTTATTTTATTTTGAATGATGTATTATTTTTAAAATAATCAGCTATTTTCGAAAATCTGATATCGATTATGTTGTGCTGAATTTCAGATTAATTTGAAACGGGTTGATTGATTGACAAATAATGGAAAAGTCGGTGGATGCCGTTTGTTCGGTTGTTCATTTAACGTCACTTTTTCCTGCAATGGCTAATCTGACGGTGCTTCAGTGCATAAAAATTAGTATTCCTAAGTTTTTCCTGTTCATGTAAAATTAGAATATGTATCTTTAACGAGTATCGGATGGCCATGGTCCCTTCCAAAGGGAGGCATAACTAAGGATTTTCTACTTCTTTTAAAAAATCCTAGGTCACCTACCAGGCTACGAAACCGCGATTATGGGTATACTAGGTTCTTATGCTAACCGCTATCCAACAGGCCACGCCGAAAAGTCTGTTAGCATTAATTAATTTTTGTAGAGTATTTTTTAACGAAAGAAAAAGGAGTAATTATTCCGCAGGTTAGCTTCGAGTTGAGTTACAATAAGTTTTAAACTTTTCATTCAATTCCCTTTTATTATTTTCCAAAAATACAATTATCATGAGCTTTAGTATGGAAAAGCAAAAGTAATTATGGCAAACATAATTCGGTAATCATTTCATTTAGTAATGAACGTTTGAACAAACTATGTCATCTGTACTTAAAAATGTTAGTTAAAGCAGTTATTTCTTGATGAAATTACTATTGAAATTTACTCCTTACCCATAATTACATTCTATTTTCGTACTTACAATGACAACTTGTGTTTTTGGAAAATATTAATTTTTTTTTTAAATTATTTTATTGAGTTGTACAACTGTTAATATGCACAACTATATATTTACAGTTGTAAATCTAGTACAATTGCTATTAGAATAAATAATACATGATAGGTCATGTAGCGACACTACTCACTAGCAGCACTCTAATAAAATTTCTATAATAGAAGGTCCCGAGGTCATCTTCTCTTCAGACGCCTAGGAGGATTGTCCGGGATGGAATTGGATGCAAGGATGGAAACTAATGGATTTGGATGGGTCGGAAGTTTAGTATGGAATGATAGGTATCTGGAATGGGCTAAATCGGTAACATATGGAACGTTAAGGTCATTATGGATGGTTTTGTTTGTGACAAAATAAGGAGCGTTTAGGATTTTGCGAAGGATTTTGGACTGCAAGGATTGGATACGAGAGGAATTCGATGGTTTGGTGGAGCGCCATAGATCAATTCCGAGAGTCCATATAGGTCTTATAACAGTCACATAAATAAGTCTTTTGTAATTGATTTGCAGCTTTGAGCGTTTGTCTAACATGTGTTGAATTAGACGGAAGCGTCTAGCTGTTTCTAGTCTTTTCAGTCTTGTTTGAGGGTTCCAAGTAAGACGTTTGTCTATGTTGAGTCCCAGGTAGCGAATCTGTTCAACAGGGATAAGGGGAGTACTATTGAAGAATACAGTAGGACAGGAAGTCATGGGTTTACGGCGAAGGGTAAAGGTAATTATTAAAAATGAAACGAATAAACAGTTAAAAACTCGTAATTCAACTCGAAGCAACAACCTGCGGAACAGATACTGAAAAATGAAACTTTATAGATGATAGTTGGAAGCAGCAGCAGAAAATTGATAGTTTGCAGGATAGTATGAGATCAATAAAATGCATGTATGGAATAAAAATGATATTAACTAGGGAGGACAATGGAAACGACTTTATATCTTATTCTGTCGACAAGAACAGTTATGTGAATAATAGGTGCCAAGACGAAAATATGAAAATGTCAACGTCTCGTTTGTAGTTTTTCTAACTTTTCTCAGAGTTCGATAAATTTCTAATAAATAATCACTAAATCAATATAATATACTACTATACTAGTTAATTACCAACAGTAATATTATATTCTCCATAAACTATAAATAGATGTATTCCATTATCGACTTTTTCCCAGAATTCTCCACTGGAGGTTCCGAGTGTTTCATGTCTTCCAATATTAGACGTCTAAGTGATTACGTTCTAGTGCGGACAACTGTCAAACAGTCTTGTGCGTTGATCGGATTCTGTCGGCAACTAAATTAGATACCCAACTTAACTTAGAGGTTTGTGATAGTCACTTCTCTCTCTTGGTGGAGCTTATCAGCTTTGATAGTTGAGAATAATCGTTATTTTCTATCTATAAATGTTTAAAATATTGATATATGCTGAATGAATATGGTTTAACAAAATAAGATAACTTGTTTCATCAACAGACTTCAGTTTTTACATTTTTTTTCGAGATACTGTTTAATATAAAGTAGTAGTGATATATAAGGTTATAAATTATTTAATAATCGTGCTTACAATGAGCTTCCCGATATAAGAAACGGAATACTGAAGAAGTTGGCGTAGGCAAATCCATTGTTGAACCCTCCCGAAGGGATATGAATCGGTTTCAACCCTCTCGAAATCATATTGTGCAAGGCAGCCATATAAAAGTTTAGTAGACTGACATTAAATACCACCGGCGCATGAATAATCGGACAAAGCAGTCATAATTCTGAAGCCAGAGCTAATTCGGGAATATTGAGTTATTCATCAAATAGGATAGAGGCATAAAACTGCCGCGCACTTTATTTTATTTATTAATAACAACTCCAATAAATAAAATGAGGCAGAATAGTTCCGTGACAGAAAATCTATTTTATGTTCGTTTAGTTATGGGAGAATCCTGAGGTTATTAAAAATCTTCTGACACCACGTCTATAAAATTTGTATCTGATCCATAAAAACAATAGTGGATAATGGAAAAAAAGGACACATGAGTTCAGTCCTGGGCAGATCCACATTCTTTTCATGTACCAGACCAAGGAGAATATATTAACATTTAACCCAAACCACTGATATCTCTTTTAATTTCATTATTTATGAAATTAACTTTGCGAATTCCTGAGAATTTTGACCTTGTTTTGTCCAGCTTGAGCTTTTTAAGATTTTAAAATATTGTGGAAGCTTAGGATTTTTTGTAAGTTATTTTATCAGCTGAGTATTAAGATTTTCGTTTACACCATTATAATATCAGATCCCTTTACTTTCCTTTAAATATAAATTTACATGGGTAAAAATTTATCACGTTAAAATATCGCTCATTTAAAAGAATAACGATCTAACTAAAAAATTGGCACTTTTTAGTTAGGCATATAAAAGGTTGAAGCTTTTCAATTCAGGAACGACATACCTGATATTCCATTTCCAACATATTTGTTTTTAATAAAGTCATATTTTGAGTTGCATCATGTTTGAATATCAAGTTTTATAGGAATAGTGATATAAGTTAAAATAAAAAAGTTTCAAGCTTTTAAAAATTTTGTAATAATTAATAAAATAATTTCAATACCATCAGTAGAATAGGAATTTTTCAGTTTACCGATAACCAAATTTTATTTTTTTAATTCATTTAATTTAATTTCGACATGGAACTTTCGAATACCTATATTGAAAAATTAGGTTGTTTGAGTTATGACCATGTTCCTTTGAATGAGCGATATGGGATTTTCATTAATAAATAGTCAAATTTTGTCAACAAATTTCTTTCGTTATTATTTTTTAAAAGTGTATAAACTTCCTTCTCTATCTTTTATTCTTTTATCAATTCTACCTTGGTGTGTAGAGATTTTTTGCACAAAGAGCGTATATATAAACGTGAAAATTTATATGTAATCTATGTAATAAATGAGGAAGGGTTATTTTATACTATTCTGTAATTTGACAATGAATTCAAATATCGTAAGTATCATTTCAAATACCGAGACTACAGTTTCTCCGCATTTGATACCTATATGTCACAGACCACCAAGGTTCGGGTATAACAATAGATAGGATTCGATGGTAGGATTGCTCTATCGCCTAACGACATCGTTACGTTGTGTGTTGGACCCAGGAAACACTTGTTTACATGTCGGAGCACAAACAGTGAGAGAGAGTGAGAGCTGGATGTCTCCTGGGCCGCTCGTGAAATTGCTGATTATTTGTAACTCGTAGCACGAATTTCCTTTGTCAACATCAAATATACCAAAAGATCAAAATATACTCAATTTTGCTAATGATTAATTTAATTGCTAATAATTAATTTTAAATTAATTGCTGGGTGACCTGTGATCTAGTGGTTAGCGCAACAAACTACTAAGCCCAAGATCGCGAGTTTGTATCCCGGCAGGTAGCCCTAGGATTTTTTAAACGGAGTAGAAAATCCTTAATTAGGCCGACCTTCGGAAGGGTCTTTAAACGGGGGTCCCGAGCCTATGCGATGTAAGGTACTCAATAAAAATCACTATTCTAAGTAAACCCGGATAGGCAAATTTAGAGCTCCCAATGTAGCATCGCCCGATTAGCCATAGCAGCGAAAAGTGACGTTAAATGAGCAACAAGCAACTGAATTTTGCTTATAACTTTATATGGAGAGCGGAGTGGCTTAATAGCAGAGCACTGAGTTGCCGTGCCTAAGATTCTAGGTTAAAATCCTGTTCGCTAGCAGTCATTATAAGCTAATACATCATAATCTATTAGCGACCATAGATGGACCTTGGATCCTTTGGGATCTAGGATTCTTACCCAGACTTTGTAAAGTGTGGGTACCCAAAATAAGGGGGGATCTGACGGATGACCGTGATTTAGGACAAATCACTTTCCAGCTGAAATTTTGTCAAAGAAACAGTACAGTCTGCCACCCAATATCGGTCATGAGAAGAATGGTAAAAGTTTTTTTTTCGATAACATTCAATAAAACTGCAATGTACACCTGAACCGAATTCTAAACCTAAACTGCTCTAAGAGATTTGTATTGTTCTGTCATCTAAAAAATACTATTTGACATATTACGTAATGCTGAACACTTAGATAAAAATATTCACTCATCCACATATTGTCGTACCTTAACCAAATGTTGCTTTTATGGGGTTTTGTTACATTTTTATTACCTATGATACGAAGAAATGATCATACTAACATAATTAAACAACCATAACCATTTAAAAAAAAAAAAGTACCGAACACTGCTTCTCTAGATACCTAATGCTCTAGTATGACAAGGAAGCTGACAATTAAGCAATGAAATACACTCGGGTTAAAAGTTGAAATTCGCAGGCAAAATTATATGAAAGATTTATATTCAGTTTTTTCTAGGATATTTTGAAAGTAAGCGAACTAAACAATCTTCAAAATACCAGCTATTAATTTTAAAGGGTGATTTGCATTAACCTAAAAGGCTAAGAGATAAATCGGCTGTCTTCATAAACGGAGTTGAATTATTTTTCGCCACATCTGTCCATGATTTGCAAACGACCGTTTAAAATTGCTACAACGCCTAACTAATGCAGATATATTAGTTGCTTCATAGCTTTACACTTCTCAGAAAAAATATTTAACACGGGCGGGATCCTAACTATACAACATAAACAATACCTTGAGTTATATAGATATATAACATGCGATTGAGGGACTAAGGTAAGTTTAATAATGTATCCGTAGACTGTTATCAGTGACACAATAACCTGTAGTAGTAAATAAAAATAATATAAAAATATTAATTCTGATACTATTTTGATATTCACCTACATTTAATTATCACTTATTTTTTATATCATTAATGTATCTTAAATAAATTGTCAAAACATCTAAAAAAAAAAAAGTGGATAAAAATTTATTTTTAAGTTTAAATATAAATAATTGTGTTGTCAAATATATTTAAAAAGTTTATAAAACCAGCAATTATACACATTATCATTGGTAAATTTAAGCTATTTAAAAAAAACGTTGATATTTTAGGTTTGTAAAAACGTTTGATCATTTAATTGAACAGAATTGAACTCTAAAAAAAATTCACTGACAATTAAAATCTAAATTTTGTATTCATGAAAACAATTACCCATTACCCAATTAATTCATGAAATTACCAATACTTATTTTCAGTTAAATATTGGAAAATAAAATTTTTTTACAGCTTCTTCTTTCTAACAGGAATTATTTTGTAAATTGATTGAGAAAAAATACCATTTCCGTTATTATTTTATTTCCATTATCATCATTTTATTCAGCGATATTTCTGTAAAAAGCATTTTCATATTTCTTAAAAACACAAAACAGTGTTATCATACCAATTTATTTCAATTGAAGCATAAATTGTTTTAATCGAAAACATGTAAATCAATACATATGCTATATTAAACATTATTTGCAAACATTTTAAAAACGAAACACAACATATTTATTTAACAATTATTAATTACTTGTTATTTAAACAATATATTCAATCGTTACCGAAATTAACTAATCCAATTTAATTTTAGATGTTTTCGGAAATTCCCATTCTAGGTCTAAATGTTCTTGGAATAAGTGAGGAAACTATAGCTAACCACGAAGGGATTCGGCACGCGAGTCTAACTCAATACTATTCACCATTCAAAATTATCAATGACAATTTAGAACTACCAAATTTAGTCATTTCGTTCAACTATTCTAATATCTACAACAAAAGAAAAAAAATCCGTTTTCGTTCCATTACAATGAGATTTCATTTTTTAGAACAATTCACAATTTAGACACAATCGTGATTTAAAGAACCCAGCAAAACCTACTTAAATTGAAAAATAAAGATCATAATTTTAGGATAATAGCTATGATTTAAAATATATTTTTAGTTGATTGATATTTACAGCTTATCTAGAATATAAATAAGAAGCAAGTAGAGATTAATTCATGGAAAATTTCTTTTAGTATGATAACATTCCTTGTTTTAAGGATCTTAGCATTACCTCTAAAACTTTTAAGAAACTTTTAAGGATGAATCTAAAATTTGATATAATATTCATAATTATCGCCTACTAATACCAATAGATCAGCGATTATTTTTATCATACTTTTTGTTAAATGTATAGTTTTCTATTATTATTATTATTAGTAGTAGTAGTAGTAGTAGCAGCAGTATTGGCAGTAGTAGAAGCATAAGGAGTGGTAGTGGAAGTGGTAGTAATAAAAGTAGCAGTTGTAGCAGTAACAATAGTAATACCAGTAGCAGTTCTGGTAGTAGTAGCAGTAGTAACAGCATTAGCAGTTCTGATAGTAGTAACAATAGTAACAGCAGTAGCAGTTCTGATAGTAGTAATAATAGTAACAGCAGTAGAAGTTCTGATAGTAGTAACAATATTAACAGCAGTAGCAGTTCCGATAATTGTAACAATATTAACAGCAGTAGCAGTTCCTATAGTAGTAACAATAGTAACAGCAGTAGCAGTTCTGATAACAGTAACAATATTAACATCAGTAGCAGTTCTGATATTAGTAACAATATTAACAGCAGTAGCAGTTCTGATAGTAGTAACAATAGTAACAGCAGTAGCAGTTCTGATAGTAGTAACAATAGTAACAGCAGTAGCAGTTCTGATAGTAGTAACAATAGTAACAGCAGTAGCAGTTCTGATATTAGTAACAATAGTTACAGCAGTAGCAGTTCTGATAGTAGTAACAATAGTAAAAGCAGTAGCAGTTCTGATAGTAGTAACAATAGTAACATCAGTAGCAGTTCTGATAATAGTAACAATATTAACAGCAGTAGCAGTTCTGATAGTAGTAACAATAGTAACAGCAGTAGATGTTCTGATAGTAGTAACAATAGTAACAGCAGTAGCAGTTCTCAATATGAACAAGGGACCAAGTCAGGCATTGATTCGAAATGAAGTTTTTGCTAATATTACAATTCCATTTTAAGCCAAAACTCCACTTCACTTAGTAGAAGAAACTCATATTAGAGAAAATTCGACTTAACCACATACTCCCAAGTGCTCTATGTTAGTAGGAGAAACTGCCAACAATATGTGCATTCTCAAGAACTAAGATCAACAATGGAAATGTTTGCATTCGTAATAGCACGATTTTAATAATTGGTTCCTCGTAAGACAAATAATAGAAAACATAATTGCATAATATTTTGTCGCTCATAAAACATCCTCTCTGCTGTCTGAAGGTCCTCGTAATCCCAATTCAAATGGACAGAATAGTTATGGAGTCTGGAATTGAAGTAGAATTTCTCATTTGTATCTTAATAAAACAAAGGTTCATAGCGAACCCGAAGGATAGATGCTTACGATGCAAAACCCAAACCCGCCAGATCACTCAACGCTACCTCCAACCTACGCCTCGGTCTACCCCTCAGACCTTTACCAGTCGGCACAACGCGTATCAACATTTTAGGCATTAATTCATAACCGTGCCCAAAAATTTTACAAGCCCATCTTAATCGTCGTGACGCTTTCTCTGGGTCTTATTCTCTTAATAAGGTTTACGAGCAAGGGAAAATTAGTCTCAAAAGGGCACACTTATAGCAGAATCCTATGATTATTTTACAGAAAACTCAGATCTGTGAGAGAATAAGAATTCCTCCACATTTAAACGAGAGAGAGAATAGTTTAATTGTAGGGGTGGCCATCGGGGCGGTGGGGCGGGAAGGAAGATTAAAGCGCGCTGACGGGGACACTTCACACAATTAACCGCCTTCTCTATATCGCTCTCCATGCTGAAATTATTTCGTCCCTATCTGTCCAGGATCGAGCAACCTCTTCATTATTTAACAGTCAGCAAACAATGAAACACTCCTAATAGCTTCCTTTTATATATGTACTTTTTTATAAGCCCTCTCATTTTCCCCATCAGATTTTCAATTCTCATTTTTAACTCCAAAAGATTTTTTTATCATTTTTATTGTAATTTAAAAACCACTATTGTTAATGTATATAAATATCAACGTCTCTACTTCTTGCATGAGCAACAACTACAAAAAGGATCAAACAATGTCACAAACGTATACCTACATTGATAGCCTTCAACACTGCACGAACCCACTATTCAACACACTTCCATGTTCTTCTATGTGAATTTCAACCATTTCATGAGTATTAATATCCCAATAGCAAAAAGCACAAAAAGGCTTATTTATTTACTTCTTGTTGAGAACGTTTTACTTGAGAAAAGAACTTAAGACCTGACTCCCTTAACGATTTCGGAAGTCTTCAATAAATAGAAGATATTCATGTATGATACGGAAAAGTATAAGTTTTACAATATAAATGCATGGTTATATACTTTAGATACTTTATACATTATACCGTTTAGTCATAGAACAGAGAGGGGGATCTTGATCCAATCATGATGACTTAAAGTTAGTAGTTAGTCGGAAAGGATGTTGAGAAATCAGCCACCTACCCCTGAGTTATACCAAACAACACTAAAGAGAACGAAGGGAGGAAACCGACTAGAATGGGACTATACTCCCTCTAAAGAAAAATCGTTCTATCCCCCCAAGACACAAAAAAAATTAATAATAATCTGTAGTAAAATAACTGGAAAGGCTGTAAAATACCTTCCATCCTTTATATATTCTGATACCCCGGCTTTCATAAAAAGTTTTTCTATGAAGGACTGCAAGTCTAGCTAAGAGCACCAACGGACGTACTAACTGAACAGACTTCAAAACTGACGAAACCTCTACTTCGATAAAGATGTTACTGATGACTAATGAAATTAAATATAACGAAAATAAATTGAGATAGGTTTACAATCCCATCGATAATTTTCATTATTTTATAATATTAAAATAATATTTTGTAGTAATCATTTTATAATCCGTCAATAAAAGTTTATTCTTGTACTGAGAGAGAAGTTGTACCAAACGTGAATTCACTTACCTTCGTGAATTTGATGAAGTTAGGCCAGTGGTCACTTCAGAACGCTTACTCCAACAGTAGCAGCAGCACACAACAGCCTAACAACTTTCCCTTTTAAAAAAAGTGAAAAAGCGAATGGAAAGTCGAGTAATTTCACACTAGATTATTTAATTTGATCTAAATCGAAAAAACTTAAAACTATTTAAACAGTGGAAATCCGTTAATTATTTCAGAAGTGATAAGGAGAAAACTAAAGGCCGAAACATTTTCACATTTGTTGTTTCCATTAATCTATCAGCTAATAGTATACAGATTATAATTATAATAAAGATAAAAGAATGATAATTTGGCCTATTCAATTACAATTCAACTATTCGATATTTTTAAGGAACAAATTGATTATGGAAAAACAATACAACCTAATAATGATTGTTGTGGATATAAAATAATATATAATTTTATCTTTAAATCCCGACGTTCTCCGGCCGGAAGGGGCTAGGGTCGAGGATAAAAGAAATAGCAGAGCAATCACCTGCCTTTGTGCGAGGCTAAGGCGAAGGGTTGTAGCGTGGAGCGAGGCCACTCCAATTGGAGACTAAGACTTCACTCCAAATGGAAGAAAGGTCATTTTGTATGTAGATAATGTGGTCAGAAAGAACACTAAATCGCTGGATTACAGACATAAGTGAATATTAGAATGATTCGGGACATAGAAGTTGCAAAACATAAAATAGCGATTTTTGTTTCAAACTATTTAAAAAAAAAAAAATTGTCAATAAGACAATAAATATTAGCTTGAATTAGATTTTTTTAAAATGTCTTCAAGCCTCATATAATCCATTTAAATTATTAGTTACATCAGCACTTTGAAAAAAGATATAAGTAACACAAATAAAAACAAAATAAACGAAAATCTAATGCTACCTAAGCATAATAATTTTAATACACAATCTACTATTATTATTATTTTACTTTACATTAACACCTGCGTATTTTCCCATCCAGAAAATTCGATCTCTGCGTAAGTATTTTTTTTTCCTTCTTTTGCAGGAATATGGAATATATTGTCTTTGAAATTATTAATAGTTTCTGAGCAGGTAACTAGGTCATTGTCTATATTTTTATACTTCCCCTAGCAAGTCCAGGTAACAGGTAGTAGAAAAGACAAAGAATAAGTGGATTTTGTACAGATTGCGTAGCAAAGAAAACCATTGATTGAAACTATATGGTGCTATTTTGAATAAACAATGTCCCCAAAAGGTAATAATAGAGTATTGCTATGGCCGAAATTTATCAATATTGATTACGGCGAAAGTCTGAATTTATAATTCCTAATGAAAACTGATAAAACGATAATGAGAGGTTTTGTCAGGTTACCTTCAAGAGAAATAAAAAAGTGCGGATCTTAGATTTGACTTAGATTTTGATGTATGGCGACCTTAGGAGTTGGCCATCTTATCATTTATGTCACAAGATCAATGGGACTTCATGAATCACCAGCGTGAGGACTTCCCTGCCTGTCTGTTATCACTCAGTTCTCCTCGAGGTTCATCCGCCCCGCCCGTCTCATTTCTTTTCGAAATATATTGACTCCCAGGACACCGTCAGTGGTTTTGTCACTTATATTCTATTCTTCAACTCATACTCATACTCATAAACAACAAAAACAGCTAATAAAACTGTCAGTAATCAAAATTAATAAGAAAAACATTAAGTATAAGAGGTAACGTAAATCTCCGAGCAACTCCTATTCTAGACATCATAACCATCTACTCAACCCATTTTACAGCACAATATATTACATTAATTACCATAAATGGAACCATATATAAGAACGATTGAGTATTAAAAAAAATAATAAAAATTTGAGGAAATAAGGAAGTATAAATGCACATATGAATAAATATATTAAAGCGCACATGCGATCGTTCACAATAAATTCAAATATTTGAAATTGATAAAAATAAATTTAAAATGATTTAATTATCAAAAAATGGATTTTTAAAAAAGGACATATTAAGTAATAATTTCATAATCATGTAATTTTTTTAATTGATCTTAAACGCAAAATTAAAAAAAACAACGTAAAATTATTTAAAAACATAAAATTGAAAAATGTCTACAGTTGAATTCGTAAAGTATTCAATACTCAATATTTGAAAAAAATATTAAATATTGTACACTTTTATTTTTATTAAGTCAACCTTACCCATCAAAATATTTTCTGATACCACATTTTGATTATTTTTTAAAAATATAGAAAAAAAAAATTTTTGAATTGAAAAGTCAGGAATAATGGATCGTTTCAAAAATTAAAAATTTAGGAGAAAATATGGTCCGAGTGGAGGTCAAAGAAAAAATTTCTTAAATATTGATTAGTAGAAACCGAAATTTCGATCCACAGATCTTCTTCAGGGCAGGATTGATAAGATACAAAAATATTAAAATAAAAGAGAGAAAAATTGTGTAGAAAAAACTGATAAAATAATATTAAAAAATAAAACTATTGGAGTAAACCAGATACAAAAGTAGGGACGATTTATTTCATAATTTAAATCATCCCTACTTTTGTCTAAATGTATTTAGAGTAGTTTAAAGTAGGATCCTATGGGATCTAGGACCCTCCTGAGGCTTATTCAGCCTGTATAAAGTTGGTACCCAAAATAGCTGGAAAAATCTGGCGGTAGAGCGTGATCTGAGACAAACCACCTCCCTTCATAAATATTGTCCAAGAAACAATACAGTCTCTACCATGTATTGAACTCCAAACCCTTCACGGGTAGTGGGTTTTTATAGGATAAGAAAGGTGTATAGAATATTATTGAAAAATCAGAAATTCTAGATACTAAGCCTAATTCTGGGAACTTAAAAGATAAAATATTAACGTCTAGAGCGATAGCTAAACTTTCTGTTTAATAAACCGAACATTGAAAAAGCATTGCTGAAATATGCAGAATGCTATTTTTTCTTCTTCTTCTTTTTTTTTTTTTTTTTATAAAAAGCAATTTAGGATGGATTTGGCGACTTTTGTTAACAGGAAACGACTGAATTGTTCAGAACCTAGCTGAGGAATTGAAAGGACTGAATATCCAAGTTGGCCTTAAGGAAAACCAATTATGATTGATTTGGCCCCGAGTCCCGGGAGAGCGTGGCCTAGGGGAAAGGGGAGTCGGTGCCCTTTCGCTGGGCTGGCAGCCAAAGGACTCCATCTACCCTTCCTATTATTGTCTATTCGATTCCATATTGAAAACAATTATTGAAACAAACAATAATCTAAACAAAAAACCGGTATCAGTTCCGCAGGTAGTCAAGTTTAACTTGTAATGTTTTAACCTGTCATTCGTTTCATTTTTAGTATTCTCGATAATAAAAATAATGGTGAGTTTCAGTATGAAAAAGACTGTAACTATGAGGGATGCCTATATTTCGGTAATTACTTCATAAAGAACGTTTGTTAACTTATAGATGATGTAATGGTATAACCTAAACAGAGAGCGACCTGTGGTCTAGTGGTTAGCATAAAAACATAATAAGCCCAAGATCGGCCCTAGGATTTTTTAAAGGGAGGTCCTTCGGAAGGAAAGTTAATAGGGGCCTTTTAACCTTTATGAAGTACGATACTCGTTAAAAATCCCTATCCTAATTAAACCTGAATAGGCAAAATTTTGAAAAAAAAAGTTGAATAAACAAAAAAATAAACCTAAACAGAAAGTGTAAGTCGGTTATTTAATCTATAGACGGTCAATAATAGTTAATATATAAAGTCAATAATAGTTAATATATAAAGTCAATAATAGTTAATATATAGAGTCAATAATAGTTAATATATAGAGTTAATAATAGTTAATATATAAAGTCAATAGTAGTTAATATATAAAGTCAATAATAATGAATATATAAAGTCAATAATAATCAATATATGAAATCAATAGTAATCAAATATAAATTTAATAATAGTCAATATATAAAGTCAATAATAGTCAATATATAAAGTCAATAATTGTTAATATCCAAAGTCAGTGAAAAAATTATTATAATTTTAAAATAGTGATAATATTATTTAATTAAAAATATTAAAAAGGAAACAAATAAAAAGTTTTTACTTGGCTCGAAGCCTGCGGAAAAGATATCTTAAAAACTGAGAATGAGAATAGAATAATTTATTGATATTTACAACTGTAATTATATTACATCAAGTAAATATGCTGTATGAAGAAAGGATATGAATCAATGTTATCAGGAATATTATGGGAAGCAAGTTCAGAGTCTAGCGGATTCAAGTGTGTATGATGCTTTTCATGAAAGGTTAGTTATCTAGTTTGGGTCAAAGCAGCAACATATGGGATATTAAGATCATGATGAATGAGTTTGTTTATGACATAATAAGGAGCATTGAGGATTTTACGAAGGATTTTGGATTGTAAGGATTGGATACGAGATGAATTGGATGGTTTAGTAGAGCCCCAAAGCTCAACTCCGTCAATAGGTCTATTAACTGTCATGTAAATGAGTCTTTTGTAATTAATTGGGAGTACCCATTAATTGGGAGTTTTGAACGTTTGTCCAGTAAATGTTGAAGTAGGCGAATACGTCGAGCAGTTTCTTGTATTTTCAGTCTTGTGTGAGGATCCTTAAAAACTAGTAAATTAAATGCTATGTATATAATTTTCAGTTTTCATTATATGAACTGACCAAAATGAAAACAACATATTTCCAATGCTTCTTAACTAGCCTATGTTTAAACACAATAACTCGAATTAATAAAACAAAGCGTCACTGGTAACCCTTTGAGCTCCAGAATGCTTAGAAAAAAGAACAAAAACTAGAATGATTAGAATAGATTGAGGTGTAGTTAGTTATTTTGAAGAACAATGCAGTCCTAATAAACAAACAGAGTATTTCTTGAGGGTGATATTATTGTACGTAAATGTTAATTTATAACGAGTTACTGTTCATTAGGAACAGTTTTAATTCTGCGTGCTCTAAGGGGAACCGTTGGTTTGTTTTAGTTTTACAAAATATTCAAATAAACTAAGTAGAGAATAATGAGAGCGTGGAGACGCAGTAATGAAAAAAAAATAGTTTTTAAGAATTCTTTTGTATCTATTAATGATGCATTTTTATTCCCAACAATAATAATATATACAGATAATGTTAATAATAATAAATAATTTTATATAACAATTTTTTTATCTCGCCAGAATTTGATTTCTCCAATATTACCTCAGTGTATCCACGTTTTCTCTTGGTGGCTGAGGAAACGCAACCACTTCAACTGAAACGCCATTAGAAACTTTGCTAATGAAAAACTGCGGTAAGGATCCTAATTTGAGAAATGAGAGTATCCCTAACGAACAAGAGAATCGAATCGAAAGCGTAAAACAATTTTGAAAATTCCAGAAAAAAAAACCACTAGGGAAAATTCCCCATCGCGATCTAATTAAGAGGCCAATGTACACAGAGAAAATGAAGCAATCTGCCCCAGATACGGATTAGGTTACCTCTTTTTCAGTCTAAACCATCGTCTACTAAAAACTTAAAGACTTTATTTTACGCGTATCTCACAAATACCACTTATTTATAATAAGCATGTGTGTTTATTGTTAGTGTATATTTGAGTTTACCTAAAAGTATATTTAAAAATAAACATGTTAAGTTTTTCACATACTTCTTTTCCTTTTTTTTTATCACAGCTTCTCAAAGAACTCAGAAAAAAACTAATAAATTATATTTTAGATAAAGCTATAAAATTTTCTTTTTGATACATTAAAAAAAATATTTAAAGAACTATACAAACTCTATTTGGTACGTATTGGAAAGCTATACAAAATTGAACTTAAAAACAGCTTTATGAAAATCTCTATATCTTGATAAATATCATTGTAGGTGACACAAATAATTTAATTCAACCCAGGTTTGACACCTAATACATTATTAAAATTATAAATATTTTTGTCGGTCGTAGTAACTGAAATAGAATAAATATGTATTAGAAATAAGAAATTAAATAAAAAAACTGATGCAATGATTACAGAAACGATGTCAGGTACTCGTCAAAAATCCCTATCCTTATTAAACCTGTACAGGCAAAATAGAACTCCCTCTGTATAATAGCATCGTAATAAATAAACAAACTATGATTAAAGGTCGCACATATCTGACATATAAAAATCCGTTTAATTTCAGTGATATTTTGATGTTGATGTGAATCCTAAACATACCTTCGGGTAATAGAAGACTTTAATATCTTATGTACATTTTCTATCGTTGTAATTTTATATTATTATTATGGATGTATTATAATTGTATTGCATCTCCCGTAAGCGGTACCTTCCCGGTTTGAATTGTATTGAGTCAGCGGCCTTGTGCCGGTTTTGCAGAAACCGCCATCAGCGGACTCAGATATTGTAATGCCTTGACATACCTACGGGTAAAGGCCCGTCCACACTACTCGTGCTTGGGCTCGTCGAGGAGGCTCGTACGGCTCGTGCTCGTTCTATCAACTGTCCACATTATCTCAGTTACTCGGCAGGCTTTGGCTCGCGAGGACCCACTTTATTTACTTGCGGAAATAATGAACCGTGAAGGGATTATAACTAGTGCTTCCTTCCTTATTATGAGATTCAAAGCTCAAGAGCAAAAAAGAAAACCAAGAAAACGAAGATGGTGGATGACGACAGTTTTGAAAAGTCGGGAAACATATAGTGGTAGCAATTTACTAGACGACTTGGCGGTTGAAAATGTATATTTTTATACTTTTCCATATGTTGCCAATAAACTGTTCATTTTTTTTTTAATTCAGACACGTTCACGTTTAATTGTTGAGATATCGCGTCCCAAGCGTCGGCTCTTTTTGATTTGATTTTATGAAAACAACTACTAACATCCCACAACTCCGTGTGTTGTTCGTAAAGATTAATAAATTTGATAGTGAAGTCGTCGGTTCACTCCATTTTACTTCGATGTAGACTGCACGAGTTCAACAAGTCGACTGAGCTAGGCTTGTTGTCGTCCACGAGACTCGTGTGGCTCGATGAGCATTGCGAGCATTTCCTTTGATGGACCGACAACAAGCGGAGCCACTCGAGCCATTGACTCGTTAGGCCTGCGTGCTCGTCTCCTCGGATCGAGCTATCGTCCACATTACTCACAAGCCACCCGAGTAACGCGAGCACGAGTCCGAGCACGAGTAGTGTGGACGGGCCTTAATAGAAGGCTTTAGATTATGCATGCTCATATTATATTGTTATATGTTGTAATTGCAATTTAATAAAATAAAATGGAGGTTCAGAAAAAAATGTATTATATTAATGTTTTAATATTAATATTTTGAATCAAGTATAAATTCATTTGGTTTCTTAGTTACATTGCCAACAAATTACTATTTTTATAATAAATAATTAAAATTGAATATTTTAAAAAACTTAGATGGATGCGAGTATTCCTGAAATAAAAATCACGTTTTTCTACATTACTGTTTATTATAGGGACTTCCGGTCAAGACAGAAAGAGGGTTGTGTTGAAAGAAGGAGAAATCGGAAAATAGGCAAAAATCAAAGAAAAGTTAACAAGCATTTAGACTGCGTACCTAGTAGATACATGCACCTAACGGAAGGTTAATTATTGAATAAATGACAATGAATTATTATATGAGCACAGTAAAGTACTGGTTTGAAGAGTATATAGAGTTAAACGTTTCATAAATGTATATTCTCACCGTATTAATCGCAGAGGATAAGCGAAATATAAACGTTCGACGATTGATGCAGACATGTTGAACATTTATTTAATACTCCAAATTTGCTTTTAATGCTTAAAGACGTCATCAAACAAAGGATTTGATAACGGGACCCGTGGCGAGGTTTGCAGATAGGGAACGTGCAAATATTAGCAACGCTATATGTAAATAGGCCTCTGACAGGGGAAAAGTTTGCTCCCGTACCCACACCTTTCCGGCACCGGCTAAAAAATGGAAGCCATTATTTATTTTTTGTAGCGATTTATTTTTTTTTATATCTATGAATTCTTTTATTGAACAATAGGCAATCACCTCCCATTTATCCACGCAACTTTTTTCTCAATCACATTCGGTAGCTTTTTTTTTTCTGCATGAAATGAAACCATTTTAATAAAAACTAATGGAACGAGTGAAAGTTATTATATTTCTTCCGATACATTTATCTTGGAGTACCTCTAATCCCCTGTGCTTAGCCCATTACAGCAGTACATTTTGTCATGGATTTGAAAGATTGAATAATAATTTTGAAAGGAAATTTCCTCGAGGAACTCGAGGTTCAGAAAAAAGAATTCCCAAAAACGTTTGGAAAACTATGGAGTATCGTAGACACCAAAGGTAAAAAATGTAAAACACAAAAGAGAAAAGTGTCAACACGCAATTAAACTAGCATGATCTAACATTCTTCTTCAATGCACAACTATATGCAGAACTTATTTTTTGCATGCTAAGGTAAGTGTAGGATACTTTAAAAAAACAAGCTTCTTCAAAGATAAATTCTGGATCAAGCCCATACAATGATTGTTACCAGTAAATAGAAAGGATTTGAAAATTACAGTAGAATATATCTTTAACAATATATTTGTTGTAGGACCTTTTATTATTGCAACGTCCATATTGTCAATTCCGTCACATATCAAATTTGTTTTTAAAAATTAAACGTAATATTTTACTCTTGTTTTTGAAAAGTTATGAAAGAAAATGGTCAATATCATCACTCTATTTTTTTAAAATTTTATGAGTATAATATACAACCAGCAAAATACTTCTATACTTTATAGTAACGTATTTTTTTCTTTTGCATTATAAGATCTATTTATTGAATTAGTCAACAATATTTATATTTATAAACAAAAATTGAGTTAATGTAATAAAAATAAATAGATGATTTAATAATTTATTTCATAAGCTGGAACAAATATTTGGTAATTATTTTCATAAAGATAAAAATATATTTTATCTTTGATTTTATTATAATTGACTGCATGTATATATGTGACACTAAATAATTATAAACGGTAGTTCAAGTTTGTGAAATGAATAATAAAATGATCTCTTTTACAATTCCATTCAATTCCATAACAAAAATACAATCATATCAGAGATGTAAAATTTATAATATAAACTTATTTATATAATAATAAAAAAAAAATGTCGGAGAGCCCAAGTCTTGAAGATGACATTATAGCGAGTTGAAGGGCGTAACTTTCTCCCACCCCCGACCCGAAACTCATAAATCATAAACGCTCCGTTTGACAGCTTTCTTTTGTTGTCTAAAATTTCTGTTTCGGATGGAACAGTCGGCTGGATTTGAAAACTGGAAATCGTATTGTATTCACAATTTTTTTCTCTACAATGTCGCTAAATCAAACCTTTTGAATACTTCAAAATTAAAAGTGTTTCAAATTTCAACTGATATTTACTGAAAACAATTTCGGCATTCTATGAATTAAACTTTATCACAAAATATAAAAATTTAAATAGTAGGAATAATAATGTAGTTCAAATATACTATGACTATTGGGGTTGATGATGGCTAATGAATCCGGGTAAGGTTATTAACAAATCGATTAGTATATAAGGCGGACAGAATACACTAAAATTCCGTAGTATAAATCAACTAAAAATAAAAAAACAATAAAATCGGCTTAGATTTGGGAACAAGTTGTAATTGGAATGACAAGATTTTTCTATTGATTCTGATACTAATTGTGTTATGTGCGAATAAAACTTTAACTATAGTTTATATTATAACAATACATATTGCACTAATCTTTGTTCCAATATATTTATAGAGGCCGAGGGCCTATCTTGTCTGTTTAAAAATAAAAATATTTAAAAATCAAAAAATTGACCAATAATTACAAAAAAACAATATATTTATATATTGAAAGGGATAATGGGGAAATGTTTAGAGGTATAATTAGAAACACCTTTACCTCAGGCAATGAAGGCATTATAAAAAGAAAAAAATTGCATAGTGGCTTAATTATATGCTTAATTATGTGCTATTACATGCTAATACATTGTCAAGCTGTAAATAACTCCTAACTATTTTTAATTGGCTCATTGTATTTTAATTAGTTTTCTTTTTATTTATTTTTTCTTTATGAAAGTAAGCAAAAACTATACATAAAAAGCAAAATATTACATAAATCATAAATTGGATGCCACAGGAAAACCCAGAAAGGAGTCCTGATTTGGCGAAACGTTGACTAATAGGATTTTTCTCACGATTTTAGAGACTTAAGGCTTTGATTCCCCTCCCTCCCCCCCTATTGCATCCTATTTATATTCTATTTCTCTTTTATAATTTTATGAATGAGTAACAAACATTCGCATTTATAATATTCGTAGGATATCAAAACAAATAGTTTCACTCCTGTCCTTTCTGTTATTTTAACCACAATTATCATGTGATTTTCCTTTATTTATGTACTATAATGAATTCTCCACAGTACCTAGAAAACTGTCGGCAGGGGGGCACGTGCCCCCTCCCCCCTAAATCCGCGCTTGCTATAGCCTATGTGTTATTCTGCTGTATAATCTATATTACTGTAAAGTTTCATCCAAATCCGTCCAGTAGTTTTTGCGTGAAAGAGAGACAAACATACAAACATTCACATTTATAATATTAGTAAGATTGAGACAAAAAATATAATTAAAATACAGTCAGATAATTAAATAATAGGAGTCCTTTACATTATCCCTCCTGAATTTATTGGTGTGTCCTTGTGATGCCAGAATTGGCGAAGCGTCGACAGGTTGTTTTTTCCAGTACTTTAGGGCCTTGAAGCTTTTCTTCGAGGATTTTTCAATTGAATTCAATTTTTTTATAATAATTAATAAATATTGAAAAAAAGGCCCGTAATTCATGGCCCTATACAAATTCTTAGGACGTTAATTAATGTTTCCAGTTTTATTCCGTTTCAGGCTTCTGCAAGCACTCGATAAATTTTCGAAGTTCCCAATTAAATACAAAAAACTAATTTATATCATGAGGCATATTTCGACTTACGGAGTAGAGTTTTTGGGCTCCACTAAGCCATCAAATTCCTCTCGTATCCTTACAATCCAAAATCCTTAATGGTCTTTACTTTTTTGCGATTAAAGCCATACATAATGACCTTAATGTCTCAACTGTTGCTGATTTGGCCCGAATCCGATACCAGTCTTTTCATGAAAAACTTTATAATCATTCAAACCCACTAGTTTCAAATCTAGCCACCTATTCAATCCCCGATAATCCTTCGAGGAACCAGAAAAGAAGTTAGTGACTCATGACTTTCAAAGTTAAATTTATTTGAGTACTACCACTGGTTAGTTTCTCGACTTCCGCTATCCATGCCATTGTGTATCATTCCTGCATTTACTTCTTGTATGTTTATAATAGAGTTGTTCATTCCTGTAAACAAATTTAAAAATAAAAAGGTTTAATAATTTGTTTCGTAATGACATTAATTAAATACCGTACTTTGAAATTTTAAACTGGATGTAAGGATAAACAATTAGCAATCCGATCGCCTGTAGCTAATACATGGCTATTTTTACAACTCCAATGAGCTTAGCCATTATAGATCCGAAAGTAGAAGGTGGATTTCTTCAAGTGTTTCCGGAAGTGGTACCCTCATAAGGTAGATCTGAGGAGGTGGAGAGGATCTGCCGAGGGGAGGATAGAAGCCAATCACCGAGATTGAGCCCCCCTTGGCCAAACAGACCCAGTTCCTCCCACACTTAATTGGACGTCTCGGTCAATTCCACTTAATAGCGAAAAACTGATAAGGGCTCATCCCTCTAGCAAAAGTATATATTTGCGGTGTTTCATTGAACTTAGCAGAATTTGGTTACAGCTGTGACAAAAAAAACAAAACAAAAGTCAAACGTTTCTATAATATTGTCAGCAGTAAAAAAAAAGTACCGTTTCTAGGGTAATGGCTTTTTAACAAAGTTGTGCAGGAAGGTGGTTGGTCAGAGATCAAGGTCAATAGTCAGATATTTCTATAATTTAGGGTGCAAACTTTAGAGTGTGTGGATTGCATTTGCGTTTGCATGTATTTATTGTAAATTTGTATTAAGCTGTAAATAAAATTTTGGAGGATGTGAAAAAAAGAGTGGGTGGATGAGCCCCAGGAGGATCTTCCATATCTCATAGAGTCCATCCTTGGCAGTTGATCCACCAACAAGTGTGCACTCTTAATTATGGAAATATCTCACGATTGAGCTTGATCTCTGACCATCTACCTTCCTGCACAATCATTGTCCTAGAAACAGTACAGTCTCTATAATGTATTGATCCCAAGGCCTTTTACAACTTTGCAAGCACATCTAACTTTCGCGACGCTATCAATTGAATAATATTAACCGAGTGCATGTTTCGCGATTCCGCGTTGTGTAATCTCCTAAATTCTCCAGTAGTCTCATTCTTTTTTGGACCGAATATTCTAGGTAATACCTATTTTCTAATACCCTAATACGTTGCTCAACCTTCAGCGTTAGCAAGTTTCACATCCGTAAAGAATTGGAAAGATGATGGTTTTATGAATTCAGATTTTCAGATTTCGGGACAAAAGACGCGAGCTTAGTAATGTTGAGACCGAATTATAACAAACATTTCTTACCTTTAATCGCGTCTTTATTTCCTCTAAAATTTTGTTTTTTTCTAACCTTTTCTCAACATGTTCAAGCTTACTCCCTCCTAAAACAGTATCACAAAAATCTCCCCTTTTTCTACTACTGGCTATATACTTGGTCTAATCCGAATTTACTTCCAGCCCTATTTCCTTACCTGCAGTTAAATAAATTGATTAGCAATAATTAAAAGTTCTTTAATGGTAAATACAAGGTTGGATATAACAATATAGGGTTGATAGCTGAGGACGTTCAAGAATTATCATCATAACCTCACATTAGTAGAATAATATATGGAGTAATTTGTATTGATTTCCGACATAACGTATATCACATCCTAACAAAGGAATCTTCATCGATAGTTCCGGGAAAGGAAGACCTAATCAAGAAGAAGTTGGGGAAGAGTGTAAGAACTGTTAATGTATCTGTTGAAAGCTTTCCAGCCCCAGTACAAGTTATATTGAATAAAACACTTGCTCAAGTTTTCCAACAACTCCACCTAACTAGGCTTTGAACCAAACTATAGCTTGTTAAGAATAAATTGAATCTTGTCGCTACAATATTGTTCATTATTTGTTGGAAAGATCTATTTTATCGTTACCTTGTGTATTGATATAAATTGACCTTATCATTCGATGACCTGAATATTGTTATCTATTCATTTAATTAATCCGATTAAGTAATTGTATCTATGGTACATTACTATTGATAAATTCGAATAACAAAGCTTTAAATTGGAAAAATAGAGGTAAGTAAATAATTTGTCTACATTTTCCTATTTCAAATATTATCAGTGCATGTGAATGTGAAAAACTTTTGAAGATACATTTGCGATGGGAGTGCGGTGATAATGACAGTGATAGTGAAGGTTACCAAAAGCCCGGTGATTAAAGAGGTTTGTGTGAAAGGGATTTGCCACTGCATCAACAACTTCATTTATTTTATTTCATTCTATATTTATTACGTACCCGTTCATTAATTAATATTTAATATTATTTTTATTTAATATAATTTTAAACAAACAAATTTTAATGTACATTATGTCCGATTGGATTGATCAGTATGCTGTGTATTAAGGCAATCCAAGGTAATTGGACAGCACTGCTGAAAATAAAGCATTTCTCTCTAATTCATTGTTGTACATTTTGTTAAAATTTATATTACAGTGGCAAATCCAAGAGTAACCTGTCCACAGCTGTTCTATTGTGTTGCTGGCTGAATGCAGAACTGTTGTGGTGTAACTCTCTCTATGTTTTTATAACTTGTTATTTTTAATTGATTTCGACCTGGATTTGTATACGGCTGTGAAAAAATCTTCACATAAATAGACTGTTATTTATAACAACCTGGCACCTAAAAATATTTTTGTCGAATTTGATACCATTCCTGCTCAAATAACACTATTTTGAAACCAGTTAGCCAAACAGAACTATCACAGATTCAAACAGAAATGCAAAACAAACCGAACTGAGTTGGTACGAGTCTCTTAATGAAAAATATACTGTCATATAAAAAAGAATAACATAGATATTTTGGACTTTGAGAATTTAGAAATATTTTGAAGAAAACAAAAACTTTTGGTTATCGTTTATCAATCGGACGCATAGGAATCCCAAATGACTCGTTTACTTTTTAAATCCCAGGAATATTTGAGAAAAATCCAGTAAATTTGACATTTGGTTTTAATCACAAACATAATCGAAATGTTGTTTCTTGTCTTTGGCCACTCAATTATTATTTCCAAATATTATTTTGTATTTTCATATAATGATAAAATGCAACTAACCAACCTATTATTGGTTTATTTCTCTAATTATTCGATTATGATTCAACTCCATGTTTTATTTAGTTGGCGCACTGTTTTTTTTTTCTTTTTGGTGACATGAGATTTATTCAACTTCATTACTTAATTAATAATGATAAACTGTAACCTGCATATTACGCGTTAGTTCAAATTAGGTCCGATTAAATATATCGTTCATTTAAAGATAAATTAATGAAATATTCATATGGAGTTTTCAGGAAATATAATAATTTTATATTCATTAAAGTAAAGAATACGTTATACTAAAAGATGTAAACATACAGTAGAGTAAAGACGCGTAGATCAATTTATTTATAATATAAATAGCCCGGGTTCTAGGTATCAGCTAATATTTTATGTCCTAAAATAAATAAAAACAAGAGGAAAAATATTTCTCAACAAGGAGAATTTTTCATACGCTCAGATAAAAATAAATGTTCCCTTGGATTACTCTTTATGAATCGAAGAAGAAATGAATAAAACATTGTCACAAAATCAGCTCTCCTGGAGGAAAAGAAATACATCAGGTAAGCTATATGTAGGTTCTAATATAGCGATATTAAATAGTTTGTGTCAGATAATTTTGCATTTCTTTAACATTAAATATACAAATAACTGATTGAGTTTTCCTATATCCCTTTTAAGAAACAATTTAAAAAAATCGGTCATTGAAACGAATCTTCAATGACATAGCGGAAACCAAAGAATGTTTTCTTTTTTTTGCTTGTTCGATAAAAAATTATAATAAATGCTAATTCCATAATTTTATTAAAGAGTTTGCTGTTTCAGACTCATAATTTTTCTAAAGTAAGATATCGTTTAGGGAGCTGCATTGCTCAGTTTGTAGATATCGTTAATCGCTGTGTATCTGTATTTGGTTACAAATAATCGTGAGGAACGCAGTATATTTTGTTTTAAAATTTAGTTTTATGTACTCATGCATTGTACTTACTCAATTTCAATTAACGATTTTTAATCAATTTTTTTATAACGTAGATCTGTTATAAAATATTATAGATATATAGATATCTGTTTCTGAGTTAAAGTATTAATGTTCAATAAATTGTATTTTTACTTCTGGTGTAAGCCTCTAAAATTACCTTCTTTTATAATATCCTCTTTTGGGAAATTATGATCGTTTTTGGCCCCGTTGTTTGGCAGAAAATTTATTTAATGTGTTAACAGCCGAGAGTGGGCCCTGTGGGACCAGCAGACCCTGCTGGAGCTCATCCAACCTCCAAAATACTCTTAGTTTGGTGAACAGCCCGTCTTGATCAAGGATAACCTATCTACCTGCACAAACTGAAGAACTGAAATAAAGTGACATTAAATGAGCAAACAATAAGCCGAAGAACTGCATTGAATTTTATTTCCATTTTTATAAACATGATCTTAATAAGAATTAATTAAGATATATAAAAAAAGAAAGAAATACAATACAAGTTGTAATGAGGATTGGCACATACCGCCGCCAGCCAATAAAATTTAGGGGAATGATTGAAAAAGCGGGATTCTCCCGGTGGAACAGAAACGGGTAGAGTTCAATGAAACTCCCGCAGATGGGCCTGCATTCCCTAAATACTCCGGGAAAATCGCATTCCTGAGTGGTGATTCATCCCCTGAGCTATAGGCCTATTACGGGTGGCTTCCGACCACCCCCCACGTTCGGCGACAATACCTGCATTGCAACAGACAACCTTCCAATGCGGTTGGGGTGCAATGCATCCCGGACAATTTCGAGATACTGGGGGATTATTTATACGTTTCGCGCATTGAAATATAACCTTGCATTGTTAGATGATATGGTGCTTAATGGATGTTATATATAAATTCGATTTGATATTACATGCAGTTAAAAGGTATATTCCAATTATCAAAAATATAATTTTTGATAATTAATGGTCAATTGTTTTGATTTTAAAATATTTTTATTTTAAAGAGAAAAGATAGGCCTTCGGATGTCAGACAGAGGACCCGGGTTCGAAAACCGGCCGAGGGCCTATCTTTTCTTTTTAAAATAAAAATATAAAAAATATATATTGCATAAGAAAATAAGGTACAGAAGAACTCGAATCAGGAATAAGACAAAAGATGATTTTAAAAAACGGTAGTTTTAGAATATCATAAATAAAATATAATTTCATTTGATTACTTTTTCATTTATGTCAAATAAATATATTTGAATTTGCAAGGTACTATAATGTGTTATATACTTTGTTAAATAATTAACCTAACGGTTGCAATTATTATTTATTTTTGTTATCAGAACTCGAAAACAAATCAATGATTTGCTTCAAATCAAAAGTAGCTGAATATCGAGAAAAAAAACATCATAATTTCCTAAAATAAGTTAAAACAAAATAAATTAATTTTAGAACCCTAAACCAGACGTAAAAATAAAATTTACTGAAAATTGTTAATTTAGCTCAGAAGTAGATATACGTTAAAAAAAATTAATCATATTGGCAAATTCAATTTATTTTTTAGAAATTAAATAGATATAATACAATACAAAATGTATTTTTTTCCTCATGACTATTTACAGTGAAATGCTGGCAACTACTAAATTTCTGATATACTGAGGGTTTTCTTACAGTCTCTCTGATTCACATACCTATGATTGAAACAATTCCCCTCAATATACTCTCAAGAGCCAGTTTTTGCATTTGTTTCAAACTTATTGAAACACGAGTATAAATAAAGTACAATCATATAACTTAATAATAATAACCAAATAATACCTGACCAACGATTAGGACCGAACCCATTACCACTCCTTTCATGACAAAACTTTATTCCCAGTGAAATCCACTAGTTTCAAACCAAGCTACTTATTCAATTCCAGATGAGGCGCCATAAAATGTGTATATGTTGTATTTCTTATTTGAGTACTACCACTGGGTGGTAGTTATCATTGTATTTGCTTGTTACATTATAGTAAATTTGTAAATAACAATAAATAAATATTTAAAAAAATATACATTATCATTAATATCCATTACTGCCAGCCAATGCTCATTGTATCCAATGTTATCACGGATTGGCAATACTCTTATCAGGGGGATTAATAGGACAGCATTACAGAGGAACCATGTAGTCTGGTAATTGTGTTTATTATTGCTGCCTTTGCCTTTGAGTGATAATACAATGGAGCTCTTAGCTCCTCTGTCACCACCGACACCCAATAAACAAGACTCAGCTTTGAAGGGCGACCACCCAATACAATATCCCTCATTAAATTTACATTTATGATTCGATCGTTCATGATCAGGTAATACAACCCAACGATATAATGTTGTTAATACAATGTTCAAGCTGCGTAGGATCGCATTTTATTCCGGTGTCTCAATAAGAGGACTCGCGTGCTTCACAGGTAATTGATTAACAAATTTATTGCGTGCGCGTGGTCGGACACACACAGACTATCGCGGCAGATATAATGCAAATTAACAGTTCCAGATCTTATTCTAAATTATAAAGGGTTCGCTATCTACGATCCGCCTTAGCTAATGCATTATTTTGGTTCTGAATATATTTGTGCGATTAATGTTTTACATAGTAGGTTATTTAAAGAAGGTTGATGTTAGTGTTTTCTTTATGACGGTATGGCCCGACATGTTATTTTCAATTTTACTTTCCTTGCATAACAGCTCGAAATTCAAGGCTACTTCAACATTTACTAGAGAAACGCTTTAAGCTCCAATTAATTACTAAAGACTTATATACATAACAATCATTAGACCCATCAAGACCGTCGGATATACTACTGAGTAGAGTTTTAGTGCTCCAGTAAGCCATCGAATTCCTTTCGTATACAATCCAAAATCCTCCGTAAAATCCTCAATGCTCCTAATTTTGTTAGAAACAAAGTAATCTATAATGACCTCATATCCATTTTTTACTGATTTGGCCCGAATCCGATATCAATCTTTCATGACAAACTTTATTTCCACTTATAAACCACTAGTTTCAAACCTAGCAACCTCTTCAACTCCTCATAATCCTCCGAGGCTTCTGAAAAGAAGATGATCCGAGACCTCCTAACTTAAATTTGTTATTTGAGTACTACCACTGGGTAGTTACTGTACTGGCTTTTATCCATGTCATTATGTATCATTCCTGCCATTTACTTGAATTTTTATAATGCAATTGTAAATTTCAATGAATAAATTAATTTAAAAAAGCTTTCCTTGCTGTGTGTTGCTACAAATGTTTAGTGTAATTTTCAACGGATCCGTACTTTTAAATAAGCCCCTCTGAATACTCATTTGGTTGTTGGTCTTTGTACAAGATAGCAACGCAATACGTTCCGCATTTGGTTTGATTTTCCAGAACAAACACGCACATTTATAATATTTAACTTTCCTCATTTTACTGGAACACAGAGGACTGATATAAATTAGCAGACATCATTATTTTTATTAAGCAATCCTCTCAACTGGATATGCCTCGTTACTGGTAACGACGAACTGTACGTGGGATATTACCAGCGATCTCTTCGCTTGCAGACTTCAGCTCATTCATCCGACTTGAATGGGACTTATCGAGAAGACAATACGCGACAGCTGCAGAGGTAAGAGCCCAACGTACAGGATAATGAAATTTTCGGTTTAATTGGCCCGAGGAAGACGAGACGAAAGAAGCCTCCCTTGTTAGCGATCCGAGGGGTCACATCATCAAAGGCCTCTAGAACGTGTTCATAATTAGTTCGCGGGGGGTCCCTCCTCATGAAAAACACTTCTGCCTCTTTTTACACTACCCGAAAAACTGAAATTTCCGAGCGTCTCATCCTGTTTTTACGTTTTATTTATTTTATTTTTTTCAAGATGAGGTTTTTTTTAACTAGAGCTAACTTCATTACTCTTAAGTATAGTTTCCATTTATTTATTTTATTCTGGGTGCAGCCTTCGAACAGCATATCCTGCAATTATAGTGTACAGTCAAAAATTATTTTCTGGAATGAATTCTCTAATACATTCCTGTATGTATATAGTAAAAAAAAATTCGACAATTATTTTTATATTTTAAGATAAAATATGTTTAATGAAGTTAATACTGTGGTATGATCTGATAGCGAGAGATATGATATATAATATAATAATCTCTTTTTGTTTAGAGTGTTGGTTACAAGTCATGTAAAAGAAATAGTCAATTTGTGTAAGCTATAAAACGGGACGCAGAACAGATAGATAATTTCACACTTGAATACTAAGCATTATTAAATTATAGTGGTAAACTTTTAATTTCCGAATCGGTGAAAAGTTGATCAGTCAATTCATAACCGCGACATTCAATTGGTTTCTTGTATCTCTAACAAGATCCTGAATAAATCCTAGAATAAATTAATCCGATCTTTCTTAAAAATAATACATATAGAAATGAATCGTTATTTTGACTCCCGATTCAGTTTTACTCCTAATTAAAAATGATTAATGCAATTAAAGTAAGGAGAATCGTTTGGGTTAGATTTTAATGGCCACAAAATTCGAATAAATTGTATTTATATTTCAGAATAAAATGTATACTACTTTTTAATTTGTCATACCTAAATTCAGTAAATAAAATAATGTGGTGATATTTTTTTTCGAAATGTAATAGCTAAATTGCAACCGCAAAACAGCATTGATTAAAAAAGACTATATATAACTGTTTCTGGTTATCTCCATTGTAAAGAACAATCTTTAATGAAATGAAAATGTCATGGAGTGCGAAAACAAATTTACGAAATAATCATTAACTAATAACTTTTTTAAAAGTTTTTAATTGCAATTTATAACCGTATTATTTATTAATTAATTTAACGTCACTTTATGCTGCTATGGCTAATTGGATGAGGCTAAAGGGAGAGTTCTATATTTTGCCTATCCGGTTATAATTAGGATATATAAAAAATACCATATTTTACGTTTCTTCCGAGATGTAATGAACAATGCATAATGGAATGTATAAAGGTAAGTAGAGGTAGTCCAGAAATATCATTAATCCTAACAATGATTTCTTACAAAGTCATATCGATTGGTGTCCTGAAAATATTTTACAGAGGAATCAATAGGACACCATTGTCCAACCCCTCTTGTATAATGGTCGGAAGGATAAAAAATACAACAAACACCTAATGACAGATTCCTGGAGTACTCCCCCACTGGGAGTCGAGAGGGTGACTCAAGAGCGATTGCTGCTAACAAGAAGGATATTTATTACTCAACGGGTTTATTTGCTTTCCTGCGCTGAGGGATGGTTCCTATCCTCTCCCGGAAGAAAGAAGATACGTTCCAATCTTTATTTATTCACGAGAACAGTGTAAGTGAGGGGTCGGCTGCCATCCACCCTTTCGCTACATCTTAGCCTGCTACGGACGAAGTTTTACAACTTTTGGGGGATGAGAAAAAAAATAAGCCTTAACAAGGAGATAAACTACTTCCTCTGTAACATAAGATAATGAACGTAAATAGAACCTTAATAATGGTATACTGAAAGAGAAACAGGAATATAATTAAACAACAAACTATAGAAACAGCATTACATTTTGCAATTAGAAGAACTGCCAGTACGAAAATGACAACCTTGTCGAAACAGTAGAAAATTAAGAATCGCCAAAAAAGCTTCAATAAATAAAACATGAAAACCCTGTTTGGAATATCTTATCTGAGCTGGGTCAAAAGCTGTAAATCTTGCCTGAAACAGAAACATACTGTTATTCACACGGAGAACCTGGAATAAAAATTTTGTGAACCATGTAGCATAGACCAGAAAACACTCATGCTTGATAAAAGTCTATGCACACGATAATTAGGAAACAGAAAAAAAATAATAATAGAACACAGGGTACTTTTTAGCTATAGCAGAATCAGTGTAATATAAATGGAATATTATGTTAATTGTTATGTTTTATTAATTAATCAGGTTGAACAGAGTTAAATATGATGATTTTATTTAATTATCCTATTTTTAAAAGGAAAAAATTAGAGGAATCTTTTATTTATTCCTCTAAGATTTATTTACAATATATACAAATTACAAATATAATAAATAGAAGCAATGGTGCTATATAAACTAAAACCCTTTTATTATCTTTCGTAATAAAAAAGCTTCGTACCTCCCCTGTAATGTCAGAACGGTCTCAGAACGACTAGTACTCAGAGCTTCCAAAGCGGAAAACTATAAATATTCATTTAAATGTTTATATGATTTCAGTAACTTTGAATATTAAAATTTATGATTACTCGAAATATTTAGTTTAGAAAAAATAAAATTATAAATTTTATGATGATTAATGATGCCCAAAACGCAAAAGCGCACATAAAACTATTCAGTTATGAGGATATAGTTCCAATTTTTTTTATTGACATAATGTTTCCCAACATCTTGAAGTGGTTTGAGCTCAATCTTTGTTTTAATATCTAAAACCCACAGTTTTTGAGATAAGGCACATCATACAGTCGTAGAGGAAGCGTATACAGACTCGAATACAGACGAATTCTTTAAAACTTAAAACATAATCGAAGTAACATTCTTGACTATTTTATTTCAAGGCAGATAAATCAGTTCTATCTTTATAATGAATTGATTACCATCTTCAATGCCATAAAATACGGTAATACCATAATAAGTCCTTTAATAGAGGCGAAGAGGAAAGAAAATTCTCAGAGAAATATTAATATGTCATGGGGAAATTTGGCGGAAATAAAACTTTTTCGAAGGTGGAATGGCTCACTTGCCTCTAAAACATTTTCTTCTTTTGAAAACTTCTTCATTGTAACATTAAATGCTGAATCAACAACACATTTTTCATGAGTTTTACCACTTAGGTAATTAAGGTGACCATAATTCAGTGTATCTATGAAAATATTTTGTAATAGTATTGTTAATTAAAAATTTGTATACTTGCCAAGTGTAAAGAATAAACAAAAGAAAGTTTTTACAAGTATGCTTTTTCTAGTAAAATCTTTTAAAAAAAAAAAACGAGTGTTTAATTTTCTAAGTTTAGGCTTTCATAAAGAATTAATTTTAAATGACAAAATTACATAAACTGAGAAAATAAATATAATTTATGTGATTTATATCCCCTGATAATTTAATATACAATCCAGAAAAGTTGAATGCTGAACTGAGGGCCTTTGGGTTTTGAATAAAATCCAAAACCCATATGGAAAGATAATTTTAAACCGATTATCAAGTTAGTGTTGCCCATATCCACACGACCAAAATGGAAATTGGAATGTGGAAAGCGCACTAATGGTAAAGGCATTAATGTTTAGCGGTATTTTAATGGCTTCGCAAACTGAGGACATATTTAACACAAGATAATTCCAGTCGCGGTTTTACCAACTTGCCCGTATATAACTCGAGGCAATATACAATTTTTCGCAATTACTGCTACACACCATCAATGCTTTATGATCTAGAAGATAATAAATCCGGGACAGGTTTTAAATTTGAGGGATAAGTAGAACAAGCCCTTCAAACGCAGCCTGAATAAAATATACCAGTTCCACCGGCTTCCAGGAGGCCTTATAAATAAAATAAAGTGTAACACAATCGGCAGAGTTAAAATTATTCAGGAATGAATCCGAAGATAATAGTCTTGAAAGGACTGGATCGTGGAAGAAAACAATCGGTGCAGGACCGACTGGTTCCTCAGGACCGATGACCATTAAGGACCAGATAAACGTTCTTTAGAGCTCCGCTTATAAGAAAGGAAGCCTCAGATAAAGGATTAACACTAATAAGAGACTACTGAATTATTAGAAGAGGCAGTAAGATATAAAACTACTTACCTCCTCCCCACTGACTTCTAATGTGTGTTTTTCAGCAAGAGCGTGGCCTTGGAGCCATCTATGCCTTGCATCCTCGGGGAGGGCGGTAGCTTCATTTGAATACATTACGAGGACCTATTGGGGAGATCAAAGTCGTTTCGCTCACAGTTACGGGTCTATTAGCATACCGTTCTCGACATGAATATGAATGCTCGACGGAGAGTCGTATACTGCAGGATTTTGAGGGTTGTGAGCTGCAATAATCCACCACCAGAGCACTAAGTGATCTGAACAGGATATCATAAAGGGATTCTAAGTAACCTGTAGGGACTGGTCCGTCCAGAGGACTACAAACATAGATCGTAGATTGTGGAGGGCAACTCAAGGGATTTTATATAGAGCAAAGAAAGTGGAAAATTATGGATTTATTCAGCAGAGTCGATAATATAAATACCAAATGATAAAAACATGTAATAGTATCTTATTACTTAGACCATTAAGATACAAGCTATATATCATGAGAAGTAATTATTAAATACAAATTAAATTCTAAACTAATGAATCGTTTCATACATTTTTTTTCATGCATTTATTCATTTTAGTAACGGACGATTTTAAAATTAATAAACACTGTACCGATTGGGACGCGTCGGAAGGGTTATACTTAAGGGTAGTTGGGAGGAATTCTTTAAGAGTCGTTTGCCGGATTTGGATCTGGATAGTGGTCCAGGGACGGAAGTTTGTAAGCAAGGACGAGTGCTATCGGCATCTAGCCTCGAATTATTATTATCGTTATTATGTTTATTCATTGAAATAGAATATTCATGAAATATTTTAATCCATAAATGTATATGAAAACACGAATAGAGACGATATAATTCCGTAATTATATTCAATAGGGCCTGGTACATAAAAAGATTTATTATAATTCTGGATTTTTTTCATACGCTCTAATAAACATGAACTAAATCAGCCGTCTACAATTTTAATTCTCAGCAGTCTTTAGTCTAGTCTGTCCTGGCAGACGAAGAAGTCTGTTCCCGATTTTGTTGAAGAAAGGGAAATAGTTGAACATTTCAAGCAGTTCGGTAGTTTTACGTATCTCCACTATCAGCTAATTTTTTAAATTGAAAGTAAATTATAACAAAACCAATTATATCATGATATCTAACCTATAATCATCAATTCTTCTTTTGAAAACACGATGCATCAATTAAATGCATTCACTTTCCTTTAATTAATGTACAACGCCGGATCATTGTTAACTACGATGAATGATCCGAGATAACCCGATAGTCAACGATTTGGCCGGAGGGACGTGAGCATAGGTTATGGTCAAATACGATACGAGAAGACTCGAGGGGGGGGAGAGTATTCAAGTGAAACAGATGCTGTAGTTATCACCCCGTATCTCCTAGCACCATCCACCATCCCCCACATTATCACACCCACTGATGGATGCGCTCCATTAGTGCGGCTCCCCCAAAAGATTATTTTTTTTTTACTAAAACACAAACACACAGACATTGACTCGCGCGTACACATGCGTTCAAACAAACAACGCAAAAAAAGAAGTATTTTATTGTGCCTACGTTTCGACCTAGGTTTCAGGTCAGAGGGATGAAGAGTCCAAGTGTAATTTTTTTATATGTATCATTTTTTTTTTAACATCCTCTAAGATTTTATTTACAATATATATATATATATATATATACAATGTACAAATAAATAAATGCAATTGCTTCTATATAAACAAAAGTCTTCTGTTACCTTTCGGTATTTTAAGGCGTTACAAATGAGTCCGCTGAAGGCGGTTTTTACTCAAACCGGCTCGAGGCTGCTGATGTTATACAATGCAAAACAGGGAGAGACCGTTTAGCGGGATCAAGATATTATATGTATGATTTGAACTGTGCTAAATTTATATCATTATTTATATACACATGTATTGATATCTGAGTGTATTTTTAAAAATTTTATTTTGTATATATGACAATATTTGACTCTGTAGGATCTGAGGTCCTTCTTGGAGAACCCCTTACCCACCCTCTATAAAATGGGTACACTTCATCAGAGAAAAACTTGGATGTTGAGCTTGATCTCGGACAAATCAATTCCATCCATAATGTTGTTATGCTATATACTACACTATAGGTGACCCTAAGCGAGTTTGGAATCTTCTATAACTTCTTTTCTCAATAGCACAATGAATAAAAAAAGTATATATAATCTTCTAGAGGCGACCAAAATACCATTGTTCCTCTGCGAGATATTGAACGAGGGAAGAACGAAGCTAGAAGAAAAAAGGAAAGATAAAAAGATAAAATGAGATGTTGTAAATTGGAAGACAGGACTGGGTTCCGTACATTAACCACCGTCTCGGCTACCGTTCGTAATATTTCAGTACAAACACAACACGCCGAGGTCCAAGCCTTGTTTTTTTAATCCGACAGTTCTCTACCCACATAGGAGTCCTTTAAAGTTTACAACATGAATGTTTCACCTTTTCCAATGACACTGAGTCTATTTAACTTTATTATCTGTTTTTAAATTCATGAAAGAATACATGGATTATTGCCTGTGCTCCATGGAGAAAATGAAAAGGAGAAATTCTCAGATAGATATTCCCAAAATTTTTTCAAAATCACAAATCATCGGAAGGACAGAATGTAATTTTCATATATATAAGTTTGTGTGTTATCAAGCTTGCCTTTGTCACTTGTTGACTTTTGAGTGAGAATGAGTAGGTAATACGACTGTTACCATTGAGGATATAGTAAAAAATCTATATGAATGGTTTGTTATCGGCAATTGTATTGATTTGTAAGCCACTATTTAAGGAATTTAAATGGAGTGGAGTTTTAGGTTAAAAATCAACACTTGTACGATGTAGTAATCAACTGAAATTTTAATAATACATACCAAATCGCAAAAGCCTATATTACAGTAAACAAATAAACTTAAAACTAACCTGAATCAATACAATTGCCGATAGCAAAACATTCATATACATTTGTACAATATCCTCAATGCTAACAGTCTTATTACCAACTCACTCTCACTTAAAAGTCAGCATGTGACAAAGGCAAGCTTGATAACATACAAGCTTACATATATATAAGCTGCTTATTATATAGCTTTTTGAAGTGGTTGAGATTGCGTCATGTTTAACTATCTTTAGGAGATGTTTATAGAGTTTATTGTTCTCATTTTCATGTTCTGACAGTGAAAAAATAAAGTATATATGTATATAAATACATGTGTATATATATATATGAATTACTATTAGACATACAGTTTTCTAGCATATCTGCATTGACAACTATTCTGCAAATACTGTTTATAATGGGGTGAGTATTGGGTGGACTATTCAGTGGTTTAGTGATAACAATTCCTAGCGAATTTATAAGCAAATCTAATGCATTAAATTTTTTTTCATTGCATTGTCACTAATTAATGCAATTCACTGAAAAACTATTTTTTCACTGTCAGAACATATACAAAATACATATATAATACAAGAGCTCATCTTAAATTGCATATATAAGTTATCAAACTTAACTTAATCAAACTAAAATGTGTACATCATCTATTATTACTAAATCGTTTATTATTCATTAGTTATTAATACAAATGTATTAAAAATAGTGAGTACCATTACTACGAAAATATCTGGAAAGACAATTTCTACAAAATTCCTACCGCCTTCCTTGGCTTTCGGCAAGCAGTAAAACCCAGAGTCTTGATTTAAGAGAAATGTATCCCTTCCAGTCTATTTTAATTTCAATTAATAAAATATGCGATTTAATTTATTCAATATAAGTTCATTTAATTAAAGTCAGTTGATTAATAAATTTATAAAAAAAAATATCTACAATAAGAGATATATAATATAAAATATGCATAATCAGAATAGTTGGAGGGGGGAATTGAAACAGAAAAACCACTTCATTTCCCTTAAATAAATCCAGCGGTAATCCCATTCATATGTTTCACTACAGTCCATATTACATCGAGAAAAAAAAAACACCCAAGAATGCCCGGAGTTTTTTTTTTATATCCAAACTTTCTCGCAAAAAAAAAAGCTGCGGAATTAAAAAAGTTATTTCTCTTCATATTCACAATGAATAACAATATTTAACGATAAAAATATTGAATTAGGGCATTCGTGTAGGTCAAATTATTAGAGGTTATCTATGAGCAGAATTGATGACTTAATCGAGTTTAGTAAACGCCTAAAAGCCTGATAGTAAATTTCAAAGTTTTTTAAAATAATAATTACTTCAACAATATGAATGCCATCAAATTAAATTGATGCTAATAAAATAAAAAAGTCATAAATACAATTTAAACATGGAGTAATAAATTTTATAATTTTACAATAATTTTTAAGGAAAAGATTAAAAAAGTAACACGTTTTTCGTAACTGAACATAAAATCTTATGTTATAAATGCTTTATTAGTAATAACATGTTAAAAAATGCTCATCATTGCTTTTACATAAAAGCTCGTCAAAAATAATGAGGCAAAGGAAATCTACATTTTGCCGTAAATCCAAAATAATTTTACCAACTAGTTAACTTGAGGTAAAAAAAAAAACTTTTAAAATTTCAATAAATTGCAATTTTACTTACTGCCGTTTAAATTAAAAATTTCAGATTTAAATAATACAAATGAACAAATAATCTAGCATGATTATTGAGAAATGGTAAATATCTGCAATGCTCATATTTGTAAATATTTTTATAGTTTTTAATTTTAATTATTAATAATTGTAATTTAAAAAACACGTGGGGTTACTAGTGAAATACACTAAGTCAATAGTATGAATTTTAGAAAACGCTGAAGGAAAGGCTAGAAAACTTAATGTGAGATATGTCTATAGATAAAACCCATCACAGTAATATCTTCTTTTTTCAATGTTTCCTACCCTAGCACTCCAGCCTTTTTATCAGCGTTTTCTCAAAATCATATTTTCGACTGAGTGTATTTCTCATATAATCCCACGATATGTCCGCCTAAGTTATATAGCTTTTATCTAAACTAAAAGGCTTCTTAGAATGCATCTAAATATTTTTTATTTCGTAATTACTTTTTTAATTATAAAATTTAAGGGAACCATTTAGGGCAAATTATGATAATACGGTTCAATTTTTTTTGGTTTATGAATATAATAATAATAAAGTCTAGCGGGACCGATGACTCGATATCGATACCAATCATCTCTGCTAACAAACTTCTGTGTATGGACCACGACCCAAATCCAAATCCGCCAGGTCACTCATAACGCGATCTTCCCACCTACGCCGTGGTCTACCCCTCAGTCTCTTGTATGTATTATATATAAGTAGTTTTCGTGAAGGATTTATGTAATAGAAGTTTTATTCTTCTCTGAAGAGGTAACGTTAATTTAAAAGCAATTTATTATGTAATATTCGGAACATTATAACTTACGTTAGTATTTAATTTCTAAAATAACATGGTATTGAATACAGATAATATCTAATTGTTTATAACTAAATGCAAAACATAAAATCGGTTTTTAATTGTGCATTAGCTTGAGCGGAATCAACCAAAGAAAACAATTTTGTTTCCAATCTCAATTTATAGATTATCTTTTTTGGTTTGAGTCGTTTTTGAAATTTTATGAGCTTGTACAAGGTATGGACCCATTCCTAAATGCCTTTGAATATATTTTCATGAATACATCGACCCAATATCAAAGAATGCTATTTTTTTCCATTCTGGCACCCAGGTATCACATACATACAGTCAGAACGCAAAAAAGCCAGCAATTTGGCGAAATTGGGGGTAATTTCAACGGGAGCAAACGCTGATTCGACTAACGGTTAGCATTTCCCCCAACTCGAGCATATCTTTATGGAATACGATTGAGATGATCGTTACTGGCGCTAGGCGAATGCCAACCGGTAAATCGATCCCAGGCCGGTCGCTAGAAGTTCACGGCAAAGGTTGGAACATTTAAGACTGCCCCATTCAAAAACAATCTCCCCATCAAATATCATCCAATAAAAAAACAGGGAAGTTACTTAATTAAGTAGCAGTAACAGAAAGTCCGATTAAGTGTGTACAGCTAATGCCGATGTGAAAAATAGCAATGGACATAAAATCAAGGTTGCTTATACTTTAATAAAAAAAAACTAATACATTTCTTTAACATTAATTTTTAAAAATTATTTATGGTTTAGCAGGGTTTTTTAACCAATAAATTGAAGGTGTTATTTAATTTCATCCATCCCAAAATTTAAAAAAACCTAAAATATTACGCCATCTAATTGATCTCAAGAAAATCCTATTCACATGCCTCTCTTAAAATACACATGGTGCAGTAAAAGATATCCCATCCCAAGGGGCCAGGGAAAAAAAAGTGTTGTTTAATAAATTTATAAAGATTTTTTTTCGCGGTAAGGGATATTTTCTATAACCACATAGAAAGTAAAACATAAAACAACATAATTATTAAATTAATTCATCTTGAATAATATTATATATTAATAATAATAATAAGCATTTTAAATAAAAAGTCAATGTGATTTTTTTTTCAATTTGATATACATTTAATTACATTTATGAATGTAATTTATCACTCTAATACAGTAATCTTATCTGGAATCTGAATTGAAAGACACATACGAATACAACAGATATGAATAAACTGTTTATATTTTTAAAAAAATATTTATTGATATTTTTAACTGAATTACAACAATTAAATACAATGCACGGATAAAGGCAAGTAGAGAAACAATTTTATGAAATTGAAATTATTAATTAGTTTTCAAATGCCTAACAGGAGCTTACAAACACCTATTTATCCACTAGATAAATATTTAAGTAATTGACGTGATTTAATTATATTAACATTTTAAATAGAAATCAAGGAATCAGTAATAGCTCCGAGTTAAGCCGCAAGTTTTAATTTTTCAATTATTTCCTTTTTAATATTCTTGAAAATAAAAATGATTTTATAACTGACTGCATATAGTACCTATTACTGACTGTATTCAGATTAAATAATCGATTTACACTTACTGTTTAGTTAGTATAGTTATATCATCAACTATATTTCGAAACGTTTGTTGAAACATTCATTTTTTGATGGTGTGATTACCGAAATATACACATGTCCCATAATTACACGTTTCATACTACATTTTTTCATACTAAAACTGACGATTATTTTTATATTTTAGAATATTTAAAAAGGAAAAGAATGAAAAGTTAAAACTTATTGCGACTTAAATCGAAGAGATGACCTGCGAAACCGAAGTAATGTAGCTTGTCTATAGGACCGGGCATACATTTAATTCCTGTTTTATTTAAAATATTTTATTGTTTTAATTAAAAGCACAAATTCGTGTTTTTTATGCAATTAAAATAAAATCTATAGCACATCAGATGAATTTGAATGAAGAATATGTTTTTAACACATATAAGGTTTGTTGCCATCCTTATGAGTAGGTTTCCCCAAGATTGTGCATGCATCAATCATAATTCAAGACTATTTTTTTCTCTGAAATTCGCTATTATGTTCTTATTCTTATACTGCGCTTATGAAGTCAATCTGAATCTTATCAGTATTGTCATTGAATCATATCCTATCAGCCTTTCGTTAGAAGTCAGACTGATTAAGTATTCCATAATTGGACAACTTTCAAAGGGCTAAGTCATCTACTTAGATGAATAGTTTTCGACTTCATAGAGGGAATTAATTTCAATTCGCCGAAAGAAGCCATTAGTCACATAATCCCGAGCCAAGGAAACCTGAAGGGAAATTAGGCAGGGAGACTTCCAGAGCCGGAGCCACCTCATCCAGAAAGATCCGGGAATTGAACCGTTCAATTCAACCCTAAGCCGGGGAGGGTTAAGGGATGAAACACCGCCCGTGAAAAGTAACTCATTAAGGAACTTGGAGAGCCCTAATTGGCAACTGTCATCCGGGGCCTTGTATTTCCTTAAAGGTCCTCTTAAGATTAGCGGCTTACAGCCATTAAAACTGAATACTCCAGAGGATCTATGGCACAAGGGAATCTTAACGGGCTCAGTAGCCTATTTAAGCTAGAACTTATAGAAAGTGGAGTTACTCTACGGCTAATATGTACATACTTATTTAATTATAATGTCCCGCCAATTAACCCACTTAATGGACACTGGGAGAGCCATACGAGTCTCTGCAGATCCCATAGTCTAACTATGGATGTTAGCATACTAGATGATATGAGTCATCGCTTCGGGTTGAGTCACAACAAGTTTTTACTTTTCATTCGTTTCATTTTTAATGTTCTCCAAAATAAAAATAATCGAAAGTTTTAGTATAAAATAAATAGTGTGATTATGCGAAATGTGCATAATAAGCATCATTTCTGAATAGAGGCTGGCTCGGAAGTGTCAGGCTAAAAATAGAAATAATAACAAGGAGGGTTCTTTTGACTGATTTAAATCATATCAGGGCATTTGATAATTTATTGTTTTGAATAGATAGCAGATAAAATATAATCTGTGTCAGTTCCACAGTTTGTTGCTTCGGCTTGAGTTACAAGTATTAAATTTTCAATCGTTTCCTTTTTAACGTTCTCCTATATAAAATTAACCGTGTTTCAGTATTGAAAAAAAAAAAGTGTAATTATGGGAAACGTATATATGTCGGTAATCATTTCATCATGAAATAAACGTTTAACTAACATTTCGAAGTATAGGTGGTATTGAATGATAATTAGTTGACCTTGTATATATAAGTGAAAGAAAATTGTCCGGGTATCGGTCAATAAATTTCTCAAAAGTAGGGAGAAATGTTCATTAAAGAGCCAACGTTTCGACCCACATTGCAGGTCTTCTTCAGGGCTGTTGACAGGATCCCCGGTTACATTATCCTAGCTCTACTTACATCACTATCTCACAAAACTTAAAAAACATTTCTCCCTAATTTTGAGAAATTTATTGACCTCCACCCGGACCATTTTCTTTCACTTATAGATGATATAAGTTTGTTGAAACGTTCATTTCTCATACACGTTTCCCATAATTACTTAACTTAATTACTTAACGCTTTTTTCCATGCTGAAACTCACGGTTAATTTTATATAGGAGAACAGGAAAAAGGGAACGATTGAAAAGTTAAAACTTTTGTGGCCACGAAGAGTTTTTGCCTTTTATATCATAATCTTATTTGGGACATTGTACGATGATAAGAAATGTATACTCAAAAATACCTTAATTAATTAAAATATAAGTCTCTTACTCTCATCATAACAACTTCAAAATGCAATTAAGGCTATCTTTAATTAAAAGTTGGCAAATTCAGAGAAAACCAAATTTTTAAAACTACATTTTTTACGTGTACATTTTTTTCAGATTTACATCTTTTAAAGAAATTATTTCTTTTTCTGTTTTAGTTTGGAGACTTAAGGCTTTTCGTTGGAATTTTTCCACGGTCTTAACATTTATGTAAGGTCTCTTTTTTATTTTTCAATATTACTATTGTTTATTATAACTTATATATATATATATATATAAAAGAGTTCGTCCTGAAAAGACCATCGCAAAGCCAAGGTAGAGTGGTTGAGAAGAAACTGTTTTTATACCAAGAATACCTCTAGTAGCGTCCGAATATACATTTTAATTCAAGAGATTACAGTTTTGAGTTTTGAGTATTACATAATGGATTTCAATCAAAAACACATTGAAAGTTCTGTATTTATGCCAATTAATATTTAATAGGACATTTATTAACATCGATCAACAAAGGGATAAGAAATAATAGGCTGGCTGAATGCCCTATTGCTTTAAGTCGTTGTGAATAATATGGAGTTCAAAATTCACTCTCCGTTTAAACTCAACATAAGTTTTTATTCAAAATCAACGCGGACGAAGTGACGGGCAAACGCTAGTAATAAAATATTATATAAACGCACGAAAAAAATCTCAAACTCGACAAAGAACTACAAAGCTATAAAACATAAAATTCTACGCTAAGTTGTAAATAAAATACTCACAAGAAAAATTCACTGAAAAATAAGCCATAAGCTAGTTACCTGAAACAAAAAAATTGAAATGAACAATAAGTTAAATAACATTAAATCCATAGTTATTTAAATGCATGAAATTAAATGACACACTAGACGAATCATTTAATATATTTCTCCAAAGTACAGTTTCAACATACCATATAGAATGTATCATTAAACTTAATAGGCATGTCAGAAGGAAAAAAAAAATCATTAAAAGCAAAGCTTTAAATCTCCGAAGTACTGAGAAAACTAACCAGACAAAATGTTCAAAATAAGGCCACCAGGATAAACACCAGAAGAAAATTCACATCAAAGAAGACAAAATACTGCACATCTCACATCAAATAAAATAGACAACTTTGAGAGTGAGTTTTCTCCAACACGTTTCAGATGATAGAGACTTAAGGATTTGTTTTTTGGGATTTTCCTATTGCCTTCAAACTTATTATTTTTTTGAGTCTTGGTTCAATTTTATTAATTGGTACAGTTTAAAAAAAATCAATCACCGCTCTTAAATTATAATGGTTCTGAGAAGGTGAGAAAAACAATTATTTTCAGCGGTTTTCAGGGTTTTTTTCTAAAGTAAAAGAAAAAAATCTGTAAAAGGATTCGGTTTTGATTGATGGTGGCTTCATCCATTGACGAATCACATTGTTCCTAGAAACAATCAGCCTTATGGAAGAATAGAAATCCTGAAAAATTAGCTTTTCCTATGGTTTCACCGATAAAGAAATTTACGGGCATTAATTTTAGATAAAAAGGGAGAAACAAAAGATGATTGTAATTAAAATTCAATTGCATAATTATATTGTTCAATTATATTGATCTGTATTATTTTAAACAATTATATGTAATTATATATATCTATTATATAAAAATGTCGTGTTTCAGTGTGTGTAACGACTTAACCGATTCTTATGAAATTTTGTGTCTATATTCAGTAGGTATGAGCATAAGATGTTAACTAATTTTCATACCCCCAAGTGATTTGTTTTGGCAATTATTACTGAATATGCGTCGTTCGTAGCAGTGACGCTTGATGAAGCTGCATTTTTGATAGGTTGTAAGGGCATGTCTAAATAGTGTAAATCCAAGTTCGCAACAAAAAAAAAAAAAAAAAAAAAAAAAAAAAAAAAAAAAAAAAAAAATACTGGCCGGAAATACTTTTTGTGACCGAAAAACTTCGAAATTTTCGGAGTTATTTCACTTTTTGGCCTGTATCTCCTAATCGGTGTGTTTTAGGGAAAATCATGTGTAATTAAATCACAGTAATAAGTAAAAATTAATTGATAACTTATGTTATATTTGATAATATATGTTATTGAAGCAGCAATGTTGACTGGAATCTATAAAGGAGATGTCGTCCTGTAGCCACATGTTCCAATGATACCATCATAACCCATACCGTTTAAAAGACTTCAATTTGATATAAGCTTGGCTTTTGCTATGACCATCAACAAGTCTCAAGGCCAGACAATGTCCATTTGCGGTTTGAACCAAGAATATCCATGTTTCTCCCATGGACAATTATATGTTTCATGCTCATGTGTTAGTAAACCATCTAATATATTTGTATTAGCAAAGGACGGATTAAAAAAAATATAGTGTGCATCGATTAGCGCTCAATTAAATTGAAATAAATAGTTATAATTTAAAAAAATATTATTAGCCATAATTAAAAATTAACCATGATATATCTCTCATTAATCTAATGTTTATATTTTATCAGTTAGGAATTTTGTATATTATTTATTTATTATATACTGTACCTAGATATAAGATGAATAAAATGTGAAATCCAAAATCTATTTAATTAATTTTTTCCATTCATTCATTGTTTCTTTAAAATTCAAATTTTAATGTAATATATTTTTAAAACTATTACAACAGCCACAACGCGTGGCAGGGTCATCTAGTATATATACAGGGTGTCCCATTTCAAGTGGATCAAACGTTTTTAACTATTAAACAAAACAAATTCAGAAAAACGATTCAGGTAAAAGTTGTAGTTATTCAGGCCTAGTTTGAAGAAATAAAAAAATTTTTTTTTGGTTTTTCACTTTAAGTGGTCAATATCGACCTTCGAAAAATGTAGTTTCCTCTTGACCCCCATTTATTTTTATTTTTCAGAAATGTACAATGCAAAACATGGAAAAAAATGTATGTAACATTTTTTTCTATCTTTCATAGGTCAAGTAGAAGAAGTATCTGAAGCTCACTACTTCAGTATGCTGTCTTCACAGAAGGTTTTTAAATGCCCAGACATTTTCTAAAAGATTCAAAATACCTTGATTACTATGTTATTTCGACTAAAAATTCTTAAATAAAATAACTTAACGCTACATTACGTTTCCTCGTAAATGAGGAATACTAAAGTAGTCAACTTTAATTGCTTTTTCTACTTAAACTATGAAAGATAGAAAAAAATGTTACATATATTTTCCATGTTTCATATATATACATATATATATATATATATATATATATACATATATATATATATATATATATTCATAAATATATGTATGCATGTATAGCGGATCACAGTGAAATTGATACACCCTGAAGAAAAAAGAAAAACAAATAGAAATATTTAAATGGTTAAAGGAAACAAAACCAGGAACTCTTCAACACATTTAGTTATAATTTAAATTTAAATATGTGGAAACAATAAAATTAAAAATACTCAACTTTATTTTAAAAAATTAACAAAATTGAATAATAACTTCACCACAGCCATAATGAAAAACCTCACTTCTTATTAATTGTAAGTAATATTAATCAAGAATTACTGTATTTAGTTAACTATTAATTTAGTTTAATACTTCGTAAATTATACTTTGTTGACATATCAATTCAATTTTTTCTTACTTTTTTTTGGCTAAGCGGTTTACCTTTTTGAGTTTTTACACTATATGCTGAATATAGTAACGGCATTTTAAAACAATTTTGACTTTTTTATTCGAAGATTTGCTTAGTGTTGAATAACCAACTCACGTTCGTTAAACATTGTATGTATGTATTAAAAGTTAAAATACGCGGTAGATTTTTTGGAATTGACTTTGAAAACAACAGAACACTTTTGAGAAAAGAATTTAACAAAAGAAAAATAGTTTAATACAAACAAATATTGGGAAGAACAAAAATGCATCATTTTCACTGTGAGATTGATAATCATAAACAAATGTGTTTTATTTTTATTATTAACTCTCTGTTTATTTTTATATGTTTATACTCTATGAATATATTACTAGGATGATTAATTATTACAATAAATTATTGTTTTGATTTATTTATTCAAAAATTCCTATCACTATCCATGTGTATCATTTTGACTATGAGCCACTGTAAGTATGCGTGTATATATATTATATTTATGCATCAAGTAGTTACAAATCTAAGTATATACACGTTATATTTACTGATAAAAACTATTGAAGAACGGTGATGCTTTGATTGAAACTTTTGAGACTCCTTGAGACATGACGGCTCTAGTTTTAAGTGGCCTGTTTGTCGGCGTAACCCGACCAACCGGTTTCCTATCGTTTATTTTTTCTAATCTTCTCTTTCATTTTTATTTTTCAAAATTAAACTGTTATTTTGCCCCCGAGCTAATGAATGAAGCGGGTCGACAGCTTGAACGTTCTCTTCGAAGGATATCAGCATTTACACGATTTTATAGAAAGTCTCAAGATAATAACTAAACAAGAGGGTGACTAGGAAATTCAAGCTGTAGAAAATGATGTGCAGTAAATGAGAAATTGATTTAATAAAATTGTTAGAGAATTCAAATAAATTAAAAATCATAAACTACGAAATATTTACTGTGCAAAAAAAATTAGAACAAAAGAAAAGCCACTAACTTATTTCTGTTAACATTCAGGTTTATACGAGGAAAATAAATTCACAAACAAAAATTAAATGTATAATTTCATTTCGCTGTCAAAATGATAAACCTCACTTCATAGTAATTTTTGATTAATATTTATTTATAAATAATATATTTAGTTAAAATTTAATTTAGTTCAATACTTTGTAGTTCGTATGTTGGCTGCACTCAAATGTAGATTTTGATCTTCTCAGTTAAAATTTTCCTGATTTAAAAATTTTGAATCCCTCCACTGTGTGGTGGACGGTTGAAAGGCCTTTTTAAATAAGATCGGCTATATAATACAGAGATTGCCTATTATTAAAATTTCGAATGATCATCACACATTCTATAAAGTTGTTTGGACTCCCATAATTTTAAAATATGCAGTATATTTTAACTGTTTGATCTCTAATATTTGATCTCTAAATGGCTATTATTGATAAAAACATTGCTAAAATTGTATAATCTATATATAAATAGGTAAGTGCTTTGTTGTTAATTAAAATATATATGAGCGGGGAATCAGTCAAATCGGGAATTGAATTGACTGAACCACAAGTAAAAATATTATGTAGATATATATATAGTCCTGTTACTGTCACAATAAATTTGAAGCGCAGAAGACAAGCTGACTCGCTAAGCTATCGGGAAGCGCCAACAGTTCGTTAGCCGAGGACGCAGCCATCGATTTGGCCCAAAATCAATTCTCATAATTAGTTCGCCCCTTTCATTGTCCGCCCTCAGTTTTTTTTTAAAGCATTGTACCTCGAGCCCACTGAAAGAGTTTACGAATGTTAAGAAGAGGAAAGTGGTTTAACAATACTTTCATTCGGAGTAATTATAAGGCAGACTTTTTATAAAGTCATCTACGGTTTAGCAGATAGCATGACTGCCTACTGTACCCAAGAATGTGGGATCTCAAACCGGCAGGTGGCCATAGGATTTTTTAAAGGGAGTAAAAAAGTTTCGGTTTTTTCGTCCTAGAGAGGGGATGTTAAATGGAAGTGCCAAGTCTTTAAAGTGTCAAATACTTTTTAAAGATCTTGATGCTAATTATAATTGGATTGCCAAAATTTAAGACCCTCACCGTAGCATCGCCCGATTAGCTATAGTATCATAAATAAATAAACTATTTATCATAAGTATCATATATATGCATTATCTTCACTTTTATGTAATTTTATTTGTTTTAGAATTAACCACATCGGCTCACGTTATGACTTTATTTTTCTTCTACTAGAGTTTTCTTTCATTTCCTCTTAACAGTTTTCTCTATATGCCCAAAAAAACAAACAAAAAAAATCAGCTTCCTCTTCCGTTAGGTACCCTATGCATACATCTGTACGGTGGATGTAACGAATAGATATACATATGCCAATAACTGTTTTTTCACTCTCGTTGAGTTTAAATGCTAGTGGACTTAGCATTTAGTATTTGTAGTTTCTTAAAACACTGCTTATAACGCGAATATGACTGCCGTTCTCTCGATTTAAAATTATTTTCGAGACTTGAACGCAATGGAATAAATAAGCACCAATTTAAAAAAAAAATGTATGAGAGGAAAATAGTTGACTGGATGATAAAATGGAGAACGGAGATAGTTGGGGGGTGCAGTCAAAAAAACACTAAATAAGTACTAGACTTATAGTTAGTAAGTGCCGACGTTTCGACCTACAGTGTAGGTCATCTTCAGGGCTATGAGAGAGAAACAAACAGAACAAAAAATATATAAAAATGTTGCAGTAACAATAATATAGTGACATGTAATGTAGAAATTTAACAAAGTGGCAGATATAAAAATTAAAGATAACGAATATTAAAATAGTGACAGAATATAATAAAATTAAGATATTGACAGATTTAATAAAATTAACGATAATGAACAGAAATTAAAATAGTGACAGATATAATAACTAAAGATAACGAATATAAAATAAGATACAGAAAATAAATGTACAGAAAGGATAGAAAAGTAAACATAAAATAAAGGGAAATAAAAACGAGGAGGTAAACCAAAGATACAAAATGAGAAGATTAACATATAAAAAAAGGTTGGAACATCAAGGATTTAGAAAAAACTAGTAAATTAAAGATATAAAATGTATGATACTGGACTTCTAGAGGTTAAAAAAGTAAAATGTATGAAACATAATAACACAAGAATATGTGGAAAGAAATGAATAGGTATCTCGTAGAATGACAGTCGTAGAATGTACAATAACTATTGTGTATAATAGTATTACTATTGTACAGTAACTATTGTGTACAATAACTATTTTAAAAATAGTTGATTGGATTGATAAATTTGAAAAATTAAAAATTAAAAATAGTGCTTATCAATATAAACTCTTTGATTACCAACATATGATGAATGCCAAAATGATAAGGGGGAAATAGGAAAATATGTAGTGTGAAGAATGGAGAAAGACTAAATACTTTTTTTATATGTTAATCTTCTCATTTTGTATCTTTGGTTTACCTCCTCATTTTTATTTCCCTTTATATTATGTTTACTTTTCTATCCTTTCTGTACATTTATTTTCTGTATTTTATATTATATTCGTTATCTTTAATTATTATATCTGTCACTATTATAATTTCTGTTCATTATCTTTAATTTTATTAAATCTGTCAATATCTTAATTTTATTATATTCTGTCACTATAATACACTGTATGTCTTTATTGTTTATATCTTTATTTATCTTTAATTTATCTGTCACTTTTTTAAATTTCTACATTACATGTCACTATATTATTGTTACTGTAAAGTTTTTATATATTTTTTTGTTCTGTTTGTTTCTCTCTTATAGCCCTGAAGATGACCTACACTTTAGGTCGAAACGTCGGCACTTACTAAATAATGCAGTTTTTTTTACACCCAACTATCTCCGTTCTCCATAAAAAAAAAAATCATTTCCTCTTAACACCCTCCTTGGGTGAGGGAATGTGTAGCAACGAATGCATATATGTACAATATATTTTTAGGTTTATCTACTAATAACCGCAGCTATGACTTAAATCGTTATTTAAACTAATGGGGCTGACAACAGGGGATTATTAGATAATCGATTTATATACCGCTATGTTATTATTCAGTCAGCATACGTATGTGTGCATTTCATATGCAGAAACAGGAAAAGTAATAATAATAAGGGAATAAAATAAAGTGATGCAATTAATAATATTAATTTTATTATGTTACCTATTAGATACAGTTATGGGTAAATTTCCTGACAGATCGTGCTCCATGATATTTTTTTAGGGACCAACGAGGCACATCCTATTTAATTTTGGCCTCCCCCATTCCCTTGGAAGGAAGTTAATGAAAGTCACCCCTATTAGAGATTCCAGAGAACACGGGAATGGAGTGATTTAAGGCGTTTAGTTCCTGATCGTGGCTATTTATTCCATGCTTTCCATGGACCATTTACCATAATTGTATTTGCTCGCTTCGCCCATTTTCCTGTTTCTATACAACTCCCTTGATATCACACATTTTATACAACTAAATGTGTTTTAAAACTATTCAAAACTTTTATACACTTAATAAAAATTTAAAAGAGTCGGATTAAAATTTATTTCCCCTACTACTAATTACTAAAAATTATAGTTAATACCTACTTAATACGAGTGTTAATAGTATACTAATACTCCGCATCCTCGTTGAATAAGTAGTTAAGTCGAATTCTGTCCAGAGAGACTTAACTATACTGAAAGAAGCGGAATTCTCGTAGTTTTTAAGCGTGGTGGAGTTCAATATTAGCAATAATTCCCTTTCAAGTCAAAGCCTGGAAAAGTCCAAGACACTCATTTTAGAGAAAATTCGACTTAACCCCTCATTCGCCGAGGACGCAGATATAATAGAACATAATATAATATAATGTATTAAAATATAAAAAAACCTGTACCCCTACAACCTATGAAGGTTCTTCGGTTATGTACGTGCTAGACACTGTAACTGTTTCTTTGATGCAGTTGTGGAGGGAGGTGAATTGTCCTAGATCACGCTCAAACACCAGATTTTCCCCCATATTTCAAGTACCCACTTGACACACACCAGTACAGAGGTTGGGTGATCTCCAGGAGTGTCCCAGATCCAAATGGTTCCATCCCCGACCGTTAACAGATTATATAAAATGTGCAAGCAGTCGGATTTGAACCCGGGAATGATACGGCAAGTCAGCGCACTACCCCTAAGCCACTCCTCTCCCATAATATAATATAAGTACGTTTAATAATAGAACTAAATATAAGCTGTTATATTTTAATCTAGTTTAAGTCCATTTTTCATATTCGCGATATCGTAAAGGTTCCATTTAAATTACTTTTAAAACATAGGTTAACGGCAAATGTTATTGTCACTTGGCACTTAGCAAAGAGAAACGTTTCAAACCCAATAGCCCTTTTAAATTTTATTATGAAATAATAATCATTAACAAAATTTGAAAGAAAGATTTTTTATATCCCAATGGATGTATAATTATATCCTCATATAATGGATTGAAAAAAACATTTGTTTTTAAATATTTTGTTTAACACTGAAAATATTCAATAATTAAAATATTAATTACTGTTAATAAATTTAGGGACCCCTTTTTTCAATCTATATGCATATTAGATAACTAACCATTTTTTAAAAATAATAATTTACCCCCCGTAGTTTTGATGAAAAAGTGTTTCACCGGATGTATCTTAAGAACTAAATTAGTGGGGGGGAGTGCAGTCAATAAATGTCACGCAAAATAAGTATTGTACAACACATTTTATTTGTTCCAACCTTTTGGCCTAATTTTGAATAGTCATCAGGGCTGAGAATAAACTAAAACAGCATGACAATATAAATAGTACAGTACAAAAGAAAATACAACAGGCCTGGTTTCCTGACCATTTTCAACGTTTATATTCAGTAAATTTGTATTTAATGTAAGAACGAGGTAACTTGTTATTGCATTTAATAATAATAATACCACGATATCTAGAAATAAATAAAAACAAATTTAAGTTTAAAATTTAAAAAATTTCATACGATTACAATAAAATATTAGAAATATTTGATACTTGATAATATGATGATAGTAATTTTAATTCCCTAAGAGACACAAACGTAAAACAATTTGAAATCGCCTTCAAACACCTTATATTGATTTCAGGTCAACGAACTTTTACAGACATAAAGTAATCAATTTCCTTATTGTATATTCTTTGTATGAGTGTGTGTGTATATATATAATATCTATCTATATATATATAGTATATATATATATATATATATATATATATATATATATATATATATATATATATATATATACATATATATATATATACATATATATACACAAGTAGGTAATTGCGATTTGGTATTCGTCAAGCTGATTTAAAAATCTGAATTCGCTGTTTTGTCATTTTTGAAGAGTATAAATAGGTTGATATATTATGTTGAGTGTTAGAAATTCATAAGTATGTAGTATGAATTACTACATGATGTGTTCAGGATCAAAAGCGCATAACTAAAACATTAAAAAATCTACTTTTATAGAGGTTAGTAGAGTAGTGCTTTATGCTAACAAAACTTCTAGTTCAGAACCGTACTAAAACCATGAGAAATAAGGTGGCAAAACTGCTAGACGGTTAGACAAAATTGCTTGACTAAAAAGCGAAAATGTAAAAAATCAATTTTTGAAGCTTTGGAGTCATCCATTTTTGATCCTGAACGTCTCATATTTTCTTCACCCTAGAATAGTGTTCCTTGTACAACCTTATAAAACGGCTAATAATAATAATGCTTTGCAAACCTGACGGCTCGTTGTCTGTACCATCAATCTATGCTTAAATCCTCGTCAATATCTACCCAAACCCTTAATCACTCTTAACGAAACCCACCTCAAGTCTCATACGTATATCAGTCGACATAACGCTTATTAAAATTTTAGGACTCCATTAAATAACGAGCCCAACAACTTTACAAGCCCATCTTAACGCATTATTAATAATAACCGGGTGCAAGCTCCGCAATTTCGCGTTATGTAATCTCCAGTTGTCTCATCCTTTTTGCCCCGAATATTCTACGCATTTTTTAACATCCACATTAAACAACAAGCCAAAATACAGTGGGTTAATGGCATCAATTTATAAATTCTGAAGCGATTACTGTATCTAATGACAAAGAAAACTTCCAGTAGGGAAGGGATTTCAGTACCTTTAGGGAGGAAAGAGCTATAAGTATGGCTGTATAGCTTTTAAGGGCCTGTTTTATTTGGCCTTAGGGCTGAGGGAGGCTAGATAGATGAAGAGGAGCCACGCGAATAGTCCACCTTATCTCCGATAGCGCGGTCCACTCTTCCTAATTAATTGGGCTTCAACTATCCGCCTTCGTTCCAACTGTCCTCGTCTCCCCCCTTCGCCCCAACCGGCCAATCCGCCCAATCCAATGAGCTCAGGGTTTCCAGCTTATTGGGATTTATGGGGAGTAGCGATGTCTCCATTCTTGACGGACGAATCCGGTTGTGTACCACCTGTGTCAAGTGCAATTCAGATCACACTTGGACAATCGGACTGTCCTTAGTCAGTACTTATCAGTTCATGAATTCTAAAATAAAAAATGTCCATTAATATTTTTCTCTGTACGTCTAATGCAATCGATTGGAAATTTAACATAGCCCTAAGCTACTACACGCTTAGCCTTCGCTATCGATGCCAGAGATGCGGTTGAGCATATCTCATTGAGGTCTCCCCATCCATGCGAAGACCGCTCAGTTCGGAGTTCCAGAGATTGATTCAATATCATACGCATGGTTAGGCATTGCAATAATATTATATATATATATGTATATATAATAAGTTCCAACTGCACTGAAAGGTTATAAATTTATAACAAAAAATTAAAATCTATGCAAAGGAAATTTGGATAGTTTTAAACATAAAAACTGATGTAGGTTTTCCCAAACAGTTCTCGGCAAGCTGAGACTATTATTTAAAATATATCTATATCCTGCACAAATTAACCATCAATTATTATAATAAAATTCGGTACAAATAAATGCGATAACAAGCCTTTATTACAAATCTTGAACAAACATAAAAATAATTTTATAAAAATCAAAAAGCTGAGAATTTCTAATATTTGACATTACCAGAACTAACATTTTTTAGATCAAGATTCAAGGCATTGGTATAATTAACTATAAAATGCATTTAATAACTAAAAATTAGCGTGTTCATAAAAAAAGTAGAGGTAGCGGATTCGATCTCTAAAAAATTATAAATTAAGATATCTTCATTATTCATAAATTTTATCATTATTCAATCCGACTTCGATTCTCTGAATAAATTTTGTATCAGAAATACAACGGCTAATAACGGTAAAAAGACACATTATAATATATTTAAATTAATTAAGTATAGCAGAAATTAAAGGAAAAAAAGCCATGAGAATCAGCCTAATAGCTACGTAATTGGCCGTCCAGAAAAACCGTAGCCAAATAAGTTAAACTCTGTAGTACTAATTTATTACCTGAACCCTTACCGTACATTAAAAATCAGGTTAAATATTTTATTAACTACTATAGAGTACAGTAAATAGTGTTTTCATGCCTGTATTTAATCATCATTTTGTTTATAAAGGGATAGAATTGCCAAATAACATTTTCGAGACATGAGGAACATTAATTAATAATTTCCTTCGTTAATTTTTTGAATCCTGTAGTAGTTAGATATGCATCAGAATTTGAAATAATAGACGTACACGCGAAGTACGTATACATCCAGAATAAAAGGTAGTATTTCCTAGCTAATTGGGGTAATAAAATGATAATAAAAAATTGTATTAAATTCTAATCTTTGAGGATTAATCGCAGACTTTATGGCAATCAGCACGAAATCATTTAAACTCTTTATGCAATGATTATAAAGAACGTATTTATACTTCTATTGTTGATTGCAATATTGCATCTATATATAGTATGTGTGTGTGTGTTTGTGTAAGTTACTGAACATTTAATATAACAATTTGTATTAAAACGAGGAAATACATTCTTAATTAAAATAAAATAAATAGAAAACGTTTTTTTTTTAAATATAAATATTGAAATTTATTTCATACAAAAATCGTAATCTCACCTGTTTTATACCGGCTTTGTTTTGTATACATTTGATTTTGCAATATTTTCTACGTCTAATTTAAGCTTTCTATACCTTCATTCCTTTTTGTTGTGCATAATTAGTTTTGATATAGATGTTGTTTTTAAAAAAATTGAGCTTACTCCCAGGGTCATTTAAACATTTAAAAATATTTAATAAATATGGTCTATCGAATAGTTTTAAAAATCAAAAATAGGCTAACGATATTAATATTTTAATAAACGTAAATGACCTTATTCAATATATAAAGAAATTTATCAATTTTAAAGTGAAAGAGATATTGTCAATTCCTCTTAAGCCTAAACAGCATTCATTAATGGATAATCATACTTGCCGTAGAATTTTTTTACCTTAAAGTTCTTTATCTGTGGGTTCTGTAATAAAAGTTGAAACAGAGCCGGGAACAAAGGCAGCCTGCTCAATGTGTAAGAGAAACTTTTTTTTTATTTAATAAGGCCACCAAGCACCCATTGAGACGGCCTAGCGCTCTGAAATTCTATTAATGTTAAATCAACATGAAATGTTATAGCCTCCTTTATACTTCTGATTTCCTCTGTATGATGTTAAAACTGGTTGCGATGATTGCAATGGGCGGGGGTTGTATCGTAGGAGGAAGATATAGAAAAAGCAATAGGAGGATGATAAAAATGATGTTATTTTCACTATAAATGGAAAAAAGGTGAAATATAAATAGAAACGGATTTCATATAACGATAAACCTTTAAATTGAGAAATTCCAACCGTTCTAAAATATAATATATGAATAAAAAAAAGTTGGAAATCCAAAGGAAATTGGATAGTTTTAAATACCAAAATCAAAACGCTATACAAGAATGAAGAAAGATTTCCTAAATAGTTATCAACAATCTGAGATTATTATTTAAATTGTATGTATGCTAGTTACTGCTGTAATATCGCACTAATTAACTTCGGATTATAATCATAAAGCTGTGTGCAAATAAATGCGATTATCAGACTTTATTACCTATCTTGAAGAGCCAGAAAAAGAAAAAGAAGCATAATTTTGTAAAATTTTAAAGAACGCATTTTAAAGATACGTAAAAATAAATAAATGAACTGTTAATTTTAAGTATTGTAAGTCTATTTGGATCTACAAAAAAAAAATCGTTTGTTCTTTTAAATAATTTTAATGATCATTATATTATACTCGCAATAAAATTTAAAGAGGTTTAGTGTTAAAAACACCATTCTTTGCTAAATATGCTGAGCGTTAAAAACAGTTTGCCCATATATTAAAATAAATTCAAATGCAAACCCTTAAATATCTGGATGTATATACAAAAAAAAAAAGAACTATTAGCATTTTCGAAAATAACAGCAAAAATACAAGTTCAACAAATTTTAATATGTTACATTAGTAGAACTATAGTTTTTTTTTTTTTAGATTGACGATCCTGGATATTGATATTATTAACAAGAATACAAAAGATAATAACATTTCATGACCAAACCCTAACCGAAACGTTTTAGCATTTTGAATTTGCTCTTAACACCATCAAGCTATTTTTACGACAATTATTCAACTGTTACATCAGCCACGACGAGCTTTCCTAAAGTTAGATATAAGGACAAACTCATAAAATATTGGAGTCAAGATGTAAATGAAACATTCACGAATTGTGCCAGTAACTTCTGATAAGGTTTAAAACGGCGATCAACTGGATATAGCAGGGAGTGAACGTATATCATTAAGGGTTTATAACCCAGTTTATAGGGAAAGTTATAGTTTATATTGGCAAAACTCGATTCATTATGCTCTGATTTCAATGGTTGCTCGGCAGAAATTCGCAAACTTCTAGTCAACACATCACAAGTTCTGAAATAGATTTCCCGCTTTAGATGGTCGGTCAGATTCGCTGTATTGTTTCGGAAAATATTACCTCGAGCCTAGAGTTGTAATAATAATTCGTTTAAGCGTGATTGGTATTAGAAGGTGATTAATATCGCATAGCAGAAATGATATGGAAATAAATTATTCCTAAAATTATATTATAAGTAGGCTTCAGAAGACAAGTGAGAAGTAGTTTGTGATGAATTAAAGATGTTATTAAAATTGCCTTCAAATACTGTAAACCATAATCAAAAACCTCTAAAATAAACTAAAAAATATATACGAAATAATGCAGCAACTTATATAATGTTTAGATTCTAGCCCATTTGTGTAGATAAGTAGGAAACCTGAGGCTTTGAATGAATTAATTAAAAAAAAAATATTAAAAAATATTTACCAAAGTAAGATGAAGATTAAAACCATACACACAGGCAAACCGAACTACAATCACAGTTGATGATATGGAAAAACGTATTGAAGTACTTGATAGTTTTGTTTAACGTTACTTTATGCTGCTGTGGCTAATCAAACGATGCTACAGTGGGAGTGATAAATTTTTCCAATCCAAATTTAACTAGGACAGTGATTTTTCAAAAGTACTTGACACTGCACAGGCCAAGGAACCTCATTTTAGGGCACTTCCGAAGAACGGCGTAATCGAGGATTTGATGCCACCTATAAAAAAAACCTACCGGTTTTTTAATTGCTATTTTTTTAATGCAATTCTCAGATTTTTTAAAGGATTTTCAATTTTGTTTAATAATGAATAAGTTAAATTCTTGGTGTTTTAATAAATAAATTTTATAAACAAGAACCTGTACCACTACAACCCGTGAACGGGTCTGGGGTTCAGTATATGGTAGAGACTGCACCGTTTCATAGACAACGGTTCTGCAAGGAGGTGGCTTCTCCTAGGTCGCGCTCAACATCCAGATTTCCCCCCTGGATTAATTTGGGTACCCTATTTTTATAATATTTTATAGAGGCTGGGTGAGCCCCAAGAAGGTCCTAGATCCCATATGATCTATATCCGGCTGCAAACAGACTAAATAAAAGTCTTGGCCTGCAGCGAGATTTGAACCTGGATTTCCGACATGGCAACTCAGTGCTCTACTACTGAGCCACTCAAATGTAATAAATAGCTGTCGAGGATTTAATTTTATTTATCGATGTAAACAAGAATATTAATATAGAAAGATTGTATGAAATTAATATTATTCCATTCAATTCACAGACAATCAAATTAATATTTTTTACAAATTAAACCAATTAATTTGACTTTTCTAACTTTACGCACCAAGGATAGGTATTACATTTTCCAATCTTACTCGCTGCTATTTATTCATTTGATGTCACTTTCAATGTCAATGGCTAATGGAACTATGCTACAGTGGGAGTCCTAAATTTTGCTTATCCAGCTGTAATAGGAATGTTTAACCAGTACTTAACACCGCACAGGCTCAGGTCTGATTTTACGTTCCTTTCGAAGGACGCCATAACCTGGGATTTATTTACTATAAAAACTTGAATGCCACAATCCGGGTTGCTAACGCGTGATCAAAGGCATAAGAGGTTGTTATGCTAACCACTAGACCACAGGTGACCCCTCATGGTTACGCGTTGCATACAATTCTGAATGAGAGCTACAGACTTAAGCACCATGATGAGTACGTAGACGGAGATTCTTATACGATGTGAGTTGTAGACCAATCAATAAACGAGGTCTCTGGAATTAAAGTCGAATGGTATATCACTTAGTTTGTTCCAGGCAAAAATGAAATAGAACAGACTACTGGAAATCAACTATGGAAGAATAATGGGAGATGGGTAATATAAATCTCCAGCTCGCTTTTGCATACCACCGTGATTTATTGAGGTAATACAATTCTCAACACGACCATATAAATTAATAAAATACTCACATGATTAATACATCGCTATGGTAATCAACTGGTAATTAATTCGATGTGAGCGCGCATTGGAGCGTGACCTGTTTACCTGGACCGGCCCCAACAGGTGCAGTCTCCCCGCACTCCCTCACGTATTTAGCCTACATCAAATATAAACTCTGCTGCCGAATCCTGACTTAGGGGTAAGAAGGGTTTAGGTAGCGGGACTTAGCCAGAAACGGAGCTGTAAGTTCCCAAAGTCGGATTAACAATAGCTATCCATTAAGTAATAAAGGATTTACTTTCCGTTCCCCGGCTAAAGATGGCGAATCAACATTTAGACTTACGAAATATTTAACAATCGATGTATAACCCATGTATTAAACAATAAAAAGAAAATAGTACTCATAAATAATAATAGAACAACTATAAAAATTATAAAAACTGTACCACTAAAAACCTATAAAGAGTATTGGTTTTAGCACTTTTAGATATCTTATCGTATAGATATCAGTACTTTAGAATACTTTTTGGTTTCAAGGACAACAGTTATGTAGGGATGTGATTTGCCTATATCACGCTCAACCAACGTTTTCCCACTACTAAGATTACCCACTATACAAAAGCTGGGTGAGCTCCAAGAAGGTCCCACATCAGATCTCACAGGATCTATCCCCAACTGAATTATCTGCTACTTACGGATTTCATTTCCGGCACCTTACCTTGATAGTGCTATCAACTTCATTTACTTAATACATTTAACTACTTAAATTCTTATTAACTTTAATAATTCTTTACTAAAGCAACATTAAATCAAACGTAAACATTTTGAAACCATCACAATACTATGATAATTTATCAAAAATATTATAACCTTACATTGATGTAATTTAGTTTAATCATTCCATGAACATGGTTATTATTTTTTGTTATGACGAAAAAACTAATCACATATATATTTAGGACTATCATCATAGGTTTTCCTTACTAGTTACTCAATTTGATCTCCAATTATTATATTTTAACATCCACTTATTATTACAAGTTATCTTTTTCTCATTTATGTAATTGCTTAAAAAATTACTATTAAATTTAAAATAATTGCGCATATAATTATTCATATACGTATATCCCCTCGATATATAAAGATATAAGTTTATTTATAATTTTTGAGCAATATTCAATAACGTTTTATTTTTATCCATTCATTTAATATGCATTATCATTTAATACATGCATTCATATAATGATAATTAGTAATTTTCATACGCGAATATTAACTGATCTGGCTGTGTTGATTTCAGGGTTAAATTTAGATTTTTTTACATATTGTATCCTTAAATAAATAATTCGTTTTTTCATAAAATCAAATTAAAATAGCAATAGGGTGAATATAATATAATATAAATCAACTATTATTTACTGTTTATTTTATTTTTTTAAATAAAAAGTTTGGTTTGTACATGATAGGTTTTAAATATGTTAATAAGACAATATAAATTAATTGAAAAATAATTAAATTAGTATAAAGCCTGTAGTTAAATAAATAACCGTGAAAACCAGACAAGGATATGATCTCCCGAATGTTGTATTCTTTTAAAATGCTTTGTCAAGGGTTAAAAGACTGACAACAAGAGGAACATGCCCCAACGCAAATATTAGACACTTGGGATTGGGATCACGTACTATGGGCCATGCTACCACCGCACGATGCGTCGAATTACATTGTTGGGGATGTTCGTAGCCTCGTCGAGCAGCGAATAAAAAGTTAATGATCTGCCCGCAGCATTCCCGGGGTCGTCATTCGATATAGGGCAGCACTTCGAGCGATATCGCTCCTGCATTCGGAGGTGTTTCCCAAGTCGTTCAGGATATCGGCCACAGCATGAATACTTTGGCCAAAAATACGACAAAAGAGTATATTGCATAGGCTGAGTAGCTAAAGATTGGCCGAAATGCTTGAAAAACCACCTAATTCTTACTCCTTTGAAAAATAAAATGACCAATCTTGTCGATAATTATATTTCCTACAATATTTCAATAAAATATTACACTCAAGCGTATGACACAGATATATATAGAATAGAAAATAATTCAGGGAAGGTCCGTTAAGAATAACAGAAGTTTTCAAATATAATAGAGCATTTGGCCAAGAGACTTAATAAAAGGCAAGATGATGTTCATGCAGATTTTAATTTGATTTTTGGTGTTATAAAGAACCACCGGTCTATCACTACGGGTCAAAATTTGATATGGGACTATATAATTTTATGTGCGACGTGCAGAGTTATACATTTTCAAATTTCCCCCAAAGATCATTTGGATTCGCCACACCTCTTCTCTTCTAAGGGAATGTCGTTCGGAGATAAAATGAAAGATAACTCAACTAAATTCATAATAATTTCGATTCAAAAAATAAATATTAACAATTAAATTAACCAGTAACCCTTGTTAAGTAATTAATTCGCCTGATATATTTAGTAATGAATTATACTATTAAATCAACATGGCTGCTAAAATCTTTAAATATAAAAATCAGAACCTTATCCACTCAGCCCCCCTCTCTAAAATTGTACAAAGTATAGTGGAAGAGATCCCTTTAAAACTCCTTTCCAGTATAACAGCAGAGCAACCCTTTAACTTAAGGGGCTAAGAAAAAAATCTTTATAAACAAGCATCAGTCCTTAAAATCTTCCCTTTAGATCATTATTGCAGAACAAAAAGTAAATTTAAAAAATAAATTAATGGTCATTAAGACAATTAGAGTTAAAATATACAGGCTAAAGATTCTAGAATGATACGGAACATTACAAAAAGAGAGGAACAGACATTCCAGAAATACACATAATTCCGAGGGCTATGATATTTGCATGCTGCCCGCGATTGTATACAGCTGAGACAACAATTGCTATGTTTGCGTGTCTAGTAACAGTTTTCATTAGGGACCCATGTTTATTTTCCCCAGGAGCTATGGAAAAGAGGAACCGTAGCTCGATTAAGGGAAATTGGGTCTACGGACTAATTTTTATAAAACGAACAATTGATATATAATGGGCTGATACGCTTATTAAAAGGTATAAGTAACAAGAAAAGTATAGAAAAGAAGGGGAAAGTTGATACGAAACGACTTCTGTATTTGTAGTAACAAACAGAAAACCACAGAGCTAAATGGATACCTGGAAGACGGTTATTGCAAGGAAGGTTATTTGGTGAGGAGTGGATATTAACCATCTGAGAGAAGGGTCAAGTGGCTACTCCAGGGAGGCCGGTTGATCCCCAGGAGGGTCCCAGTTGAATCCCAGTCGATTCCCGGTCAAGCGGGGATCCCTTTTAACTGACCCAGTTGGGGCAACCACTCTCCCTTTTGACCGTCTTAATTCATCCAGCACGAAATTGAAAATGAGTTCAATTTCAATATTTCAATCGATATATCAATCGATTTTTAATTTCAGTATTAACATAATATATAAGTCTGTATAATACTGGCTCAGTGGTAGAGGGCTGAGTTGCCGTGCCGCAGCTCCCGGGTTCAAATCCAACAATGGCAGATTTTATATAATTTGTTATCAGCCGGGGATGGGTAGAGGGGCTCATCCAGGCTTTATAAAGTGGGAACCCAAAATAGTGGGGAAAATCTGGCGGTTGAGCTTTGTCTAGGAAAAATCACCTCCCTGCACAACCGTTATAAAGAAACATTACTGAACCCAAGACCCTTCATTGGTTTTAGTGGTACAGTTTTTGTAATTATAATATGTTACAATTAATCATATTATGGTACATTATATTATACTATTATTTAGTTCGTATTAACTATGATTATTTAGCAATAGGTAATCAGTTAGCCGCAGGGAATGGATACTTTAGGATATGGGACCTTCCTGGGGCTCATCCAGCTTCTATAAAATCAGCAACAGGACAAATTACCTTCGTGCACTAACGTTGTACGGAAACTATTACAGTCTCTACCACGTACTGAACCCAAGATTTGTTACGGTACAGCTTTTTTTTTCTTCTTATAGTTCTCAATCTTACTAATATTATAAATGTGAAAGTTTGTATGTTTGTCTCTCTTTCACGCAAAAACTACTGAACGGATTTGGATGAAACTTTACAGTAATACATACAGCAGAATAACACATAGGCTATAGCAAGCGCGGATTTAGGGGGGGAGGGAGCACGTGCCCCCCCTCCCCCACCGACAGTTTTTTAGGTACTGTGGAGAATCCATTATAGTACATAAATAAAAGAAAATCACATGATAATAGTTGTTAAAATAACAGAAAAGACAGGAGTGAAACTATTTGTTTTGATATCCTACTGATATTATAAATGTAAAAGTTTGTATGTTTGTCTCTCTTTCACGCAAAAACTACTGAATGGAGTTGGATGAAACTTTACAGTAATATAGGTTATACAACACATAGGCTATAGCAAGCGCGGATTTAGGGAGGAGGGGGCACGTGCCCCCCTCTCCCTCCGCCGACAGTTTTTTAGGTACTGTGGAGAATCCGTTATAGTACATAAATAAAAGAAAATCACATGATAATAATTGTTAGAATAACAGAAAGGACAGGAGTGAAACTATTTGTTTTGATATCCTACTAATCTTACTAATATTATAAATGTGAAAGTTTGTATGTTTGTCTCACTTTCACGCAAAAACTACTGAATGGATTTGGATGAAACTTTACAGTAATATAGGTTATACAGCAGAATAACACATAGGCTATAGCAACCGCGGATTTAGGGGGGAGAGGGGCACGTGCCCCCCCCTCCTCTTCCCGCCGACAGTTTTTTAGGTACTGTGGAGAATCCATTAAAGTACATAATTTAAGTCAAATCACATGATAATAGTGGTTAAAATAACAGAATGAACATGAGTGAAGCTATTGTTTTGATATCCTATTAATATTATAAATGCGAATGTTTGTATTTATTTTTGTTACTCATTCACGCAAAAATTACTGAACGGATTTGGATGAAACTTATTGAGTAAAATAGGTTATACATTATAGGCTACAGCAAGGCAGATTTATGTAGGGGCAGGGAGGCATGTGACCACCCCCCTTATAGTACATAATTAAAGGCAAATCAGGAACTTAGCATCTTGAAATTTGTAGATAGGTTCTTTGCATAGTTTAAGAAAGAAATTTGGATAATTCCACTCCAAGGGTTTCCCCTTTAATATAATAGGGGTTCAAAGGTTGTATACAATCCGTCAGTTTTGAATTTAGACATCTGAAATTTTGGATGTAGGAGTAACTTATATTTTAAAAAAATAATTAAATTATTTATTTCAAATGATCTTTCACGAAACTTTATGCGGCAGACCAAATTCTACGCGAGCGAAGCCGCGGGCATAAGCTAGTACTGATATAAAAAGAATCACGGTAATATAATTACTCCCATTTGATGAAAATGGGCAATTAATAGATACCTTTAACTTGTAGAATTCAGTCGGTGATAGCTAGATGTAAAGTACCAAGTATTAGACTCCTGGAAAGAACTTTACATTAGAAAACTCATCCACTCCACAATCCAGCAAGGCTATTTATCTGGTGAATCGTCGAAAAGGATGCATCCCAGTTCCACTTCAAATCAGTTCAATTGGTGATTGCTAGTCCATTGATATCTGAGTAACTTTTCGGGTGAAGGTCGGGGATTAACCACAATATAGAATAGAGCAAACATACTGGTTCCAGAACTATGGACAACCTCCTGGTGCACTACGGAAATTAGCAGATGGCTAAAAGACATTAGGGTGGGTCACATTCTTTCCAAGCTCTAGTTAAACGGATTGAGACGTTAGTGCATACAATTCATAAACAAATATTTATATGTATGCGTAAAATAGTTTATAAATAGGAAGGTTATGTAGGAGTGATTATGTATAACCTATACTACTAGGTTATACCTACTAGTAAAGTAAGAAAGTTTGTTGCATATCTTTAATATTCAATTGTTTATCATTTTATTTTAATATAAAATCTAAACAGCTATAATTAATTCGTAATATGTAATTCTATACTCTATTAGGTAAATAAGAAGTAATCACAGTTTAAAACTTCCCATAGTAGATGTTGGATATATTACCACTCCTTCAAAACCTTCCAAGTTAGGACTACGGACTTGAGAGATGCCCAACATCATGAGCACTTTTAATTCAATTCAGTTTTAAATGTCACTTAATATATGCATTTCAGAATATTCTACTAAAAGTATATTGAAGAAAAAATTATCTAAAGCATCCTGCCAATTCCTATTCCTGACTCTATTATAAATTAAATAGAAGTAATAAAAATGAAACAAAGAATAAAAAACATAGCAAACTAAGCTGGGAAGCGAAAACGAGGGAAGAACATCAATAGCCATGAGATGGGAGAAAATCGCAAACAGGAAAGAACTGTCTCAACAACAGTCAACTCTGTATTGCCTCACTCAAGTTCCTTCGGCAGAACTTTTGTCGGGTATTCATCATTTCTGGTAGGACAACGGATTGGGAGAAGCAGGGAAATAACAGTTCAAACTAAGGAGGAAGAGAGGAAAAAAGTATTGAAATTATGAATGTAAAAAAAAAAATTCAGTACCTAAGCATTGTGGGCTACAATCAGCCACGCTGATAATGAGATTCATTATACAATAATAATAATAATAAGGCTTAGCGAACCCAAAGACTCGATGACGATACAACCAATCTCTGCTTACAAACTTCTGTCCACACAGCACTACCCAAACTCAAATCCACCATTCTTAACGCATTCCTTCCAGCTACTCCTCGGCCTACCCCTCAGACGCTTCCCAGTCACCACAGCGCTTATTAACATCTTTGGATTAAAAATATATATAAATTTTAAAATTGAATAAATACGGTCCCTCCCTGTTTTGTATTGTATAACGTCAGTGGCCTTGAGCCGGTTCGAGTAAAAACAGCCTTCAGCGGACTCAGCCCATTGTAACGCCTTAAAATACCGAAAGGTAACAGAGAGCTTTTTTTTATATAGAAACATTTGCATGCATTTATTGTAAATTTGTATTTATATTGTAAATAAAATCTTGAAGGATGTGAAAAAAATAAATAAATAAATACGGTTACAAATACATTCAATATCCAGTAAATTGTATAACCTATCAAGGCTATCGAATTTTGAGGCAGTAATTATTTTTTGACTTTATGTACATTTGGTTTTATGCACTGCCTTAATGCCAGATGAACCTCTTAGATATGCACAATACAAACTTTATTTCTTTTAACAAGTTGAAAACAGATTGATTTTTTTTTTTTTTTTTAGGTTTGTCATTAATACGTGAAGTAAAAAAGACGGATTTTTACTGCGTAATGTTAAAAGTTGAAAAACAATGGAACCTGTATTATATTAATTTATGTGCCTGACAAATAAATATCCATAATAACAACTAAACAACACTGAATGAAACAGTAAACAATTCATCATAATAAAAAATATTAAATTTTTACTGAATGAAACCGATGTCACTAAATTTATAAATTACTGCATATATATTAATAACATTGACAAAGATTGTATTAATTGTTATGTTATTTTAATTTCTTATTATTGCAATTTTAAAAATTATGATACGGTTTTAAACTTATTTTTATCCACGAATAGCCTCCTAAATAAATAAAAGAATTTTTATTAGAGGAAGAGCTGAACCCGAATTGAACGGTTCATTGTTTGTACGAGAATCGATGGATGTTTTCGCTGTTCCACGATAATCGGCAATGGCTTAGGGCGAACTGGAAGATAAGAAAAATGCTTTTGCCTTTTCAATGTATTACTTTATCCTCACTTTTTATGAATATACAATAATGTGTAAATCTAGATACCATGAGGAGAATATTTATAAGGAATTATGTTAATTAATTATATCATTAAATAAAAAGTTTCGGAAAATCTGTCAATTACTTGAAAAAGTAAATAAAGTAATTCTACCTTTAGCCAGATATTCGAAATATAAATTTTACAAAAACTATAGAAAGTATTTCAGAATGACATTTGGTTTATTATTGGAGTTTAATTCTTGTTGTAGCTTAAAGAAATCATAGAAATTTAGAAGATACTAGAGTAGATAATATCTATTTACGACATTAATTAAAAATAAATACTCATCCGGGTTATTTCCTATTTATGAATAACGTAATTAACTATTACCTAAAAATTAGCGGATTAACCTGATCCTCAAAATATTCACTCTTATTTTTTGATGAGCATTTATTTTATAATAAACTAGCGACCCATCCCTGCTTTGCTCGGGTTTTAAGGCATGTTATGCCTACATAATTTGCCTGTGTAATGTATTTTTTTTTTATCATGTACCGGCCACTAAGGACCACGTGAATAATATTCATTGGTTATGCTTCTATGGGAGTCTTGATTTTCTGTCTTCCCATTTCAGTTAATGTACTTCATAATATTTAAATTATAAAAATAAAAACAAAAACAATTTTTTTTTCTGAGTCTTCTTTATTTTATTAAATTACAATTACAACATATAACACTATAATATGTACCAACCAAATATTTCTTTATATACGAATTTATTATCTTGCACGTTAGATAATTGCACGGGATTAGGCAAGCATCATCTTCGGTGAAACCCATCGGTATTCCAACCCATTTACACAAAACCTCGACAAATTATATACCTAAACCTTCCTGGTGAATCACTCTATCTATTGGTGATAACCGTATGAAAATCCATGCAGTAGTTATTGAGTTTACCGCGAACAATCGCGACCGAGGAATTTGATTTATAATATGTGTAGGTGTAAAAATATTAGCAATAATTTTCGATTAATTGTATCCATCACTAACCGGAACTGTCAATTAAATGCACTTAATGAATTCACTAATCGAAAGCGCCCCAGGTGATACTTATTTGTATTTCAAGTACTAGCATTTACTAGTTAGCATTTATATATATATTTTTCTAAAATTATAGTTTTTATACAACCTTATTATTACCATAAAACTAATATTTACATCTCCATTTTATTGTGTTCTCGATAGAATGAAGTGAAGTTACGTCTTTTCTGAGAAAATTACACGACTTTTGGGAAAACCAAATGTACTAGAAAAATACACGAGAACATAGAATCCAACAATGATTAAAAAGATAAAAAAATGTATAATCCAAATTGATATTAAATTAAAAATATCGTTGCTTGAAATTATAAAATACTTTTTATATTTGTATGAAAACACGAAGGTTAAATTAGACTCTTGGGGATAAAATTCGCAAAGAAAAAGGAAAAAAGTACGTTTGAGAAAACATTGGTGGAAGGTGGGGGAGCTTGAAAAAAGAGAAATGTTGAATAGAGAAATAAGGGATTAGGAAAGTCAGAAAAGATGGAAATATCGTTTAAATAAAAATAATAAATTAAAATAGGAACACTACAAAAGTTCAAAAGATTTCCCAGAAAACTTATAACAACATTAAAATCTATTCCGTGGGTTTAATTTATTTCAAAGGCTTCTTTTTTTTCATTATGTTTGAGATTTCTTTGAATCCAACGCCTTTTTTTCATTCCTTATCCAAACATCACAGGGATAAGAGCACTTTTTTTTTCTAAGATCTGGCTTAAAAGAGAGTGTGTGCTTAAAAAGAGTTCCTTTGATAAAATGAGATGGCGAAATAAAGACAAGCATGGATCTTTCTCATGTTCTGAGTATAAATATAAAACATATTAAAAAAGAATAATAGTCAGGGGGATAAATATTCGACAACAAAGCTTTATTTCAAAATATTGCTATGAAAATTATGAGCAGGTTTCTACTTCATTCAGATACGACCGGTATGTAAATAACTGATATTCTTGAAGAAAAAGAACTAGTTTCAAAACCTGTCTTTGCACCGTTAGACGTCTCATGTTGACAACATTAATTTAATTCTTTCTAAGAAAAATATTCTGCTACAAAATTTATAGGAAAACTACATAGCTCGGGTAATACTCTGAACCGTGGAATAACAAAAAAAATATTTCTTTTATATCAAAATCTTATTTATATATAAGGTGAAAGTGTACAGAAAATTGAGAAAATATAAAGAATATGTTCACTGCGAAAAGATACATATAAAAATTAGTCGTTCATAATTAATTAATTTAAGGAAATACATTGACAGGCTAAAAATTCCACAGAGTTACACGGCTGGCTTTTGCTCGAGAACACAGCCATTGGACTATGGACGAATGAAGTGCTGTACTTACAGATGAATCAAGATTTGCTCTTCGATCTCCAGACGGGTGTGAAAGGATGAGAAGAAGAAAAATATATGCAACCTGTAATTTTACTCCGTTGGCTCAAAAGCAAGCCGTGTAACTCTGAGTTCTGGTCAGCTCTGGTCCTCTTAATCATTTATCCATGCTAATTTAATCTCCACCGAGTACGTTCGGAAATTTGCACACCTCGAACTCCTTCGAGCTGATGAATCGCTTGAGCAACGGTAAGGTGCCGGTTTCATAAAATCGTTAAAGTCAAAAACCGGTCATCCTGTGGTTCTGTTACCCTTCTATGGTAAGACCCAGTTTCTCGGAAACACCTGACGGCGTCTCTTTAAAGTTTCATACGGAACTCCGATGACATTGGCGTTATATCGAATGGAACGTCCTTCAACAATAAGTGCCACACCACGCGCAATATCCTCAACACGAAGAGGCACAAACTTAAAATTGAAAAAATTAAAAGCCGGAAACTAATAAATTTGCTGCAAGAAACGGCACTGAACAAACGACACTGAATAAACATTTTAATTCCATAGAAAGTGAACATTGGAATCTACAGTTCTTTCATTGAATTAAGGATTAAGGGTTATCATCCTCTATATTTACATTATTATTGAAAAAAATAAAAAACATACATATTTATTCATTAAAAAAAATAGACCAATCCAATGAAGAAATGTTATTAGACGAAAATATGAAAAAAATCAAGTGGGTGGAATTTTTTGCTTATCAGTGTAAAAAATGTTTAAAGTCATTCTTAATTTTGTTTTATATGTCTACTATAATTTATACAAAATATTATATATGTAGTTACAGGTTTGGCTTGTTCATTTGTTAACTTGACCTGTACATACAGTGATCTGAATCTTTTTAAATTCGTTTTAAGTTCTAAATAATATTAAATAATGAATAATGATATCGCAAGAAACTGCACGACTTTACAGATGCCTCTATAACAGCCATAATTCCTTTCAATAAAAATGACTAAAACGAAATTATAAATTAGTGTTGAACTAATCCGATTGATGCTATAAAATAAAAATGTTTTATAATTGAAATGACGTGAGATAATAAATTGCCTGACGAGCATGTGGCGTTAAGCGGATTAAACATATCATTGGCTACAGGTTGACATCAGTCTCATCTCTAGAGGTCTTGATGAAATATAAAATGGATTCGATCCCATCTAAACAAACTAGTTATTATCCCGATAAAACTATTTACAGTATTTGATGTATTTAGTTATCGCACAGTAGTATGATTAGTGTTAATAAATAAATTTGGAGGAAAAGAAAAAAAAAAAGAAAAAAAGTATGATTGTACTAGAATGATAAATGATGTAGAATGACAAAAAATTATTATTCATTTTGTGGTACCAAGATAGACGCAAAAATTATCTTTTTCATACTATGGTAGATTATTCAGAAAAATAGCTGTATCTTTTTTTACTAGTTTTGTTTTGTTTTTAGAGAGACATGAATATTTGGGACTAATTTGTTTAGGAAAATAGTAAAACAAAAAAACAACTCAAAAACCTTCATTTCTTTTTGGTTTCACACATATCACGGAAACAATAAGTTTTTGTCCTTTTCCTTTCTCCAGTAGACTTAAGAGTAGTTGATTGCTGTAATTTTACAATTAATTACCAAATTATTTGAATGTTGTAAAAGATTTTGAAAAGGTATCGATTTGTTCCTATAACTTAGCCCGGGAACGAGATTTCTCGTTTTCATCAGAAATTTCTTAGTAACCGGGAAAGAGAAATCTCGTTTTGGTGATAAGCTCTGGTCACATATTAAATTGATATCATAATATATACGAGAAAAATTATATTGACGTATGATAAAATCACCTGTAAATTTCAGCCATAGCTTAATTAACATTTTTACAGTTTATTTGTTTCATATCTTTTTAAGGGAGTGGATTCCAGTACTTGCGACATAGCCGTAACCCAGAGACTGTTAACCACAATTATTTATAAACTGGCCACTGATAATTATGATACTGATAACACCTACCTCCTTATTCATATAAATAAAAATTCAAATGTAAAAATGTAATAAAAAATGATGATTCTAAAACCCTCTAGCCACGTTGCTCTTCCTATATAAATATTTTTCCTAAAATTTCGACGAAAACTTCTTCATTACCATCCTCAATATCCATTTGATGGCCCTTTTCACATAATTTCATCTTTGGAATTATTCTGAACTTCTGATAGTAGTTCAAAGCGTCTTCTTTAAAATACCGCTATTCCAAAAGTGTTATTATGTTTATTTTAAATAGGGAATAACAATAGACAAAAATAAATTTATAAACAATACAGAAATTTAAATATACAATAGACAAAATTAAGACAAAACGCAAAAAAAAAACAATTTAATAACGAACGCAAAAATAACTCAAATGGGACGAGTGATAAGAATAGGTCACAAGAAAATATTTATCATAAGAAATTAACTTGTTTCTCCAATGTTATAGTTCAAATGTTCGAACTTGTACAGTGCTATATTCCCGGAGGTACACTATAAAATAATGCCAGCAGATATTTTTTACATCAAGGCTTTGATTAAATATAGCTTAAGAATCAACACAATAGATAAATAAACAGAGAGGCACCTGAAATAGCAAACCGGCCTCACAATGTCCACTGCAGAAGGAACTTTTCTCTTTTTTTTGGTTCCTTATATTCATTTTTATTATTTTTAGGAAAAAAAAAACAACAGAAAAATGGAGAGAGATAAACAAGAAATACTTTTTGTTATAGTTTGTGCAGTGTGTTGAGAATTTAATTGGTGCTATATAATATAATAAAATAACAAAGTTTAATAATCAATAATCTTATAAGGAATTTGATAGTAAAACTACAGATATACTGGTAATACTTATTTTTTTAAAATACTTTTTGTGCTCATGTGTGTAATGTACTTTTTTAACTACTTAAAATGTTATTAGTTGATTAGTAAAGTCGACATACAAGTAATTAACGTTGTTTTACTAGAGTGCCTGCTATACCCAAACGAAAGTAAAGACTGTTCTTTTGGCTAAGACTGGTACAACCAAGGATTTTTACTCCCTTTTAAAAAATCCTGCCCGGGCTACCAACCTGTGATCTTGGGCAAATAGTTTGCAACGACTGCACCTCAGGTCACCCCATCCTTATTCATAACAAATTATTATAGTTTCACCGAATCTGCAAGAATCGAATAAAGATCATGTTATGACAACTATGTACTCTTATTGCAACATCGTTAACGTTTTATTCTTTATTTTCAAAGTTCTTTTGAAGTCCTAACTACATTTGGCTTTTTGATTTTTTTAAAAGATGTTCATTATGAATTCAAAGATGTTAATACCATTGACCTATGATTGGCAAATATATATTCAAAAAGACTAACTACTTTTCCATTGAAAAAATTCACAACATAGCCAAAAATACTTTTACTTGCAGACTTACAAATCGTAGTTTACAAGTTAGTATTCAAGTGATTTAGAGATTAAATAAAATTAATAAATAATATTATTGTTTTAGAATATTGGTTGATTTTTTTGTTGGATTGCAATAACTTTTGAATTTTAACACATTTGATAGAAGAATTTGATTTAAATGGAACGTGTTGTGGAAAAGTCTAAAATATCTAACAGTTAAAAGATACAAGGAGTAACAAACAGAATATCAGTTCATTATATCAATACTAGAATACTAATTCACGCTTAATGTGCGTTATTAATAATGTGTATTAATTCAGCTTATCGGAAAATCTTATTTTTCCCATGATAGATAGTTTGGCACGACTGGAACGTTGAACTTTTTAAGTTCAACCTTTCCAACATTTCCAAATTATACCGGGAGATAACAACAATAAAATAAGAAAACTTCAGGTATCTCCTGGGAAAATAATGATATTCTCTACAATTAAGTTAGTTAACCAGTTTTTGCAGTGTCGGCTTTACAGCATTAGGCGGGAAGACTTAAAGGGCCCCCAGTTAGTAATTAGATGAGACTGCTTTGTAAAATGAGTTATTGACAGCTTTTAACAAGATTGCCCTTTACTTGTCGGTCCACATTGGACCCTTTACTGCAAACGTTTAATTTTATTAATTCTGTTTACCGACGGCTCCACAAAGTATCAGCTAATACCGAAATTGTAGACGTTCCACTCTATGCTTAAAAAAAAAAAATAGGACAAACATTAATTTTCTCCTAAAATCTGTAGTAAAGCGTGTCATTCCATCGACTAGGCATGGAATTTTATGCTGGCATTTTACGACCTCCAGTGAACAGATGATGTATACATCAAATGCAATAGCATTAGTTTTGTCTTTGTAGGACAAACTACCAAGGACTATGTTGAATAATCGAAAATCACTAACCTAATAATTTGATATCATATAGCTCAAAGTCGAGAATGAAGTACTTGTTCCTACACAGAATTTTAAATACTAATTTCAATATTAGATTCAAGTGCCATTCGTTCGACTCGTTCTGTGGTGAGGGTGAGTGTGGTAGACAGGTTGTAGGGGAGTTGCAGATGTTGATGTACCTGTTCGAAAAGGGTATAGGAATAGAGAGGGTCTGGCGCGCTGGGGTATGGGAAAGGATTGCTGGAAGAGACGAAGAGGAAGGAGGTCGGAAAACACTTCTCGAAAGGACACGAAAGAAGGACTGGCTTGGGAGGGCCCGAAGATGGCCAGGCAGATGCCCTATCCATAAATCTATCCTGGATATGCCCCTGTTATACCAGGTAAGTGTTAATGTAATTTATATGAGTATTTTTTGGCAATCCTCTGCTTATCTGAATCATTATTGCTCATGCCTTAATATAAATATGGAATAATATTCAAAATAAGAAACCGTATAAATAAAGTATATTCATTGCAAATAAATATTTAGGTGCTTACTTAACCCAGATGCACTATATATATATATACGATATTCCATGGCTTGATTAAGGTATTAAGCTAATTGATTGGTAGATTGGTAAACAGACAACCAACTCCTGGAAAATAATTAATTAATTATCCGTACCATGTTGACATAACCAAGGATAAAAGGGTGTTTCATCTTGTGTATATATTTGTACTGTAATTGTTATATTAAGGATATATTTGTAATTGTATTATATTATTGAATAAAGACAGTTCGGAAATTTAAAAAAAAAAATCCCAAAATCAACATTATTAACAACCCATTTTTATTTCCTTAGAACTCACCACTACTTATACAGTTATCTCTTCGCTCAGTGTTATTTTTATGTTCTACAGGAATATAACAGAATTAATACAAAGTAAAGAAGTAAAATAAGCTTAACAAAAACTATGAAATCTAGAAGCAAACATTAGTAATAAAAATTAAAGATAAAATAGATCTAATACCAAGGAGAAAAACAAGTGAATGAGAGGAAGTGTTTGTCATGTGAGTTGGTGGGATTAGGGTGGTTCGGTTAGGGGATGGTATGGTTGGAGAGGGTTGGTGGAAAAGCCTAGAAACATAGCATCCCCTACGCTCCCTCATTATCGGGAAGAAGGCTGCCCCCCAAGAGATCGTTAGTACCACCCTCATTGTATATGTATTATTACCCCGGCGAATCCCTATGCAAATTACCGACCGGTCCTTCCAGTCTGAGGAAAAACTCCAACCCACTTTTCCACGGCCACTTTTCTCCTAAATCGCCCAGATATTCAAATCTCCCTCTTCAAAAGTTCGGGAAAGAATGAAAAGGGAGAGAGAGATGAATATAATAAAAAAAAGAAATAATAAAATTCTGCATTTATAAAAGTAGTACAGCTTTGAAAGGGTGGAAAGAAGGAAGGAAACTACTGAGATCAATTGACGATCCAAAAAAATGAAAACAAAAATAGTGCAGTATGCAACAAACGAAAAAACAACAACTTCCAACTGACAGAAAAATTAAGTTGATTTTTCTATATACATTCTTTAAGTTTCATATGCACCCGCGCAATTACGCATCCAGTAAATTTGAACCAAATGTTATTCTCTTTACTTTTCTGTAGTAACATCAAGTTTTGGAATGGAAATATCAATAGTTGAGTAGGTCTCTTTGCCATTGTCTTTTCAATCTTTTCCTATCAAGCCAGATAACAGAGAGTAGGAATTAAACTAAAAATAAATTCCTAATAACAATGATAACCTCTTAGATGAAGCAAATGACTTAATTATTAATATTAAATAATATAAATGACTATAATAAAAATATATAGTTTATTATGTTATTGATCAGTTTCACCATGATAGAGGTGAAAACCTGCGGTCTAGTAGCTAGAGCATAACAACATACTATGTCCAAGGGTTTCGAAATATTCGAAATTCCCGGGTCTGTATGGTAGGCACCCATTGAAGATCCCTGTCCTAAAAAAAATAATACTACCATTATAGCATCCTCTGATTAGCCATAGAAGCATAAAGTGGAGAAAAAGAAACAAACGACGACAATTAACCGAGAAATGACGGTGACACTAAATATTTTATTCAGCTCATAATCGACATTAATATAGTTCTATGTTAAATATAAGAAATGATCAAGTTTTCAAATTCCTGAATATTTTGTACATGAGTTTTTGTGATGAATGATCATCCAGATAATTTAATTTTGATATTGGAAAACAAGGTAATAGAAAAAAATCAAAACATTACAAAAATGAAGTGGTTCGATTCCTCTCAAAGACAAGACAAGCGATGATGGCAAGTTTTTATCCTACTATATACTTTATAGACAGGTTAGTAAAAGTATAAATGAGAATAATACATCCCATAAAAACAATAAAAATAAGAACTGGTATCAAACAAGAGATTTACAAAGTTATTACACGTATAATAATTTTTATAATTATAAATCAACAAAAAAAATATGAATATATTGTTATCTTATATTTCTAAAAAATTCCATACGATGTAATAGTAAGGACTGATGGTTTGAATTTTACAATTTTCAAGCCTCATGTATGGAAATTCGGGATGGAATATTGACCTGTTTAAGTGTACATATACGGGCACCCACAGACATTTGGGGTTCACAAAAGTAGCTGAGTTTGGCCGCACTAACAAAGCCAACAGAAGTCTGCTTTTATCAGCTCGCGTAGGTTTGCTGTATTACAAAACTTGTTTGTTACAGAATAAAATCTTTTAGATACAGGTTTGTATTTTTAAAAAAATTTACTTTCACTAAAAAATGCTGAAGTTTTATATTTTGATTTTTGTGTTGAATAATCATCAACGGAGAAATAGTAAGAAAAACAACTGTAGTCATAAAAAAATGGTTTCGCTTAGGACACGAAATTTTAGCTGACTAATTGGGCTGATGAGTGGTAGATACTTAAAAGATTTATATAACCGCACTGAAAATAAATAAGATTAAATTAGAAAGAAAAATAATTAAATATTATATCTACAAAAGTGCATGTAGTCTTCATCTGAGGCAATAAAAAAAAATACTAATTTATAAATTAGCGAAATGATAAATCAAAGAACGAAATCTATTGAACAGTAATATTTATTTATCTCACCAATCCAGATAAAGTTATTTATGTTTAGTTCTACATTACTTCTATTATTTATTTATTCAGTAAGATTAGCTTATATTAGTACAAATTCAAGAACAGATGGTAACAGAGATAAAAAAGTGAAAGTATTAAACAAATAAATCTCTTATAATGTTTTATATTCATTAGAAAATTGATTTGGCCATAGATTGTAGATAAATTAAGTCAAAAAATGAATATAAAGAATCGGACTGTTACTCTGGAACAGATGTCTCAACTCAAAATATAGCAATTAAAAGTTATTTACAGAAAGTAACTGTAATTATGAAGTATTTTTACTTATGTATCGTCATGGTCTTTAACTTCATACTTAATCGACTTAAAGCGTTTCTTATAGAAATACCGTGACTCAAAACAAAGACTTAAAAGAATCTCGTCATTAGTTAAAGCCTGAAACATGATACTTTCAAAATAATTAAAAACTCAAGATTTCAAATTTTCTTCATTCTCTTAAAATCTTAAAAATATACTTTTTTTATTTTCAAAAAGTTTGTTTTCTCTGAAACTGCCAATATTTAATTAAACAGAGACTTAATTGTATTTTGATATTGTTGAGACGGAATAAAGAGATATATATTTCATTTAATTACGGTATTTTGAAATATACTTTTTGCCTTCTTATACTTATAAAAATAAGTTTATAATACAAAAGGCAAAAACAGCAGTTTTTTTTTAAATTATTATGGTAAGACGGTGAATAAACAAATATGGATGCCAGTTCTGCAGGTTGTGACTTAAGAGCTGTTACTTAATCTCGAAGCGTCGAGGTTAAGTCACAAGTTCTAACTTTGCATTCGTTTTCTTTCTTTTTTTTATTCTTGAAAATAAAAGTAATCCTGAGTTCTAGTATGAAAAACAAGAATGTAATTATGGGAAATATATAAATATAAATGTATAATGTATAATATAAATGTGTTTTTTTCAGTAATCATTTCATCAAGAAAAAAACATGTATGATGATATAATTAGGAATGATAGTGGAAAAGCTCAATGCATGATGCAAATTTACAAATTTCACATAATTACACCGTTTTTTCATATTAAAACCCAAGATTGAAATTATTTACGAAAATATCAAAAAGGAAACAAATGAAAAGTTAAAAATCTCGAAGTGACAATCTGCAACAGAAACCCAAATAAGTAATTAACATTTTATTACTTTATTTTATTTTGATCTTGGCATTATTTAATTACAAGAAAGGTGGGGCAACATTAGTTATGTATAAAACCTGACGAGTGTAGACTACAATTTAGGTCAAATAAAAGAAAGTTAGATACTAAGCTATAAAAAAAAAAAAAGCCTATATCACTACAACCCAAGAAGGACTACTGTTCCTTTGACAAAGGTTATGAAGGGAGGTGATTTTTCTCCTCGCTCAACTGCCAGATTACCAGTACCCTTATATTGGGTACTCACCTTAAAGACACTGGGTGAGCCCCAGGAGAGTCCTTAGTACCATCGAACAGATGAAATAAAAGCCTGCCACCGAGCGGGATTTGAGCCCAGGACCTGCACGGCAACTCAGTCTCTACCACTCAGCCTCTCCGCTCCTTCGATCTCTTTAGATCAAATATTCAAAAAAGGTTATTTTTTACTAATAGTTAATTGTGGTATACCTCAACCATTAACAAATAATTTAAAGAAACAAATCTAGAATCCCTCCTGTAATTAACATTTCAAATGTTAAAGCTTATAGTAGTAGATATGTAGTTAATTCTCATGACACGTAAGTATATCGCTGGAGCTCCCAGGTCATTTTTTTTTGTTCCGACTAATCGGAGGAGGCTCACGTGTGACTCCGGTAGTTCGGGAACGGCCGCCTTTTTCAGTCTCAACTACGTTTGGAAAGTTGACATGCGATAATCACGAAATTCCAACGGGCTATTAATTCTAACAGTCCTCGATGAGGATGGAAATTTTTTAAATTACTTAACTACCTGTTTGTTCTGAAAAGTACGGTCAGAATAAAATTACTAATATATATATAGAGGGAATAATTATAAAGATAATACCAATTCATATAAATACCAACAACTTGAAAAACGGGTATCAGTTCCGCACTAGTTTTCGCTTTGGGTTAAGTCACAAGTTTTAACTTTTCATTCGTTTCATTTTTAATGTTCTTGAAAATAAAATTAATTTTTTCATGGACTGTACATAAAAAAAACCGACTCAAAAATACAGTTTAGGTAATATCTTCATCTGGTGGTTGAGCGTGATCTAGAAATCACCCCCCTCCACAACATTTGTCAAAGAAACAGTACAGTCTCTACCATGCACTTAACATTTCATGGGTTGTAGTAGCACAGCTTTTTTTTATATAGCTTACTAATCTTATCTTGCATTACTAATTCTTGAATAACTCTTAGCTAAAAATAATTCTAGGATAAAAATAAAATTAAGAAAATAAATTATTGGTCGCATATTTAGGTACTAGTTCCGCAGGTTGTTGCTCCGAATTTTGTCACGAGTTTAACTTTTCATTCTTACGCTTTTTAATATTCTCGAAAAAAAAAATGAAGCGTAAGTATATAATATGTGTATATTTCGGTAATCAATTCAACAATCCTATGTCATCGAAAACTCGAGATATTAGTAGTTGAAACGTTCATTTCTGTATGAAATAATTTTCGAAATACACACATTTTCCATAATTACACTCATTATTTCATACTAAAACTCACGAAAAATCGAAATGACAAGCTGAGGAACTGATATCCATATTTATCATTTCACATTTATCATCGCCCTACAATAAGAATAAAACTAAATCTTCTAATTTTTTTACGTTTTATATTATAACTAGAAGTATAGCTACAGTGTGCTGACCTGATACAAAAAATTCAAATATAAGCCGAACAACACTTTAAAGTATAAAGGTAAATAAGAATGATTAGGTTATGTGATAAAATCAATAAATAGCAAATAGGTAACATAAACAGAGTCTGGCTAAATTGTTTGTACAATTCATTATTATTGAACATACAATAATAGATAAGTGAATTTATAATAAAATATTTATCCATCTAGTAAGACAATCTAGGTTTCCTCACAAAACTCTAACGACATTTGTATTTTTATTTTTTCATTCCTCAGTTATATTACCCTATAAATCATATGAATTGGAAACATGTTTTTTTAATTTATTTTTTAATAGATATTTTATATATCGACAGATTTTCTATACAATTAATATCCCGCGACTGATGAAGGGTAGTTCACACATCAGTTAGTTCGAAGAGAATCCGCCCACACATCATTACCGCAACATTCAAAACTTCTAATGCTGAACGGTAGAAATCAACTAAAATAAGCAGGAATACGAAAACATCTAATGACTTGGTTGTAATTAAACTGGTACACACCAAACAATTAAATAATAAATATAAGCATTAAATTGCATAACTTAAAAAAAATTATATCATTACAACCCATGAAGAATTGTAGGCCAATATGGTTGTTTATGCCGATGATCAGGCCGTAACCAGGCTCAACCACCAGGTTTCCCCCAATTAAGGGTATCCAATTTATAAGAGTTGGGCGAACCCCAGAAGGGTCTCCACTCCAAAAGGATTGATTCACCTGTCAAAAGAATTTTTTGCCGCAGCAGGTGTCGGATCTAGCGATCAGCACCCTGAGCCTATTCCAAATAAAAATATATTCATTATTCTTCATTCCTAAACAATTCAATACAGCAATTGTGTCAATTTAATATAAATCCTAGAATGTACGGTAGTAAAAATATTTAAAATTATTTTTTAGTAGTAATTTTCCATTATGGTACTATTCGGTGAAGATACAAATACAAAAACAAAATCGCGGTAAATAAATGAAATCTATAAAAAAAAGTAATAAAAAAATGGGGGGAATTAAAAAAGAAATATTATGAAAATTTTATTTAAGGGTTATATTAATGTTATATATTAAATATAGAAATATTTTATAAGATTTTATCATGCGAACCATAGAGAGTTTTATGCCTTTAAACAACAACAGGAAACAACAACAGAAATACATATAATACATAGCAATAAATTTAAAATATAAAGCTTTTCATGGTATTAAAAATTCTATAAAAACGTGATGTATATACAATTAATTCGTAAAACAAACCCGTAAAAGGTTAAATAACTACAATCGAGAGAGATAGAAGAATTACCTACCCCGTTCAACCTGCGACCTGTCCAACACAATAGATTTAACAAGGTTATGTGGGAACATTCGACTAAACAGCTATTTTTCAAGCAGTTGAGGCAGTAAAGATTTTTTTATTTGAGAGTTTTCTCTTATATATAACTAATTTTATGTCGAAGTTGAGTCTTTGAACTGATTTTTTTATTTTGTATTTTACCTTATTCCATATTAATTTAAAATTCCCTTCTTTAAAAATAAAAATAATCCTGTAAACTAGACAAATCTTGTTATTAAAAAAAATCAGAATTTACTTGAACTAAGGAATATTGAAATAATTTATTATTTGCAAAATACTTAATTACCTTAAATACTTCGAACCACTGTTTAATGGTGTACAATTTTGAGACATTATGGACCTTTAAAAATATTAGCTCTTAGTGATGTTTAAAAAAAAAAATGCTGAATAGATTCTAGGGGATATTTTCCGTATGAAGTTAAGTATTTTAACTGATTTTAATCAATATTATTTTCAAATTGATTTTTCTCATCTTAACGCTATATCAAGAGACAAATCCTGTTATTAAAGAATTTCAGAATTTTCTTGAACGAAATAATATTGCAATAGTTCAACATATTATTTTTCAATTATTAACACTATTTAATGGTGATGTATCACACTATTTGAAATATGATATAGCATTAAAAATATTAGAATTTAACAGACTTTGAGTAGATTCTAGGGCATATTTCCCTTACGAACTGAGTGAAAACAGTGTACAAAAGAACGATTTTATTCAAAAGCTATCAATTATCCAGAGACGTCTCGAAATGAAAACAATATGATTCATTCTTTTCTCCTTCTTCGAAGAGAATTCGGCATTCGATAAGATTGATGAACCATCATCAATCTAAAAATGGCGTCATTATTTGAGAGAAGAAAAATCAAGAATAATATTCAAGAGCTCGGGAAGGAACCTGGGAGAAATATTTCATATCGGAATATTTCGAAACAACTCAGGGATAAGTATCGATGAATATCAGACTGTTATCAGAAAAAAGGAAATATAATAATATAATAGCGCGTACAAAGTATTAAAATAAATTAATTAAGACTGAAATCTGCAGGCCCATTTATAATTTATAATAATTACTGTAATTATTCCAAGGGTCTGGAAAGGTGAATAATTCGTTCTAAATGAGTTGAAAGTGTTATCTCATCTAAATCTAAAATGGTGAACTTAAAATAAAACAAATTTCATGAACTCATTTGCATATCTACTTTTGCAGTAGGCTCGTATGTTATTATAATCTTTTAATGAACCAAATGATTGACAGATTATTGAAAAATCAACGGACCAGAGGTGTAATGGAACTTTTTATCAAAAAATATTTTTATTTTTATAATAAACTGTATAACCAAAACGACAAATTGTAATCTTTTGAAGATTACAAACACTTTTCATTTGAGATACATAAAATGTAGAATACATTTGCTTAACATGAGCTAATGACTAATCAAGATAAACCTGGACTATGAGTTAAAAGCTCATTATTATGTCAAAGGGCAAAAAAGTTTACATACTTTAAAAAATAAATTTTAATTTTATGACTATATCCAACCTGATGAATAAACAAATTAAAGCTTGTCAGTGAATATAATCAACCTGAGGTTGCTTCTTTGTGAGTGTGATGTTATCTAATTAAACATTACATAATTAACTCATTGTAACATGCGATTTTAATATAACATCAAAAACGATTTGAAATGTTTTAACTTAGTGACGATCGAATATTTAGTATGACGGTTTTCGCTATAAAAAAAACTAATCTTAAAATCTTTGATGTATGTTAGGTTAATTCCTTTACAAAAAGAAACGAGTTGTTATTTAACAAAATATTATCATCTGCTTCTTTAATAATTTTAAATTAAAGGCAAGATTTAAGATAATATATAATTTATTATTTTATTTATATAAATAATAGTATCATTCACAATTTATCACCAAAGAATATTTATTCAACAAATGATAATAGATGATAAATCCTAAACAAGGACGGATAAAAATGAATTAACTAAATAGTATTAATGAATGAAAACAGGTAGATTTTACATGCATGCATATTACAAGATAAAAAGAAAAAAAAAATGACCCTAAACAACATTTTTGTAATGAAGCCCTTTAATTTTTTAAATTAAATATTGTATATAGTCACGTATATAATTATTAAAAAAAAGCAATATCCAAAGCAGTAAGGAATGAAGCATCAAAGAATATAAAAAGGCGAGAAAATAAAAATTCAGTTAATAAAACATATTTTCTTACACAGGGCGGAAAATATTTTTTTTTAAATTACATTTTTTTTAAATTCATGAAACTTGATAAATTTTTATACAGTTAGGAATCTAAGTCTGAAAAATAAATTAGGGAAATTGAAGAATTATTATTTGAAGAATACCAATATAGATGTCGATAAATATACAGAAAATAGAAATAATACTACATGAAAATAAAAATATCCAATGTATCAACATATATATTTATAAACTTTATGTCGAAAGGTCTATATAAATAGACAGGGTTACTAATGTCAAATTAATCCCAAATAGTACTTTTTTTATTAATTACTCAGATTTTTATTAATAAATCAGATTTTTAAAAAAATATTAAAACTGACGGAAAAAAAGGTTTCAATTTTCTGAAAACTTGTTCTAAAAATGCAAAAAACAAATGCAACAATAATGACTTACCTTAATAATGATAAAAAATTAATAATGACAGACAATTAAACTTTATGTAGAAAAAAATATTAAACAAAGTGAGTTCCCAACAATGCAAAGCTAGCCGACTATTAGACCGCCAACTGATAATAATGGGAATTAATTTTCGCGATAACTAACCGATTCAATACGGATATGATTCTGATGATGATTATTTTTTTTTATTTAAGGTGGAATTGAAGGTAAATTTTTGTTGTCTTCTTTAAATAAGGCATGAAATGATTAATTAAATGTTATTTTTACTTAATCAATCTTTCAGTATATTTCACTTTTTTTTTCTCACCATTAATGACATGTATAATTATTATATGAAGTGACTTTTCTGTTACCGAATTATTTGGTATACAATCTAGAAGTGTGTTAGTAGAATACATGAAATAAAGAAGTATAGTATAGCAACTTTAAAAAAATTCTATATATTAACTTTCATGAACATATATATATATATATATATATATATATATATATATATATATATATATATATATACATAAAATTTAGAAGTAAATAACACTTAGGATTTACCAACTGTAATACAACAACAAATATTCTCAGCTTCAGAAACGGACAAATACTTGAAAGAAATCCTAAATGATCGGTTACAGTAAATATGCTATATGTTATATGTGCAATATAATTGCTAATAAACATTTGGGATATAAGCTCACCTTGATTTCCAGAGTAGACAATTATAAACACTCACTATAATCCAAACAACTTGTAAAATACTGTAACTTTTTAACACTTCACATGAGAGTAAATGTAACAGAACACTTGCTTCGGTTTTCGGCTAGGAAACTAACGCCGAAGACCGGTTAGCTACACGAAGAACTGAGAAGACATCAGTAGCGGAACATAAAAACTGTATCAGTTCGCAAAGAGAACTTCGATGAGACAAACTTTACTGACCTGACCTAGTGACTTGCAGCCTTGCCGCCGACTGAGAAGGCTGGAGATTCTGGCCGCTCGCAGCGCCACTGGCGGAGGGTTACTTAACCTTCAGCGTTAAATCACTTTTCTATCTGGATCACCTACCTATTTTGCAATATACAGTTTTTTTATTTATTTATCAGTCAAAACAGCATGTTATTTAAAAACAGGTTACAATTGATTAAATTATCCATAATGTATCATGAATTTTTCATGAATACTGCAATTTTAATGAGATAAAAAAATAAATCCAATTTTAGAAATAATAACAAGTTTGAGTTACTGTTCCACAGGTTCTCGCTTCGATTTGAGTTACAACAGGTATTAACGGTTTTTTTGTTTAATTTTTAATATTTTCCCAAAATATAAAGTATCTTGAGCTTTAGAAAAGAGCATATAATTAAAGAATAGGTTTCAGTAACCATTTCATCTAGAAATAAATGTTTCGACTAACATTTCGAAGTATATGTGATATATATTTGAGTGGAAAATAGTTGCCTGTATAATTCAAATGATTGAATTGGTCAGGGGGTGCAATCAATGGTATATATGGTATATGCTTGTTTTAATCGATGTTTCTAGATTAAATGGTTACCAATTATACACATTTCCCATAATTACATTCTCTTTTCCATACTATAGCTCATGATAACTTGTATTTTTGGAAAATCTTAAAAGGAAAAGGAATAAAAAGCTAAAACTTGTTGTAACTCAACTCGATTCGACAACCTGCGGAATAATTACCCAAGTTTTATCCAAGCGTGGATTGCCATTTATTGTAGTGTGAGATAAAATACAAATTAAGCCTAGAAAATAAAGTGCCTTTTCTGAATTTAATTCCTTGCTTTTCCATCTCAGTTCCCAAGCAGATTATTAACATGCTCCTTAGTACATTAATATATTATTACTTAACATATTATTATTAGTATATTTCCAAATGCTCTCTAATAAGTAACAATAGCTTATAATTAATAGTTCACATCAATCAGAAGTAATAGATGAATTACTGTTAATTTCATAGGCCAACGATGAAAAAACTTCTGAAATTACCTTATTCCTATAGTTTTTAGGGTGCTGAATCCAAATATGATATTAAAAAAGCTATATCACCCACAATTTCTTCACATTTTATAGTCAAATTTATAAAATTAAGCAATTTTTAAAGAATTGAACAGCTTTAATATTTGAAATAAATAACTGAAAAACTAGGTCTATTGGTGTGTATAAAGTTGGTAGCACTGCTGAAACACATTTGCTGGCCAAAAAAGGTTGATTTTTTTTCTGTTAATAGCTGATGTTTTGTTTAGTGTCAACCTAACATCTGTTAAAAAATATGTACATATATAATTTAAATATAATAAAACAAAATATTTAAAAAAAAAAAAACTAACCTCACTTTCACGTTTCCTGTACATATGCTCAGTACAATGTCTAATCGCGGTTTTAAAAACTCTGGTGACAAATTTTGTTATATTTGTGGTGAGTTTGTGATTAAAAAACACCAAAGAAACATTACAGACTTTGTCAAAAAGGTTATCTATCATACTTTGGAACTACACTTGGTGATCAGGATAAATCTAACGCCCTACATAAGGTATGTTATGTATATGTTGAAGATCTAAGAAAATGGTCGAAAAAGGAGAAAAACCCTTTAAATTTGCAGTTCCATTGATATGGAGGGAGCCAAGAAATCATCCCGATGATTGCTACCTTTGCAGTGTCGTTATTACTGGTTATAATAAATATTTTAACTTTGAATCCACAATGACCTTAAATGTGAAAGAAGAATGGGTATCATTCTAGCAAGTCGTGACAAAGTTCTTGGGAAATGATAAAGACCCTGAGTATGTTTCTATTATAGCTAACATGTTACAGAAGTTTAAAAAATTAGGATGTTTGATGAGCCTGAAAGTTCACTTTTTGAACAGCTACCTTGATTACTTCCCAGAATTTTTGGGAGATGTTAGTGAGGAGTAAGGTGAGCGTTTTAACAAGGACGTTAAAGTGATGGAAAAACGCTACCAGGGCCGCTGGAACACCAACATTATGGGGACTACTATTGGTCACTTCACCGTGAAGTTCAACAAGCGACTCATCGTAGAAAAACTACACAAGAAGCTTCAAAGAAAAAAGTGAAAGAAAGTATAGACCAGTTCAAGTTGATAAGTGGAACCTGTATTAGCACATTATATCACTGTTTTAAGTAGCCACTGTAAATACAAACCATGCTTATGGTGTAACATAGTGTTTCATTAATTCCCCTTTATACAGTTTAGTTAGGGGTGTATACTATATAATACAAAGTATATTGCTGGAAAACTATGGGCGATACAAAAAAACTAAGGCCAGATTTAGATTAAGCACATAAAAATCTATAAAGATCAACTATTAAAGTTAAAAAAGTTTTCAAAAAAAAATTTTTAGTTGGCCTGTGTTTTCTTCACTTACAACAATATTATTTTTTTAATATTTTTATTTTGAAGAGAAAAGTTTTGTCTTGGCCGGGATTCGAACCCTGGTCTATTATTATATCAAGAGTATTATTATTAGCATTGTTTGTAAATTATTACTTAGAATATTAGTACCTATGGTCTGTAGTTGCTTTTTAATGGCTACTATGTAAGACACTACAGGACAATGAATTTCCGGAACAGCTCTGCTCGGTCCTACGATCGTTTCTTCAATAGCGGATGATAGCAGTCCGTATAGGCGAATTCACCTGTGTAGTACCTCAGGTGTCTGTGCTATCCCCAGTACATTCTCAATATACACAGCTGAAACTGTTGGAGCCATCTACAAAAAAGCTACTGTAGCAGCCTATTCCGACGACATAGCGATCTACAGCAGCTCGATCAGCGCGGAGGGAGCTTTACAGCAGGCGGATGAGGCATCATAGAGATACTAGAAGGACTAAACTTCACAGTGAAACCCAAAAAGACTGACTGAATAATTTTCGCGCCTGAAAAAGCGCCGCCTTCTCCCTAAGGTCTGTAGGGTAGCGAGACGTGAAAACAGACCAGCGCGCAGCATAGTCTACTTTGATGTCACTCTTGACCGGCACCTGAAACTAAAAACTGCAGGGAGAAAATCAGGTCGGTTAGGACCAAATCTTACAGACTTAACCATCTGCTTACATCTCCTAACTTATCCCTCCGTCTCCAGCTGACAATCTACAAGAGCATCCTATGACCGTCGCTCCTTTACGGAGCACCATTGTTTGGTAACATCACGCCTGCTACAGCGAAAAAGCTCCCACTGTCCAACTTCAGAATGGCGTACTGCAACGCATAGTGAAACACACGACATTAAACAAAACAAAAATGGACCTCCTACACCATACTCTCGACATACCGACAGCTACAGACTTCATTAAGCGTAGACACATTAAATTTTTCGACAGCCTGAAATACTGTATTAACCCTCTTTTCAGGACAATCGCCCCAGCAAGACGGCTACAAACGTGGCAAGATCACGTACAAAATCTAAGCCTGAACTGAGAAATAAATAAATAATCAAATAAAAGGAAAAGGACACCGTGAGCCCTATCACCGGAAAAATATAAATTAGATATTATATATATTAGAACCTTCCATTTTCACATCCTCCTCTTAAAATGTACATAGTACAGTACAAGAGATCCCCTTCATCCTATCCTAATCCTACTTAGCAACCTACAAACCCAAAGGGGCTACGAAAAAAAAGAAATAAAAAAGTTTACAGGAGTATATTGCAGAGGTAAGTAGGACCGCCAAAACAAATCGATAAATTACCTACCTATGGTATGTACATTATTCTAATCCTTTCAGTTTTTATTTCTCCCTCCTGCCGTACGACAAGTGAAACCATTATATTAAGTAATCCTTTTCAATAAATATAATAGCATTACAAATTAATCCTTTACTGAACGAACTCAGAAGACTACTGTCCGTTCCGTTTGTTAATCAGTGTCCAATGTATGTTTCTCGGCTGTGCTGATCCGTCTGTGATGAAAATTGATATGGATATTCTCAAGCCTGGGGAAGGACATAGGCTACTTTTTACCACACAGACGAAGTTTATATAAAACTGTAACCTGATTGACTAACACACTCAGCGGAAACGCTCAGCAGAAACCACTGAACTAAGCATCTTGAAATTAGCAGATAGCTTCTTTGTATAGCGTAAAAGAGCACTAAGAAAGGAATTTGGACAATTCCGCCCCCAAGGGTTTCCTCCTTTATATAATAGGGTTCCAAAGATTGTATGGAATCCGTCAGATTTAAAGTTAGACATCTGAAGTTTCGTATGTACGAGTAAAAAAATGATCTGTCACAAAACTTTATGAGGCAGACCGAATTCCGCTCGAGCGAAGCCATGGGCAAAAGCCAGTCGTTTATAAAAGGACTTCAATACCATCATTACAATACAAATGCTTTTTAAAGGTTTGCTTTACCAATACCAAGAATTCTATTTTTTTTTTAAACTCGCGTAGAACATTCAAACAACCGTATTGAACAATTAGTTTTTTAGAGTTATGATGTTCTAAGAAGCGAAAGATAGAACGCATCAATCCAAATGACTATTGCTTACAATTAGTTAAATATATTGTTTTATTGTTTATATCGTAACTAATCTAATCTATATTTTATAAAAAAATTGATTTTCTTCAAATTCTCTATTGTGGGCACTTGGCCGTCAGTATAGACATTATTTTAGTAAACGAACTGAACACACGGCAATGCCAAATAATCCTTTTCTATTTGAATCCCAGCGTATAGTCTTGTTACCGGGACGAAATCCTTTGTCGCCGTGCAGAGGAGATGGGGTTGGTGAGGGCTGGGAGTTTGGGTACACAGCGAGTAATTTGTCGGGCTACATCGCCGCGGTATTGTGTAGCTCCAGTCAGCCTTTTGATCTCACAGTCAATCCCGTGTAAATCTAATAACCCCCCTGCTATGAAATTCTGTCAAATAGAGGTGTGGTTTTTGTTTTTTCTTCATTTTTTTTCTTTATCCCTATTTTATGTTTGAACAAACCTGTTCCGCAGAAATGGAATCATTGCAAACTTATCTTCCTTTTGAAAAAACAGTTTCAGTAAAACTTTTGGGAGGGATCGAACCATCTCATTTTTGTAGTTATGTTTTTTATTTTGATTTGTTTTGTTTTTTATATTCCAACATCAAAATAAAATTTTCGGAATGATTTTTCATTAATAAACTCATATGAAAAATATTTAGGAAGCTTAATTATTGCTTATATTTAATGTATAAATGTACTAATGTCGATAATTAGTGAAATAAAATATTTAATGGGGGTGCGTCTCCTTCATTTCTCTGTTAATAGTCCCTATTTACGAACAACTAAACTTGCTGTATAAACTACATATGTTATCCATAAAATTATGGGCTCTGATTGCTCTCAGTTGATTGGCAAGACAGCTGCTTCATGCTAATATCATAATCATTGTCCCGTTAGTTACCGTACCAGAGCAACTTCCAATTTTTGAACATTGGTTTAGTTCTAAATAACGTACCTTTAAATTTAACAGATTATCGTTCCCTTTTTAGAATAGACAGAGCTACATAGCATTTTGAAAACGAATATCCTACTTCAAGGTTAATGATAAAAAATTCCTAAGAAAATCAATTTTTCAATTAGTTACGTTACACTGGTTTTTGATCTCGTGGCAACGCTGATTCGGTAAAATGGCGAGAAAAGTGCCCATCCCATCAAGTTAGTAAAAAAGTAATATTTTTTCACATAAAGTAAAGTTTCATTATTATTTTGAAGTGAAAAGATGCCTGCAGTTGTGTCCTTGGACTATCATTTAAAATCATGTTGTTTTTTTTTCTGTCACCTCCATTTAAATTATATATTTACCAATATTTATTGATTAAATTAGTTTATTCCAAATAGACCATATTGTTTTACACATAGTTTTTAAATCATTTAGGCATTATTTGTTTTTTTCTTTTTATTTGCTCACCTCCATTCATAACTTGATAACACTTGTTACATAACAACCGTAGCAAGGTGACTTATTTTTTCTAATCAGAGTAAGGAAAATGTAAAATTAAAAGTAATAAATCCCACTTCAGTTATCCAGCAACTGCCAATTCACAAAGTAATTTCGTTGCAACTCTTTTAGAAATCTCGAAGTAATGGATATTAACGATTTTATTTTTCATAAATTTTATAATATTTTCACCAAATGTATTAAGATACAGTCCTTAGTAAATATGTAATCTTTTCCCCCCATAAATAAAAATTTGAACCATTATAACCGGTCAACCATCACCCCGTTTTATTTCCATAACTTACTATCATTGTTTACAAGAATTGATTTCGGGAAAACAGTCGAGTCAATAAAGTTTACGCAAATAATTACAACTTATTTTATTTGTGACAACGTTTCCGCCTAATTTTTGAACCATCTCCAGGCATGAGAATAACACAAAACAAAATAACAGCACCACTAGTGCAGTATCAAAGAAAATATATAATAAGTAATTAAAGGTAAATATATTATATATACGTTATGTAAACAGAAATGAAGTGGAAGATAAAGAAATCCAATGAACAAAAGGTTAAGGTGGCCAGTGTCTGAATACGAACTATACAATACAGTTCGGCCCAAATTTTTAAATTAATCAAGAGAATGATCATATTTTATTTATAATTCTATAAAAATAAATTTAAGCTTGAAATATTGCATTAAAATTAAATATTTTACGTACTTTTAAAATAGAAAATATCTGTGAAAAAGTAAAAGATTCAACTTGAAATAAAAAATTAAGGGAATAACATCTTAAAATTTTGAAAAAGTTATATGGATTCTTATTCGGATGTTTAATTGTTGTTTTTTTTCTTCAAATATATCTGTTGTTCACTGTAAAAAAATAGGAAAACTTGTCAGTCTCAGATTAAGCCCTGAGGAAGCTTGCAGTATGGCCAGCGAAACGCAATAGCTAAGAATTTGTCGACATGATCAAAACCAGAAGAAATAAGTGATGAATGGCTTAACAGGGAAACTATTTTATGACTTTAAGGTATGTTAAAATCTCCAAGGGAATGACTCGACTATAACTAGCCTCGATTGTAGATGCGTTCAAATACTTGGATTACTAATTAATTAATGTAATTATACAACCCTTATATTACATATCTGCTGAGCACTCGAGCCATCGAAGGCGCTTCGCTTATAACTCCATCCTTGCCCTAACCTCTTTTTCTGCTACTTTATCCCGGCCTGTTTTTCCTCAGGGGAAATTTTCCGGCTCCCTTTTAGATAAAGGAATAAGCTCATATTCATTTTATAAGGTACGATAAATCTGTGCCCCGAGAGGAGAGGATGCGATGAAGTGCTAGTGATGGGAAAGTAGACAAGGCTATTCGCCTCTCGTATTAATATCTCTCTTCAGGAATAAAACAATTAAATAAAAAAATCCAATCTATGATATTTAAGAAATATTGAAAAAGATCGAGTAATGCAGTAAATAAATTTTTAACAATTAAGTACATCTCATTTTATTTCTGCCTAATTTTAGACCATCTTCAGGGTTCAGCATAAAACAAAAAAGAATAACAATATCACCAGCGCAGTATCATAGAAAATACGGCAGCTTATATGTACAGAAATGAAAAAAAGACATACTTTACCGAAAGGTAACAGAAGGCTTTTGGTTTATATAGAAGCATTTTCAGGTATTTCTGTAAATTTTTATTATATTGTAAATAAAAGTTTTGGAGGATGAGAAAAAAAAAGACATACTAAAAGGTTAAGTATGTCAACATGAGCTCAAAATGAAATTAGATTATTTAAAAAATAAATATCTAGAAATAAAATATAGATATATACTCTAAACCAATAATTTTGTATACATTTTTAGTTAGCATATATGTTATGATTTCATTTTGCAAACATTTAATTGAAAGGCACAGTGGTATGGAACGTACCAATAAATGGACGGTTTTTTCCAAGTGCTAATTTGAAAGGGAAAAAAAGTTAAGTTAATGCTTGATGAGAAATTATAAAATAACAAGAGTTAAATAACATTTAAGAATATAATAAGACATAAAAAAATGTATGAGAATTAATTGATTTACATTATATAATGAATGTCATGTTATTGGTAAAAGTCAAATTGAATTTGAAATTAGTTTCTATTAAAATGAATATATTTGTTATGTGAAGTGGGGCAAAGAATATACTCAATAAGAATAATATAAAATGTTATAATCATAAGCGAAAAATAGGATAGGGTAGGGAAAATTGAGGAAGATAAAACATAACAAAGTAGAATATTAAAGAGGGATATAGAATCTGAGAGCAACTAAGCAAATATCAAACTGAACAGGAAGAAATAAAAAGTTGTGTTTTAGGACTACCGTTCTTAGCTTCCATTGCAGCTTCATCGGTAATACTTAAAAGTATTCATTAACATTTCATTTTTAAGAAAGTCCTAAGTAAAATTGCCTTAATTTGTAGAAGTGTTGTTTTTATCATATGAGAGCTGTCATAATTGAAAGCGGTATAAGTCCATGAGGATCTAAAAAATCTTTAATTCTTTTAAATGGTTGTAATGATTATTATTTCATAATACAATTGAAAATGTATATAGAGTTTAAAACGTTCCTCTTTGCTAAGTGCTAAGTGATAAAACATATGCTAGTTTGCCCATATTTTTAAAGTAATTCAAATGATAACCTTAAGATATCAGAAATATAAAAAATTAACTTATACCACTTTCAAATATAACAACTAATATCATTAATAACAAAGATCATTTATTGCCATTATACAGATTATAATTATCATCAGTTTAAGTATTTTCTTTTACTGTGCCCAAAATTGTTTTTTACTTTTAAACATTTACTATTATACCGTTCATTCCCACATCTCATTAAATCTCTGCTGTGCTAATTAAAACTATTGCGACAAATAACACAAATCAGGTTAAGATAATTATGATACGGTTATTTTAATTGAGCATTCTATACAAACCTGATGTTTTACCATGTGGCATTCATAAAGATTTAGTTTTATTATTCCTGATATTCATAATATTGAGGTGCATTTGGTTATTAGGAACTATTATTATGAACAAAACTATCGATTTATCCTAGTGTGAGATACCTACCTTTTTAAAATCTGTTTGGATATTTTCGATATAAGGATTCATCAATGGTTTATCGAGTCTGAATTTTATGAGAGCTACTATATTTTAGTCAGTATATTCCGGAAAATCATTGCAAGAATTGCCCATCTCAGAATTTAAGGTTTTACGTTTCCAGATTTGTAGAGTTCAAATATCAAATTAAAAATAACTACGCCCGCAGTAAGCCGTTTACGCATCTTTGCGCAACTTTTCTTCGAGATCACTAAGACGATATTTCTTGAGATTTGAAACCAAATCCAAAGGTCACGAGAGAAAAATTCTCAAAACTTGTCATTACAATACCCCTTCAAGTTCCAAACGGAGGTGCAAAAAAAACACGTTATTTATAAAGTTAAAAGGGAAACGTAAAGTGTTTGATAGTAAATTTACCAAGAGTTAGTATGTTTTTCATTACATAACAACTTCTATTAAATAACACCACTTTATGATGCTATCACTAAAAGGACGATGCTACAGTTGGAGTTCTTAGTTTCACCCAACCATGTTTAATTAGGATACGGGCCTTTAACGAGTCTGTATATTGATATTGTACAGGCTTAGGACAACCATTTTACGTCCCTTCCAAAGGACGGAATATCCTAGGATTTATTTACTCCTTTTAAAAAAACCTAGTGCCATCTGCTGGGCTGCGAACCCGCGATCTTGGGCATATTGTTTACCAAGCGTTATGTTACCAGAAAAAAAAGTTTCTTTCCCCACTTTGCAGTTTAAAGTAACAGAAATTTGTAAGACTTTTTCAAGGATACATTAATGATGACACTCTTTATAACATGAATGTGGAGAGTGATAGATTATATCTGTAACCAATCCAAATTAGTAACAACAAAATTATTTGATAATAATTAATGTTTATTATTTTTTGTGTTTTGAATTTATATTTAATGTTGTTTACGAGAGTGGTCTGAAGAGTTTCTGCCGAACATCGCTAAAGTTCACCAAATGGTGCTAGACGACTGCCGAATTAAAGTGAGAGAGATAGTAGAGGTTAACTTGTCAAAAGAACGCGTTTGTTACATATTAAATCAACATTTAGATCAGAAACATTAAATAGATGAGAAAGCTGTCCGCACGTCGGATGCTGTGTTTGCCAAAAATGTGTTTGAATGAACATTTCCAACGCTCTGTTGGCGCAATAAATCCGAGTTTTGGCACCGATAAATTACTGTAGATGAAACTTGGATACACCATTATACGCCCGAAATAAAAATACAGACCAAATAGTGGACTGCAAAAACTGTTTTCTCGGCTGGGAAAGTGATGGCGACTGTTTTTTAGGATAGTCATGGAGTTATTTTAATCGATTATCTTCAAAAAGGAAAAACCATTACAGGAGCATAGTACGCATCATTACTTGACAAGCTGAAGGCAGAACTTGCGGAAAAACGGACACATTTGCAAAAAAGGAAAATCCTGTTTCTCCAAGTTAACGCACCGTCTCAAACCTCAGCGGTTGCAATGGCGAAAATTGAATTACGGTTTGAACTGCTTGATCATCCGCCTTACTCACCAGATTTAGCACTAAGTGAATTCTTTTTGTTCCCTCATCTAAAAATTGCTCTCGGAAGAGAGAGATTTTCGTCAAATGAAGAGGCAACCCCCTTCGTGAACAATTATTTTGTAGAGAAAAACGCTGAGTACTTTTTGGACGGGTTACAGAGAGGGAAACATCGCTGGGAGAAGTGTATAGAGTTACAAGAAGACTATGTTGAAAAATAAAAATTCAGAAAAAATATCTTGTATTTTGGTTAGGTCGGAAACTTTTCAGACCGCCCTCGTACATCAGTCATTTTTCGTTTCCAAAAGTTCTTGCAATTATCCAACCGGTTTCTCTTCAGGATCCTTTGAAATATGTCTACTCTGCAGCTGCCCCTTCCAGCAAGACGTCTCTTTATGCTCCGATAGGGGAAAAATATTAGATTGTAAATATAGATTTACTTATTCAACTAAACTTTATTTAATGTACCAATGATTTTCTTCCTCTTTAGAATTATTTCTTCTTCTTTAAGATTTCCAAGATATTTAAATTCCTGATATCTTATTGTTCTTCAATCCTTCAATGGCGAAACTCACACGTGTCCAGTAAAGTGCTATATACTCCACATATATAAAGTTCAAATCCAGACCCCATAAACTTCTGATGTCACGTAATAAATAGGTATTCACTTCTATGCATCGAGCTTGCATAATGGAACTGTGACATGCTGCAGACTTATGAAAATAATACATTACCGTATCTCCCTAATATAAGCATACTTCTTTTCAATTGGTTTCATTTTAGCGATATGAAATATGAGTCTTTCGCTCAAATACTATCCTAAAAACAAGTTTCGATATCGCGTCTTTGATTTTAGATTTTTATGAACATTATGCCGTCCGATCAACAACACATGTGGGTCGCTAAAAATATGTAATTGACTTATAAAATTGTTAAAAACGGGTATATTAACTTCATATTTATTAAGTTGTGCTATAATTACTCGTATGTGTATATGAACATCTGAATATCGATTGTATTCGGAAATAAAAATGTATGTAAAAAGGGATTATTATGTTTCTTATGCAAATAAAATTATAAAACCTACATATTTCGTGTGTAAGATTTGAAAAATACCTTTACAAATATGTAAATGTATTTTTCTTATTGTGATATGCTGTTTAAATTGTTTATTTGCACTCTTTGAGTTATTTCATGAATTTTCATAAAGTTTTTTAAATTAACTTTCTAAAACACTGCCGGCTCCTGGCGTCATATGACTCCGTAGACATGCGGACAGTAAAGTGTTAATAACGGGATAAGTCGGCAATTCGCTTGAAAAGGAGTTATTGCTTATAATAAACTCAATTTCAAGCTAAAAAAATACGAAAATGACACGATTTCCCTTTCCTCGATGCAGGTGACTCTTTCTGAACAAAATTCGTTTTAATCACTTATTCATCGGGGCTGCAGATAGATAAAAATTATATGATGTGCATACATCAATTTGACTGTGCATGTATGAATATGGATAGGCTATATTAGGTAGAACGGCTAGGTTAGCAGGGGTAGAACAGACACGTCCACACAGTGGCTATCATACTTGCACTGCATATTGATAGTGGATCATAATCTGTGCCCTTCGAAATACCAAACAGCTTCTATCCAAAGGTGCTTAACTTGTTGCTTATCCCATTCACTCAAGACAGGGGGAAGAGGAAATGTTTGTGGTGCTACTAAAGACGAAATCCCCTATTTATTTTCAGATAGAAGCTGTGGATAAAATATTTATATATTAGAATAAATCATTAGAATAATATAATGACATACAAAAAATAATGCAGAGTAAAATTCCAACTGGTTAAGTTTGTTTTCTTAAATCATCAGAAGTAACGCTTCTACCCACTGTTTCGTACCTAATTGTTTTATTGATCACCTAAGAACTTTACAACCTATCTAGTAACGAGAAAATGAACTAATACCTTATAAGATCAAATAAAATTATTTAGGATGGATTAACTTATTCATAGTTTGTTTCATGACATAAGGGCTCTCTCGATTAATTATCAGTCGAAGTAATTTCTAGCATGCCTGCTATCGACTGTTCTGCCATCGGGATGACATTTGGATATTATTCAATTGAATATGCTTTACAATATTGTTTAATACATTAATATTAAATACGTATAGTTAATTAAAATTGAACAATGCAGGTAGAAAACAAATATAGGTACTGCTTTTCCTGTATCTGACTTTAATGTTAGGAAATGTGCAGGAAAAATATGCAAGGTAAAAGAATAACAATATAACACTTTTTTCTATTAGTGCCTACTTTAAGAAACATAAAATAAATAAAAGTTGTTGAGTTATTCGGAAAATAAAGCAGGATTTTATGTTTTCTTTAAAATACCCCTCCAAATAGCGAACTGTTTATGTTTGTTGGAATTTTTAATCCTCTTTAAAACATAAATGTTCATTTACCATTGTAACATTTTGCTGCAAGGAAATAATTTAGTTTGTACTGAGATTTTAAAGCGTGATTTTCGGATAGAAAGACCAAGCGGAGAAAGGTTAGAGCAGGTTGATAATTTCAAATATCTAGGTGTTCATCTTAACAAAAACAGCTACATTGATGAAGAAGCTTCTCAGAAAATTGATGCAGCTGGCAGAGTATTTAGTTTTCTTCGAATGTGTTTCCTGGGTAAAAGGGAAGTGACAAGAAGAACCAAAATGATGATTTATAAATCGACGTTCCTCCCTATTGCCTTCCTACTCTTCCGAGTACGACCTTCGCTTCGAACCACAAGAGTCGGATCCAATCCATGGAGATGCGTTTCTTCATAAAGTGGGAGGAAAGACACGACGAGATAGGATACAAAACGGCCTGGTCTCAAAGTTAAGCCGGCTGAGACCATCCTAGAGGACCACAAGCTGAGGTGGTTCGGACACCTACTTAGAACCAAGAAAGAACTGCCAAGAAGACGTACGAAACTCGCGTGGAAGGAAGAAGGCCAAGAGGAAGACCACGCATTCCTTGGGAGGATAGTATTAAAAGGACGCGTTCAGGAGGCGGGATGTGGAATGGAGTAGGAGAAAAGAGTTGGCCCAGGGACGAGACATCTGGTCCAGACTCTACAAATTGTGACCCCACACTGCGTTAGCGGTAAACGGGGTAAAATGATTATGATTATGGTAAATTTCGGATAAATCATCGACGGTTGATTTGCTGACTTCGAGTTTACCTGCCAGTTCTCGTACATTTGTTTAGGTATTTTTTCCTCCAAAGCTCGAAGAATATTCAAGGGAAAAACTTCTTCCAAGGTTTTCTTTAAGTGTCTTTAAGGCTCATGTTTTCCTCACGAAATCTCTTGAACCACACAAGTGCACTCACTTTTACTGCCTTCCCCCAGATTTTGTTAATATGTCTGCCCTTTTGGGCCCGAGTTTCAACTCGTAAGACAAAACTGTGCTAAAATCACGCTTTGAAATCTTAGTAAATACTGAATTATTTACAATAAGCGACATGTTACATTTTTGATTGAAAGAAGATTAATAAGTGTTTACATTAGGTGATATAGGTCAAATGTACAGCAAATATAAAAATTGGTAATTTAAAGAATCATAAGATCCTGCGTTATTTTCCGAACAAGCAAATATATCGTTCCAGATCGTTATAGTTCAAATTTTTTCTATATAAAAAAAATAAAAGTAGAAAATGATGTTACTGCGCTGGTACAATTGAATTCTAGTTTTAAGTTGGCAAACATGAAAAATAAATCACAAAAAATCATGCTCTGGACTGAAGGACACGAGCAGATCGAGAATGAAGCCATATTGATCTTCACAGAAAAAAAAAGTGGGTAGGTACTTCAACGTTGAACAGCAACATTTGCTTAGCAATACTGATATAATGATTAATAAGTATCGTAATTAATGTATTAACTAATAATAATAATTATATTAATAAATATATTCCTAATATATAACATTGTCGTGTCATAGTGTTTGTAACAAAACTCCTCCGAAACGACTTGACCTATTCATATGAAATTTTGTGTGTATATTCAGCAGGTCTGAGAATAGGACGTAAACCATTTTTCATACCCTTAAGTGATATGGGTCGGTTATTATTATTGATTATGTGTCGATCGTAGTAGTGACGCTTGATGATGATGCGTTATGTCCTCATAAGGGTATTCAAAGTAATGAATACACTCATGATTAACTGTAATCTATTATGAACATATTTGAACATACAGAGAACCATAATAATACATAATATCCTATGACTAAGAAGGAAAAGCATAACCTTTCTCCAAAGAGATACACAACGGTCTCCCCCACATAATAAAAACATAAAAATATATATACAATATAAACATATAACAAGAATATTTATGTTTGAGTAGTTAGTAATCACTCCGTCACATAATCACGGAAACGTTCGGGCATTCTGGTAGGCCTAGAAGATCTGCGCAGGACTGGCTCTGGAGGCATCGCATTGGGTACATCCGTAGTTCGCTCTTGAGGGCATGGTTGTGGAGATTGAAGTTCTGATGACGGTACCTGAGGATCTGGAATGTCAGTATGAGGGATCGCAATGCCAGGATTTGTAGCAGGTAATCTAGGAATCTCATATAAGGAAACTTCAGGATTGAATGTGACAGTTTTCCTCGGTAAAAGTGTCAGACGTAATTGATCAATGTGACGTTTCAGTGTTCTCCTCGATTTATCTAGAACGACTATGTAGTGCCGTTTTCCTAACTTTTTCAATATCTGGCCAAACTCCCAAATGTACTTATTGTTGAGGAAGAAACGCACTTGGACTCTCTCCCCCACTCGAAGAACCCTAACACCACATGGGGCATTGCCTTTTGAAGTTTTGTGCTTGAAAGGGAAAACTGCATCCAGACGGATCCGAAGTTTACGGTTTAAGGACAATTCAGCTGGTGACTTCCCACAAGCAAGAGGTGTTGCACGATATTTAAACAAAATCCTCCTCACTTTCTCAGCTATTGGTATATTTTTTCAGTCATAGAAATAAGTCGGTGTTTCACTAATTGGACATGACGTTCAGCCAAGCCGTTTGTAGCCGGATATCCTGGGGCAATATACTTTTGGAGGATACCATTTGTAGTACAAAATGAAGAGAACTCCTCACTCCGGAATATTGTAGCGTTGTCTGATACAAGGAAATTTGGGAATCCATGAGAAGCAAAAATGTCGTTCAGCAGTGATATTGTTGAACTGCTATTGTGTAGGATTTAGTTTTTAAAATCTTTATCTCTGCCCACTTAGATTTAGCATCAATACAAACAAGAAAATGATGATTATAAAACGGACCTGCATAATCTACGTGCACTCTTTCCCAATTACTCTTAGGTTCATCCCACGAGTGGAGTGGCGCTCTTGTTGGGTTAGAAGTAATCAAAGCACATTTTACACATCCACGAACCAGTCTCTCAATATCTCTGTCAATGCCTGGCCAGTAGACAAACCGACGTGCCAACTGCTTCATATTCACAATGCCCAAGTGTGTTTCATGAAGCTTCAATAGAATCTGCTGACGCAACGTTGGAGGTATGAAGACTCTGTCCTGTCGAAAGATTAATCCATTGTGCAGGGTAAATTCAGAAGTGGAAGATTTATGATTTAATTCATCGATAAGCCTATTCATCTCGGAGTCCTTTTTCATCTCTTCTTGGATAGTTTTCCATGTGATTTTGTCACTTGAGATTTGAAAGATTGTTTGCATGTAAAGTTGGTTCACCTCATCTCCAACAAGGATGTCCGTCAGATGCTGTACGCAGATAGGTGGAGCTCTAGACAAACAGTCCACATTCTTGTTATCAGAACCTTTCTTGTACTGAACGGTGTAATCAAACCCAGATAAGAATGATGCATAGCGCAATAGTCTAGCTGATGTCATTTGTGGCAATGCCTTATTATGTTGAAAAATTCGTGTTAATGGCTCGTTGTCAGTTTTCAAAATAAAATGTTTCCCAAAAAGATACTTATAAAAATGGTTTACACCAAACATTATGGCTAGCGCCTCTCTGTCCAACTGACTGTAGTTTTTTTCTGCAGGAGTGAGATAGCGTGAAGAGTAGGCAATTGGCTTTTCCTCACCTTTATAAAGATGACTCAGTACTGCTGCTACTCCCGATGGGCTTGCATCTGTGGTCAATATCACTGGTAAGGAAGAGTCATATGGTGGCAAAACCCTGCTGCTGCATAGTTCATCTTTGAGCCTCATAAATGCTATTTCACAGGGCAAAGTCCAATTAAATCAGATTCCTTTGCGGAATAGGCATCTGAGAGGATAAGAAAGTGTCGAAAAATCGGGTATAAATCGAGAATAGTATATTATGAGCCCCAAGAATCGTCGAAGTTCATCTACATTTTTTGGATGGGGCATATCCCGAACAGCTCTGATCTTTTCTGGAGATTTATGGATAGCATTATATTCGATTATGTGACCCAAATATTCAACTTTTGTTTTAAAAAAGGAGCACTTGGCACGATTAACATGTAAATCGAACTCAGACAATCTCTTCAGAAATGCACGCAGGTTTTCCAAACATTCTTCAAGTGTAGCTCCGTGAACAATGAAATCATCAAAATATGCTTCAACACACATTAGTCCCCTGAGTATTTGTGGCATGTGTTTGTTAAATTCTGCCGGTGCATTTTTAATGCCAAAACTAAGTCGTTTCACCTTGAACGTACCACGATGTGTTGAAATGGTCTGGATCTTTGAACTTTCTTCATCTACCTGGAAATGTAAATAAGCCTTAAACAGATCAAGTTTGCAAAAATACGTGGAGTTTCTTAAGTTGTTCAAAACTTCATCTATTCGCTTGATGGGAAAGTTTGTATTTACAAGCCTTTCATTCACCCCACATTTGTAATCGACACACAATCGTATACCTCCGTCAGGTTTGGGAATAACTACTAATGGAGATCCCCAGTCACTTGAAGATATGGGCTCTATTATTCCAGCAGCTTCCAATGCATCCAGTTCTTGTTCGACACGTTCTCTAAGTGCACATGGCACGTCTCGCTCTTTCGTGAAAACGGGTCTTGCATCCTTCCGTAACTGCAATTTGATTTGAACATTCGGAACACATCCTATTTTCTCCTCAAATACATTAGGAAATTCTTTAATAATATCAGCAGTTAATGAGATAATGGAGTTAGCTGCAACGATTTCCTTCATAGGTTCTCTGGTGGAGTCAAGGTCCTTCAACTCAATCCCCAGGCCTCGAATCCATAATCTACCAAGTAAAGCTGCATGCCCCGTTGGAACGATGTAAAGATCTTAAATTTCTTTATTTTTGTACCTAACCTTAACTTTGACCATACCTTTTGGACTGACAATGTTACCAGAATAAGAACGGAATTCTATGTTAGTTGGTTTTAATGTATTATTGAAATTTAATTTATTGAACTCGTCTTCTGGTAGAGGGTATAACGGGCTCCGGAATCCACCTCGAACTGCTGAAGCTTTGTATTAATGCAAACTTTGACCATATACTTATCTAAATCGGGAGCTATTTCAAATAAATCTACGATTTTAGAAGACTCGCCACAGTGCTGTAAATTATTTATACCATAGCGCAATTCAGATGGAGAATCATGGCAAACAGCTAAAAGTGAATTCGCTGAACTGGATCTATCGCGCTGATGATTTTTCATGAGGCTGGTTATACAGACTTTTGCGACATGGCCCACTCTTGCACACTTTTCACAGTAGACGTCTTGCCGTTGTACTCTGCAGTCTGAAACTCGATGATTCGGTTTCCCACACCGAAAACACAGGCCTTCCAAACCTAAGGCACGGTAGTTAGGGCGACTTCTACTGGGAGGAGAAGGAGAGCGCCGTCCAGATCGAAGAGGTGACGTCTTTGAATGAGTAGGACTACGATTGGAGTAATGACTGCTTGCAGAGCTGCTAGAACGACGACGAGAAATGTCTCTGTTCCTAGGACTTGATATTGCGTACGTGTCATTGCAAAAACTTTCAGTGGAATTCGTGATCTGAGAGCATGATAAGGCCTTACTTTCAATCCGTGAAGCCTCCAAAGCTAAAGCCTTTGAAAGAATGACGTCAAATTCCATTTCACTAGACTGTAATAATTGTTCGCGAATCCAATTTTCACGTAGCCCTCTTATAAATTGGGCTCTCAGAAAAACATTACTAATCGATACACTCTTTTTACATGCACACTTTACTGAGAACTTACATTCTGACAAATTACCTCTTAGAGCAGCTACGAATTCTGTAATCGATTTGTCTTCCTGATGTATATTTAAAAAATAATGTTGAGCAACAACAGGACTTTTCTTTGGACTTAATAACTGAGAAAACAGTTCAGTTAGAGTAGTGTAATCACATGACTTAATTAACTTCTCCGGGCCAAGATAGGCAGCCAATTCATTGTAATATTTTGACCCAATGCTAGTACTTAAAAGTTGTGCTTTCTTTTCGTCATCATGGATATTTTCCATTGTTAAAAAATTTTCAAATCTTTCTAAATAGTATGAAAACTTTTCTTTTGATGCATCAAAGTTTTCAAAGAGGTGCATATTTGAAAAATTTGTCTTACCTGAGAGGTTAACAATAAGTTGTTCAATCATGTTCTTTTGTTGTTCGTTAAACGCATCCAAAAGGGTTTTAAACTGAGAAGCATCCATATTTATAAAGTAAGAATTACACTATTTCGAAAAGAACTTGAATTAAAGTTGAATATCTTTAAGTTGAGCAAATTGGAAATTGAAAATTGAAGGTTAATTATGTAATGAAAATCACATTCTTCCGTCCTATTAAAATTTTAATTCATAGTCCTTCAATCGGGAAGGCACGCGGTGCTCTCTAGTAGAGCGTCGCAGAGAATTTTCATGAGGCTGAGCCTCTTTGTTTATACTGTGTCCTGTATCCTGGGTATCTTGATGTTGAGGGGTTCTTGCAGGTTCTGGCTCCTGTTGCCCAGTTGGCTCGAGCTCCGGCTCAATTTCCTCTGGTTCTGTCTCAGTTATCGTCCCACCTTGAGGTGCTAAATGTTTCAATGATACTGTTGTCTCTCGCGCGTCTCCGAGGCGTACCTTGGCATACTGTGGATTGACGTCAAGAATGTCAACTTCCTCAACCAATGGATCGAATTTACTTCTTCGTATCTGTTTTTTCATCAAAGGTTTCTGTGAAGGTGAAAGCCAAGTCGGGAGTGAAATGCCGTTAGAAGATCGTCTGTTGTGCCGAAACATTCTCTCATGAGGTGTCTCGTTGGTTGCTGTGCACAACAGTGATCGAATTGAGTGAAGAGCATTAGGGAGAACCAATTCCCAATTCGATGGATCCAGCTTCCTATGTTCAAGAGTAAGAGATACAGTGCGCCAAATTGTGCCATTTTCTCGTTCAATTTGGCCATTTCCTTTAGGGTCATATGGCGACGACATGGAAGTGGCTACTCCCCTACTGTGAAGAAATATTTGTAGCTCCCTGGATGCGAATCAGGTTCCTCGGTCAGTGTGCACATACGAAGGTAGACCAAATGTGGTGAATAAGTCAACAAGGGAGTCAATTACTGTTGAGGAGTTCATATTGGGGCACGGGTAGGCGAATGGAAACCTAGAGTATTCATCGACAATCGTTAAGAGGTATTTGTTCCTTGATTTTGACGGAAGAGGGCCCTTGAAGTCCATGCTGATTCTCTCGAACGGATGCGTCACCTTAACGAGAGTAGATTTCGAGTTTTTGTAAAATTGAGGTTTTAAGACATTGCAGGACGGGCACGATGCCGTTATCCTTTTGACATCCTCTACTGAATAGGGTAAATTGTGAGTTCTTACCCAGTGGATCATTCTAATCATCCCAGGGTGGCATAAGTCGCAGTGTAGTGAATATAATTTTTCAATTTGGGTTGCGTTACATACCCTGGAGAATGTATCTGCTACTTGATTATATTTTCCCGGCCTGTAAATTATTTCATAATTGTAACATGACATCTCCAACCGCCACCTCTGTATCTTCTCATTTTTTATTTTATTCTGATGTTTCATATCGAACATGAACGATACAGAGCCCTGGTCCGTAATACTTTTGAAAAACCATCCGAGTAAGAAATGTCTCCATTTTTTAAGGGCACTGACAACAGCATAAGCCTCCTTCTCAACGGCTGAATGTTTACGCTCGCTGTTCCTCAGCTTTTGAGAAAAGAATGCAACAGGCCGTCCACACTGCGATAGAACAGCTGAAATTGAGGCATCCGTTTCAACTAAAAATGGCTCCAAGTCATCAATCGTACTCACTATTGCCTTAGAGATGTCAGTTTTGAGTTGGTCGAAGTCAGATATAGCTTCAGGAGTCAAGGGGAAGGTTTTTGAGTTAAGAAGCCGTTTGACTTTGTCCGAATAGTTAGGGACCCATCTAGAATAGTGCGCGAGCATTCCGATTGTCCGCTCATGGGCCTTCCGACTGTCTGGAGGTGGAAGATTGATCAGCGGCTTTAGACGTTCATGGTCAGGAGATTTTTTTTTTTTTTTTTTTTCGGATCCCTCAGTAAACGAAAGCATGAAACATAATAAAACAAGTAATTAGTAATGTACTTATATCTTAAAATTATACTTATTCTACTAAAAGTAATGGAAGGTGTACTTACTTGAATAAGTATTGAAATTAACCATTTTCAGGTAAAATATTATCTGAAGGTGAGGGGCCTTCTCTAGTTGAGTAACTTACAGACTAAACTAATTCTAAAACTTATAGTTAAAAGGAAAGTGGGGGGGGGGGTGGCAGGAGGATAAAGGAAAGGAAAGGAGGTATATGGGTCAGGAGATATGGTCCCACTTCCGATTTTATAACCAAGCAAATTTATTGAAGTTAGTGAGTACTTGCTTTTTTCTTGATTGATTGTGAAACCATATTTTTTGACTGCATCAGTGAAGCGCTTGAGATTTTTATCGTGTTCCTCCCTATTCCGACCACACACCGTTACATCATCCAGGTAAGCATACGTTTTCTCAAGTTTTTCGTGAGTAATAAAGTCATCCATCACCCGCTGGAAGGTGGGTACTCCATCTGTCAATCCAAAAGCTAGGCGTCGAAATTGATACAAACGGCCACAGGCCTCAAACGCGGTGAAAGGCCGATCTTTTTCTCGTAAAGGTACCTGGTGATAAGCGCTTTTGAAGTCGATTGTGCTAAACATAGAATTTTTTGAAACCTTGGAATCAATATCCTCGAGACTTGGGAGGGGATATGCGTCAAGGTGCGTGAACCGATTAATGGTTTGGGAATAATCTACGACCATTCACTTTTTATGACTCTCGTTTTTTACAACGAACGCTTGTGCCCTCCAGGGAGACCTACTTTCTTCAATAATCCCATCAGCAAGCAGTTTTTCAATTTCTTTCTTCATGAAATCGGCGTCTTCTAAAGAGTGCTTCCGAGATTTGGTGATTATGGGTTCGACGTCGTTAGTTAGAAATTCAAAAAGGGGAGGAGGCTCTATCTTTGCTGGAGCCAGATAACTGATAGTCAATGGAGGTTTGATTCCCCCAAAGGTAACCTTGAGTTCAGAGTGTTGTTTTAGTAGATCATGTCCAACAATAACATTAGCACACAAATCGGGTAATACACTGAATTTTGTTTTAGGATAACGGTGACCCAACAACTCCAAATGAGCTACACAGTAATTAGAAATAGGCTTGCTGAGAGATGTTGAAGCCATGGAGACTCTACCAATTGTAGGGCACATTTTCAGGTTACAGCTTTTCGCAAAACACTGTGATATAAATGTCTCGGAGCTCCCTGTATCAATCAAAGCAAAGGTAGGAGTGGAATTTACCAGAACTTGCACTTTAGCTTTGTCGAGGACAGTAGAGGCTGCAACGAGTGCGGCTGATGAGGGTGCTTTTTTAGTTGATCTGCAGACAGATTTCCAATGGCCCGTCTTCTGGCATCTTTCGCATGTATCATTTAAAGCGGGGCACTGCTGACGAGTATTATGTCGCTGCCTACCACAAAAATAGCATTTTTTATTTTTGAAATTCGAGTCCCTGGGCCTAGTTGCTGCCAAATTTGCTATATCTTCCGACGAATTATCACTTTCCAGAGGGATAGATGAAGAAGCATTAAGGGTTAGCTCAGAGGTGTATGATGCAGATCGATTTTTGGCTGATTCTAGAGCTCGAGCTTTTTCAACAGCCTCATCGAGAGTTAACTTGTTAAATTCCAATAGTCGCAGCCTTATCTGGTTTGAACTGAGGCCGCGAATGAACGAGTCACGGACATATGTTTTCCGATGTGTTTCTGCATCAACGTCCGCAAACTCACAGTTTTTACTCAACTGTTGCAATGCTTGGTGGTATTGGTCAATTGTCTCTAACAATGTCTTGAGAAAATTTCGTTTATTAGTTTCACGTAAGTAGCTTTTAGTGTTTCAATAGCTGTCGCGTACGTGCCCTTATCGGCAACCAATTGGTAAATAGTATGTGAGATGTGATTAGTAAGCAAGCTCAACTTACCTCGATCATCAATCATTCCTAAAGCCGCGATGAAATTTTCGAACGTCTTCAGCCAGTAATTCCACTCCTGAGTAGCTGCAGGGGAGTGTGGATCTCCGTCGAACTTCTCCGGTTTCAGAAATTTGTCCATTGTAAATAATAAATTGTAATGAAAATAAACCTTTTTACGAAAATTTAGGCTTTATTATTCACAATGATCATATGAATATTTTTAAAAGGTTACAATAGGTTATAATTGATAATAAATCATCACAAATTAAAGCACTGGAACACGAAATTTGAATGAATTAAGTTCTAAACTTTTTCACCTCGTCGCCAACTGTTATGTCCTCATAAGGGTATTAAAAGTAATGAATACACTCATGATTAACTGTAATCTATTATGAACATACAGAGAACCATAATAATACATTATATCATATGACTAAGAAGGAAAAGCATAACCTTTCTCCAAAGAGATACACAACAGAGCTATAAATTTTGCCTATCCAGGTTTAATTAGGATAGGGATTTTTAACGAGTACCTGACATCGTACATGCTCGGGAACCCCGTTTAACGTCCCTTCCGAAGGACGGCATAACCAAGGATTTTTTACTCCTCTAAAAAATTCCTAGCGGCACCTGCCAAGCTACAAACCCGCGATCTTGGGCTTAGTTGTTTGTTATGCTGATCACTAGACAACAGGTCGCCAGGTTTATAGATTAGTCTATATCGCCGACCATCATTCATTTCGATCTCTTTCAATTCAAAACCACAGTCTTCTCCCTCAACACCCGTTCTCGGCTCTCAGATCTACGTGTATATACAGCATCCCACCGAACAGCAGCTTTTGACAGAGCTTTCCTTATCCGATCCTCCTCCCTTTGGAACTCTTCCATTCGTCATTCCAATAATCTTCCTACCTCCAATAATTTTCTCTTTAGCCGATGAATGACTAATGTTTTTGGAAGTACATTTGTGTGTGTGCTTATGTAATTACATAATGAGTGTGTAGAATTTAAACCACGTACATATGTATTATTAATATCATCTAGATAGATATTAAAAAAGAATAAAAAAAAGACAAAAGGGGGTGAAATGTAAATCTCTGATAATATTGTTTAATTTTTCTTCATTTATTTTTTTTTCTCCGCATAAATTTGATATGTATTTAACCATAAATTTTTTCTCTTATATAATTATTGTAAACTTATTTTAATTTTTTTTCTATCTCTTCTTCTAATCTGTTCTTAAAATATTATTATTGTAGGTACTTCACATTTTTTTTGTTCAATATTTTTTTTCACTTACTAAATTACTTGTAATAATTAATTAAATGTAATTATTTTACACTCTGAGGCATTATAGCTTACAATACCTGTATTGTTATTCTATAGGGACTTGTCCCGGAACAATTAGAATTGCAATTAGAATGAACCTTTCAATCGTTAGTTACCAGAATTGTTTCTTCGTTCCAATAATAATAATAATAACGAAATAACAGAATATTTATTTCGTAACCAAGATGTACAACTGGGACAAAGTCAAACTGATGAAAAGCTAGAAAGCATGTGATTAATTCTTAACTTGACTCTCGCTATATTTAGTTCTATCTTACAAGCATGTGCATTTATTAAAATTATTATTGTTGCTTTAACTCATGAAAAATAATTATTTTAGTGTAAATATTAACGAAAATTATTATTTTTCTCTACTCTTTTTATCTGTATAATGATTTTCTTTTTATATAGTTTATGGCTACTTTAATTCACTGTACTTTAGTTTCTTTATTAATCGTAGATATTAGTAAACATACTTTATACATAATTCTGCTGCTTTATTATTTCAAACCAGCTCTATCACATGAGCAATCATGGAGAATTCTGATTTACTATTATATTATGCTAAGAGTGCACTGTTTATGATTTTTAGTACAAGTTTCTATCATATATTATTATATGATTACAATCTTATGTTAATATAAAAATCTTTAAACAAATAAGGCTGCATAGCCTCGCACTCAACAGTAAAATTAATTTCTTTAATTTTCTAACTTAAATAATGAAAAAAGTAGCATTTTTGCTACTAAATTATTTTCTATGAAATATATTATATTCTAAATTTTAGTTTTAAAACGTGGAGGAGGGATTTGTTATCTTAGGAAATTAAATCAAGCTACGGGAGAGGTACCGCTGGGTACTGTTCTTCTTCATGCCACTCACGTCATTTTGTTCTATTCTTCTGACAGCCAATCTGCTGATTATTTGACAGGTGTGGGAGCAAAAATAAAGAAAAAAGAATGTTTGGTTTAAATTAATTGATTTATACAATTATTAAGAAAATTATCATAAATCTAATTTTATTTATTTAAAATGATTCAGTATAAATTCTAAAAAACACCCGGTTATAATAAATAATCCCACCTTTCATAGATAAATAAGTACTAAATTTATTTCTCTTATTTTGAACTATATTACTCATAGAGTACTGGACACAATGAAGAAACGAAAAACACATTTTAATTGAGGACAGATTGTTTCCGAGATGAATGACTCACTAAAATTCGACTGATGAAGCCTCGGAGAGCAATTTGACAGCGGAACTGAAGCACATTCCCGACGGCATTTTTGAAGAACCGGTCTGCATAATTTTCGTCACTCCCACACATTTTGCAGACAAGAATATCCGCATATTTTAATTTTGTTTGCTAAACGAATCAACCGATCGGTGGAGATTTCGTACTGTTAATGACCAAAAATATTTTGGTTTATATTATTTCGGTTTTCTAAATTTATTAATGGCTAAGAACGACCTGACATTTCCATTTTGATGATTTCTTAAGTAATAGACGAATGCTATATTATTATCGCTTGAAGCATTATAATATATTGGTATACATTGTAATAATTACATTCATACATATTATAGCATAAAAAATAATTTTTGTTACAACAAAACTGAGAGATAATAAAAAGGGGATGATGACTGTATTAAATATTTTTATTTCCAACTGGTACAAAAACATGTGTTTTTGGCTCAATTAATTAGGACTAAAGTACGTCTTTTCTCCCCGTGCATTAGAAATTGAGTCAAAAAGTTAACTTTATTCCCTAGGGGATAAAGTAAAAGGATGACAACCTAATTCGTCTAAATAATGTAGGTTATTTAGTTAATAGGTTGAAAAAGTTCAGGGTTAGGTTGGTACACCTGTCACACCGGCCATTAAAATCAGCTCTTGTTTCAAAACACCAAAACTGATAAACAGAAGTTTGTGTTCAGGTTGTGTAAGTTATGGATCCACCACATATTGTACAAGAAGCAAATAATGTTTTTTTCCGCTTGGCCTCGTGAGTAAAGATAATTATTCCCTCGCATTCGCTCGGAAACAAACTCGAATTGTACCCTCGCATTGTACCTTGCCCGGGTACAAACTTACAGTTGAGGGAATAATGATCTTCTTTAGTCCCTAGGCGCACAAATAACTATTAATTAATGTTTCTTTAGACAGAAAGGTGATTATTAACCTTATTAACGCATTATTCCTCATTTCCCAGAACCATTGACACATTGACAGGTAGTCCTATCATATATCGTTCTGTTATAAAATCCACAACTCTCAAAGATATAGACTATTGTAAAGGCGGATTTTCTTAAATGATTAAGAGGGCGTTGGTAGTCCTATCCTCGTAGTCTTGTAAGGACCACTCTCTTCGGTTGCTTCGACAGGAGCTGCTCTATGGTCTCACATAATGCTTCAAATTCTTTGGAGGGATATTTTCCCACAGTGCCTGCCACTCTTGGAGCACGTCTTGTTCTTTCCCCGACCTGGAAGACTAAGAGCTTCTTTTGCTGACATATCAGCCATTTCATTATCTGGAATGCCTAAAATTTGTCGATGTTCCAAAATCATTTAACAGTTTTATAGGGTTTAAAATACATTGTGTGCCACGGTGGTGTACATGTTATTTATGGCTGTTAAGGCACTGGAAGAGTCCTCACCAAATCTACTACTGAATACAGAATATTGTTATTATTGAATCCAACTTGAGATATGTCCTTCATTAATATTTCACAAGAAGTGGCCCCGTGAAGATTTCCCTCACATTGTGGTTTCCATCATTAATTATTTTTAATTTTGACTTATAATTATTCAGGATGCAGAGTAAAGGAATAAATAGGATACAAATATCATTCGAAAAATAACGTATAATACAGCATTTTACACTTTAATAACAAACAAAAATCAGCTACACTAAATATTGTCACCAAATATCCAAATTGAAAATATAACAAGTTAACCCGAGAGAGGTATCATTTATGTTTTCATAAGAGAGAAAGTTCTTTCCATTGTGATTTCCACCATTACTTCTTTTTAAATTTAACTTATAATTATTCAGGACGGATAAAGGAATAAATAGAATAGAGATAAAATTAGAAAAATAAAACATATAACAATATGTTACACTTTATTAATAATAAAAGTTCAGCAGCAGTGAAAAAATTATCGGAACATTGGAAGAGTCTCTGTGAGGGAAATTTCTGAGAGTAAAAATATTGGAAAGTAAAGAGTGTAGCAGTGAGGGCTACCACTCTTTTATTTATTGAATTATTATTTCTATTATTTATTCTTATATATTATCATTAATATATAAGAATAAATAAAGGCGTTTAATCTTATTTATCATAAAACAAACTTGAGACTTACATGTCTAATCTCTCAGCCCGTAATGGAAATATGACAGTTTTGAACATGTCAGTCCACTGCATGTTTATGACGACCCAGGTTGATAAAATCAGAATGAAATATGATGATATGTTTGACACTTTTATTTCAATAACGATCCGCGTGAGGGAAATGCTCAGGGGGACACCTCTTCCCTGGTAAATTGCTCTTTTGCAATGAGCAAGCCTCAACTTTAAATCTTTAAACGATGGATTGCATTATCCAGTCAACTATTTTTCACTCAAATTTAAAACTGCAATTATAGTATATTTATCTTGAGTAGTATATACACGGTTAAACTACATACATATGTGTATATATATATATATATATATATATATATATATATATATATATATATGTATTATATATTTTTTATATAAGAAAGGAACAAGAGGGAGGCTGAGGAAGAAGACATAATAGCAGTAACTGGGCGAGCGGTAATACCCAATTTTCTCGATGACCGCCAGTAAGCCATCCCCAAGTAGCCTACGGCTTCCACCATTCTAGTTGTCCCCAGCTCCTGTCTTCTACAGTTCCCGGTTAACATTCATCTCTTCTCTCTTCTTATTTTTCTTCATTTCCTATATTTTTTTTTACTATCCATTCATTTTTTCATGTAAACAATTCATCTTGTGTTGTTTTGAGTAATAGAAGCGCTATTTATACATTAATACTAAATATTCATAATTTTTCCTTGAGAATATGGAAGTAAAAAACTGAACATAATGTGAAATTTCAAACGATCATTAGGACACTAAAGAATGGAACTTATGATTAATATACAAATAAATAGAATATATTTTCCATTAGCGCTGCTATAACAGAAAACTTCGAGTTGAGTCACAACAAGTTTTAACGTTTTATCCGTTCCCCTTTTGATATTTTATATTCCAGGTTATCATGAGCTTTAGTATGGAGAAAAGAATGTGATTATTACAAATATGTATACTGCGGTAATCAGTTCTTCTAAAAATGAATGTTTCAACAAACATATATAATCTATACTTCATGCAGAAGTAGATCTTATAAAAGAAAATACTTTAAGCGGAGAAAAGAACAGTATATTAGAGCAGCATCTAATTGATAAGAGATGCACTGACGAGTTGTTAATGGTATTGCTAGCTCCATATACAAAATTATAAACAAGGTAATAGAAGATTTTCCCTTATTGGTATATTTGATATTATGGTGTGATAGCTGTGTTCCACACAAGACTGCAATAGTTTGATGTGCTTTTCCATTCCTCATATTCTACAAATAAGTCCAGATTTGAATATAATCACAATGAAAATTTCCTTACCCGGGCATTAATGCATTAAGGAGGTGCAATTGAACGGAGCTTGAAGCAATCGGAATATTTCTCTGCCTCGCTTTTGAGAGTATTATTGAAAGTGAATACGAAAAGCCATAACTAAATACTTCAAATGAGAGACCAATATTTTCTCGATCTCAGTTAGTATTTTTCCATAATGCATTATAATGTAGTTCCGCTTTCGTCGTATCCCTAGAATTCAGTAAATCGCAATACGAAGTGAAGTACCGAACATTCTCTGAATCTCACTGTCGATCTGAGGAAACGCAATCTGAGAAAGTACGTAACAGCAGAAAGTGAAGGAATACCTCGGATTAATAAAATTAATGATATAATAGCTGACCTTCACCAAAATAAGATAGTTAATCTGAAGTTCACGTAAGTGTATGCCAGGAATGGATCGGCAATTTTATATAAATTACTTTTGCCAAAATATGTAAAGATTTGAAGAGAAAGTGACCTTATGCATAGTCATGTGTTCTATCTTACATTATCATGATTATTGTTCTCATTATGAGTAACGATGTTCTATGTTATTTTATTTCTTCAATAAATATTATCCTTCTTTCATTTTCTTTTTCAGTTTTTATGTGATTCTTTTCTGATGTTCAATGGCACCCGACTTAATTGAAATAAAGCTATTATATTCCATCACGTTAAGAATCCATTTAACATTGCTTTTCTCATTTTCATTTATGTGTATCTTAGAACTTTGTATTACTAATGATGTGTGAATACAATAGTTGCCAAGTAGAAGTGGTTAATGATGGATTAAAACAGTTTATTAAACTACTTGGGAAATAAACTACTGTATATCTAGTATTCTAGAAATAACAGATAAATAGATCAAGTCAAACTAAATGGAAAGAATTTACAAAACCAGTAGAAAATGAGTGGAATGAGAAATAAAAATCAAGACAGGAAAAAATCTCAGATATAATGAACCAGCTACGGTACTTATAAGTTATCGACATAATTTGTGACATGAACAAGGAAATTACTTGCGATAATGACACAAAAGAAGAATGTTAACACTCCATTTCTTCAACAACATAAAAATTTTTACTTCAAAGAGTAGATGGAATTTCTTTTTTAATTGTTGCTTTTAATTCATTTGACTTCTATTGTTCCGGTTTTAGTAGAACATGTTATGAGCATTCTAGGCGTTATAGATTTTAATTATTTTTCCTTTTCATTGATGTGGTATGTCTAAATTTATGAGGAATTCAACCAAATATTTTATAGCTATTAAAAATAATCAAGAAGAAAAATATTTTAATGCTCAAATTAAATTATGTTTTGACATATTTGCAACTTAATTCTAAAGCATCAACCGAATATCATGATTGCATTTCGTGATTAATAGCTTTACTAACGAGCCTTAGTTTCAAATTTTGAATTAATAATGAAGGGGTTCCACAGTAAATAGGTGATCCATTTTGACACATCATTTGAAATAAATAAATTTGGCAAACTCAGTGGCTTTCCGCATATACTTGCAAACATGGCTAATAGCACTGGGTTAAACCCTTGTTTAAGTGGTATGTATTATTGTCGGTACAAAGCTATCAATCATTAAACGTTAAAATAATTAAAGAAAACGTTTCTATTAATTTTATGGGAGCTCAATAGCGTGGCGCTGAGGTGCTCTGCTAAAGGGTTCAAATCCAGCTGCCCCAGATAAATTATTTAATATGTTAACAGGCAGAGATGGACCCTGCGGGACCTGCAGACGGTTCACGGGTTACGCTGCTACAGTTTTTTCCCCTCTTCAATTCAACCCCTGGGACTCAGGGCGAATGTGGCTCGTGCGCCAAAAAGTTAATCGTCCCCAGCTTCACCCCAACATAATGATTGCCTAATATTATAAAATTAATAATTGAGAGGAAAATAATTGATTGGAATATCTAATGTGGGGTATAGATCGTCTGGGAGTGCAGTAAACAAGACACTTGATAAGTTTGTCTGATTTAGTGTTTTTTTTTACTGAACCCCCAGGCTATCTATATATAAAATAAATATTTTTATTTTTCAAAGAGAAAAGATAGGCCCTCGACCGGGATTTGAACCCGGAACCGTGGTGTGTCACGGTGAGACAAAGGTTCCGGGTTCAAATCCCGGTCGAGAGCCTATCTTTTCACTTTGAAAAATAAAAATATTTATAACTCATAAAAAATGACCAATAATAATAAAAAAATTATAAAATAAATATATAAATGTCGTAAAAGGTAGACATTTTTCCAAGGAAGTAAAATGATAATTTCCGCCGTATATACTGAGAATAGTATCGGTGACAGCACAGACCCTTGTGATTAAATAAATACCATGCAAAAAGTATTTATATTGCATGTCCATAAATACGCACACACACACACACACACACACATATATATATATATATATATATATATATATATATATATATATATATATATATATATATATATATAAGTTAAGGGTTAGGCCCTGGTAATAGTGGAGCTTAATCCTACTAAGAGTGTAAACAACTATATAAGAAGGATTACTATATATATACTATATATATTATACTACTATATATATATATAATACTATACTATATATATTATATTATTATTATATATACTATATAAGAAGGATTACTTGATAAATAAAGTCAGTGTTTTACCAGCTTGCTAGTGTGTAGTTTCTTTCCCAATTTACTCTTTTTTTTTATGTTTCGTGAACCAAAGTACTTAAGTGGTGCCAAAACCCGGGAAAATTATTGGAAGTCACAAAATAATTTTTTTTTGTTTGTTTCGTGAAGTACTTTAATTTTTTTTTTTGTTTTGTTGTTTCTGTTGTTTTGTCACTTTCTTCTCAAGAAACCGGGAAAACAGATTCAATATGAATGAACAACAAGGACAAAGCATTCTCAGACCGGCAACGTTAACCTTAGAGCCACCGCAGCCAGAACAGGTGAATCCAGAGTTTCCTCCATATCCATCTACCACACTAGCAATGGCGAGAGCAGACTTAGCAGCTCAAGAAGCGAACAGGATCGCACAAGAGACAAATGAGCTAGAGAGGATGAAAATAAAAAAGGCCAATGCACAAGATATCAGGAGAGAGATATCGGACCTGGAAAGGTTCAATGGTGATGTGGGTGAACTTAACCACTTTATTAAGGGCGGAGATGGTATCATGGCCAGTATTCAGTCCCAGGTGGCAGCTGATCTGTTGGAAGGAGCAGACGCGCAGAGATTACGAGTTGCCCTGGCACGTCGAGTAAGGAGGAGCGTTCTGAACCTGATTCAAGCCGACGAGGATACTACTTGGCCAGTCATCGAGGAAAGGCTGAAAAAGGCTTATGGAGGGGGGCGATGGGCCCCGGAAGAAGACATGCTCCAGCTGTTTCGGGAGACCAAGAGGGCCAATCAGTCGAATGGTCAGTACGCTGCAGGACTCCTCGCAAGGTTGAATAAGATCAATGAGAAGCTGCGAGAGGTAATGGACACGAGCTCTGTTGAAGCCTGGATGCTCTTTATGACCACGGTGCTCAAGGTACAGCTGGCCAGGGATACTGGCAAGAAGGATGGGCTTCCTAGGGATAAGGCGTTCGTGGAGTGGGCCCAGGAAATGGTAGATGCAAGTGCTCGTGATGAGGAGGAACGGGAGGTTTTTGAACCAGGGTGGAGTAGAGTATCCTACCGCAGAAATGAAGTAAGGAAGTATAGGGAAAGACAAGACCCAGGGAAGAAGAGAGATGGAGAAGGGGGTAGAAGAGAAACGCTACCCAGAGACAGAAGGCCGTTCATAGATAAGAAGAACGTTAGAAAGGAGGAAAGGAAGTGCCATGAATGTGGCAAGGCGGGACATCTGGTAGCACAATGCCCTCGCACCAGATGTTACGAGTGTGGAATGGAAGGGCACCTAGCCAGGCAATGCCCATACATGTTCCGCAGGAAAGATGCATACCACGGAGAGCCGATGGAAATAAATGCGCAGGAGATGCGAAAAAGAAGATACTCGGCCAGGCGAGGTGAGGCTTCCAGGGACTCGACCAGTGGATCTGGATCGTCAGAGACGGAGGAGGAGCTGGGGAGCAGTGGCGGCGAGGGTAGCTGGAGTATCGGCCGGAACCGGCAGAGGAAAGCAGCTCAGGATCAAGGACGGCGCCAGGTGCTGACGGTGAGACGAAAGCAGACGTCAGTATGAGGAGGGTGCGTCGAGAGTGGCGACCGAGCTTTCACCATCAACAATGTAGAAGGTAAGCTTAAGAATTGGTTGCCTATTATCAAAACTAAGTGTGGAGTGAAGTGCCTTGTGGACACAGGGAGCTCGAGCACCCTGTTGTCGAAAATAGCGATAGAGAGTCTATGTGTTAGGAGGAAGGCACTTCAGATTCAGGAATGCAATTGCAATTTAATTACTTTGGGGGGGCCGTGTAAAATAATGGGCGAGACAACCATTGGGTTGGACGAGTGGGGTAAAGCAGGGGCGCAGTTGCGGGTGCATGTGGTAGAGAGTATGCACAGGGAATACCAGGTCATAGTTGGGTGTGATCTTTTACAAAAAGTGGGCGTGGAGGTAAAAAATATGCAGGGCAAGTGGTTCGTGAGATTAGCCGGTAGGTCATTCGCATGTCATCGGGTAGTTAGGGGCGCGCGAGTAGGGGCCGTAAGTAGGGGGGTAGAGTGGAGAGCAAATTTATTGCATGAGTTCCGCGACATTTTTTTTCAGGAAGGGGAAGTATTAGGAGTTACGGGTAAAACTGTACATGAAATCCCGTTAAAACAGGAAAAAGTTACCTACGTGAAAGAGAGGCGTTATCCTCAAGCGTTACGACAACATATTCGGGAGGAGTTGGAGGAATTACGTAGGCAGGGAATCATCATCAATAGTTCATCCCCGTACAATAGCCCCCTGTGGGCGGTCAAAAAGAAGACTCCGACGGGGCAGGAGAAATACAGGGTGGTTGTTGACTTTCGTCAATTGAATGATAATACAAAAGATGAAGCGTACCCGATTCCTCGTTTTGACGACATCATGGACAGACTCAGCGGAGCCACAATTTTCAGTACTCTGGATTTGAAGGCTGGATATCACCAAATCCGCCTTCATCCTCGGGATCAGGAGAAAACGGCCTTCACATTCGAACGGGGACACTATGAGTTCACCAGGATGCCGTTTGGGTTGAAGAATGCCCCCCTTACGTTCCAACGATTAATGGACGAATTCCTCAGGGGTATCGATGAAGGGATCTGCCAGGTTTACATGGACGATCTCCTGGTGTTCAGTAGATCAGAGGAGGAGCATGAACGACACCTGAGGCAGGTATTTGAGAGGGTTCGGGAGTTCGGGTTAAAATTGTCTCCGGAGAAGTCCACTTTGGGTAGGGCGGAAATAAATTTTTTGGGTCACACCGTGTCAAGGGACGGGGTGAAACCGGATAAGTCCAAAGTGGAGGCAATTACCAAGATGGCAATCCCCCGCGATGTAAAGGGTATCAGGAGACTGCTGGGAGCGCTGAACTATTACCGGTGGTTTGTACCAGACATGGCCCGATGTTTGGTTCCCATTAACAACCTACTGAAGAAGGGAGCAAGGATGATTGTCACACCCAGTATGGAGGACAATATACGGCGTTGTATGGAGCACCTCAAGGGAGAACCCGTGTTGGCATTTCCCGACTTCACCAAACAGTTCACGGTAACCACAGATGCCAGTGAATATGCCTTGGGTGCGGTGTTGTCCCAAGACAGTACATGCGGGGAACGGCCCATTGCATATGCTAGTAGGCGGTTATCGGATGCGGAGGCAAGATATAGCGCATTGGAGCGGGAATCGCTAGGCATCGTCTGGGCGGTTGATCATTTCCGGCCATACCTGTTCGGTAGGAGATTTCGGGTACAAACTGATCACAGACCGCTGCAATGGGTGGGACAATTGAAGGAATCGTCGGCGCGAGTGTCACGCTGGAAAGAGAGGCTCAACCAGTATTCGATGGACGTCGTCTACAAGCCCGGCAAAGAGAATGTCGTCGCTGACTGGTTATCCCGGGCGCTGATGGTAAATGCCCTAGAGGAGGACACTGCGGGGCCATCGCAAAACATCCGCCAATTTCTTCAGGACTGGTCATCAGGAGGCGAAGGAGAACAGAATACCACAGCGGCGGAAAGGGAAGAGGTGTCCTCAGCCAGTGACGGGTCTACAGACGAGAGACCAGAAGATTTGGAAGAAATTGACGAGATTGTCAATGATAAACCGCGCCAGATCATCTGGAGGACGAAGACTTCGGGCATGCTGTCCATAGAATACTCCCGTTACGGAAGATCGCGGGTCAACGTCGTTTCGTCACAACCAGGGATCAGGTTGGATCTAGTCTGTAAGGCCCTGAAGGACGCGTCGAAACCAGGTCACACACACCACCTATATGTGGGGAACGCAGCAATTTGGGAAAAGATCAAGCAAGTGTGGAGGACGGACCAGATTCCGGACCGCGTCTTCATTCGGTGCAAGGTCATGGTGGAAACCATTAGGGATGTTGAGCGCCAGAAGGAGCTAACAGGGGCGTATCACCAAGGCAAGATCAATCACCGCGGAGTCAATGAGACGTTACAGGCGCTCAGGAGAAGGTATTATTGGTCAGGGATGCGGAAAACGATCCAAGAGGTCATAGGGGCATGCGAGGTCTGCATGACTACGAAATACGACCGTCACCCACCGCGAGCCGTACAAGAAGCAACACCAACGGGCGATCGGCCGCTCCGGGACCTGCAAGTTGACACGTTCACCTGGCGGGGGTTTACGTGGTTAACGGTCATCGATGTGTTCAGTAAAATCGCCACGGCTCACCTGAACACGTCTAAAGTAGCAGAGTCCGTGTTGGCAGCTCTCCGGACATGGTTCATGTTTTACGGGGTACCGGATAGCATAACGTCGGATAAGGGGAGGGAATTCGACAATGCGGTGGTGAGTGAAGAAATGCGTAAGTTAGAGGTCACGTGGCACTTCAACACTCCGGGACACCCGAAGGGTAGGGGAGGAGTGGAACGTTTGCATGGTACACTCAGCGACCATCTCAGAGTTTATCACGTCGACCAAGGGCTGACTCCAGATGTAGCGATGCGGAAAGCGGTTGCGGCATATAACCACTCGATTCATTCCGTAATAGGGTTTTCTCCGTTTGAGGTGCTGTTCGACCTTCGTGCTCAATTTTAACGAAATCGGCTGAAGTAGTCAAGGTTATGATCGAATTGAATGGTGTGTTTGGAAATTAAGCGAGATGATGCGTACATTAGCATTGTGATATTTGAACATAAAGTGGACGCCTTATGACAAACCCTAATGTTCAGCTCCATCAATTTTTTCTTAATGTTAGATAAGTAATTTTTATTTTAAGATAAGAGAAGATGTTTAGTCAAAATATATTATAATTGATTTTATATGTTTTTCTTTTTTATATTTATTTTGTAGGTATGTTTCTTGGTCTCGCATAAGAAGGTGTATCATATTTCTTAAACCTGCAATGTAGAATAGAATAGAATAGAAAATAAACTTTATTCTGGGACCAAGTCCCTTTAGAATAACAATAATGAACAAATAAAAAAAACCATAAACAATGTACGATATATTAAGACTAAATATATGATTTTGTTATATGTATTGAAATGAAGAAATAGTTGACTGGATATATCTTAGAAGAGACTGAAATGGTCGAGGTGTGCAGTCAATGAATTGTATACAAAATAAGTTTAACTAATTTTGTTTTGCCAACGCTTCGGCCTAATTTTTGGGTCATCGTTTATTAATTTATTAACGAGGTTAATAATCTTCTTCTTCTTTCGCAACACCCTTTTGTGCTAAACCCTTATACCTCCATATTGGAGGCTATAAATCAAATGTACTTTCTTGTAGGTGATTAGCCCAGCAAGGGAAATAATATAATATGTTTCAATATAAAAGATATATTATGATATCAATATAAAATATCAATATAATGATATATTATAAATCAATATAAAAGTTTTAAAAAGCATTCAGTATTACATCTGACATACATTTATTTTATTTGATTTTTACAACTCAAATATAAAGATAAATATAACTTATCAGATAATTTTCGGCAAAGAAAATTATTTTAGTCATATCAAGGCAGCAGCTTATCAGAGCTATAGGAATACTGGTGCAATCCCTGTTACCCTTAAGGCATCCTAACAATAATTATATTTTTTTTAAATAATTTATAGAATCTATTAGTTTTGTCTGGTGAAAAAGGAATCTTTAAGAGTACCTAACATTGAAGAAGTAAGAAGTTTTAATTGCAATATAAATAATTAGAAGTAACAATAACGCTTTTTATGAAAACTTGCAAATTTTTGGTCCTTATACACTGGTTGATCTGCCATACCCCAATTATCGGTAGCTTGAGGACTAAGGAAAGACCACTAATAGACAGGCGATTTGAACAATATTAGACCATTTAAAGTTGGACTGTTCTCCCTGTCATCCGGAGCTGCTTGGATTTCTGCTGGGCCTCGTTATCCGCTGACGTGTCGCAGAAATTAAGCCTAATAAGGGAGTTGACACTGGAAGGGAGGAAGATTTGCCTGCCCGATGAGGCCACAAATCTCCCCCAGGACATTGTGATTCAGCTAGAAAGGGTCTGTGTCATCGGTTTTGTCTTCGGTTTTCCCCCGATCGATAAGGCTGCTCTGTATGGCTCATGGTCAATGCTCAAAGCAGTGTGGCGCCGGTTTATAGTTTAGGATGGACAGAAGGGGACGCCATTTTACCATTTTGTAGTAATTTAATCATTACGGATAATGAAATTCAATAAATCAATCTCAATCTCTAACATTTATAATTCAATAAAGTAATGCATCACAAAAAAAAAGGAACCTGTACCACTATAATCCGTGATGGGTCTGGAGTTCAATACATGGTAGAGACAGTTCTGTTACTTAGACAACGGTTGTACAGGGAGGTTATTTGTCCTCCAAATTTTCATTCCGGTTGATCCGCCAGATTTGTTCCCCTTATTTTGGGTACCCACTTTATAGAGGCTATGTGAGCCTCGGGAGAGTCCCGGATCCCATAGCATCCATCACTGGCTGCTGACAGATTAAATAAAAGTCATGCCAGGGATTTGAACCCAGAACCCTCAGGATGACAACTAAGAGAGAGAGAGAAAGAGAGAGAGAGTGAGTGAGTGAGAGAGAGAGATAGATAGAGAGAGAGAGAGAGAGAGAGAGAGAGAGAGAGAGAGAGAGAGAGAGAGAGAGAGAGAGAGAGAGAGAGAGAGAGAGAGAGAGAGAGAGAGAGAGAGAGAGAGGAGAGAGAGAGAGTGAGAGAGAGGGAGAGAGAGAGAGGGAGAGAGAGAGGGGGAGAGAGAGAGAGGGAGAGAGAGAGAGAGAGAGAGAAGTGTTTAGGAATTGGAGGAGAACTGTTCGGGATCGTGACGATTGGCGGAGGCCGTTGGTCGAGGCCAGGACCCGTCATCGGGTTGTAGAGCCGCAGTAGTAGTATTTTCCACACGTTCATGCTAGTTTCCCATGCATATTTGTATAGTGTATCTTCATCAGCATCGCGAGGGTTGTTTAATAAATTAACGGGCAAAGAATAATATTCCAAGTGTTTAAAGCCATAAACGCTGTTATTTGAGGAGAATATTATGATCCACATTTTCTCTAAATAATTAAGGCTAAAGCCGTAACATCTTAGAATAGTACTGTATCTATTTTAATGGCGGTTTAATCTGCACATCCTGCTGCTTTCAGCTTGTCGTCATGGTTTTCCTAACTAATTTTGTTTACTTGTTTTCATTAGTTTTAGTGATTTCAATTATTATATATCGTCATAGTACAATACATTTTAGTTATGATTGGGATTTTTGAATCCAGTGATTAATTGAGTGATTGTATCACCTTATTTTATTTTAAGCTAGTTCATCTTCCCTTTCTTCATTTCTTTTTTGTCTTGGAAACAGTATTTTAGATAATCCAGTAGATTATTTTTTTTTAACTTTGTAATTTTTTTGCTTTAATCTATATTATTCATTAATTATTATCTTCAGTGAAATTACTTTTGATTAAAAAATACATTTAACTATTATTAGTATTCGCATGCTTTTGACAAAATTTATTTTTCTTTATTTTGATCAATCAATTGTTATAATCTGTTGTATATTAAGCTTATCAGATTATAAAGAGGGCAATATTTCATTTTGCAGTTTGTTCAGTGTAGCTAGAACTATAATATTTACAATAAAATTATAATTAATATATAATATTATTATATTAATATATTTTTAAGAGAATATGAAAGTTATTATTAATAAGAAAGACAAAGATAACATGAAATCGTTAACAATCATTAGGATACTATACAACGGAACTTATATTTCAAGTTCTTAGTAATATACACGTAGCATGTTTACGTTATACGTTTATGTTGGTGTATCTAAAGCAATACATGTGAGCCACGTTTCTATGAGTTAAAGAAAAAAGAGAGAAATTCTTTAGTCCTTAAAAATTCTAAAAGTCAATAGCTAATTTGTTTTTTCGGCCTTTTACAACCTTGGATCATATGCTGAAACCCAATACATTTTGTCGCCAATAATCTCAGTTCTCTCAATCTCCCTCCGCCAAGCCTCTTGCAGCCATCACCTCTTCAACTTCTCGCAGCCATGTTTTCCTTGGTTAACCTCTTTTCGTCTTTCCTCTGGCAAAAAGTCGGTTAGAGGGTTGTAAAACTGGAATTTATCTTTTGAACATTCATAAAAAAATACCAAGGCGTATCTAATAGTGCTAGAATTTGTCAAATAATTACACCATTTGCTCCATTTATTAATTAAAACTTTTTGAGACTAAAATAAAATAAATTTTATAATTTCATAGAAAGCATGTAGCAGTTTAATTTGATAATTGTCTAAAATACATGTTTTTTTTGTTTCTATAAAACATTGTTCTATAAATATATATATTTTCTTTACATATATAAAATATAAATATATATATATATATATATATATATATATATATATATATATATATATATATATGTAAAGTAAATGTATTTCTTTAATTTGAATTAGCTCGCCGCGCCAACGTAGATAATGTAGGTGTTGAAGAGAGTAATACTGGCGTTATTAGCAGGGAGGTTACGAGTATGATAGGCAATCAGTGAAAAGCTCCAAGTGGTTTTTTTTTTATTATTTGTTCTTATAAAACAAACAGAATCGACAGGAGAATAAACATTGAATGTCGTTTCTTTGTTTTACAGGTTTGAATTTAGATTTTATTTGTAAACCCGTAAACTAATTATCAATTAAAAGAAAATAAACTTTGTTTTATAGAGCAACACAACCTTGTTTCAATTGATTTCTGTCGTCCCTAAGAACCATTAAGTATATGTATACAGAAATAATTATAATACTTTTCCTACCCGGAGGTATTTTAAGTAAATACATAGTATGAGTCCGCTGAAGGCGGGTTCTCTAAACCGGCACAAGGCCGCTGACTCTATACATACAAAACCGATAGAGAGCGCTTTCCGGGATTAGATGATAGGAAGAAAAAACAGAGGAGAGGAAGCAAGAAAGATTAGTACAAGGGAGTCCTCGCCCCATCCCTAGGCGAATGAGAACACTGCCTTGCCACCTCCCAGGTCTGGGAGGGGGAACTATGTCTCTAAAGAGTGGGTTACTTCACGCCTTCAGCCCATCAACAAATTTGATATGCCTCCGGCTAATGTAGTCCGGTATAGACGGGAGTTTCATCTCCTCGTAGATTTTAGTATTACGCTCCCTTTGGAGTGACCTGCCTTTAACTATACGCCTAAGGATGGAGTTCTGGAACTGTTGTAGACTTTTTAATGTGATTTTATAAACGTGTTTAAGGAGCGGCGCACCATGGAACAGCGTTGGTCTAATAATTGATTTATAAATTAGGCATTTAAGACGTAACGACAGTTGTGGTGAAGTGGAGGTATGTAGAGCCTATTGGACTTCTGTCGGGAAAGTTTCAGCTTCCCCCTGACGTGACTCGAGAAGGTAAAATGCCTATTAAGAGTGACGCCAAGGTAGAGGATACAGTTAGATACACGACGCTCTTCATCTTCAATTCAACACAAACAACAGTGGCTCCAGTACAGATCCTTGGGGTATTCCACAAGTGGTGTTGCTAGAAGTCGAGTAACTTTCCCCGATGAACGATGAAACGATGAAGGATATTCGGCTAAGATAGCTTCGGATTAGACTATCCACCTCTGCCTCTGTACTCAGATGATCGATCATGGGGAGATTTTCCTCAATGCTAGCCCTGAATCCTTTCCAGTCGGCCTTGTTTAAGAGGTACTTGCTCGCAGGCGGGGCTGTGGGGGTACCTCCGAAAATATATACAATCGGCCGATGATCTGACGGAACGAATGGGAGCGCTTTGTGGTGTGCAGATCCCTGGTTAGGAGGAGGTCTAGAGTTGAGGTATGAATATAGGTCATCGTGAATATAGGTCAACATGAACATAGGGAATCATGCTGGAAGGTATGAACCCCGGGGTGGTGGGCGACTAGTCCTGTCTTAGTAATGTACGTCCCCAGTGGGTCATGGTTGATACATAGCAGTTCTAGCATGTGGCAGATTCTCCGCGATTTTTACACTGGTTCATCTCGCCGCACCAGGCACAGTGGCATGTTCGACCGCAGTATTGCTTGGTGTGGCCGTACTCCTGGCACTGGTAGCATTGTATAGGTCTATGTTCTTCTTTAAAGGCTGCTGCGTTAAATTTAACACGACCTGCATACCTTAGCTTCTTCAAGTCTTCGATTTTGACTGTGTGGTCAGTTATTACCAATATGCCCTCCGTGGGTCGTAGTGTCCCCGTGAGGTCCTTTCGCATCAACTTCTTGGCAGATTTGAACCCGGTTAAGCCTATCATGAGGTCCTGAGTGATGGGTTCCATGTCTGCGTCGATATCGTAACCGTAGAGGACGAACTTTTTCGACCTCTTGGTACCTTTGGGGCATAGGTGGGTACTGCGTCGTGTCATCCGTATTTAGTAGAGCTGTGGTGGCATGTTTTTTTTAGTTAAATACGTATACCCTCCGTTCTGCTTCATATGAATTGGAGGCTTAATTCCTGATATTTAGTTTTCCATCCTTTCGTGAGCTCTCGCTGCGAGATCGGAGGCCTAATCACAATCGGGGGAGAGAGCCTCGTCTTAGTAGCCGTGATGGTCACCGATGTTCTTGATTCGCTGGTATTTTTTTATTACACAAATTTCACACCAAATTTGTTCGCAGCCTTAGCGGGTGCAGCTCCTTTGTACCCCGGGGATCTGGAACTGAATTTCTTAGGTACTGGCTGGAAAGCTTCCTCTTGGGAAATACACGATTGGTTATTAAAAAATATATGTATATTCTGATGCTCTCAGATATTACGAGAACTTTATAAGATTTTCATATTAGATTTTTTTTTCATTTAAATTAATACTAAAATAAAAAAAAATACAAATGTACTGAAAATAAATTAATACAGTAAAATAATTTACCTTTATAGTTTGAATCTAAATTTTAGAAATTATCTGAACATAAAGGGGTGAAATTGATCGACTAACGCATTAATACCATTCAAGATGAACAATAAGAATCTCTTTGTTTATCGTAGTTTCTTAAGTTTTAAGTTTAAGTGAGTTTTGGAAATACTATTTGTGACAAATACGTTCCCTCCAGTTTACTTTACTGTTTTAATCTACTGCGTTGGAATAGAACATTCTATTCCTCATTAGTGTGAGATGGAATAGAATTTTCACTTCATATCATATAATATTAATGGCTACCATAATATAATAAACCGGACAAAATAATAATGAACCTGAATGTAGAAAAATTCGTGAAGGAGCTCGACGGATACTATGATCCGATCTTACAGATTTTTGTCTCAATCATTAATGGTGATGATTGTCATTTAATGTGCATCCTAGAAAATAACTATATCCCAAGATGATCCATTCCATCGTTTTATCTCCAAAATCCAGACTTGAGATATCTACATAAAAATAAATAGCAGCGATTTAAATGGTTTAAATTGGCATCACTGCCTATATATTTTTTATTAGTTGAAGAGTATTAATAATGCAAATAAATGCAGTTAAGATATCAATCTACCGTGATACTATATAAGGCCTGAATCAGATAGGGTTGATTTCCATAGAAACACCATGATCGTTTTTTATATGTTAAAGGAAGGAGCTAAAGGACTTGACAATTTAGCTTAGCTTCATTTATCATCAAAGAAACGTTATTATGTTGTTACTGCACCTCTTCTTCAGTCCATAAAAGAATGTTTTATTTTTATGGGAAAAGTTCAGTTTTATTTACTTTACACAGAAGTATATTGTTATGTTAATTTGTGTAACTAATTTAATTTTGAAGAGGAACCCAGTTTTGCTAAGCATGAAACTCCTTCACTAAACAAAAGTCACATAAAAAATTACTCTAATAAAATTGACCGCGAACGTTGAGAAACACAAAATTAGTCGACTTGGAACAGACATGAGGTGATTCAGCAAAATAATGTCAAATTCCAGCATAATACATGTAAATTATTATGTTTATGTATTGATATAAATTCGCCTTGTTTAATGTCATAATTGTCCCAGAAGAGAAGAGTGAGAATGTTGTCATTTTTATTTAGTAATAAAAATATTTTTTGTAAATAATAACACATTAATTTAAACTCATCTGTATTCATTTTTATATGCCTAATCATTACATGAATTTTAACTCAAACTTATATTATAGTTTTTATATTGCTGACATCGCAACCCATCCTAATACTATCCTTACCAAGTTTGCAGATGACAAATGTCTACTATCCGTCAACACCGATCCAGTTATAGCATCCCATATGAATCACCTTGAAATGGTGTCAAAACTGAAGGATTAAAAAATAATTAAATAATATAATTATAAAAATGTATTTTACTTAATTACCAAATGAATATAAGAGGACTTCCGGGATTATAATTAGAAAAAAAAAACATATATATAAAAACAATTTATAATTATAAAACTAATAAAAATTCGTACTTATTCAGGAACATGTTCCTTTAGAATAGTGATACAGAAAATAAAATATGAACTATAACCTCTTAGAGTATAATAGCAATTACAATTTAATTAATAAATGAAAATAAATTACGAGTTAGTTCCGCAATATCGAATTAAATGAAACAATATAAATGCGATAACAACAATTGTAAAGAAAGAAAACTAATAACATTGACATATATAAGCATATTTTTTTATTAACAACAAAATAATTAAAGAAACAAAAACCTATAATTATTTTAAAAATAAGTGTGTGTGTGTATATACACACTATATGTACTATATACTATATACATACATATAAATATATACCAAAGCTCATCATTCGTCCATCCATTAAACATTTTTTCATCATAAAAGTAATTAAATTTTTTCGGATGTAAATAAATGCTAAATAAGATAAGAGTTTCTTGGGTACTTCAACGATTCTTCAATATAATCTCTTCTCGAAATAAGGTACTAAAAAAGACAAAAAAAAAAAAACAGTATTCGAGTGTGCAGGCTAAAATATGTCTCTATATTCATAGGAAAGGTGTAGCTATTAATTATAGAATAATTAGCTCGGATACAAATGGGTACAAGTAATTTTCATCTCTTCAAAGTTTCAAAATGAGGAACAAAAGGCAGTTGCGTTAAATTTAACACGACCTGCATATCTTAGCTTCTTCAAGTCTTCGATTTTGACTGTGTGGTCAGTTATTACCAATATGCCCTCCGTGGGTCGTAGTGTCCCCGTGAGGTCCTTTCGCATCAACTTCATGGCAGATTTCAACCCGGTTAAGCCTATCATGAGGTCCTGAGTGATGGGTTACATGTCTGCGTCGATATCGTAACCGTAGAGGACAAACTTTTTCATATACTTATTTTTAAAAATAAGTGTGTGTGTGTATATACACACTATATGTATTATATACTATATACATACATATACATATATACCAAAGCTCATCATTCGTCCATCCATTAAACATTTTTTCATCATAAAAGTAATTAAATTTTTTCCGATGTAAATAAATGCTAAATAAGATAAGAGTTTCTTGGGTACTTCAACGATTCTTCAATAAAATCTCTTCTCGAAATAAGGTACTAAAAAAGACAAAAAAAAAACAGTATTCGAGTGTGCAGGCTAAAATATGTCTCTATATTCATAGGAAAGGTGTAGCTATTAAATATAGAATAATTAGCTCGGATACAAATGGGTACAAGTAATTTTCATCTCTTCAAAGTTTCAAAATGAGGAACAATTCTCCGGTCATTTAAAAAAATAAAATAATATACTTTGATTATCAGAAGATATTTTTATTTCGAAAAAATAGCACATTGCTAAAAAAAAAAGAATATAGTTTGAGTATCAGAAGGTTTTTTCAATTGAAAAAAAATAGTACCTATGAGTATATTAAATATTATCGATATTAAACAGTTGATTCATATAAAATTAGTAACACTTTAATTTTGTGCGTTTGAAATGAAGCTTGAATAGAACTGATTTAGTCTATTGCAATGGATTCATTACTTTGGACCCTATTACTGATGCTTTGCTATCCCTTTTTTATTTATTTATTATTTCTGTTATAGTATTCAATCCGTTGCCTATATAAAATATTGTATTATATATTCTGCCATAAGTAATTTTGACCAACAATGACATTAATTCATTTAAAATACTACTACGCCTATTATTTAAGTGTGCATACATTTTGGTTGATTGTAGTTGAATGAATTGAGATTGGTTTTTATATGATGAGTGAAGATAGGTGAATGAATATAAGCCAAGAATAAATGTGGGAACTATATTTGGTGAAAGTAAAAAGTATTTTTTTTTCAGATTTTAGGGAATTCCAGCAACAACCTCGATGACGCGTATAGCATCAATAGCTGTTCCTGGAAATAAAAAAAAAAATCGCATTTGTCTTTTTTTAATTGATACCATATAGCTTCCCCTCAGCATTACTATAAAAATAATCTTTCTATAAAAATAGCTTTGGACTAAACATAAACCTTTAAATAAGGCTTATTATAATAAGTTTATATATGTTTGATTAAGGTATATGTTCTATTTGTTTGTTGTTAAATAAATTTTGGAAGGTAAAAGAAAAATTATAAAATATTTGTTTTTGTTATACAAATTTAAGTGTCATCTAACCATCTACATCAATTTCAGATAGTCATACCAAATGGGAGTATCTCAGGAATTTCTCTATATGAGCTAAAAGGGTGTATAAAAAAAAAAATGACGGTCTACTGGTCATTTTCACCTTCCCCATGGGAGATGGTGAAGACAATATCTTTCGCCACACCCCACTCCTTGACAAGTTCGCGAGTACTTGTGGACGGGTTTGACTTAACAGCTTCCTTCAGAATATCAATATCCATTAATGGTCGCCCGGAGCCCTTCTTCCTTTTCAACGTCGTATCTCCACTGCTAAATTTTTCAAACCAACGCCGCGCAGTGCGCTGGTCAAGGACACCTTCCCCTTCATATTTGATAATTTCACGAGTTGCTTCAGCGGCTGTGATTTTTTTTTTCCAGTAATGTCTTAAAATTACAAGAATTTCGTAGGACACTGTCATGTTTCTTCTTTGAAATAAATAACTAAACAGAGGTTTTTTTTTGAAGAATCAAGTGTTAGTAAACAAGCTTAGAAAATGCTCTAAAGGGACTATTAAGTGACGTAAATAATAAATAGCATTAAAATCTTTACAGTTTTTTCAGACTCAGGAATTTGATAAAACGGTAATTTTTTTTATAAACCCTATTATTTTCTATGCAATGATGCATAGTTGATGGAAATAACTAAAAATAATTTAATTATGCTAGGGAATATATCTACCGCCGCGTTGAATAAGTGGTTAAGTCTAATTTTCTCCAAAATGAGTTTCCTGTACTTATATTGTACAATTGTACTTATATCGTATTGTAAGCGGAATCGAGTTATTTTCTTAATGAATAAGTGGCTAAGAAAGGCATTTGCTTTAAAAGTAGCTATTGTTTTTATTACTACTCCATTTCAAGCCAAAACTACGAGATTGATACGATTCCGGTTATCTGAAAGTTAGTCCTGTTATCGGACAAAATCCGACTTAACCACTAATTCATCGGGGCTGTAGATATATTTGTGATTTTTAAACAAACGGTGGTATAGGTTACCTTTGATGTAGTGGCTAACCTATGCCTATTTGTTTATATATTATCGGCCTAAGTAGGTTTGCAGTCCGACTGGTGGTGTTAGGATTTAATTTTTTTTTTTTTAATTTATTTATTGATATCTGCAACTGTATTACAATAATACAACAAGTAAATAGGCTAAGTGATATATAATGACATGATAATGACAAGTAGAGAAACTACCCACTGGTAGTACTCAAATAAAAGTTCATGTAAGGAGGTCACGTGGCCATCTTCTTTTCAGACGCCTCGGAGGATTATCGGGAATTGAAGAGGAAGCTAGGTTTGAAACTAGAGGGTTTGAGTGGTAATGAAGTTTGTTATGAAAGGATAGATACCGGATTCGGGCCAAATCAGCAACAATAGGGACATTAAGGTCGTTATGGATGACTTTATTCTTAACAAAATAAGGAGCATTGAGGATTTTACGAAGGATATTGGACTGTAAGGATTGGATACGAGAGGAATTCGATGGCTTAGTGGAGCCCCAAAGCTCTACTCCGTAAGTCCAAATAGGTCGTATGATGGTCATGTAGATGAGTCTTTTGTTGTTAATTGGGAGCTTAGAGCGTTTGTCTAGTAAGTGTTGAAGTAGCCTGAAACGTCGTGCGGTTTCTTGTCTTTTCAGTCTTGTATGAGGATTCCAGGTTAATCGTTTGTCAAGGTACAACCCTAAGTATCGGATCTGTTCTACAGGCACCAGAGGGATATTATTAAAGGATACTGAAGGACAGGAAGTCATTGGTTTACGACATAAGGTAAAAGTGATTTGATTGGATTTTTGAGAATTTATCTTAATTCTCCAGTTTTGACACCATTCTTCAAGATCAGTAATATGGGATTGGAGGCTTTGGGATGCAGTAACTGGATTGGTGTTGACTGATAATACACATGTATCATCAGCATATGTGGTAAAGGATTTAATTAAAAGGATTAAAACTCCTTGGTTATGACGTTTTTCGATGGAAACGTAAAATGGCGACTCCAAATTTGTGCGATATCATGTCGTCCCTGCCATCGTAAAGTGAAAAAAACACAGTTTTCGTTTTCGACTTAAAGGAGTTGCTTTAGTATTGATAATTGATATACAATTCAAAAAGTGGCATCTATCAGTCACAAAAACAATGTAAAACGAATGTGATTGGTTTGACTACAGGCACTAATTTTTATTGAACCTTGAAACTGTTTTTTTTTTTAATTCTCCTCAAAAGTACCGATTTTCACATTTGATAGTTGGATATGGCAGGGACGATGTACTCCTTAAAGATCCGTATCCTAATTATACTTGGATAGGCAAAATTAAGTACTCCATCCATAACGTTGCACGATTAGCTTTGGCTGCATAAAGTGGCGTTGAATAAAAAAAATATTATTACATCTAAATAACAGAATAAATCATTTTTAAGTCAGAAAATAATTGAGTTTTTACGTTTTTTACTTCTAATTAAGAACATATTTCGTTATTTTTCTATTCATAATTTATGAGTGAATTTAGCCCTTATTTTAATTTACAAAAAATACTACACATTTTTTTTTTATATTTGGAACATACTGGAGTAGCAAAATTATAATTTTTAATGAAATTACTTAAATCCTCAAGTATTCCTATGAATAAACTTTAATTAATTGATTGCTTAGTTCACTCGGAGCTATATTTGTATTGTTCTTGTTTCCTGTTCAGTAATATTGTAAAAGCCCAAAATTCTGATTAATAACAACTACTGCGCTATTTCTATCATTCTTGTGATTATCGCCAAAGATGGAAGAAGAAGTTGTAAGAAGTATGAGAGGTACAGGGACCCTGGCTGACCTAGAGGAACCGGTCTCGTAAATAGAAAAAAAACTGTGCTCCAATTAGGCTCTTTTTATGCTCTCCTCCAGCGGTCAGCTTCGACTTTCTCAGAGCATCCTTAATCTATCCTTTTGAGGATCTAGTAAACCTCTCCAGAGTCACCTCTTGGGAAATGGAACTTATAAATTCCTCATGAGAGAGCATTTCCTTAACGAAACTCAATGTATACCTTTGATTGCTTTATACTTGGTAATTCAATTCAGGGTACTTCATCTGGAATAACAAACAGGTAATAACTCTTAAACATGTAAAGAACTAGGGATAATAATTCATATTCTGTTCACATGAATATTAAGTAGATATGAAGCGAATATTTTATATTGAAATCTTATATTTCTGTTAATAATTCAAAATAAATTCCGCAGCTGTGGAAGAAATGGAATCGTTCTTCTTTATTTGTTTAAATAAATGAAAAAGTTACAATTAAATTCCTCATATCACTTAGAGCTACAACAGTATTACTGTTGCTACCTGATCTAAAATTCCCTTCTAAAAGTCCCTTTAGAAAAACAAACATGAACAGAAAAAGAAACACAGTATGCACTTATGTGGCCGGAAGGCTACAAAATACAAATTATCAAGTTTATTTAGTTTAATTTATTTTATAATAAAAAGTATCAATCATGACAAGATGTAAAACAATTTGCAATGAATATTAATAAAGTTTTATTACCAAGATGGATTCGTACCATAAAAAATCTTATCTTCCTCAATCAGTGCTTTTAGGTTAATTTATTTTGTAATCGTCTAAAATTCTATAATTTATTTAAATAAATTAAAAATGTATGAAATAATGCCTTATAGATGATATCTCGCACCAGATTCTTCGTTTGTCAATTTTGTTTCGATATACAGTGGAAACATAATAATTCCGCTCAAAGAGTTTTGACAATTGGAAAAAAAATATCTTTGTCTCTAAGATCCTTGGTTTGGAAAATTATTGGGTAGTAACATATGAATGTCAGTGAAGGTGTAAATTTAAATTATTAGCAAACAAATATTTAACAATACTTTTATTAATCAAAATAGGGTATTTTACTTTCAATACACTTCTCCCATTGTGAAACATGCATTTCTATCCCCGCTCTGTAGAAATTAGGTGTCAAGGAAGAAGCGAAGTCTTGGAAGGCCAATTTATGAGAATTTTCGTTGGCATTTTTTTATTTCTTAAAAAATTATCCAAACAAAGTACAAAGTAAAAATCAGTTGGAGAAAGATTCGGAGTAAAAAAAAAAAAAAATCGAGTGAGCTGCTGGGCCTCGATTAATTCACGTGATCTCTATATTTCCAGATTTTTTGTCTTACCGAGTTGCTTAAGGCGCCTGGAAACAGCATGGAAATGGCACTTGCTCCAAGTTGTGAACCTAATTCAGGAGTGGTTTGGGAAGAGCCCGCTTCGACCAGCTCTTTCAACTTATTGTTGGCCAACTTAGTCTTCGGCCAATCACGTTCTTTGTTGGTAAGGTCATAATCCCCAGACCAAAATTTTTCAAACCAACGGAAGATTGTTCTTTCGCTCACTGTATCTTCACCGTTAACAATATTAATGTTTCGGAACGCCTCCGTGACGCTATGGTCAATTTTAAAGTTGGAGAGACAAATTATACGAATTTCCGCAGAAGACATAATTTTATTCTTATTTATTTTTAAAACGTTGCTTCACTTTCACTTTAAGACTGCTTATGAAAAAGGATTAAATTATCTTTCAAACGGTATACATAACATAATTGTTTGTGAACAAATAATATAATCCCTAATAAACGAAACTGACATTTCATCATTTTCGACCCCAATATCTATCTATTTTGCTTCTGTAACGCGAATTGCAACCGTATAGGTAAGACTTCATGATTGCTGTTTCTCTTTACTGACAGGAGATACATTCGCTAAAAACTATTTTCTTTTAGCTATCTAGTACACTTGTTTATAAACAAACGGGGGGGGGGGGGGGAGGCACATGTCCCCGTGCTTCCACATAAATCTGCCTTTGCTGTAGCCTATGATGTATAACCTATTTTACTCAATATGTTTCATCCAAATCCGTTCAGTAATTTTTGCGTGCATGAGTAACAAACATAAATACAAACATTCGCAGTAGGATGTCAAAGCAATAGTTTCACTCATGTTCTTCCTGTTATTTCAACAACTATTATCATATGATTTGTCTTTAATTATGTACTATAATGGATTCTCCACAGTTCCTAAAAACTGTCAGGGGGGCACGTGCCCCCGTACACTCTCCCTAAACCGCGCTTGCTATAGCCTGCATGTTAGGGATATGTGTTATTGTAATGTATAACCTATATTACTGTAAAGTTTCATCCAAATCTGTCCAGTAGTTTTTGCGCGAAAGAGAGACAAACAAAAAACTTTCACATTTATAATATTAGTAAGATTAACGTACTTGTTGCGTGTATGCAGATTAATATATCGTTAAAATATTTATTGGGATCGGAGATGTATAAATATCCAGAGATCTAAACTGAAGGACGTTCAAAATGGGGAAAATAAAAAGTCAAACTCGGGAGGGATGCAGGTCAATCTTCAATAAATGACAAAGGTAAGAGGACTAGGTGACCTGGATTGATCCGCGTTTTCCTGATCTGGAAGCTGTGCAGCGAGATGAAAACCGATCGCCTTCCTCACAGCCTCTGCAATCTGACCTGTTCTTCGATCTCTTATCTCATTCATCAGTTACGCTACCTACTAATTTCTCCCTTCCTTTTTTATCTTTATCTCATAGGAAATAGATTTGGTGTACCTGTATTTCAGTACATCGACATACAAAGAGCTTGTTGAAGTTAGTAAATTCAAACTAATAATCTTTCATTTGTACGATCATTGCAATTTTTCAACCAAATACGGTACTTGTGTATTAGCCAGTACTCATGAAATCTACCTCCTTATTACGTATAACCTTTCTTATAACTCGTCTAATTTTAGTTACAGGTGTGTGCGTTATTAAATTGTTTTCTATATTGTTTTGCAGTGTTTTGGTCCTTTTCCTTTTGTTATGGCCTATTTAAAATGGGAATAGCAAATACTTTCTATATAGCCATCTTTAAAAGAAGAAGCTGTGGAATACTTCCTGAAGCTTGGAATAATTACAAATATGAAATGAAGTAAAACAGGTCATTAAATGGGTTTTGACTAGGTTAAAAATGGAAATATCTTCATGGCTAGAGGCGTCTTGAATTAGAATTCTGTTATTACAATTTGTTATCAGTACTAGAATTATTAGTGTTCAGGCTATAAATCTAAGGCATACAACAGTTCCTGGGTACCGGCTAATACACAAGTATCCCAATTACATACAATAAAATATTTATTATGTAATAAAATATAAACGTAATACAATGTATAAAATGAATAACTTCTTAGTTAGTTTTTCAAAAGTAATTATCTATAACAATAATTTGTTATAATATTATTATAATCAGTATGATCCAAAAAGTCATAAATCATCCATACTTATTTTATGATAGGACAACTAATTTATATGTATCAAAACTCAACTTATTATATTACATATATTCATTTTATAAAATTTGAAAAGTAACTCGATTAGGTAAGTTTTTTAAGTATATATAGATATCGGAATTAAGCGATATATAAATATTTTCCATTAAAATATATTGATTTTTATTAACTAACGTTTAGAGAAGCCGCGTTGTGATCCTTTATTATGGTCGCTTCAGTAATATACACTGAGTAAATTAGCTTAGACTAAAAGTGAGAGTTGAATGTTCCAGAACAGCAATCGTACAAAAAAAATCTGGATCAGATGTCATTGAGAAAAAAAATACTTCATCTGAACTACCACAAGACACCGTTGTTTGGCTTAAGGATGTGTAGAATATGCGACTGGTAGTTTCCGACTTTTCTTTTTAAGATTGAATTTTTTCCCTCCCTTATCCCGAAATTTCCTCAACAGCTCCATTCCCCTTTTTCGTTTAACCTCCTATTGACCCTGATTGGCCTTAGAAAGGTTTATTTATGTATTCCATAAAAACCTCATGAACCTCCACTAAAAGCCTTAAATCCCTTAGACCGAAGAGGGTTGAGTTTTTAAATTCGTTGGAAAAGTGGTTTTTTGTGTTAAAAGCGAGGATCGGAGGAGGCGGTTAGGAGCCGAGCTAAATGGTTTCCTAGGAAGGAGAGGTGAAGAGGAAGCTTACCATGAGATTCCCAGTCATTATAACTTACCTTGTTAAAATGAAACATTATTTAAAAATAAACTGAGCATAAATAAATAGGAAGATTTTTTATTTATTAATTCGTTGAATAGATCAGGGGGTGCAGTCATAGATAACACAAAATAAGAAAAACTTATTTTATTGTGCCATTTCGGCCTAAAAGGATATAGGTCATCTTCAGGGCTGGGAAAATAAAAAACAGAAAGGAACTATATAAAACATTGCAGTACCAAGGAAGAATGAGAGAATCGATAAGAACGGACTACAGAGAATAAGATAAAGTATGAAATAACTAGCGCGAAAAAAATAAAAAATAAAGTACATTATAGCTGGTGAGAATTTATAAGAATGGAAAACATAGTTAAATTAAAGGTAATGTCATAATAGTTTAGGGAAAAAGAAATCCAAGATTTGTGCGTGAAATTCAAAACTTTATTTAAGATGTTTCGGATTGTCCGGTTTGGGTGAAATATGCCCCGTTTTGTTATATAAGTTTTTGCCATTTTTATGGTAGCTTTATAATGCCTCTCTCATAGAAGTCTTGGTCCTTTTTGGCGAAAAACTGTAGTAATCGACTATCACAATCTTCTCTTGATCCCAATTTCTTATCACTCAGGAAGTTTTGCAATGCGAGAAAAAAGTGGTATTCGCTTGGTGCTAGGTCCGGATCCATGGTGAATACATTAAAACTTCCTAATCAAGCTCCCGGAGTTTCTGACGAGTCACTAGAGACGTGTGTGGCCTTGCGCTGTCCTGATGGAACACCTCTTCTGTTGGCCAATTCTAGTCAATCGCTAACTTCAAACTGTCCAGTTGTTGACAGTAAAGATCTGAACTTAGTGTTTGGCCATACGGAAGCAACTCATAATAAATGATTCCTTTCAAGTCCCACCAAATACACAGTAGAACCTTCCTGGTCGTTAGTCCTGGCTTGGCCACCTGTTGAGCTTTCACCACGCTTTGACCAAGATCGTTTTTGCACAATATTGTCGGAGTGACCCACTTCTCATCCCCAGTCACCATCCGTTTAAGAAATGGGTCGATTTCATTCCGTTTGGCCAAGGCTTCACAGATGGAAATTCGATCTGTCGTGTTTTTTGGTGTTAATTGGCGTGGCACCCAAACATCGAGCTACGTTTTCAATCCAGTTTTGCGCAAATGGTTTAAAACTGTTTTATAGTCGATCTTTAGCTCCTGGGCGATGCTGCGACTACTAACATGCTGGTCAACTTCTATTATTTCTGTGATTTTATTGACATTTTCGATTTCAACGGCCTGGCTTGCATTTTCGCCTTTATAAAAAAAAAACTGTAAAATGTACCGAATTTTCTTTTTGTTTACTTTCATGTAACTCACAACTGAATAGAACAAACAAAAAACAGCCAAAGATTTTTTTTTAGTGTGAAATGTCACCTTGAAAAAGAGCATAAACTTGCAACTCTTTGATCGACACTTTACGAGATATAGATCACTACAGCCAACTACCGAGAAAATAATGGATTTATTTTTCCCCAACCTATTATCAAAATTGCAAATGACGTATAAAAAATATTTTAAAATTTTAAAGTAACAGAAAATTATGGTATTATTATTTTTATATCCATTTTGTTGTATGATTGGGTTTTGAAATGTAATGATTACCTTGTGATCAGTAAAATTAAAATTTATAATATGTATTAAAAAATTGGATAAATGTAAATGTAAAATAACACAAATTCAGTTTTTAAAAGTTAAGATGAAAAATTAATGAATGCCAAAATAATGATGATGATAAATAATAATGTGAAATAAATTAATGACACCTAGAAATGGTAAAAATGAAATATTGTATAAATAAATATGTAGAATAACAAAAATTATGATTATGTTATTTTTATGTAATACAAATAATATTACATGAAACAAATTAGAAAAAGGTCAGATTTTATTACTAAATATAATTATTGCTATATTTGTTGGTGAAAGGTGGAATGAGTATTTGTAATTTATTCTTTATTCATTATAATTCACAAAATTTCAATTAAATCGGCCAATATGTTTTATATTAGTAGGTTCAAACAAGCAAGAATAAACAAAGTAATAGTTGAACTATGTTTTTAATAACGAAGTTTCTTAAGAACAGTTAACAGAAAGATTACCCCAATTGTAAATTTACAACTTTTCTTGGTTTTGGTCTACTTGGATCCAGTTGTATTTTCATTAACCCTGGAGTGATATTGAACCCGATGTTCACAGCATTGTTGTGAGAATGAGCAACGGGCAAGTTAATTGATATAAAAAATCTCGTTCTTTAACTTTCTCTCGAGAGACTTATAGTATAGTATTATAGTATACATATTTTTATTATATTATAGTACAGTATAGTATTATATTAGTGCCAATAGGAGGACGGGCTGTGGATCGCAGGGCCTTATAAGGGGATATGAATTGCCAGCCTGCCGAAAAGAACCATTTCTCAAAAGCTCGCCAGACCCTCAATGAACTTCAATGTGTTTTGGCAAGGTCTTTATCCTTTATCCACATAAAAGATGCGTAAAGCGTACTGTCCTTTGAGCGGCAACAGCCCTGGGAATGTGGTGCAGCGACCGTCTTAGAAAGGGACAACAACTGGAAAGCGTTGTTTTAACTGACGAGTCACGTTTCTGACAGTATTGAGACAGACGCCGAAGAGTCTGCAGAGATTGTCGGACGCCTACAATGCTCCAGTTCATGCAGAAAAGTTCTGACTTTAAACATCTGCTCAAAGGTGTTGGATTAGTAAGAATAGCAGATATGATGATAACTTATGCTGCAAACAAACAATTTTTCTATATTTTAGTCCGATCGCATGTTCACAAACCATGGAAAGACACCATCTTGAACCCGAACTTCGCAGCACAAACTCCTGACAATACTCCCATGTAGTTGGGAAGGAGAGAAAAATCTATTATTACAACATTTTGGAAAAATATCTCAGTTTTCAGATTTTTGGCAATTGGAAATAAGGATAAAGTAAGACTAATTTAATTAGAAATGTTTATACCATTTCAAATTAATGTTTAATTGAGAAAAAATCGTGTAGCCTTTCATTGTTTTTTGGAAACACCGACCTAATCAATGTGTTAAAAATACTTATTTTTCTTAAACTATTGATAATATATTGGAAAAAGGGTAGATTTGATAAAATTTCGCTAATAAAACTGTTGGTACTTGTATGCCCTCATTTAATTCAAACATGGTCTTACATTGAAACTGCATTGTCTTACTAATGCATCAGAACATAAATTCCGAAAACAAATAAATATATGCATGCCCCTGATGCAATGTGATAAAAAGTTAACAATTCAATTTTGATTCATTTCATTTCATATCTTGGCCAAAAAGACTTACTTTGTTAACCAATCAGTCTAGTCATCTAAAGTCGTCTCACTTTTTGGACGAAAACTATACATTTTTTCCTGTTTTTCAGATGTGTGCTCTGAAGATGTTTAAAACAGGTGTTGGTTCCTCCCTTACATGGATACAAGACATCTCACAAGCACACAGAAGAGACCTTTCGTGAGGAACGTCGTGAGGGAATCGACTTGGTTATTTTTTACGTTTTACTTTAGCCTTTTTTTTCTTTTTTTCTTTTTTCAACGACAAGTGGCACGACAGCCGCTATACCTGGGCCTTATAAAACAAGCCCCAAATTAGAGTTGTCCTAGAACTAGCGGTGCTGAGGTTCATTTCCATTAATTATCCTCGGGAGCCGAGGACAAAAAACACAGGAAGCAAAGCCACCGAATAGTTTTGAAAAGAATATTTTAATGTCTCTGAGAAATATTACAACTTAAACTTTCTGGAGTAAGCTTTCAAATAAAGATCATTTCTACAAGCGATTCAATAAGAAAAATACTCTTCGAACGATGGGTTAATTAACATGCTAAATGAAAAGCCAAGAGAAATAAAATGATTTTAAAAAATACAATAAAATGAAAAATTGTATATTTTACCAGCATTCAAGCCTTTTGCTACAGGCATCGGTGAACTATCGTTACCTGCAAAAGATGTGAAATAGATATTAGAAAATGTTTTGTAATAAGCAACAAGAACAATAAGAATTTTTAGTGATAAGCAACAACTTCCTAAGATACTGACTATAAGTGTATCTTATGTCATTAAAACGAATAAGTAAAAATAAGCCTGTTATGTAAAAGAAATATTGATGTGGAAATGGTAGACTAGAAATATCCTTTGAAATGTTGAAAATGGCCGGTAGTATAGTAAATAAATTTTACACAAAATAAATATAACTTATTTAACGTTTCAGTCTAGATTTTAAGACTATCGTTTATAATTTTTTAACTACATTTGTTATATTATGTTTAATATTAAACATTGCTTGACAAAGTTATAATTATATTTTTTTAAGAAGAGTGTAAAATGGTAAGTGGGAGCAGTCAATGAACTACACAAAATTTGACAAGAATTATTTTTTTGTGGCCTAAATTTTAGGCCATCTTCAGGTCAGAGATACGAAGTAAGAATGAGTGAATACTGGGAGATTAAAAATTGATAGCTTTCCTTCTACGATTAACTATCCTACAATGGAATTTCAAAAGAAAACGGATTTGCTGTCTGTTTATAAAATAAATCAACTTTAAAAAAGTATTTCAGTATATCAGTTCATAACTTATTTCCTCCGAACGAACTGCATTTTGGAACAGCATTAATTTAATTATAATTTTCTCGAGACAATGACCAATGAATTAATTTGTGAAGTATAATGTGTTTAATTAAAATATTTAATTTTCCCATTTAAATATTTTAATTAAACTCACCTTCAATCTTATTGAAATTAGGACCCAAATTACTAATGCACCTTATAGATTTATAAAATATTTGTATGTGTTTGTTTATTCATATACAATATTTTACAATGTTTTTTTTAAACTTTAATTACAGTAGAATTTCAGATATTTTAAACGAAAACAGACTTTTAATCAATGAGAACCTCGTAAATTCTCTCTTTAGCAACCCTCTTCCCTATCTATATTAATGATCTTCCTGATTTCGTTCACCATTCTCAATACCATTACTATTCTGATGGCCTCTAAATTCACCCATCATTTCATCCTAAGGAAATTCTTAAGTAGGTCAAAGAATTGACATGTAAGGCAACATATTGCTCCTTCAAAAGAACAATGTCATGAGAAAAAAAAAAAAATTGAAAAACTAATTTTTGAATCGAGGTATTTGAAAGTTCTATATCTTGACAAAATCAAACCAGATAAGTTAAAATAATAAAAATTTCATGTGAAATAGTTCAGATTTGAATATAGGTCATAGACATACAGAATAGAACATGTATGACAGACATATAGAATTGAAAAAAATCTTTATTCCAGGGTCCATAAAGATCTTTATGTAGGAATTACCTCAAAAATTATCAATTGTAAGAATGAAACAAAACAGATTATGGATAGATAGTAAATACGATTTTTAAACTTGAATAATAGAAGTTGACCTTATATATGAAGAAAATGGTCCGTATGGAGGTCAGAAAAAAATCTCTTTAATAAAGAGAACTATTTATTTGAAAGCCAACATTTCGACCCACATTGCAGGTCTTCTTCAGGGCTTATAATTGGGTCAAGGGTTGAAAGTGAAATAATAAAAACGATTGCCGTTGTAATAAATAAAACCAATGGCAAATTTGTGAGCCCTGAAGAAGACCTGCAATGTGGTTAGAAACGTTGGATTTAAAATAAATAGTTCTTAATATTGAAAAGTAAAAAGAGACCTTACATAAATGTTAAGACCGTGGAAAAATTCCAACGAAAAGCCTTAAGTCTCCAAACTAAAACACAAATAGAAATTATCATTTCTTTGGAATTTTTCCACGGTCTTATTAAATAGTTCTTATTTAAGAGAATTTTTTCTGACCTCCGCACGGATCATTGTGTTCCTTGCGACAACGACACTTGCTCTCTAAAAGAAGATATAGCCTTTTAGTGTAGTCTAAAGATTGCTATTAAGCCATACTTATTTTACTTTTTTTTGGATATTCGGGGTTGATATTGGAAATTAAGATAGACTAGGACCGTTATTCAAGGTTTTGTCCAAACTAACTTACATCGGGTTTGTTTTGATTAGAGTTGTTATCGTGATTCGGCCTTAGCTAACCGTTTAGCCCGGGCAATTAATCAAAAGTGAGCTCCTAGCGGCTCTATCTTAATTACTCCTGGGAGCTGAGAGCTCGGGGCTCGGAGACTCTTGCTCCTGCTCTGATTTATTGGAGATCTTCCCCCTGATATAATCTCCGAGTCTATAATCAGTCGGGTACGCTTGGGCTTCCTTAACCTTTTCTTAGATCTTTTCGTATCCAATCCTTCCTAACTGGTCTGTCGTCGACTGTGTTTATTAGAATTAGCAATGAAGTAGTTGATTTATTTGAAGTAGCAGTGAGTTAGTATGAAAATGAAACTTTTGCTGTCATCTCAACTTCAATTGTTTACACTAACTTGAGATTGAGTGATCTGTTTAAAGAAGAACTCCTTAAGACCTCTTTTATGATGTGTGGAGGGGGAAGACGTTGTTATATTTTCATTGTCAGAGAAACGGCACATGTCTTAGATGTTTTATTTTGTCAATTAAAGGTTAAATTCCAATTAAATGCTAATTAAAGTCCGATCAAACATAATTTGTGATGACACAACATTCACGTGTGGAGTATCTTCAAGAGTCAGTGCTATTCTCAGTAATGTTTTCGGTGTACACAGCTGATACTGTTGGAGATAGATACAAAAAAGCTACTGTAGCAGCCGACGACACAGCTACAGTAGTTCAATAAGTTCTGAGAAAGGTCTACGGCAGGCGAAGGAGGTCTGTGAAGAAAATAAAACGTCAGTAACCTAACAATTTCAGGTTAGACTGTGAAAAAATAAAAATACATAAACAAAAATCAAAAGGACACGGTGAAACGGTCAAAAAGAAGAAAAAAGACTAATAATGGGAATCATTACTACTTCATGTCCTTCTCTTAAAGTGCATAAAGTGCAGTAGAAGAGATCCCTTCAAAGCTCCTAGCTAATACAAGAGCATGGCAAAGTTCTAAGAAAAATTAATTAAATCACGTATTTGTGATAACATATTATTATTATTATTATTATTATTTAAGCTCACTCCGCCCCAGATTCTTCTTCATATTTTCTTTTCCCATAAGTTCTGATGTTTTGTCAGGGGCCATGTCTCGCACCCATACATGACTACGAGTCTTACTATGGTTTTGTATAAGTGGTTTTGCAAGCTTTTAGAGAGTGATTTAAACTTAAACACTTTGTAGTGAGGAATAACACCTATTTTCAGCTGCTATTCTGACTTGTATTTCACTCTTGTATTTTGTTATCAACTGTAATCACACTTCCCAGGTACTTGAATTGTGTTGCAGCTCTAAAACTGTGCTCTCTGAAACTCACTTTTCCATTCACCACCTTTTGCAAGTTTTTTATATTTACATTTTTATCCTCATTCACCTTAAGACACAATTGAATGGCTGCCTCTTCAAATTCTATAAATGTTCCTGATAATGCTGCCTGGGTTATAGCGATAATGACGACATCTCAGCATATGCTAGATGGTATGATTGTAAATAGTTACTAAGTAAACAGCTCCTGTAGGATTAGTTTTTAATATACGTATGGTTGCTTCGAGGATTGAATTATAAAGGAGAGGGGTCGGAGGGTCATTCTTTCTCAAACTAATGTTTACTTCGAACTTTCTGACTTTACATTCTCTTGTTTAACTCGACTGGCAGTCTTAAGTACAGTCATTCTTGTTAGCCTGACTAATTTCTTGGGTAGGTCCACATTTATCATTACTTTCAAAATTCTTTCTCTAACTACACTGTCTTATGCTTGTTTGGAATTGCCAGAGTATATGGAGGTCTATGTCGTATTCATGGTACTTTTCCATTGCTTGCCTAAGAGAGAATATCTGGTCTATTGTCGACCTTCCTGTTCTGAAGCATCCTTGATATTCTCCTATAATATTTTTTATAATAGTGATAACATATAAACTTACGATAACATTACTTCACAAAGTATGGAATTGGTTTAGGTTTTTCATCAAGAAAATATATAGAACCGATATTAAATTTTAATTAAACGTTTGAAGTGTGAATCTTCATATGCAGCATTTTTCCCTTCTAAAAACTCATCAATTTTAAAAGTTAATAGTTTATTGATTTCAACAAAGGAAATGAAGTTCTTCAATGCCAGACGTAAAGTTGACTTTGAAAAAAATTTAGTAGAGTTATGAATAGTTAAGGAAATAGCGGACATCAAAAGGGGAAAAATGTAACACGAAAACTTCTAATTCTATATATGTCGTTTCAAAGAAAAGGTAGAATGAATTTGACTAGTTTTTTTTTCTATTTTAGTTGAAGTGACTTATGGACCTTGAATATTTGTCTGCAAGTTTAAAAGTATTCAGTACAGTTGGGAATATATTTATTTCTAATTTTACACTAAAAACAGGTAGAAGTCACCTGTAGTCTAGTTGTTACCATAACTAACTACCATAAAGATGGCGGGTTCGTTATTTGTCTGTTTATTTAACGCCACTTTTTGCTGCTATGGCTAATCGGAGGATGCTACATTGGGAGCTCTAAATTTTGCCTATCCAGGTTTAATTAGGATAGGGTTATTTAACGAGTACCTGATATCGTAAAGGCTCGGGACCTCCGTTTAACGCCCCTTCCGAAGGATGGCGTAACTAAGGATTTTTTACTCCCTTTAAAAAATCCTAGGGCCACCTGCCGGGCTACGAACCCGCGATCTTGGGTTCAGTAATTTGTAAAGTTGTTACGCTAGCTACTATACCACAGGTCGCCCAATGGCGGGTTCTCAACCTGCCATGTGGCATATGGATTTTTGAAGGGAGTAAAATGTCCTAAGTTATACCGTACTTCGGAATGGACGTAAAATAGGGGTCCCGAGCATGTACGATGTAAGGTACTCTTTAAATATACCTATCCTATTTAAACCTCGAAATTTAGTGCTCCCACTGTAGCTATTGCACCATAAACTGACGTTAAATGAATAAACAAGCAAGCTAATAACAAGTTACTTGGCATGTGTAACGTTTCAGATAGAGCAGAGTATAATGTATTAGAATTATGTAAAATATAATTGGATAATTTACCCTAATTGGTAATAAAAGAATTTCCATACTTTTGATTTCTAGAAAGATTTTATTGGCATTTAAATATTCTTCATTGTATAAAAGATGTATAATAAAGAAAATGTGTGATCACTTTCAGTCATTAAACATAATTTTTTTATAGATATGAAACACATATTTCACCAATTATCCTCCATTCCATCAGTAGTTACACGGACTTAATTACCTGTGAATGAGTGAGGAAATAGCTTTATGTGGGTCAATAAAACAGAATAAGAATAATTATAGTGGAATTTTATGTGCATCTAGCCCTGATTGATACGGTACAGACGCCATTGACAGATAAGATGTGCCTGCCCCTTAAGAACGTCCCATTCGCGATGATATCTCTCAACAGGGCAATAAAATAAAACGAGCTATCAGCTTCGAGTGAGGAGTTAATCTGGCGGCAGATGGCGGGAGCGTGCAACGAGTCTTTTCATCTCGCTCATCAACGGAATTAAAAGCCCTTGCCGCTAACCATCTGCGGCATAAGCCTTTGGTTATGGGGCTGGCGGCCCCTCTGTTTTTAGGGATGGGACAATGGAAGTCATCTGGGAGTCATAGATATCTATAGAAATTGCCTGGTCCCTGTATCCGAGGCGGAAGAAAATTATTGTTCTTAGCACGACTGTTCGAATAGTTTCATTATTATTATTAACGAAGATCTTCGAAACGATGAGATGATTAGGGTAGGTGATGTTAGGCTTATCCTGAAGTAGGAAACAACAATTAGGCATAGGTAAGCAAGTTTTGTGGTTTCTTTACATTGTCTGGTTACACCCTTGGTTCGTTCCCCCTAATTTTATTTTTAATAACCCAATTTTTCAGAATGACATATGCATAACCAATAGAAAAAACAGACTGATAAAGAATTCATGTAAGAAATGAAAAGTATACAATTAGGAGGACCGGAATGTATTGTTGCTTTCTTACATTAAATTCAACCTTTTGTCATCTAATGTACAAATTTTTAATCCCGGACCGATAAAAATCTATTGATTTTGGTGTCAAATATCTCGAGATGGCATTTCGAACATGATTTTCAATTTTTTTGCTGCTAAGAAAATGTTATACGGATCAAAATAAATTATAATCCGAGGGCGAGTATGGTGGGTGAGGCAGTACCTCCCACCCCCATTTAAATATTGTTTTCAGTGTTCCCTTGAACAGTGCGGTTCTGCATTGTGTCTATTCCAGAGTGACGCCCTTTTGTTGACAATCAACGCAGGTTCACTCGATCCAATTTTTCACAATAATCTGCAATAACAGTCTGTCCAGGTTTCAGCACTGCAAAAGTGAACAATTCCACGAATACTCCATCAAACACTCAAATCCTCCTTTTTGGATGTAAACGCGGCTTCGCAGTACTTCGTGGTTATTTATTTATTTGGAGAGAGCCACTGCCTTATGTCGCTTTAGATTATCATACAGGACTAATTTTTTGTCTCCAATGATCAATGAAACAAAACGGTTCTGTATGGCGCCATTGAAGCAACACGTTGGTTGGCTTCCTCTTGGTACAGATTGTGGGGGATCCGACACCTGCTCTGCTTATTTTTGCAATCTGCCGAAATGTTCCTAGATAGCATGCCCTTATCGAATGTTTTTGGTCGTCCTGATAGATACGAGTCAGACAAATCAAAATTATCGAATCTGAACTTGGAAAACCATAATGCACTTAGATCAACACCGCAGAAGCTTCTGGTAGCAACTGTTGCGTTACTACCCTAGTGGAATCAAAAAAGAATTTAATGCCGGATAGGCTCCTCTGGTATTTGGGTGACCATTTGACCCCAAATTGCCAAAAAAAAAGCTTTAATTATTTTTTAAGTGAACAAGCCACAATAAACTTAAAATGACTTTGGGACACCTTCGAGATTCACAATGAGCTGACAAATTAAAATATTTGAATGTTCTGGATAAAATATATTACAAGGCTCTATCCCATCACAAGCTCAAAGAAGTAGTGATAGAACCTTTCTCTATTTGACGTAATCCTGGCAATTCCTCTACACTTCATGGGGTAGTGTAATAATACCATAAACAAGGAATTCCATGTTGTGGTTCAATTTAATAACAGCGCGCCCCAGACCAGAGAGCCGTCCCTCCAGGCCCAGGGGGTACCCCAGAGGACCTCTGGTCGCCCTTTTGTGGTTTCGCCTCCGATAATGAAAAATGGCTTGTCAGACCACAATGCTTTATTTTCAACAATAACTCCACCGGTTATATTCGTCACAGGAGATATATTGCGAAGTTACAACGAGCAATTATATACGTATCGTATGGTAGTTAAAGGAAAATTTAAAAGTAATTAATAGTAGTATTATCGGCCTTAGGTATCTTTAATATTCGATTTACATCTCTAATTACTCTACTGAATTCTGACAAACCAGCAATGATTCCATTTTATTTTTTTTTTAATTTGTTTATTAAAATTTACAACTGTTATTATTATATTGATGTTACTGTTAATAAAAATACATCAATCAGAATATACAATGTTATAAGATAAAGCCAAGTAGAGAAACTAGCCACTGGTACTACTCGAATTATAATTTCCAATAATTGATTATTCATTTGCATGTAGATTCTTCTTAGAGAACAAATTCAATAGCAAAGAGCGGTCATATAAATAAAAGTAAGAAGTAACAGTTTAAAAAAACTCGGGTACTTGTGTATTAACGCCACCGCAGTTATATTTTATAACAGTTATCTTGGATAACGTTTTTAGATCTATTTATTGGCGTTATAATTTAATTTTTTTTAAAATAATCATCAACGATTAAAAATCAAAAGAATTTATTTAAAAACAAAGTATATCCAAGATACATAATTATAATTATTAATATATAATATTTATAATATATTATAAATAGATAATAAGTTAATAAATATTATTGTAAATAAATATATATTGAACAATTAAAAATAAAAATAATTTATTTAAAAAGAAAGTAGTCAATCGGATTTCGGTGGAAAATGGGCCGATATACAGTTTAATATGGATTGAAAACAGTCGCTATTTTCTTTCACCTGATTGACATTTCTAAAAGTTACGTTGACCAAAATAAAGTTTCATTTCATGCGAAGTGGTACATTATCGTTTTTTCGGTAATATATTTCACTACTGAAAAAATAAAGTTGCATCTTCTTCTGTTTTTGGCAAATCCCAAATACGCATTTTCTTATTAAGTAAACAACAACAAATCTTGAACAAATCAGCAACAAACAAAAATCAGCAAACAAGAACAAACCTAGAACAAATCAGGTGTTAGAAATATAAATGTTATAAAATATAACTGCTTGCGCATGCGAACTAGATTGCTCTTTACTCAAATATAACTGCGGTGGCGTTAATACGCAAGCACCAAAACACGTTAAAATAACAAACAAGACTTAAAATAAGAGAAAAATTTATCAATAAGTTTAAAATGAAAATAGAATGATTAAAAAAATGTATCGTAAAAAACGTGGTATGCAAACATATTTGATAATGACTACTTTTCTACTCTATATCAAACAATAAAATTTTAACAACAAGCACCCCACGCTTTTCTACAGTAAAATAAATTACCTATACTGGTCCACTCTGCGTTTTAAAACGCTTCTATGTTTTTCCATTATGGGAAGAGAATCAAACATGACGAGCCCTTTTTATCTTTTATTATGCAGAATTGAAGTTATTTTAAAATAAAAGTGTTTGAGTAATTAGTTAGCCTAAAATAATAAGGTGACAAATAAAATGGAAAAAACACAAAACTTAAAACTATAACTGATCGCATTGATGTTGAAAGTAAAGCAAATAAATGTACCCTCTTGGGATGTGAATAATCGCTAGTCCTGAGTATCTTAGTCAGGATAATGAGGACAACTTAATAAATTATTTCATTGTAATCTTTCTTTGAGAAGTGCGCAAAGTTTCAATTTAATTCCATGTTTTGATGTGGCAGAAAATCGAGTTCAAAGTTACTTTTTTTTTTAAAGAAATAGTACAAGTAACCTCACTTTACCTATTAATAATGTTAGAGATGGAAGTAATAATCAGAATCCGTTCTTATTTCTTCCTAAAGCTTTTAATTATTAATGGTTCTATTCGATTTTAAAACACCCAAAAGCTTTTAATGTAAAAAGAAATCTAAAATAAATAAAAAACAAGTCTTAGAGTAAGTTATTCCTGTTTTAATGAAAATTAAGTGAAATTAATAAGAAATGAATCGGGACGTCTTTCCGCTGTCTCCAAGATTAAAATTATAAGTGTCATTGAAAATCATATGCTCTGAAGTAGAGAGATTTGCTATTACAAAAGACAAAAAAAAAATCGATTGCGTTGTACCAGCTGACATCTGCTAAATCACAAGCTTGAAGACTCTACACATGAAAGCCATATGACTAGCGTACGCTCTTTGGAGGAGCAGCACTCGATGTAATGAGTCAGGCAAACAACAGAGCTTCCCACAGTTGACTGAATGAACTGTATGGACGATCAACTAAAATTATTAATATATTATGTGAATATATTACTAGATTGTAAGAGAATAAATACGCTTTAATTATTTTGCTGATTTTGGGATGCCATGAGTAATTATTGACGATAATTACTCAAATTTGTTATTTATTTCCTAACTTCCCATATCTATGCCCATATCATTCCTAGATTTCCACATCTTATGTCTTGGCACACAGTCATAAGCCTGTTCTAGGTCTATGAAAGCTATATGTACAGCACTTCCTTTCTCCATTCGCTTTTCTATGAGCTGCCTTAGGACAAATATGCTGCCTGTACAAGACCTTGCTGCAGCGAAACCAAACTGTTCCTCTGGGGTGACAAACTCTTCTTCTAATTTTCGCTTCAGAATTCTGCCCACAATTCATGATACCGAACTCCGGACACAAATACCTCTATAATTTCGGCATACATTCCTGTCTCCTTTTTTATGTATAGGTGTAAGAAATCCTGTCTTAAGGTCCTTTGGTAGCTCTTGCCCTTGTAGTATCAGATTTATAAGCTTTGTAAGGGACTTTAACAATCCAAGCCCCCGTTAATTAATAGCTCTACTGAAATACCTAGGTCCTGGAGCTATTCCACACTTTGCATTTCTGAATGCAGCAAGAACTTCATCTTCTTTTACAATTATATTTCCTTGTGCATGATTCTCAGTTGGATATGAACCGGACCATTCTGGCCTTGTTTCAGTGAGCAGTTTCTCGTAATGGTCCACCCAGGTCTTCTCACCTATCAGAGGAACCACATTTCCCTTCCCTTGTGTCCTGAGCGCCTTCAGTTCTCTCCATGATTCGCGTATCTTATTGTAGTCCAGGGTATTATCTGTCAACTTATTACCTTAATAATAATATTAATTAACATATAAAGTGAGGAAAGAAAAACTGTATTCTCGCAAAGAATGAAAGCCTGGTGGGCAAATAAGAAGAACAAGAAGCCTCAAACGTAAACAAACTTTACTAAGCCTCTTCCACTTTGGGAGCATTGCAACTAATAATAATTAATTATTAATATTAATTAATAATAATAATTAATTAATCCTTTGGAACTCCAATGGTCTGCTCCATCGAAAATACGAACTAGAAACTTGCCTAAAAGAACACGACATAAACATTGCACTTGTAACAGAAACTCATTTAACAGACAAACAAACATTCAAAATTCATGGATACGAAGTATATAGAACAGACCATCCGGACCACTCGGCCCATGGAGGTACTACAATCATTGTAGGAAAGTCGTTGAATCATCACTTCGTACCTTCCATTTCTACGAATACAACTCAACTCACTACTATTTGCTTAACTTCTCCAAAATATCAGTTAACAATATCTTCCGTTTATATTGCTCCGAACAAAGTTATTTCCATAAATGAGTTGAAAACCTGTTTTCAACTATGGGTAAACCATTCTTAGCTGGTGGTGACTTTAATGCTAAAAATACTAGATGGAGTTCTCGAATTTCTAATACTCGAAAAGGCTAAATAAATGCTTAGAAGAGCTAAAACTTTCTACTATTTCCCCTTCTGAACCTACTTATTGGCCTACAGCAATATCAAAGTCACCCGATGTTATCGATTTCTTTGTTACGAACTCCTTGCCACTTAAACATTCCAAAGTTACCACTCTTTCTGACCTCTCTTCAGATCATAGCCCAGTTTTCCTCAAATCAAATCATCCATTTACAAAACCTGCACCCATAGCATTAATAAATGACTATATAAACTGGAGTAAGTTACAATATTATTTAAACAACAAAATCACCCTTAATACTAACATACGTACAGCCGATGACATGGACAATGGTGTTAATCACTTGACCGAATGTATTCAAAACGCAGTTTGGCATTCCACAACACCAAAGACGACTTTACCAAAACCTGATTCCTACCTACCTCAACCAATACGAAATCTTATTAAAGAAAAACGTAGAACTAGAGCTTTATGGCAAAGAACAAGATATCCTTCATACAAAACAGAACTCAACAAACTAACCCGAAAACTACAACAAGAATTATCAAAATTTAAAAACAACAATTTTAAGTACAGACCAGTATGGACAGCTACAAGAAGTATACTCAAGCAAAAGGTGGTTCAATACCCTCTTAGACGTACAGACAACACTTGGGCGATGACGAGCGAAGAAAAAAAAGAAACGAATTTGCAAAACATCTTGCTAATATATTCAAGGGAAACGAAATTCAGAATACTGCTTTCACTGACAAAGTAGATGACGACTTGACAACAGCACTACCTTTATCACTCCTTCCTATAATGTCTAAATTATTTGAAAAACTCTTCTTTAATCGCATAAAACCTATCCTCGAAAATAGCGGAGTGATACCGAACCACCAATTTGGCTTTCGTTCTTATCACTCCACTGTACAACAGTGTCATCGTATCGTGGATGCAATATCTATCGCTTTTGAGAAAAAAGAATATTGCTCTGCGATTTTTTTTTACATTGAAAAAGCATTTGATAGTGTCTGGCACAAGGGTCTTCTCTGGAAAATAAAACCTCACTTACCTTCTACATAGTTTTTAATTCTTCAATTTCCAAAATAGATTCTTCTGTACTTCCGTTGGCTCTTCGATTTCCTCCTTCATCCCTCAATACAGGGGTGTACCGCAAGACAGAGTTTTAAGCCCCATTCTCTATTCTGTATACACCTCTGATATTCCCGAGCATTCTTGCACCAACATCTATACCTTCGCCGACGATACAGCCATTATTTCTTCTCACAGAGACCCAAACCTAGCATCTATAGCTCTTCATAATCATTTATTTGATTTAGAAAAGTGGTTCTATAAATGGCAAATCAAAATAAACGCCTTAAAATCGAGCCATGTAAGCTTCTCTCTACGCAAAGCTTCGTCCAGCAGTCAAAATTGACAACGACGAAGTACCTTCCAAAAATTATTTACGTTACCTAGGACTATACTTGGACAAAAGACTTACATGGAACGTACATAAAAAATTAAAAAGACAAGAACTGACTAGACGGTACAAACAACTATCACATCTTCTGGACTACAGATCTTCACTTGACTTGAGGAACAAACAACTTATCTATAACAGTATATTAAACCTATTTGGACATATGGAGCAGAACTTTGGGGCTCAGCAAGAAAAGTTCACATACACAAGATACAAATAACACAATCCAAAATTCTCAGAAAAATTATTAATGCACCATGGTATGTTTCGGATCACACTATACACAACGACATGAACATTCCTACTATAAAATCATATATTCATAACAAATACATAACATTCCGCTCATCGACACAATATCACCCAAACCCACTCGTTCTTCCGCTTTGGTACTCCCTGTTACCTGGACTTAATAAAAAAAGATTATAAAGAAATTGTCCAAGAGACCTACTGAACAATTGAGAATCGTCCAGTCCTGAAAATACATCTAGAAGGTAAAATGGGATAAAGAAATTATCTAGCACCTGGACCTCAGCTCGGGCTTAATAGTAGTTCTGACATATTCCTCCATCTTCCACTCCTGTTATATCGATTCGAAACGCAAAAATATGGTTTAGTAACGCTAAATATTTAAAATAAAACTTCCCAAGTCGTTGCTACAAACTTACTCAACAACTATATACTAAAGCGTTTGAGGATAAAGAAACAGTTTCGTCAGATGTTGCCAAGTGCAATGTCAGTCGGATCAAAGGTTGAATAGAGCCTTGCGGTCCGGCACCGATTACGGTTCACTTTGTCTATTTAAGCGACTCTCAAGGGCCTGACTAGGAAATTGAGCATGAACTAGTAGGAACAAAGCTTGTCTGAGTATGAGGATCACATGAACATGATATAAAGTCCGGTAAAAATAACTGAGAGAATAATTAAATTGAGCTGATAATTTGATAAGCTACGTAAGATGAATGACTTTATAACCATTCCGCTATTTTACAATTTAGTGGTGACATATAAACATATTTACTATAAGCCATGGAATTTCGAAAACAATTTTTCAGAATTAAATTTAGTGAAGTAGAAATTGAAATAATGGGATAAAGACTTACATCTCAAAATTTATTTCTTTTCAACCTGAACTGCGGAGCACCTGTAAGTTATAGTTACAAATTTTGAGCAACGAGTAGTACAATTAAATCAACAGATATAAAAACTTTTAATTGGAGATTTAATTTTTTTAGATAATTTTTATTATCTAAAACTTATTTTTCATCCTTGCTGTGATAATTAATAATCACATCTTAAATAATTAATAATTCCGTCACTTTAATCAACATACGAGTATTTTCTTCTAAACAAGAATGCGTAATAATTTTTAACATGTTTACTACTACATATTATAAAGTTAAATTAATAAATTATGTAGGTATAGTTTATATGATCTGATATATTTTAAAAAGCCATTTAATTTTCTTAACTTTGGACATTGGACTTTCATTGAAATTTGATTTTCAAAAAATAAATGAGATAAATAATAATTCACTACTTAAATAATCAATATTTCCGTTATATTAATCAATATATTATTTTGCTGTACAATTGAACGTGCATATACTCGGCTATAAGGTCTATACTCCGCTATTTTTAACCGTTTTTCTACTATGTATTATTAAATTAAGTATAGTTTATATGATAGAATATATTTAAAGAAGCCATTTAATTTTCTTAACTTTAAACATTGGACCCTATAGGTCTGTGCAGGTTCGAAAGCAGCAATTCGTTTTCAGTGTTGGACTGAGCTATGAACCGATGAATATACAAGTACCTGTAAGTAGTTTTTACAGTTATTGGTAATATATATAGAATTTATTCAATCTATGACTAAATTATTGTATTTAAGTATCAACGAAATACTGCAGGTTATATCTTACAAGCATAAATGAGGTAATAGTTCACTTCTTAAATATTACATATCAACATATGTATACATACATATAACGATAGAATATGTATAGAAATTTTTAAAATGTTTACTACTGCATATCATAAAGTTAAATTAATAAATTATGTATAGTTTATGTAATAGAATATATTTTAAGAAGCCATTTAATTTTCTTAACTTTGAACACTTTTTAATTTTAACATTTTTAATAATTTTTAACGCTTTTACTAGGACATATAATAAAGGTAAATTAAACCATGTATAGTTTATATCATAGAATGTATTTTAAGGAGCCATTTAATTGAACATTGGACTCTGCAGGTCTGTGCAAGTTCGAAAGCAGAACTTCGGTCTCAGTGTTGGCCGAGCTATGAACTGATGAACATAGAAGTAATTTCTACACTTATTGGTTATATATCCAGTTTTTATTCAATCTATTATTAAATTATTGTAGTTCATTATCGACGAAATACTCCATGTTTCATCTTACAAATAGAAATTAGGTAATAGTTCACTTTTTAAATAATTAATGTTTCTTGAGTAATTAATCAACATTAGATACTCGTATACCCTAGGGCATGTATAACGATTTTTAACATTTTTATTATTATATGGAAATGGTTATATTTTAAATTAAATATATTTTAAAAAGCCATATTATATTTGCACAGCTTTGAATATTAAACTCTACTTGTCCTTAGAGGTTCTACGCAGTATTTCGTTTTCAGTGTGGCCAAGCTATGCGATGAAATGAGCACTTTAACAAACATGTATCATCTATACCTAGAAATATTAGTTAAAACTATTTTACTTGATGAAATGATTACCAAAATATACATATTTTTCGTAAATACCTTTTTTTCAGTGTATAACTCACGATTTTTATTTTCAAGAATATTTAAATGCAACGAATGCAATAGTTTAAGTGGTGAATACAATAAGTACTGAACTGAATTTCAATCTATAGAATAATATCCAGATATATCTACAAAAACGTTTAGTACCTACTGTAGTTCTATTGAATGAACAGATGCAAATATAAAAAAGTGTGCAAAATAGTCAGAGGGTGCAGTAAAAATATCACACAAAATAAGGTAGACTTATTCTGCGACTACGATTTAATCTAATTTTTAAGTAATCTTCAGGGCTGAAAATAAAAGATAACAGAAAAAACTGTGCAAACATTGCTGTACCAAAGAAAGTATAACAGATTATATATATTTATACATTTACTGACCAACTCCACTTTTAAGAGAAACTCTGAAATAATTGGTGAGGAATAATAAGAACGGGAAGAATTCTATATACAGAACAAAAAAATAAAAAATATTATTTTTTTATATTATTGTTTTTGATTTTAGTAAGAACGTGGTAATAATTACATGAGGAAGTAAATGGTCTGGTTTGAGGTAAAAAAAATTCTCTTATATGGGGAGAACTTTTTATTAGTACGCCAAAGTTTCGACCCACATCGCAGGTCTTCTTCAGAGATAAATATACAACAGAGTCAAACGTATTAAAATGACAATAATTTGTATCTTTTATATTTAGCCCTGAAGAAGACCTGCAATGTGGGTCGAAACGTTGGCTTACTAAAAAAAAGTTCTGCCCATATAAGAGAATTTTCTTGACCTCAACTCGGACCATTTTCTTCCTCATATTATATATACATAAGGTTAACTAATATATTCAACGGTAATAATTATATTTTATAATCAAATCATTCTCTTGCAATTTTACTATGTTTCATTAACTTTAAATCACTTTTATTATTTTCTAGATTTCGTTTCATTCTTATAATTTCTCATAAATTATTTCATAATATATCTTTTACCTTTGTAATTATGTTAAAATGTTTTGCACTGCATATATAGTTATTCTGTTTTGTTTTATACTCAGCCCTAATGATGGCTTAATAATTAGGCCGAAACGCTGGCTCAAATAAAATAAGTTAACTTACTTTGTGTGGAATCAATTGGCTGCAACCCCAGACATTTCTATGATCATTTAACTTTTTTGGTTATTCGGCAGAGATATTGGAAGTTAGGATATGTATGACAGTTATATGTTTATATAAACTGTTATATCTGATTCCATGGCCTAAAAATTAGGTGGAAAGGCAGACACAAATAAAAGTTAGAAGTAACTCATTTTGTGTAATTTTTTGACTGCACACCCTGACAATTTCCAATTCTTTAACGAACTATCCAGTCAACCATTTTCACATGACCATTTGTATAATTTGAACAATGAGGCTTTATAATATAAATTTATAATATTTATAATTTATAATATAAATTATTATATATCGTCAATCGGAAAGCCAATTTATATTATAAATTGGCTTTCCGATTTACGGACCGGCGCACGGTGGGGCAGGGTACCTAGAAACCTGGCATTAAATCAATAATTAAAAATGCATTGCCGCCATCTGTTGAAACAACAGAAAACTACTGTAAGCGACAAAAAAGCACACTGCTAACCCTTACTGATTTCCCACTGCGCTCCATTTTTAGCCAGTTTTTTACCGAGTCGAGACGCCTGCGAATTGTTTACGTAATTGTTGTAACTTTGCATCATCACTCTGTCAACAGATCAGTTTGATACGAGTTTTTTTGATGGCAATTGTTACGAATTTTTTTTATAGCAGCTTCAAGTTCAGGTATGAGTAGATAATTTAAGATCTTTGGATAAATATAAACTTACATGTAATAATATTTTAATCCTGTTGATGTTGTCTATGCTTGAATCTTTAAGTTTTTATCGTATTCTCAGAATCATGAAGGTTTTCAGTTATGTTCCAAGGCCGTCCAAACTTTGATTTCTGCAGTTCTGTGAAGCTTTATTTCATGTAAATTTGTCTTTTTTCAAAAAAATCAATTTTAGACAGCGAGGTGGGCACTAATTTTTAAACAATTATTTCTTTAAAATTTATTGAAATTGAATGTAATTTATTTCTGTTTTAGTAACGGCTTCCAGAGCAATCCTTTTTAAAATAAAAGAGTTCATAGACTTAATGAGGAGTTGCGGAAACAGTGAAATTGGAAAACAATTCGATAATTTGTACGAAGAAATAAAATAAACGTACGAAATGTAATGCACAGCAAGAGAAGGAGGTTCTGAAAAAAAATTCATATTTGAAGACTGAGTATAAGTCTCGTTACACAAAAGCACGAAGAATGGAAATACAATAAACAATCGATTTCGTTTCCTACTAAAACTGAGAAAAGGCGTGGTCGTCCTGAAGTTACCTTTGATGATAGCTCAGAGAGAACAGTTAAAAACTAAAGAACTTGGGGATACGATTCACGTATCTGTATTGACGTACAGAATTCCTCCAAAACGACTTGACCGATTCTTATGAAATTTTGTTTCCATATTCAGTAGGTCTGAGAATAGGATTTAAACTATTTTTCATGATCTTAGATGGCCATTATTATCGATAAAGCCTCGATCGTAGCAGTGACGCTTGATGATGCTGCATTTCTGATATGTTGTAAGGACACGTCTGAACAGCGTATATCCAAGTTTGCAACCGGAAAAACGGACGGGAATACTTTTGGTGGCTGAAAAACTTCGAAATTTTCGGATTTTTTTCAGTTCTGGCCTTTATTTCCTAATCGGTGCGTTTAGGGAAAAAGCACAAATAACAATTTTTAAAGGAGGTTGAGATTGCTACAATTTGAGTACAAATGCAGCTCTGTAGGTTTAAGAGATCCTGAGTTAAGTTGCAATCATATAATAATTCACCAGAATCTTAGCTCTATCTAATATATAAAATTGTCGTGTCACAGTGTTTATATCAGAACTCCTCCGAAGCGACTTGACGACTTGTTCATCAAGAATATCACCGGGAATGTTATTGAAGGTTCAAGATTGAATGGAATCTTTAAAGGAGTAGTCGTCCTGCAGCCATGTATTCCAAAGAAACCATCAGAACCCATAAAAATACTTCAATTTGATATACGCTTGGCTACTGCTATGACCATCAGCAAGTCTCAAGGCCAGTCAATGTCCATTGCCGGTTTGGACCTAGAACATCCATTTTCCTCCCATGGACAATTATATGTCGCATGCCCACGTGTTAGTAAACCATCTAATCTATTTGTATTAGCAAAGGACAGATTAAAAAAGAATATTGGTCATCGATTAACGCATAATAAATTAAAAACAATATTAGTAGTTATAATTAAAAATTAACCATGATATACCTTAATCTAATGTTTATATCTTACCAGTTAAGATTTTTGTAGATTATTTATTTATTATATACTGTACTTCGATATAAGATGAATAAAATGTAAAATAAAAAAATCTATTTAATTCATCTTTTCCATTCATTCATTATTTTAACGTAAGATTTGTAAAACAAAACGATTACAACAGCCACAGCAACGCGTGGCCAGGTCAGCTAGTATATATATATATACTCGAACAATCGCTTAGACAGAACCATATTGAACCAGATAATATTTTTTTTTTATATCGCTCAATCTAGGCATACAGCTAGGAGAGGATGATAGTATTACAGCTGAATTCTATCCAGGGAGTCTCGAGCTGTGGACCCGAGCCCAGAGCTCACTAGACTAATTATTTCTCTAATCAGGCTAAGCCAGCCGATGGACTGTGCCTCCTCTGCTCTCCCTATCACAATCATATAATCAGATCCCCGTTGTGCCCGTACAAATGTGAGGTTCAAATATTGCTTGGACTCGGGAATAAACAATTTCCACATTTTAAGTCTGTGATTTTAACAAATAATTTTACTAATTGCAAAAATCGCACCAATATCCCTTTTATAAAGTACTACTAATATGTTAATACATTTTAACTATTAATTTCTCAAGTTTGTTCCCTCGGCCCTTAGTACAATTAATTAGCAAATTATTCTTATGTTTAATACCTCAAAATTTCCCCCCTCAATGTATTAACAAACCATATTGACTTTGTAATGGTTTTAATGGAATTTTTATGTTTGACCTACTATCTTCTTAGTCCAGGTTAATGAGAATTTAAAAAGATAAGTGTATTATTTTTTAATGTATTTGATAGATATATCAAGTTGCCGTGCCGAAGGTCCAGATCTCCATCCGACTGTGGGAGATAATATATTTAATCTACTAACAGCCGGGGGTCGATCCTATTGGATATCGAGAACCTCCTCACCTTTATTTCGGAGATATCACCACCCTGCACATCCGTTGTTGTCCAAGAAACAGTACCTTACTTTTTAATTAGCCTTTACTTTTTTTTTTTGTTTCAAATCTCTCCATAACAGCCTTCACTATGTTACACGTTTAAGTAGGAAAAAGTTACAATTGAAGTTGAGATGTCACACTTGATTTGGTAAGGAATACGATTGAATTGAAAACAAAAACACTTTAACGTACTGTTACATGCAAATGGAAAAGGATTTAATACACTTTGTTAATTTATACGTACTCATTACCTAAAAGATCTAAAAATTACGAAAGGGTTATAATTTACATATTTATCAATTTTTTTCATCTATTTTACTTGTCACCACTTTTTAAACGTTTTATATTTGTTTTAATATTTTTATTTTGAAGAGAATAGGGCAAATCTTTTCTCTTCAAAATAAAAATAACTTTTCTAACGTTTATTGTTATAAATAATTACCCAGGTATTGATTTACTTGTTCTTATAGTCGTATAACATAGGATTATCTATAGATATCCCTAGTTACGAGCTAGTTTCTAACTTGTGGCTAACTTAAATCATTAGCAAGACATGTCCCCTACGACTAGTTTCGTAACTGCTCGCTAATGCAGATGTTGTCCACGAACTAGATGCACAAAATTCTGACACATGTTGCTGTCCGACCTAGCAGGGTGCCACCAGTCCTGTAATTAAACAAGTTATAATAGTCCCTCGTCACTTGCGAGTAACAGCAGTTCATATGTTGTAGCCAGTTTGGATTCCGACTCAGAAAAAAACGTTTACGATCCAAAGACATTGATATCATAAGTGCATACTTAAAATACCTTCCGGTAGTACAAGTAATTATTGTAATTATTGCAGTATTTATTGAGAATATATATTGTATGTCAATATTTTATGAATAAACGGAGGTTTTGAAACAAAAAAAATCATAAGAGCGTCTTAAGTGCTATTCCTTATATATTTTTGAACTGTCAAAAAATATGAATATGAAGTAAGTTCGGACAATAATTATTGTTATAAATTCCATTCTATTCCATTACCAATTATTTAGGAAAAGGATGGAGAAAATGATATGCCTTTGTTAATCTAAACCATCGCCAGTAGTCTTACATTTTAATGTGGTTTTCATTCACACTACGATTTTTTTTTTTAATATGGCACTTAAACTCCAGATAAGCAATATCGAAAATTGTCATCTAAATTAATTCTTTACTTTCTATATGCTAGATAAAAATGTAATTAGTAATATTAAATCATAGGCCTTAAATATGAATAAATAAAGTTATAAATGATAGTGAATTCTTTTGTTTAATTATGCAAAGAAAGACTCAATTGAGAAAAAAAATAGAAAAATTAAAAAATCCCGTTCAAAAATTTCTTAGGTAAGTATAATAAAGATTCAAAGCAATCATTAATTTTGACGTTTGAAGTTCTATACTTTTGTTTAACTGAGTCTATAAGTGTACGTAATTAAAAGTAAAGATAATACACTCACTTAATTTAAATGACTCTGTATGAACCCTACTGTATAAATCTTAATAAATATAAAAGTTGATCATTTTAAATATTTGGGCTCTGTAATGGAATAGAATGGAACATCGGAAAAAAGATAAAACAAAGGATAATTATAACCCGCAAAGCAATTGGTATGCTTAACTCGGTCCTTTGGAGTAACAATATGACGAAAGATACCAAGAAGCTCATATACAAGCCTGTAATTGAAAGCATATTGCTATAAAAAAAAGAAAAAAAAAAGCATATTGCTATCTGGAGCCGAGACATGGACAATAAGCGCTGCTCTCGGATAAAAGCTACTTGCTACTGAGATGGACTATTGGAGGAGAGCTGCCAGGGTATCCAGACTAGAAAGAAGGACTAATGCCGAAATTAGAGAACGGAAAATTCAACAAAACGTCCTCCAAAATATTGAGAAAAAAAGATTGGAATGGTGTGGTCATCTTAGAAGATTGAAGGAAGAAACATTGCCCAACTTAATTCTTAATTGGAGTGCCGAAGGGAGGAAACGGCAAGGAACACCTCGAAAAATATGGTTAGAAGGCATTGAGGGAAAAATTGGAAACATGAATTAAAGGAAACTTTTGTTTGAAGGAAGGTTCCTCAATCTTAGGAAACCCTTAGAGAAAAAAAATGTCTTAATTAATTTCTCAGTTTTACACCATTAAGTTCAATCAATATACAATTTACCAGATACATAAATCTGTATGGGTGTGTGTGTGTGTGTTTGGATATTAACCTGATATGAAGAGATATACCTTAAACACTTCTTAACCTTTGAGGATCAATTATTTTATTTAAATTGTATTTTAATTACTCTAAGTAATTTGCAACTTAAATTGCAATGCCTCACATTTAAATATTTGTTAAAAAACAAAAATAAAAAATTGTAAACATGAATTAAAGGAAACTTTTGTTTGAAGGAAGGTTCCTCAATCTTAGGAAACCCTTAGAGAAAAAAAATGTCTTAATTAATTTCTCAGTTTTACACCATTAAGTTCAATCAATATACAATTTACCAGATACATAAATCTGTATGGGTGTGTGTGTGTGTGTTTGGATATTAACCTGATATGAAGAGATATACCTTAAACACTTCTTAACCTTTGAGGATCAATTATTTTATTTAAATTGTATTTTAATTACTCTAAGTAATTTGCAACTTAAATTGCAATGCCTCACATTTAAATATTTGTTAAAAAACAAAAATAAAAAATTGTAAACAATATAACAAATGAACGAAAATTTGTGGCGGAAATCTTCCACGTTATTTCATTTATTCATCGTCACAAAAGTCATATAGAGGAAGTGGAAACTGCTTGCGGCAGTCCTTAATGAAAAGGACTTTTTCCATTATTAAAAATACGGTAAAATTATTACAATAAAAAGAACAAGAAACTTTCCTTCTTCTTTTTTCTTTTCTTTTTTTAACAACGATTCTTCTCTTGGTAATATTTCCCACTCAAGTAGGCACTTTGAGAGAGGACCCTGCTAACTGGAAGCAAAAATACAAAGGAGATAATTCTGGAAAGGAAAAAATTAAACTTGTTAGGAGGAAAACAACGATAAAAACTAATACAATTTTTACAGCCATAAACTTTACTGATATTATTATAAACTTTATCAAGGAGAATAATTTTCTCACTGTGTTTAGCAACTGGCTTCTCAGCAATTTTATAAACTTTCAATATTGTTTGAGTATTAATATTAAAATTTAACTGTTTTAAATGATAGTTATAACTCACCCATCCCACAGACAGACAAAGTACAATACTTTTTTTCTTTTTTTTTAGAAAATTTGGCTTTAAGACTTTATTATCAAAGTCCTATTTTGTAGTACAATACCTTGGATTAACGTTTGATAGGATAATGACTTGAGGTCCTCACGTTAAGATGAAACGCCAATCATTACATCATAAACTCAATTTAATGTATTCACTATTAAGCAAAAACTCCAAATTAGATTTAATACAGAAATTAAACACGTACATTTACTTTCTAAAACCAGTTTGGACATGTGCATTAAAAAATGATGGCTTTACTAAACAGACTCAGAAAACGACGAAAAACTTATCAGTCAAAAGTACTAAGACTATAACCAAATCACCATGGTACGTCAATAACAAAACAGACTTAAAAATACACATACAAACATAATACAAACGCACTAGAATCTGCACTAGTTTATGACCCAATAGTCAACATTTGTAGCTTAATTATTATATGTTTAATCTAATTATAATTGAGTTGTAATAATTAATTTAAAAAAAGTTTGATGAATGTGTGTTGAATTTTCAAATTCTGGAGTATTTAGCAGTTTTTTTTTATCTAACTGTATCCAGCCAGGTCGAGTAACCTTCCTTATGATTCATTAGTTGCATTTGCGCCTTGGAGGTGGTGGAATGTTTCTTGGGTTATTCATGTTTTGTTTTTTTTGCTGTTATTCTCTTTCTACCCTGAGGATGCCTGACTAAGCGAAATATTGGACAGGTAATTTCAATTTCTGTTTTATTTGGAGACTTAAGGGCTTTTCGTCGGAATTTTTTCCACGGTCTTAACATTTATGTAAGGTCTCTTTTATTTATTAATGTTAAATTGCTTAATCAATTAAAGCACAACTATTTTTCCTTTCTGAATGAACCTATTTGTTTCCTTTTTAATATACTCGAAAATAAAAATAAGAAACAGTTTTTTCGTGAAATAAAAAACGGTTTTTGGGTTAGGTTATTAAATATTTTTCTTTAGTTGGGTCGTTTTTTGTTTATCTCATTCCTCAAAAGAAGATTACTTTTAAATTTAGTTGGATGTTATTAGTCATTATTATTTGTTGTACATTTGGATATTAGGTATGAACCCGATAACGGTAACTCCTTTGGTTTATTTCGCAATAACGAACAATCACGGTACATTTTTTCGTTTTTAAGCCAATTCCTATAAAGTAACTAGGTTTTTGCATAGAATCGACCGTAAAATAACATTGTTTTCGTTAATTTTGTAGTTGGCTTACATGTTTATTTTCGTAATACATAGTATTCATATATTCATTCATTATTTAATTTACTTAGATTTTACTTCATAAATTGCGTTTTTACAACGTTCATAATGCACTAAAAGAATATATAAATTTAATTATTCTCCTATTCTCCTCTACTGCGTGAACATTGAACCTGAGGTCTCGGCACCGTAACTGCGCACATATGTAGCTGCAATTTTAAATTTAACAATTCAAACTAAAGTTAAACAATGCGTACAGAAAAAATAAAGTATTCAACTATAATATAAGGTAATGAACAAATTTTTACTATTGAAAATTATAAATGATATAGTTTTGATATACTTTAATAAATCCGATGTCTGATGTCAAAATAATTTTGTAAATTGTATGCCTGTTAAATTAACCATTCTTTAATTCACTTAGATTTTACTACATAAAATACGTTTTTATAACTTTGATAATAAACTAAAATAATATATAAATTTAATTATTCTCCTATTCCCCTCTACTCCGTGTTTATAATATGGAGTTCATTTATGGAATTCAATATTCACTTTCCGTTTAAACTCATAAATTTCTATTTAAAATCAACGTGGACGAAGTTGCGGGCAAAAGCTATTATTTATTAAAATCGCAATTTGTATTATTATAAATTCATGTTTATATAACTTTCCAATACGTAAATAATCAAAAAAATGTATACAATTACCTGTAATTTAACAGTTGAGATTTAATATTGTGGATTTAATTAGTTGGTTTAATTTTATCCTGTTAATCCTTGAATTTTGGTAGTAAGTTCTCATATCCTGGAAGTAAATTGTGCCATGAGTTGAGCCATCTGAGCTATCATGAGGTTCGATTGCTCTGTCTGCGGTTGGGTAGGTATACAGGCGAAAGTTTGTGGAGGCTCTGATGGTGGTGGAGCATGGTTTGACTGGTTGATGGTTGCGGTTCGGTTGTCATTTTAGTATCTTGTAGAAAAGATGCGTAATCTACACCTGGGCAAACTGTCATGCTGTAAGTCATTAGTTTGGGTATTTTTTGGTTAGTACTGATCGGCTTAGATCTCTTTTCTTCTATCCTTTTAGTCACTATTTCTTTTAATTTATTCCTAAAGAGTTATTTTCTATAAGAAGCGACTTTTGGTTTTTTAATTCTTCTTTTCGACCTTAATCCTAAAATCTACAAACTCGATCACATCATTACAATTTTAAAATATATGTAATTATAAACTAATCCAATTATCTGATGTAGTCTTTGTTTACGACCCAAAATGACAAAATTATTACCTAGTGCAGGTAAAAACTAATGGCCGACTTTGGTAAATTGTGTCGTCATCGAACGGTTATGGCGAGATTGTTCAACTAATCTCTGGGCTGCGAGTTTCGTGACTCTGCATAAATTAGCAACGGCTCCCTGGTTGATTTGCTGTGTCAACAACTCCTCTATTTAGTGATATTTCGTCTAAAACTCTATGTACCTTTCTTATCTCCCTGGCCTTCAGTGCTCAGGTATACCCTCATCTGCCCGAAGTTCCAGAATATCATCCGTTGTTACCTCATCCACATCACATTGGAGAGGAATGATTAAGATTATGGTTCGTACAGCTTCCATCCATGTTTTTACATCCAATCGGAAGCTGACAAAACACTGTTTCTTTTACTTTCCACACCAGTGATAAATAAGTCGGGATTCAGCCTGTTTATTTAGGACTACCCAACCACGGCCTCTCAAATCCGGTAAGATAAAGATGGGTCTGTAGCCATCCTTCCTTGGATCAAATTATTGGGTAGACGGAAATATTAATAACGGGTAATACAACGAGTTCTATATTGTTCAGGCACACAAAGTTTATGTAGAGGTTGGCAAACGTCTCGAACTACATAACGTTACAACACTATATTAAATGATGGCTTTGGATAACTTCATATCAGAGATCACTAAAGTCAATTATGACAAAAAGTAAGTAATGACTTTACAACAATAAATCGGTGGTTCGAAGTCATAATAAATTATGTACAATCCTGCAAATACACCATCGAAGATAACTAATTTATTTTTTATGATTTGTTACAGAATTGTTAAAAGATGAATCAACTATCTGCCACAGCCAGATTTGAACCCCGAACTTTCAGCATAGCAACTCAGTACTCTAAAAAATATTAAATGTAAAATTATTAAATACTATACTTACAAAGAATTCATGTATATTTGTATAAACATATATTATAAAAAGTGTATTTTTGAATCAAATTCGTTTGCTGTTTAAAGTAACGTGCTGTTTAAAGGCTATAATAAATTGATTTTTTCGACATTCCAAACCTTCTTACCACTAACATAAATCTTACATAAGTCTGAAATACCAAATTAATAGAGCTTGAAGTAATATCATTTCAGTTTAGCAATTTAAAAAAATACAAAATACAAAAGCTGTCAACGTATTTGACTGTAAAAACGGGTAAATATCTGTATCTTTAATTCTGAATTTCCTATGATTAAATTTTTAACAGTTGGCTGTTTTTTTCTGGTATGGTTTGGGTCAGTTGTGCCTTAAAAACAAAGTCGGTAGTACTCTGTCAGCCATAGTGGCTGCGTTATAGCTGAAATAGTATTGTTACGGTATTAAAATGAAATAAACTACTGCTAACTAACTGCTGCTACTGCTACTAATATTTATTAACAAAGTAACAAAAAATAGGATACAATTAAACTATTAACAATTAAATTATTAAACTAATATAAATTTACAATAACCATATTCTAAATATTTATTATCTAGACCTAGCTCCTATTTAATTATTACAATAATATAAAATTTTACAAATTCTAAATGACTTAACTATTTACATAAATTTGTATGAATATTATAAATTACACTACAATTTATAACTACTAATTAACAATCACAGTTCACTAGTCGACCGACCCACAGTGTGTAATTTTGCCAATCTAGGAGGACAAAAATACTAAACTCCTCAGAATAAGTGTTTAATAATTTTTATATATTTAAGTGGTCAAACTATGACAATTAATGAGATTTATCAAGAATTATATCACAAAAGTTATATTATAACACAATAAATACACATATACATAATTTTAGTAATTTTTATTTTATTTATTTGTTTTGTAACTTATTTCTTACCTTAATGTCGATGGTCGCTCTACAATAGGAGTGCCTGCAATGCATTCAAATCCAACAACAAAAATGTTCCGCAACCAGGAGACATTCATTGCTAGAAAACGTTCAGCTGTGCGATGAGATTTTTTCCCAGCGCCACTGCAAACTGTACAATACTGACTTCAGGCGAGCTCTAATTTTTTCCATTTTTTCCTCAGGCAATTCTCCCCACCCTTTTTTTCTCAATCAAAAAACTAGAAACGTTGTCAAATCTTGCATCCTTTTCACTTTCTCTCGATATCTCATACAGCCTTTCTTAAGTGACTAATTCGTCCATTCTAAAATACAGTAACATTTTTTAAGATTTCGACAAAAGGGGCAAATATGGGCATACTTTTATTGTCATGTTATCTTCTCTAGCTTATAGCTAAGTTTGCGTTAATACATAGTGCAAGAAGTGAATCGACGTAATAAAGAAGTTACCTTCCTCCAAAATTCAATAAGTGTATGATTTTTTAAATTTTATTCGTTTAACTTGAACAAAATGTTTAAGCCCTTTTAATTACACGTATTCTAATGCAACCATGTCAATACTTACCTCAAATGATGTATAAACAGAGAAAAATTCACAAGTTGAAATTACTGGAAAACAGAACCGTGCACACTGATGAACAAAGAACGAATGAGTGAAGGTTTGCACTAAACCCTTGTATGTAAACATTAAGCAGGCAAGTTTGGGTGTAAAGTACGACGCTTTAAGTGGCTTTAAAATTTTAACTATTTCGATTCCAATACCCTCTAACATTGTACCTGTCATATGCAGTATTAAAAATCCTTAAAAAAATAGTTCATTTTTTCGATTTTTGTCTTCCTAGATGGGCGAAATTTCACACTGTGCGACCGTGAGATTCTCTAAGTATGACAAACTGACACAGTAACAAACAGAAACAATTATTAAACTCGCTAGACTGTCACACTTATTACACTGGCCGGTTCAACACTGAATAGTTTATCACACTGACACTCACTTATTACAGATCATCACCGTGCGTAGCCTACTCTCAGAGTGCTCCGCTAGAGGCGAGAGGGGTATTTAAATAGGCAAGGCCGAACATTCTAGAACACGGAAGTAAGGAAGAAACTCTGGGAGTGTCTAGAACCTTCTTAATAACTTCCGACAAAAGGAGGTGATCGAGAAGGTCCTAATCCTATTTTAACGTCTCCCGCCGAGGGACTTAAGCCGCTAAGCCATTGTTTCCGTCCTTCTCTCTGTGGCCGTAACATTATTTTTTTCATAGAGAGCATTTTTGAAATGGCTCCGAGATTTTTAGAAACATTTTTAAAGTATTTTCTTTTATAATATATACCTATCCCACACCTGATCTGTGTCACAGAATTGTGTCAGGGATTCATCATCTCCCTGTAGCAATGAGAGAAGAGCCAGAGATAGGAAAGGGGAATTTGAAGGGAGTTATAACCCGATAATTCATGCAAAATGGATCTAGCTGATGAGAACACTGATTTCATTTGAGCCACAGGTAAGCAACTCTCGACTACGAGTTCGAAATACGACGAAATAAAGAATTAAAATTTTGGCAATGACTAGTTCGACAGTTTATTATTATACAATCGAAAATAATTACATGAAAATGCAATTAATACATTTAGATATTTATTAAATATGGGGAAAACTATTTTACTATAAAGGAAAACAATTCCACAATGTTGTCTTAAACTTAAATAATTATTGCAATTATTAGCGCTGCTATAATAAACAATGTTCTGTACTTCAATTAAACTCATTAAAAGCGTCACCTTCGTTATCTTCTAGATAATAATGAGGTTTATTAGAAGTGGTTTAATGAATTTAACAATCCCTTCTTTACGCTGTTCCGTTATATTTCTCGGACCTACCACAAGGTTTTACACAATATTTTTTTTTTAATTTCAGGAATGAAAACCATTTAAATTAATATAAGGACTAATTAAGTAGAGTAGAATAGTTAGAGGGTTTGTAAATGTTGATGGTGCAACAAATGCAATTAACGTGGGATGATTTTGTAATTGAAAAACTATTTACTAAACTTAAAAGATAATTTATACATCGTACAATATATATTATAGTAAAGCATAATATATTAAAATACTGCGCAAAAATGTTCTAAATATTAATGGTTTTTATTATAAAAATAGTATTAAAATACTAAGCAAAGTGAATACTACAAAATTAATGGTATCCCTATTCATTTTTGCGGATACCCTTTCCCTCCCCATCTGCTTCTTATATATTAAAAAAATAGAAAATTAACTTTTTTCAATATTTCATTTGATTCTTTTGGTGATTTTAGTATTTTATCGTTGAACGGCCCACGTACAAAGCCATTTGACCTGAAGAATTTTCCATTTTCAATAAAGCCAGATGTGGAATGTTTAAATTTATTTTATTCCGACGAATGACACGCGTTACATCACAATCACAACTAATCTCACCAATCTCAATTCTCCGACCGCTTTCGTGTTGATGAAATAGAAAATTTTTATCTCTTCCAGTTTTCCGACCTGGTGAAATTCCAATCAGCCTCCTGTCAGTTCCCCATCAGGTCTTTTTTAAACGGCAGCTATTTATTTTATCTTATTTTTTTAAGCGTCTATTCCCTACCGTCTGTGTATTTGATTCCTAGTTTTCCAGTTTGATTAGAAGGGTAAATAAGAAATGTACAGCTGTGGAAAAAATATTAATGCTTCTCAAAGTTCTTAAAATTCTTTCTTTTAAATGAAAAAAAAATGGGTTGTTGGATATAATATTTACCCTAAGTGATCAAGAGTAATTTTTTTTCAAGAGTAAAAATTTAAAAAAATTTTATGCTTATGTAAATAATGTGTTTGATGGCAGTCTTTGGATGGTTAATGGAAACTTACTTCCTTTTTGAACATCTTTATCCTTCGATTTTTTCTGTGTACGAAGCATTGCTTATTTTATGCATTTATTACATCTTGCGATGAATGGATTAATCAAAGAATATTTTATAAATAAAATAAGAAGGTCAATACTACTACTAAAAAACTAATATTTTTGTTAATAATTACATATGCCTATTTTTTTTTACAAACAATTTTCTTTAAATTTCTTTAATTTGTAATATTTGGTGTACCTCATTTACTGAGCTGCAGTACCCCACGATAGAAGGGATTATGATGGATTATGATATCATAATAATTAAAATATAAAAAGTGGTTATGAATGAGACCGGTTTTATTGAAAATAAATTTCTTCAATTCAGACACCAATATTTAGTAAATAGTAGTGTTATTCTTTCTTTTAAATATATTTATATAATCTTCTTTATTTTTTTTTTTTATGGGATTTGTTTACCGCTTACTACAACAAAACCGTACAAGCTTCCTCAACACGTTTTTGTTTTTATATTATGAAAGACATCGGACACTGTACTGTTTAAACCGAACTAAATGGTTATTAATGAATAATATAGAAGAATATATTATTATATTAGATATTGAATAAACAACGGACCAAGAATGGCCGAAATTGAGTATTGGGCGCAAAAAAAAAAATATTAAGAAGTTACACGGTTTGTTAAATATCTTTCAGAAATTGAGTTTTTATTTGACGTACAGGGTCTTAAACGAAAATTGAGGAAACTTAAACAGTAAAATTCAATTACTGATCGTAATTTTATTTATATTTTTTTTTAAATCAGAATTCTCAGAGCAATTCGAGAACATTTTATAATATATTTTTTAGGTTCGATAAAATTTGATTTATTAAGGTTTGTACAACCGATAATCTATAGCGTTTTTTTAAAGATAATTAATCGGCTATATTTAGAATTTATTTTTATCATAAAAGCGGGATATCATTAATTTTCTCTCTTGTTGCTCGTTTCGAATCCTTATATAGAAAAAAAGTCACTAAAAGCCAATAAACTAGAGAGGGATTAGTTATTTCTTGCATGATGAAGTACAATTGAGGTGCAAAATATAATGGTCATACATAATTATTATTACCATAATTTTTCTTTGATTATATTCTATTCTGTCAAATTCAATAAGGACGAATAAGCTGTATATGGGAGTTATTTAAATTAATATATCTTCAATATATAAAAACATATACCGTATAATCTACTGATTTTCTCCGGAGAAACTTAACTGCTTTCAGGTAACTGGAATCGTTCTCGTAGTTTTTGGCTTGAAATGGAGTTGTAATATAAACAATAACTCCTTTTCAAGCCAATGCCTTACTTAACCCCTTATTCACTACGAATTTTCTTTTTTTTTCCTACTATCCTAATTTATTTATTTACAATACAAACTAATATCAAATATATAAAACTTATAACTAAGGCCCTGAACCCTAGGTTATAATATGGCAATTGTACTCTTACCACTGTATGCGGGTGCTTTTATTTTGTGACTTTGCCTTTGCTTTGGCTTTTACAATGGGGAGCGACCATTTTCGGGCTTCCCTTTATTAAAGGATAAGGAGAGGAATGGGTTGGGAAAAGGAAAGGTAGAAAAGGGATAGGGAGAGGTGAAGGTATAGAGATGGGGAATGGAATTGAGGGGGTTTAGACTGCTGAGTCCAGGCCCCATCCCTCGATGACAACCAGGGGGAGTGTGCCTTGCCATTTCCCAGGCCTGGGAGAGGGTGATATTGCGTTAGACAGTGGGTTTGTAAACGCATTTAGCTTATCAAAGAAGTTGATATGCCTTCGGCTGGTGCACTCAGGCATTGTGGGTAGTCTCATTTCTTCACAGATGGTGTTTTTCCGTGCCCTTTCAAATGAAGCCCCCCTGACTTTTCGCACAAGGACGGTGTTCTGGAAACTGCAATCTTTCGAGGGATGACCTGTACAGGAAGCGAAGCAGTAGCGCACCATAGGCTTTGTATTTTTGTAGCTTGAGCCGTAGTGAGAGCTGCGGTTTGGTGAGCAGGTGGTAGAGCCTATGCGGCTTCTGCCTGGCTTGCTTGAGTTTCTTCAAGGTATGACTTGTGAAGGTGAGATGCCTGTCCAGTGTAACCTCAAGATAGTGTATAGATGTCTAGGTGCTTCTTTGCTCGTCCTCCACAGAGAAGGTCGAGGGAGAATCCTTTCTTTCCGCGCTGAAACACATCACGATTGCGTCCATCTTAGCCGGATTCACCTTGGTACCGTTCAGTTTGAGATCTTCTACTATTGTTGTCTAGGTTGTCAGTGTGATCTTCGCTAGATGCGTGAATGGCGATGTCATCAGCATTGGCCGCTACTCCCGCTTCTGGATGCTTCACCGAAATCCCTGGTGCCGTGAAGATGGCAAACAGTTATGACCCCAGTAGAGACCCTTGAGGTACTCCATAGGAGGTGGTGCTAGAAGTCGAGTAGTTTTTCCTAACTAGGACGACGAATGATCTTCCACTAAGATTGTTTCGGACCAGAAGACACAGCGAGGTGAGACAACTAAACTCTTCCAAGCATCGGAGTATTAGTCTTAAAGGCCTCCGTGCAATCCAGTAAGATGGATGTTGTAGCTCTGCATCTGCTCTATGGCGTGATACTGAAGTTTTGCAAGATGGTGTTCGCAAGATACTCCTCGTAGGAATCAAGTCTGCTCCGGTGGTATGACGTTTTCCTCCCTTTAGTGAGTCAGCAAATGATGGTGTATCAGCCTTCCGAAGATCTTGCTCATGTGGGAGAGCAAACTGATCGGCCGATAGTGCTCCGGTAATCTACTTGCTTCGCCGGTTTGAGTAGCGGCACCAAGATACCACGTTTCCATACACCAGGGAAGAATGAGATCCTGAGGTAGGAGTTGAATATGTTTAGTAGGAAGGTTTTATCATTCCTAGGTAGCATCTTCAGCATTACCCGCATTACCCAAGGAATATCATCCTGGCCTGACGATTTGTTCCCATTCGTGCGGCGTATCACCGATATATATATATATATATATATATATATATATACGAAAATAATTCGATTCCGCTTACTTAAGTACAAGAAACTCATTTTAGAGAAAATTAGGCTTAACCACTTATTCACTGGTGCTGTAGATATCCAATTTTTTTTGTTTCTCGACCTATTCAGAAAAATTGTGTGCCACCATAACTTCTTTCTAATTAACGAACTTATGGATCCAAGCACCTGGTTTATTTATCTTTGCCATGCATTTAGTGAATTAGCCCAAAGAGCAATGGAAAAGTTCTCAGTCTATTAACGCTGTTCCTGTTTTCTCCCATCGACAGATACATTTATCAAACCACTAAAATCATCAACAACAGGTTTAGGGGCACCGTCTTTCTTTATTGAGGCGAGTAGTATAGGCAGAGTGTGTGTGATTTATCAGATTCCTTTGCCGTCACATTATACCATGGATTCCTATTTTTATCGACAATAACTTTCACATTCCCTGAGAAATGCAGCGGATAATACCATTTTTTGATCGATAGATGATCTCCTTTACCGATCTATTTGATGTAATTCTCGGCACTTTTGTTCTTCGGTCCTTGTTGATCAAGATATTTATAAAGGAAATGTAGAAGCTTTTCTCTTTTGGATTAGCACCGGAGACTCCATTTAACAAGAGTACTCGAAACAAGATAGTTTCCTTCTTTCAACTTGGATATTCATAACAATGTCAGTTGAATTAACATTTGTTTCCAAAAACCACTTCACGGTATAACCTTGCACGTGGACCCTCCCTTTTTTGAATTGTATAAAGTCAGCGACCTTGTGCCAGTTTGAGTATAAACCGCCCTCAGCGGACTCGTTATGCCTTGAAATACCGAAAGGTAATAAAAGGCTTATAGTCTATATTGCATCTATTTGTTATATTTGTAATTTGTATATATTGTAAATATATCTTAGAGGAATAAAAAAAAAGCTTCCTTGATTATGAAATGTTTTATATAAATATTTTCTGTTTTTCCAGTCCTGAAGATGGCCTACATTTTAGGTCGAAATGTTGGAACAATAAAATAAGTTTTGCTTGTTCTGTATAATCTTTAAGTTAATAATAATAACTCATACTGTTTTAAGGGATAACAATAAGATTTCAAAGCAAACGTTAGACAGGAATTTCATTTTGCTGGCTGGATCGGATTTAATGAAAGTCGAAGTTTACTTATAAGTCGAGTTATATTCAGTTAGTCTTAAATTGAAGATCGCTAGGCACAACTACCTCTTGCTTGTGTATTTAGGCGGCTAGCTTGTGTAACCACGTTTTATTTTCATATTCACTTAAGTTTGAATGAATATGTTAATTCTGTTATTTTTTCTATAATGTTACCTTTGAAGTTGAAAACAATATCAAATCTTTACATTAAAAAACATTAAAGTGGTAATAATTTCTGTTGTTACAAATTGCCCCATACTCAAAGATATGGATACAGTTTTGTATGTAATTTAGCTTTTAAAATGTTAATGAAACTGTCTTAAATACATTCTTTTCAGGTCAAATTTCTAACATTGTCGAAGTCTCTATTTTCAATTTAGATTTAGGTGATTTATAATAGCAGGCTGGCAGTTGATACGGTTAGAGAGAGAAAAACGAAAAACTTTTATGAACGGAATAAAAGTATTATTGAAATGATATAGTAATCAAGATTGCTTTGAGAAGAAATGTAACTTATTCAACCAAGAAATAATTGTAACTGAAATAAATCATCACTGAACATAGACAATTAGTATTATGAATAATGTATTCAGATAAAAGAGATCAATTTTCTTATTCTTTATCATTTCTTATCACTGAGGTTGCCAAAATTATGTGAATTATCAAAATCTGAGGATGTAAGTGGAGTGTTGGTTTCCAGAAATACTTTTTTTATTACTTGGTAACCACCTAACATGTGTAGTTATGGTTAAGTGAAATTTTTATTTTTTTTGCCTCTACGTCCTTTCTGCTCCCGATAAGGCAAACAAAGGAGGTTATTTTCTCTGTTTGCCAACCTTTCTAACCGCATTTGAAGTTCTATGTGCATATATTTCACCCAACGAAATGAATTTGTTACCAGAAAATCATAACCACAATCATCTCTTAAAATGCACCGGGTGCAGTAAAAGAGATCCTATATCTGTGGCACCTGTGCATAGTGGGCTAAGTCGAATTTTATCTATAAATATCTACTTAGAATCCTAATTTTTATCACCCCACCATTCACAAAGGAATATCCTTAATTGCAATGGACGGAACACTTAGCGTGTTAGACACAAGGAAAGAGAAAAAAGTTACGATTCTAAGTAGATAGCTTGAAATTCACAAAATTCGACTCAGCCCACTATGCACAGGTGGCACAGATATATCACATTAATGTGCTATTGTCAACAATTAATAAAAGCTATGGGACTAAAATAAAAAAAAATGAATTTGATTCTATCCCAGCTAGTGCCTCTATAGTTACAAGGCATCTCAGGTGACGATCTCGTCCAATGGCTTTTTTTGAAAAAATATTCCAACTATGTTTTATCATCTTCCCGGTATGGGGTTCGATTGCCATTTACATATACAATTGAGTTTTAAATAATAAAAAAATGTTGCCCCAGTTTTGAAATCTCAATCTTTTAATCACCTATTTAGATAGTTAAACAATTGCAAATAGTAGAAGAAAATCACTATCATTAAACTCTCTGTGTTGAAATATCAATTAATGATCTTAATATGAGTAAGGCTTTCCCTTTTTTTAAATAGTTAAGAAAAAAAGAGAAATATTTTCCGTCGTTTTTAAATATATTTCTTCAAAAGTTCTGTTGAATGAATAATAAAGATAAATATTGAAATGTTATAGATTAAATACTATCTATAACTTATAAAGCCTTGAATCTTTCTGAAGATTCAAAAGCTGAAGATCATAATATCTTGAAAATTAAATATTTTTCTAAAGAAGATTTATTTCAAGTATAATTTTAGTATAAATTTTAGCATGATACAAATACAAAAACCAACACTAAAAAATCAAAATCAATCCTTTCGTTCAAAAGATTATCTTCTAAATCTCTCAGCACCAGGAAACAGATAAACACCCCCATACACCAATGGACATAAAGCGTTTTTCGGATATGGTGTTGGGCGGTACGTTTGAAAAGCATCGAACTGTTGAAAACTTCATCGTAGTTTGTATCCGATTACTTGATTCCCTCAACTTGTTGCTGTGGGACAGTAAAAAAAACATTAAAAAAAAACAAAACTAAAAGAGGCAATCTCAAGGGCTGCCGACAGAAGTGAAAACTCGAGAATTTGGAATAACTGTGTTCTTTTTTGAATTTCTAAATCAATTATCGTCTAAATTATTTAAATTTCAAGTAGTTTGTTTATTAATCAAAACATATACATAATTGGTATATGGTTATACTAGCTTATGCCCGCCGCTTCGCTCGCGTGGAATTATGTCTGCCACATAAAGTTTCGTGAAAGATCATTTTAAATAAATAATTTAATTATTTTTGTAAAATATAAGTTACTCGTAAATCCAGATGTCTAACTTCAAAATAGATTTCCTGATTTGCCTTTAATTATGTACTAAAACGGGGAGGGCAGATGCCCCCGTGCCCCCACATAAATCTGCCCTTGCTCTAGTCTATGATGTATAACCTATTTTACTCAATAAGTTTCCTATATTACTGTAAAATTTCATCCAAATCCGTTCAGTAGTTTTTGCGTGAAAGAGAGACAAACATACAATCTTTCATATTTATAATATTAGTAAGATTAGTAGGATATCAAAACAAATAGATGCACTGATGTTCTTTCTGTTATTTTAACAGCTATTATCATGTGATTTGACTTGAATTATGTTCTGTAATGGATTCTCCGCAGTACCTAAAAAACTGTCGAGGGGACACGTGCTCCCATGCGCCCCCCCTAATTCTGCACTTGCTATAGCCTACGTGTTATTCTGATGTATAAACTATATTACTGTAAAGTTTCATCCAAATCCGTTCAGTAGTTTTTACGTGAAAGAGAGACAAACATACAATCTTTCATATTTATAATATTAGTAAGATTAGTAGGATATCAAAACAAATAGATGCACTGATGTTCTTTCTGTTATTTTAACAGCTATTATCATGTGATTTGCCTTGAATTATGTTCTGTAATGGGTTCTCCACAGTACCTAAAAAACTGTCGAGGGGACACGTGCCCCCATGCGCCCCCCCCTAATTCCGCACTTGCTATAGCCTATGTGTGATTCTGATGTATAACCTATATTACTGTAAAGTTTCATCCAAATCCGTTCAGTAGTTTTTGCGTGAAAGAGAGACAAACATACAATCTTTCATATTTATAATATTAGTAAGATTAGTAGGATATCAAAACAAATAGTTTCACTCATGTTCTTTCTGTTATTTTAACAACTATTATCATGTGATTTGCCTTGAATTATGTTCTTTAATCGATTCTCCACAGTACCTAAAAAACTGTCGGGGGGACACGTGCCCCCGTGCGCCCCCCCTAATTCCGCACTTGCTATAGCGTATGTGTTATTCTGATGTATAACCTATATTAAGTAAAGTTTCATCCAAATCCGTTCAGTAGTTTTTGCGTGAAAGAGAGACAAACATACAAACTTTCACATTTATAATATTAGTAAGATTATTTATACTTTTTATTTCTATTTACATAGATTATTTTATTTTTAGAATTATAATCATCGTTAGTTAAACAATACATAAATCATTTGTACTTTAAATCATTTCATAAAACAATACATTTAATCATTACAAATAAATTTGTTTCAGGGATACGAAAAGTTCAACCAGTTATTGATGGTTGAAAGTGTTGTTAGTATAAATTAGTATAAATTGCACAACTATTAAACGTTTTTTAGATAAATATAGTTATTCTTATTAATAAAAGGGAGGGGAGTGGTTCAGTGCAAGTAAATTGTAATTATTGTTGTATATATGTACATATTAATATGTTAATCGTCTATATATTGTAGGTAAATATGTTATGAATAAATGGATGTTTTGAAAAAAAAACAGTGGTATAGTTGCCGAAGGTTCAGAGTTCAGATCCCGCTGCTGGCAAGAGTTTTTTTTAATGTGCTAGCGGCCGGAGATGGATTGTGATCTAGCACTCTCTTAGACCCATTTGGACCCACTCTTAGGGCTCACCCAGCCTCCATAAGTTTGATACCCAAAATAAGGGAGAAAACCTGGCTGTTGAGCATGACCAAGGATAAATCACCTCCCTGCAAAACAGTTGTCCACGAAACAGTGCAGTCTCTACCTTGTACTGAACTCCAGACCCGTTCACGCGTTGGTACAGGTTAGGTTATGTTATTTGTAATTTGTATTTGTATTTACATTGATTTTATTTGATTTCATTATTATCATCATTACGTTCAACAATACATAGATCAATTGTATTTCAAATCATTTCATAAAACATAATATTTAATTATTACAAATAAATTTGTTTCGAGGAAACAAAAAGTTCAACCAGTTATTGATATAAAATATATAAAAAATATAAAATAATATAAAAAAAATGTTTTATATTAATATTAGTATCAATTGTATAGTATCACACAACTATTAAACGACTTTGTAGATAAGTAAAATTATTCTAATAACAACAGAAATTTAACCTTTAAGTTAAAGTTGATTAAAAGAAAATGTATAACTCTTGCAGAGGCTGCTACCCGTCGTCAGTATCGAGCATGAAGCTGATGCGAATATACAAGTTTATCCCATGCCAAGAGTTGCTAAACCAGGATAAAGAAGTTTTTTCATGAAAAAGCGAAAAATCAAACATTTAGTTATGGTTTTATAGAAACAACATGTTTGTTTTCCTATCGAAACAAGTCGGGTTAAGGCAAATTCAGAGGAACTAAATTTCCAGAGGAAGTAGGCCTGTATAGAGAGCGGGCCTGTCCTGTAAAAGAAAATGGTATACAGAAGGATAAGGATCTTGTGGAGACGAAGAAGATGGAGGTGATGATAGTAATAGTCAGCTACAGTAGATTAGCTTCCAAGGAGCACTAAATCCTGACTCCCTTTATCTACGACCAGAAGGAAATTTATATCTCTTAGTTAATCAAGATTTCTGAATCCTCTGCCATCTTGTGGGGAAGGAATCCTATTTTTAAAAAAGTAAGGATCATGAAAACAGTTTTAGGAAGTCAAGGAGTGAAACAAAATGTTGTCAATGAGATATTGCATATGACATAATTTATGTAGTTCTAAAATAATTGATAATATATATTTACCATTTTGAATTTCTTTTGTTTTTGTAGTAAAAACCTGTAACCACTACGACCCGTGAACGAGTCTGGGGTTCAGTACATGGTAGAGACTGTACTGTTTCATGGACAACAGTTCTGCAAGGAGGTGACTTGTTCTAGGTCACGCTCAACCACCAGGTTTTTCCCCTTATTTTGGGTACCCTATTTTTATAATATTTTATAGAGGCTGGGTGAGCCCCAGGAGGGTCCTAGATCCCATATGATCCATCTCCCGCCGAAAACAGACTAAATAAATGTAATATGAACCCCGGAAACTTTAATTGTAACAGGTTTGAATTATGTCAAATTAAAAAAAATAAATACGTATTTTATGTAGTTAATGTTGGTAATTATTCCGCAGGTTCACTCTTCGAGTTGAGTCACAAGTTTTAACTTTTTATTGGTTTTCATTTCATATTTTCGAAAAATACAATTTATGATGAGCTTTAATATGAAAATAAGAATGTACGTATGAGAAATGTGTATACTTCTGTTATCATTTCATCTAGAGCTGAACGTTTCAACATATCTGGACTTCGAAATGTTAGTAGAAACTTTTATTTTTTGATTACCGAAATCTACTCATTACCCATAATTACAATTCTATTTTCGTCATAATTTGTATTGCAATGTCTATTATCTCAGTTTCGTGTTCAAAATTTCACAGTGAATTGTGCCTCTCCATCAACGCATTTGTTTTTCTAAACCAAATTTCTTCAAAAGCAAAATATATTATAAGTAATATCAGCCAAAAAAATCAAATCAAATTATGTGGATCTTTTCACGTTTTAATTATAAGAATATATTCTTTAATTAGGAGAACAAAAAACCTATTTCCAGTAAAAAAAAATTTTGTATTCTTTATTTTCGAGAAACGTTTCGGCCAATTTATAATATAATATATTATAAATTTATAATATAATATATTACAAAAATTTATAAGAATTTAATATTTGAGAAAATAATAATTATTCTTACCGTAAAATAATTGAATCCATCATTCGATATTTTTTATGAATGAAAGCTTTTAGTTAAATTTTTATCGGATTACAGTAAATTATTTCTACATATAATTTCTAGGAAAAATCATTACTAACGCGGAAGTTTTTTTTGCTTCTTCAACTTAGAGCAAGATGCTTTTTTTTTTTTTTAATTTATAATTCATGCACAAATTAATAACGCTTTAATAAATCATATCCGCTAATCAAATTGAAATAACCATTAAATAAAATATGTTTTTTAAAACAGTAGATATAAATTTAACTACATAAATAACGTCATATTTTACAACCCTGTTTGCCCTGATGTAAGGAATGTATATGCATGCCAACATAAATGCATTGTTAGGTTGATAGTCATGGAAGTTGAACTTCATGAATATTGAATACATATGTTTTCATCATCCTCTTGTTAATACATTCATTGACATCCAGTATAGCAAGTCAATATACTGAGAATAGGATTGTATGATTTTTTCCTCGTAGTTTGATTCTTACCGAATAACTTATTAGTTAGTCAAGTATTGAAAGTTAGTAATTTATAATGACCAAGAACTTATTTGTATGTACATGTGTAATCATAAATAACATTAAAAAGACAAAAATAATAAAAAAAAAGATAATATATTTCAGTGTATATTAAGCTCGAATTGTTGCATTTTTTTTCCCAAGCTGCTGGAAAAATGATTACCTGAAACAAACTTACATACTAATGTATATTAATAAATTTATATATGTACATATATACAGCTCTTTTACTGCACCGGGCGCATTTTAAGAGGATTTTGAGTGAGGATGTTAAAGGATTGAGGTCATGGGGTATAACTAGGATCGGATATCCAGTGATGGGGCTCACTGGCTGTTTGAGAATTGATAAAACTAAAACTAAAATTTAAAACTAAAACTTAAACTAAGAGTAATAATAATGCACCTCAGTCGATACTGAGGGAACTTACATACTGTTGCCAGCGCTGTGGCCGGCTCTCTTCGTGGTAGTCGGAGATATGTTATTGAGCATTGGCGCTCCGTAGCGAAGGGCTGGTCTGAGGACCCCCTTGTATATCATTAGTTTGAGGCGTATTGATAAATTGGGTGAAGTAAGCAGGTGTCTCAACCTGTAGGACTTTGTCCTAGTCTGTTTGATCTTTCTCATGCAGTGCTAATGCCAGCTGGGTTAACGTCAAGTGCCTGTCTGGAGTGATGGCCACGAATTGTTGCAATACACTTATATAGAAAGTAATTTTGGACCCTTAGATTTTAAAAAAACGGTCGTTGATTTCACTTAACAAATTTGCATTGCGTTAAATGGACAAAAAATAATACATGTAATACAATATTGTTTTAAGAATTTTTGTCCAAAATTGTCTAAAGGTTTACGGAGCAGCCTTTTTTTTGTAAACTCACAATCTGGATATTTCTGGGATACGTGATTTACGTTGTTACTATCAGTATTAAACTCATAGATTTATTAACTTTAAAAATTTGTTATTCTGTTGTCAGCTATTCTCGACACACAAGTTGCAATTTAAAACATATATTACATGTTCAAAACCTTTTTTGTTCTATTTATAAGTCAGCGTTGCTATGCTGTTGTACTAGAACACAGTTTTGAAGCCATCTCATTTACTGTACTTTGAAAATTTTAGGAAGGTTTCAGATTTTTAGTCATTTAGTCACACATTTAAGACATCATTAGTTTTTTATCTCAACTCAAAAATACATATTTTAATTCATGGGATGTCAATGAAATATTTAAACTTCTTAACTGAAATCTGATCCATCTGTAGCAGATAAACTAGATAATTTGTTAACATGCAAATATCGACTCCAAATGATTATATAGGAGGTGAACCAGCTCGTGTGTATCCTTTATTGGGAGAAAAACCTGTGGATTGAGCGTGATCATAGTTAAGTATAGTTATTATTATTATTATTATTATTAGTATAGTTAAGTATACAAGTATATCCAGCAATAACTTACCTCAATTATCGAACAATCAGCTTGGAATATTGAAGAAGTATTGTTTAATATTTAACAAGTTGTTCATTACTCGACCTGGAACAAAAACTGTGGAGATTGTTGAACCCGCTACGTGACCAGTGCTCGATATTACTGAAAAAGTTCTAGCAATCTTTCAATTATTTCTTTAGTGGACACAATCTATTACCAGTCGACTCGGTGTAGCTTTCTGGTTTTTCTCTCGCTCCCTTCCCAAGATAATTTTCTAGGCGTTCTTACCGAACCGTCGGTCGCATCGAGAGAAACGATGAGATAAATGTATGCAGAAAGCGCACGAGTGAACTTCTAAACAGAATGAAAAAAACAAAACAAAGAATCCCTAGGTAATAGGGCATATGGTAAAAATAGGCGAAGGAATCAGTCGCTAAAGCATCAGAAAATATTCATCAATTCAAAATTCATCATAAAATATCGGTATTTATAGGTATGAATTATTAATAGGTTAAATTAAATCTTTCATTTTATATATGAAAAAGCGAAATACAGCTTTGGAACTCCATTAAGCCATCGAATTCCTCTCACATCCAATCCTTCGTAAAATGCACAATGTTCCTCATTTTGTAATGAATGTCCTTAACTTCCGATAACCACACCTCTTACACCAGTTGTTCCCAACCTTGGGGGAGACGGTTTTTTTTTTATTTTATTTTTTTATTGCCACAGATTCTTAAGAAACTCAGAAAAGATTACAATTATTTCTAGGAGAACCGATTTATCTTGATCACTCTCATCATCGGTATCACCCCTGATTGCATTTAGCACAACTTTCACATCCAAAGCACAATTCAAATTAAAAATAGCTTTTAAATAATATTAGTTGACCTTATAGATATATGAGAAATAAAATGGACCGGGTAGGGGTTAAATATATATATAATATATAGGGAGAACTGTGTTTATTCTATCAATATGCTACATATACTGTTATACTGTTATTCTATACAATACATTATTTTAATTTATATCTATCTTCTAAGACCTGAAGAAGACCTTCAATGTTGTTTGAAACGTTGGCTTTCCAATAAACAGTTCTCCCAATTTAAGATTTTTTTTTACTTCCACCCGGACCATTTTCTTCCTCTTAAAAATAATTTTGTTAAACTTAATGACCTAAATAAAATAAATATGTGTAAGATATAGGAAAGTTAAAAAAAAAAAAAAAAACCTGATGGACATTGGTTAAAGTTCGCGCTTTTCTGACAAATAATAATCCGTGTAACTTCAGCGATAGTTATATAATTATAAATGATAACAAATAATTAACAAAATAAATAAAAATAAATGAAGAATAAATCCAGTTTTAAAAAAAGAAAAAAATTATAAGAACAAAATAAATATTAAATTTGGATATATTAAACTTGGTTCCGCATATTCCTTAGATACACTACACTTTTCATACATCTACTATTTATTGTAGTTATTTTCGGTTAAGACTGTGGTAGGGTTGATTTGAAAGAATATAATCCCAAAACCGGCAAGGATCAAATAACATTAAACGAACATTTCCACTGCGTATCTGGCAGATACGAGGGCCTATCGGAAAGTTAATTTCCCATTTGTTTACTGATTTGGCCCTAAACCGATATCAATCATTTAATGACAAACGTTATTCCCACTCTAACCCACTAGTTTCAAACCTAGTTAACCTATTCAATTCCTGGTAGGTGTCTGAAAAAAAGGTGACCTCGTGGACCTTCTAAGTTGAATAAATTTTTAATTCCAGTACTACCAGTTGGTAGTTTCTCTATTTGCCTTTATTTCATTCTGTTATTTCTTATTCATTATTTTTACTTGATATATTATTATTACAGAGTTGTAAGTTTCAATAAAGAAATTAATATAAAATTAATTAATTCATTAATAAATAAATAAAATATAAATTAGTACATATAAAATAAATTATAATATAAAATTGACGTAAGTCAACGAGATCCTAATTGAAGTAATGTTCAATGAACATCCTTCGCCTTACATGCATCGCAAAAAAAAAAAAAAAATGCGACAACAGGATAAGATATAGGATCGGTAAAGAGAATGGATTTGTCTGGCCGTGTTACGAGCCAGGTTAGCTCAATTGGCTAGAGCAACACGTGACGCTGGCGATCCGGATTCGAATCCCAGCCTGTACAAATCTTTTATCTTCAAAATAAACAGTTTAAAAAAAAATGTTCATTGAACCCCTGATCTTGAAAGCTAAAATTGACTGTTTATTTATGACACTATCATATTCAGGGATGATAAATTCTAGGAGCTTTCGAAGGATTAGATTAGCGGTTACTTAACCCAAGGATTCTTTTCCTAAGTACAAGATTACATACAAATTTTCTTTGAAGAAAAATCAGTAGCCTGGAGAATCTACAGCATTTATTTTTTCTCTATTTCTCAAGTAACCAATTAAACTTTAATATTTATTGTGGGCTTAAAAAGAGTGGTTGTATAAATTAGAATGTAAATTTATGCCGCTAAATGCCCAATTATAGTCACGGTAACGATTTGGGATTTCAGAGAGAAAACCCAAACTACTAGTTAGATACCATATAACTCTGATGAAAATCGGTTTTAGATAATTATTCAAGTAAAAATCAGTACAATACTTCATAGCCGCGGTTATATCTACATCGAATGCTTTTGTAAAATTAAGAAGTTTATCTGATTTACAATCTACAAAATAAAAAAAGGAGTAAATAAGACGAAGGTGTAATGAGCTAAAATTGGCGAATGCTTAATTATTTTTTTGTTAATGATACAATTGTCAAAACTTGTTCTCAAGTTGACTTGTTACTATCCTTTATTATGGTGGTTTGTAAAGTAATCAAACGGACAATAACATAAAGTAAATTGTTAATAAAATGGATTCGTAACCTGGGTGTTTTAGCAATGCTTCCGCATTGTCAATAATGTAAACTTTCATTGACCTTTTCTTTTATATGTATATATTTCATCTCTAAAAAATAGAAAGTGGAGAGCAGAGTGGAGATAATATGGCTACACCATAATGTTTAAAAAGAGTAGTCACTAAGTTATAGCGTCAGTCCATTGTTCATAACGCTACCTAGGTAGTTTGTATTAGTAAGTGACTTTGTACATCTATGGTATGCCGTTCATTATCATAATAAATCTAATTCTTTATTAAAAGTTGTCTACTGTTTGCTAACTATAGTAAATGAAAATCAGCAGGTTATATATCTCGAAAAAAATATTTTAACAAAGTGACGAGGGGAGATCATGAGCGTCTATTATTATAAAATAATAAAGCTCCCAAAGTGGGCTAAGTAAAGATAGTTCACGTTTGGGGCTTCTTGTTCTTCTTATTTACATGGTGAATGGTGATAACTTCCTGGTGACCAGTGTAAGTGGAGAAATTAAAACAAATTGTCTTTCGGTCATAGATGTAGATCGATAGATAGATAGATAGATGTAGATCCTGTTGGCATTGAACTATTGATTCCGACAAATAAACTGATCAATTGCAGAAGCTTCTCACTGTCCCTAGTACATTCTACAGATACATATTGTCGGGGTATATAATGTTTTATTTTTAATTATGGATTTTAATATTATATTAAATTATAAATATTTATTTCAATTTAATTGATGGCTAATCGATGCATAATATTTTTTGTTTATCTGTCCGTTGCTAATAAAAATATAATATATGGACATTGTCTGGCCTTGAGACCTGTTGATGGGTATAGCAAAACCCAAGCATATATCAAATTGAAGTCTTTTGAACGGTATTATGGGTTTTGATGGTATCATTAAAATACGTTCCAACACGACGATTTCTTCTTTAAAGATTCCAGTCAACATGGCTGCTGCAATAACAATTCCAGTAATATTTTTCATGACCAAACGTGCACCATTGCATAATTTAGGTGGATTCAAACTACGCAGAAGAATAATAGGTGAACAATTATTCAACCGAAGATTGTGTGATATATCGAGAGAATTTAAAAATTCAGTTGGATAATTTACAGCTTGGTTTTCATCAACAATATTATTGATGGATTTAAAGGGCATTAGATCACCTGGTAACAACAGTAGTATTAAAAAGTTAATTTCGTCAACATCAGCATTTTTCGCTGTCAAAATAACACAATTACTGAACCAATTATGGTAAATAATTACATATTTAGTACACCCAGGAAGTGTACTAAATATGTAATTATTTAGGAGTGTCTTAATTAACTAGTGGATTAATTCATCTTTTAAATAAAAAATAGCATAAAATTAGAAAAAAAAGTTGGTAGAAACCTTCCCTAGAGTACTGAACTACTTCCCAAAGTTTTATGACAATCGGATGATTGGTGTAGTCTTACTAATATTATAAATACGAAAGTTTGTATGTTTGTCTCTCTTTCACGCAAAAACTACTGAACGGATTTGGATGAAACTTTACAGTAATATAGGTTATACATCAGAATAACACATAGGCTACAGAAAAGGCGGATTTATGGGGGAGCAATGGGGCACGTGCCCCCTCTGCCAGTTTTTTGTGTTTTGTTGAGAATCCATTATATTACATAACTAAAGGAAAATCAGGAACTTAGCATCTTGAAATTGGCAGACAGCTTTTTTGTATAATTTAAGAAACTAATTTGGATAATTCCACCCCAAGGGTTTCCCCTTTAATATAATAGGGGTTCAAAGATTAGAATCCGCCAGTTTTGAAGTAACGCATCAGAAATTTTGACTTACAGTTAAAAAAAAAATTAAATTATTTATTTAAAATGATCTTTCACAAAATTGTATGTGGCAGACCAAATACCACGCGAGTGAAGCCGCGGGCAAAAGCTAGAAATGCATAAAGGACAAACACACATACATTCATTTTTATATATATAGATAAGATTCCGGTTATTTAATATATTATAGGACTGAACTCAGATTCTAGTTGGCCTACAGAGTTGCGGTTGGGCTCAAATTGTAGGAAAGTAAACCTTCTTTAAAAAAGGTTGATTACGTTTTTTTCCAAAAACGCACCGATTAGGAGATACAGGCCAAAAACTGAAATAACTCCGAAAATTTCATGGTTTTCGGTCGTTAATCGAAATAAAATATAGCCTATATTTTAAGTTGGACAATGTTTCGCATCTGTGCCGAATTTCATTAAAATCGGTCCAGTAGTTTAGGAGTCCATCGCGGACAAACAACGTGACGCGTAATTTATATATATTAAGATAAGATTCCGGTTATATAATACATTATAGGACTGAACTCAGATTCTATTTGGCCTACAGAGCTGCGGTTGGGCTCAAATTGTAGGAAAGTAAACCTTCTTTAAAAAAGGTTGATTACGTTTTTTTCCAAAAACGCACCGATTAGGAGATACAGGCCAAAAACTGAAATAACTCCGAAAATTTCATCGTTTTCGGTCGTTAATCGAAATAAAATATAGCCTATATTTTAAGTTGGACAATGTTACGCATCTGTGACGAATTTCATTAAAATCGGTCCAGTAGTTAAGGAGTCCATCGGGGACAAACAACGTGACACGTAATTTATATATATTAAGATGTGTTCCTCGATGTTTTTATTAATTTAAATGTTAACATATAACTTTATCTACCCTTTTATTAACATTTAATTTATCTTCTATTCAATTAAGGGGTTTATATAAAGTAACGAGTAGAAAAAAAATGTTCTCAGTTACGATATTAGCTGTATTGTAGAGATTTATTTTCTATTGCTATAACTCTAAAAACAGTTGTCTTAAGTAGGAATAAAAATTAAGGATAACTAACATATTTAAAAACACTAAGGTATTATTTTATATATTAATTTTACGACTCCTAGAAATTAAATTTATTGCTTGTCGTGGTAAAAGGAACAGACAAAATGGTTTATCATTCAATATAAAATTGCCAGTGTATCATTAATGGATCTATTACTTCGTATGAAAACCTTAAAAATGTAACAATTCAACAAAAAAAAAAGTAATAATAATCGGTTGCAACAATACATGGATACTATTGCGTCCGTCAATACTGCTTTAAAAAAATATATATAATACTTCGACAAATCATCACTAATGCTTTTCTGCCAATAACTGATAATACTATCAACTAGATTGTCAAAATATTGCATTCATGAAGATTTCTCTGAAAAGAGTAACTAAACAAGGTATAACTATAAAAATTAAAAAACTATTAAATATTCTAGTGTGTTTCGAACCATAAACCTAAACATAGATAGACGTTGAAGTCTCATCTATCTAGATGTAAATACTTATTACGGAACTGAATAATTAAAGTGAAACTTTTATTCTATCGCCCCAAAATTTGTCGGCCATCTATCAGCATGTCGTGTTACAGCTGGAGAAGGGGTAAAGGGAAAGGGGGAGGCGCATGACAGGACAGCCTAGGCCAATTTGGCGGCGCCCAGTCAGCTGTACGTGTAGCATTTATATTCTCACTTATTTGGGTGTTTTGATCTTTGTATTAATGTAATTGCATTTATTTACTTTATCGTAAATGTTTTGATGTTCATTAACTTTAAATGAAATTAAATTAAAACGATTTGTTTACTAATAACAAATCTCTTCAAAGACTATCAAATCCTTTTATCAGTGTGTATTAATTTTAATTTTGATATATTATAATATATTTAATTATTTTTATACACTAAGGCATAATAGCTTACAAAGTCTGTATTTTTATTCTAAAGGGACATGTCCCAGAATAAATAACGACATTATTATTATTATTTGTTTTTCTCGGTTTCTACCGGAAAATGGACCTACCCGGACATAAGTCAAGGGTTAAGCTAGAGAATTAATTACAAATATTCATAACTTTTCGAACAATACTCGCAGTTCCGAGCAGGACTACTTTTTGCATTTCATCCAGAATATTGGAGTTAAGGTCCGATTCCTTTATGCTGATGTCATTTCTGGAATGAGTCCATTCGTGGATATAACCAATGGCAACACTTTTGCTTTATCAAGCTTGTATAACTGCTTCAATTGCTCTGCCAGGTCCTGATATTTTCTGATTTTTTCGGCGACAACCTGGTGGAGGTTATCATCTGCCGGTACTCCCATTTCAATTATATTTACACCTTTGTCTTCTTTTAGAATCAGCAAAATATCAGGCCTGTTGTGTAGAACCGTGCGATCAGTTATGATGGCCTGGTCCCAATAAAGCTTGACGTCCCCTTTATCAATATCTGTAATAAGGGTAGGTCTTGTCCACAATATTAAATTTCATAGACAATTCTTGATATACAATTTTTTCCAAATTGTTGTCTCAGCAAATACTCCTGGCCAGCAAGAACCTGACACCCGGATGTAATATGCTGGATTGATTCTGTGGTTGTTTTGCACAGTCGACACATATCTGAAATGACCTCTCCACATATGCGGCGCCTATAGGTCTTCGTAGCAATCACCTGGTCCTGAATGGCTAAAACAAAATCTTCGGTTTCAGGAAATAATTTCCCTTTATGTAGCCAAATTAATGATGCTTCCTTGTCAACGCATTCTGCAGCCAGACTATGGTAAAACCTTCCGTGGGGCTCTTTAGATTTCCACTTATTGAGAAGGTTTTCTTGATTAACAGGTGTGGAAAAGTTCTCACTTCGTAATTTTAGAGCAGTGTATTTGTGGTCCAATGTCACAATTGTTGAAATGACTCTTGTAGAGTCATTGCTTCTAAAATAGTTACGTTGTTTAAGTTGTTCTTCCTCTCACCGGCATGCTTTTCGCAAGTTTGATAAGCCTCGCCCTCCTACTTTTCGTGGAAGATACATCCTTACAAACGATGATTTAGGGTCCCGTTTTCTCGAATGCACTAATTGTACTCTTAGATACGAGTCCATAGCTAGGTCTGTATCGGTCCACTTTATAACTCCAAAGGAGTAAGGCAATGCTGGTATTGCCCAGGTGTTCAGTGCTTTTATAATATTCTTCCCCGAAAGGTATGTTCCAAGCACCGTTTTTACTCGGTGTTTTAATTTATCCTGAAATACCTTTTTTATGTACTTTTTAAATTCCAGAAGCTGGTGTATTCCTAGATATTTGTATGAGTCATATTTGTTGAGGCTGTTAATTACTGAATTATTTGATAATTCTAAATTACTTGACTCTTTCATTTTACACTTCTTTATATGAAGTACCGCAAATTTGTCTACTCCCATTTTCATATGAATATCTTCAATGAAGACTCTGACTGTTTCAAGAAGATTTCTCAAATCATTTTCATTCTTGGCATACAGTTTGACATCATCCATGTAAAGAGAATGGGAAACTATTGTTTCCTGGAACAAATGATAACCATTGCCTGATGCATTTAATAAGAAGCGTAAAGGGTTGATCGCCAAGCAGAACCAGAGAGGACTCAGAGAGTCACCTTGGAAAATTCTTCTACTTACTGTTATTCCTTCGCTAGATAATGGTGCTTTACTACCAAGCAAGTTAAGTGACACTTTCCAAAGCTTCATTAGGCGCTCTAACAGACCAATTATGGTATATTATTATTATTATCTTGTTCTTTTTTTCGGTTTCTACCAGAGAATGGACCAACCCGGACATAAGTCAAGGGTTATGCTAGAGTTTGTATAATGATAAAGTACATCAATGATATATAAAATACACCAATATAAAATAATAAAGAAAAACTTTATTGTGAATATCCCTCTTATCCCTATTATCATCTAAATGATTGTATTAATTATGTATTCCGTACTCTAATACGCAAATTGAAATTAAATTTTATAATTGAATATTTTTTCTACTATTCATTTCCCATTATCATTCCCATTTTTCAATAATTAAGTTAAGATTAAAAACGCAATTTCAATACCCTAAATCGAATAATGTTCCAATTTATTTTAGTTAAATGCCTACAAACCGGAAAAAAAGTTTCACTTGCATCGTTGTTTCATAAAACCACCCAACTTTTTTTATACAACAAATACCTTCCGAAGGATCTCTTACTGTTCCAGATTCGTACTGTTGTTACAGCCTAATTAGTATTTTCCCGATTGCTCGGCATTTTAATGCAGACTAGATAAGATCTGAACTTCTTGATCTATAAAACACGTTGATTTTGCTTGATAATCATGGTTATTAAAGCGCCTCGGTTGGAGAGGATAATCACTCAGACCACCCACTTTAGTTAAAATGGGTAGGGATTTAAAAGAGAGATGGAAAAAAAGATTGAGTACCAAGATAATTCGATATCATGGGCTAAAAATCCACGTAAAGATTTGTATCGTACTATATCACGTAATTGAATATTCTTTCGGAGCAAATGCTTCATAGAGATTTTATGATACCACTCATTTAACGTTCAAATCCTTGCCACATACATCGAACAGTTCAGGTAAAGGTGGCATTTAACATAATGAAGAATGATATACATGGTAAACTGTCATTATTATCTTAACACAAGATTTACAATGAATATAATAACTGAGTAACGAATTTATGAAAGGCAAAATTAAACTGTGAAGGGCTATAACTGTTTTAAATTTTAATAAAACTGAATCAGATAGGTCGATTTTCTATAAGATAGGTCGCATGGCATTTAACGGACACGCACGCTTTTAATAAAGAGTTGCTATTTTCATGAATATATCGCATGCATTTATTACTTTTGTAAATTTAGCCAATGATATGTGCATGTAATATTACTTGCCAGTTAACGGAAACAAAGAACGATAAGCACAGATTCAAATAATCCCCAATGATTCCAAAACATTAATGTTTGCATAACTGCAATATTGATTAGTTTTTTTTTTTAATTCTTCATTAAAATAAAATAAAAGATAGTAAAATCTGGAATTCAACGGCTAACAGATTAATTAAAATTAGGCAAATATACGTTTTAGCAACAAATTCGGTTTATAAAAAAATTATGTAGCATATTAATATTACTGGATTCTAAGATACACATTTTTAAATTTTTTTAAATAATGTCTATATATATAAATATATATTTATGTTTTTTTAAGTGCCTATAGTGTTAAAATATGAAATTTTTATTTCACTCTATCTCTAACAAGCTCCAAGTATTTTTCTATTAAGTAAAGTACGACATAGAGGCTCCAACATCTTCGGTGTACTGTGAGATTTTAACACATAATTCACTACATGAAACAAAAAATAATATTCAAGAGACTACTTTTTGAATTCCAAAAGAGGCAGTGACTGCAACCTGAGACATATCAGATTCTTTAACAGCCTCCAACGGTGTTACCCTCTGTAACTCTCTGTAACCCTTACAGGATGGCCGCGCATCAAAGATATATAAAAAAGTCGAAATTAATCTTAGCCTGAGGAAATGGATCTTAGACTCAGAAAAGAAAAATAACAACACAATAATCAAAAATAATGATGAGCTCCGTCAACTAAATAAGATTTTATTAAAATAAAAATATTTCACACTCTTAAAATTTACACTTGAAAGCAAAACAGATCCTATAAAACTCTTTTCCCTATACAAATAACTTAGAGGTATTTATTGAATGAAAATATTTTTCTGTCCCAAATCAAATTAAATTATTGGCATTCTTAAATTAGCAAAACCGTATATTAATATCCGTAGAAATATGGATAGCATATAGTCTGCTGAAGTTATATTTTATCTAATGAGATAAAAAACGTGGCATTACAAATATTGTTAGGGTAGATTTGTTAAAAAAAATAAGAATTCAGTTTGATAAAGGATAGACCTCTTGTGTCTTTGGGGTTCTAATCTATTTTTTCATTTATGTGAATTGTATTGAAATGATCTTTAACAATAGCCTGAACCTGACAAAATTTTTTTTGATGTTGTAAGTATAGCGAGGTGGAATTGGTGAACGTCACAATGAAAGAAATTACGTTGTGCTGGAGGGAATTATGGAAAGGTAAAGGGCAGGATTTTCATCGAGGTTTTAATGAAGAATTCTCAGGAAAACATTCATCGATGAATTCCATGGACCTGTTGATGGGAAAAATGGAACTCTTTTTGATAGATCACTTGATTATCATGTAAACGAAATAGAGTAATCTCATCATGGGCAAAATCTTAAGATTCAGAAAAAATTTAATTTAATTGAAGACTGGAAAGATTTAAACATATCGAGCTTCTACAGTGTTTTTTGTGTCTCTACTCCCCCACTTACACCTAAGACAGTCTAATTAATGTATCTTTGAAAAAGGGATTGTCACTTACAGCGGAAATTAATAGAAAACAATCTAGATGAGAATCTATCATCTCTTAGATCAATCCAATAAGATAATAAGACATGCACTTTAATAGTGATACATGGCTTCACTAACTTTTTTAATGGAAAAAGTCATCCTGATGGAGAATGGCACATGGAGTCAAAAAAGTGTGACAAATGTGGGCAAAAAGTATACACTTCATCTTTCCTGAAGATGAATCAAAATCTTTAGTAACGTGATTTTCATTTTAGTTACTTCCTCAAGGTATGTACAGATATAATAAAAATTCCTTTCATTTAATATAAATCAAATTTAATCATTCATAAATTCAATTCAAGAGAATCATTAATTTATTTTTAGTGAGCCTAATTATCTTCTGTTTCATTTTTTAAGGAGAGAATTCGAAAAAATGTTGCTTTGTAAAGCAAAAGGGATAAGGAGAAATTCGGTAAATTTTCAGAAAATAAGAGAAGGAAGTAAAATGAGGAAAATTTACATTTGGTGCAGAAATCCTTAGCAAAGCCACTGTCTAAGCTAGAAAAATGGCTAGTACATTACCTTACAATAAAACACCAATCACACTAATTTCCTCAAAATAATCGAAATCCTATTTGTACTAATTATAAATTAATCGCAACTAGGGAGGCGATAAGTAAAACCAATATACTTTTCGCCTCAAAATACCGAAAGGTAACAGAAGGCTTTTGTTTATATAGAAGTATGTGCATGTATTTATTGTAAAATTTTATTATATTGTAAATAAACTTTTGGAGGATGTGAAAAAAAACTACCAATCGAGTTCTTTTTTGTCTGCATCACAATTGCTCTAATTCACTTTTGGTTCATTAAATATACTACGTTAGACACGGTCAAATTAGGTATTTTATGTACTCTTAAATTTATGTATTTTTAATAAATAATAAATAAAAGAGGAAATATGTCTTCCAAATTTATCACTCTTGAATATTTTCTTTGTAACCTTTCTATATATTTTCCAAAATCAATAATGCTCACTAGCATTTTAAAAAACGATATTGGGTATTCCAAAACAAAATTACTTGGCAATCTCATAAATAATTAACTGTTAGCCATTTACTGTTTTGTTTTAGAATGATTGTTTTTAAATGAGATGTGTTTTGTCATAGATTTTTTTATGTACTCTGAAGACAATAATGATTTGTATCTAAGAGGAGTTAATCTATTGTTACAGAAATAGTCTAGTTACATTAATCGATTGAAAATATGATGTAGTTTGAATTTTGTTTGTTTCAAACTCTCTGTTTATTCATAAAATATTTACATACAATATATATTCTCAAGATATACAGCAATAATTACAATACTTACTTGTACTACCCGAAGGTATTTTAAGTATATACAAGGTTGAGCCCGCATTGTATTGTTATTCAAACTAATTAGCTAGTTTGAATAACATTTTCTTTTAAATATATAACAAATATTTGCACCTATTCGTATTTTATCCTAACTAGAGGCATTTGAAGTAAAGTTGAAAGCAATTAAATACCAGTATAGGAGCGGGATGGCTGAGTTGACGTCCCAAAGGCCCAGGAACAAATCCAGAAGTTCCAGATAATTTATTTAATCTGTTAACAGCCGAAGATGCCTCCTATGTGATCTAGAGACCTGGGGCTTCCCCGAGAGGTGGGTACTCGTAACAGGGGGAACAACATCAACAGGGAACAACAGGATCTTGGACATATCATCTCTCAAATAAGGTTAAAATGAATAATGCTTTCATATAGAACAAAAAATTTCACCAGACCACGCTACTAACAGTATATAATTAAATTATACGTACATACTAATATACGAAATATAATTAAAATTTCATGAGTACAAGAACATGCTAAAGCTATGTTGATTAATATTTATTTCACGAGAAGTTTCATATATTATTTACTTCCAGAATTGCTTTTGTTACTTTTTTTGGCTGATATTTTTTTAGTTAAAGTTTTGATTTACTCCAACAAAAAAAAGAAGCATTTTCATCAGTGTTATTTTATTCATTAGAAACAAGTCAATTTAATTCTCATTTCTTTACCTAGAATAAATATGAAAGACTTTTATTCAACTTCATTCATATAATAGCAAAATAAAAGTTTTTATAAAAAGTTTAATATAATTCAGTAGAGAATAAGTAAACATGAAATACTCTCTAGATACACACGAATAAAAAAAAATCATTGAAAGAAGTTTTCTTTTTCTTCTTCAAATTCAACAGATAAATAAAAATTTATCTGTGTCCCTTTTATAATTAATAAATATAAAGGTTAATATTAATACAACAGAAACTGCCTGACAAGAATTAAGGTATAAAAATAACATGGATTAAAACATGGCTGAATTAATATCAGCTATTCTCGTAGCAAAGCTTATTAGTCACTTTATAATATATTTATAAATCGTGCACTTGCAAATTAGAAGTTGCTAATTTATGAGATATGCAATTACTATTACTCATTAACGGTTGCAATACGGCTCCCAGTAACAGAAGTTGTAATAAAGACATCCTGGGAAATGAGAAAGATGTCTGAGTAACTTTATTCATTTTGCTCGTTTTGGTCGTACTTGTCTAAAAGATACTCTGATGGGGCAAAAAAGAACCAAGATGACTTCTCTACACATCATTTAAGCAATGTTTCCTGCCATAACCATCTTTGCTGGATAACTAAAATATGACACTATAGCTGGAATTGAGTCGTTAATGTGCATATGCCTTGTGTTGAGGCTTGGTAAGCATAGCGACCTAGACCTAGTTTACAGATGAACCAAGTAGCAAATTTACTATTTGAAGTTAAGCCCAAAAGTTATTTGAATTTAATTTTTACTTTTCTTCAAAACGAAACTTGACATTCGCAATCCTTATGGTGCATCTTGTTATTAATCGAGCTTAAGGTTAATAATGAAATAATAAAGAAATTAGCCAAACTCCACAGTTTGTACAGGAGAATGATTAGACTCAAAATGTCGATTGAATTGGGATGAAATAAACAACAAAAGAAGCCTATGATAAGGTTATTCTTATTTTTACAATCTTTTTACATTCTCAGTTTACTTCACTTGAAAGATCTTAGGATTGAGTACTGCAAATTCAGGCTTGGAATAATCAAGTTCGGCAGTGTTTATACAAGATTATCATCCATTCAAAATGTTTTTGTGAATGTATATTACTTCTAATTCTGCCACAGAAATAGTGATATATCTGTAAATGCCTCCTGGAAAGATATTTGATAATGAAAATATATTAAACGATAATATAATAACCAAATATTTTTTGACATTTTTTTTAATTTATTTTTTTTGTTTATATCATATCCAAAATATCAACCATATATTTTACTGCTACACAGTATCAATTTGTCTCATTGAATCTCGATTCAGATATTAAAAATTGTTCAGGAATTGTTTCGTTCGATTTCTTTTAAGGGTACCTATCTGCATTCATAAAAGATCAGTCTTCCATAATTGATCTTCGATTTATTTAATTTCAAACTCTCAGTCCCTTTTGGCAAACCCATTCTAAAGAAAGATCTTTAACATTATTCTTGTCCTTATGATATTCATTTCATACCTCTCTTCGATGCCCTTCCAGTGGTTACCATAAGAACCTATTATGCCCAACTTCGCGAGTTTGCAGCCCTGCTGTTTCTCATAGGATTTTTCAAAGAGAGTAAAAATCCTTTATTTTGTCGTCTTTCGGAAGGGACGTGAAGGGGGGTCCTTAGCCTAAAAGATGTCAGTTATTCGTTAAAGATCGTTGTCCTAATTATTCTTGTATACACAAAATTTATGACTCCCACTGTAGTATCGTCCGATTAGCTATAACAGCTTAAAGTGATGTTAAATGAATAAACAAACCTTTGATACCCTTTCTAGCACTTAACGTATTGATATAGTATTGATATGATATTGATGATGTTGATATATCATATAATTCCTAATATAATACAATGATATGAATTATTTCAAGAGAGAACGCATTCACGCTGAATAATATTTTTTGAAAATACTGTTTTTCTTATTTTTTTAATTGATCCATTCTTACTTCAATATATGACTTATGTTTAATGTGTTAAACAGCAATTATTATTATCAGGTGAGTTGGCCAACTAAGTACCGCGTAACAAATTCCACTTCATACACTCCTTTCTTTATCTTTTCTGAGGCTTTTCTTCTACCTTCTGCCATTTTTGCCAGATGTTTATCTGGTGCTAATGTTACTCTTAGTTTTTATATCTTTCTGAAAAAAACACTATCACAATTATTCCTTTTGTACTTGTCCCTACTCATTGCATCCATTTCTGTAAGTCCGAGACCCGTGAGATCTTTCTTCATTCCTTGCGACCAAGAGTTGGATATTTTCCACAGTTGAAGCTTTTCTTCGTTTATCTGTCACCATATATGGGCATCAGATGACTGAAGAAAATAAGCCTTATTCTTATTTCCGTTGTAACCGGTTTCATAAATTGGTAAAAAAAACTCATTGCTGATTTTTACCCATTTTTTTTGTGTCCACCCACAATCTTCCTCCGGATAACTCTTTCATTTTCCTCAAGCTCTTCGATGAAGCGCTTGTATTTTTTTTTAGAAAAATGAAGGCATTTTTCTAAAAATATAAGAAGTAACTTTTTAATTTTTAAATAATTTGTTATAGCAAAATAGGACTTTGATAATAAAGTCTTAAAGCCAAATTTTCGAAAAAAAAAATAAATAAAAAATAATTTGTTATAAGGTCTTCTTGCGTGGTGAGGCTCTGTTGCCATGCGGTGTCTCTTTCCTCACTAGTGCCCCTGAATTAAATCGTAGACCTACAATTATATCGTGGTCAAATATTTCAGAAATCTGAAAAAATAAAATAAAATAAACAGGATATCGTGTATGAAATTTTCATTAAATCGTTCGTATAAATAATATCAAACACAATGGAAACGAACATTTTAATTTCTATATATCCTCTCCTTGCTTTGTTACGATCAATATAATCCCCAATGACCTTAATGTCCCATTTTTTTCTGTGTTGTTCCGAATCCGATATAAATTTTCTCATGACAAACTTTATTTGCACTCAAACCAACTAGTTTCAAACCTAGCAATTTCTGATTATCCTCCGATACGTCTAAAAAGAAGATGGCTTCGTGACCTTTTAAGTTGAACTTGTTATTCGAGTACTGTCACTGGGTAGTTTCTCTACTTGTCTTTATTCATGACAATATGTAGGTACCATTCCATTGTTATATCTACACCAGAGGTGAATAAGTGGTTAAGTCGGATTTCATCCAGAGAGAGTTAACTGTATTCAGATAACCGGAATGGTATCAATCTCGTAATTTTGGCTTGAAATTGACTTACTTGGGCCCTTATTCACTACGAAAATAACTCAATAGCTATGAAAAAAAAGATATATCCTAATAAAAACATTAGAGGATAAACATTAAATATTAATAAATTTGTATCCATTGTTCCATTTTCCGGATGCGAATAGAGAAAAATCATGTTTTACCCGAATTCGAATTTGTCCTATAAATTTTACTCGAAGCAATTTCAGGTAATGAAATGAGTTTATTAAATTTCTCGTTTATGCATTAAATATGTTGGTCCAACGGCTATAAAAAGACCATATTGAATCTAATTTCCCCAGTACACAAACTTACCTTATTAAGTTAGGACTAATTTTAATCTATGAGAAAAGTTTGAGCTTAATAAGCAAACTAAGATTAGGCCATTGCAAACAGTGCTGAGTAAGTTGCTGAAAGTTATTTTAAACGACCTTACTCCTCCCCACATTCAGTTTAACAACTAATTCCCTCACAACAAGCACAGGTTATATGTACTTCATAAAAATTTATTATCGCCCATTATTTTTTATTTCACGCCCGAAATGGTTTATGACTGATCATACCATTAAAAATAACTCTTTTTATATCGCTTTAGATGGATAACAAATTTCGTAATTTTCATTAGATCATATCCTATACCCTGTGTCCTATTTATTCATTATTCGCTTAAACACAATAAAGCACGATTAATTCTTTCCGTAGTAAAGTTTTTTTGAACTTTTTAATATCATCTCATTTTCCTCGATTTTGTTAGTTGATACCTTGTCGGTGTTAAGAGTCAACTGGTCTATGTGAAAGCATGCAACTATGGGATTTAATTGCGGTATGTAAATCGATCAACTTAATTCAGGTTTTTTTAATTGAGAAAAAGTACTATAAAAGATGATTTATAGTATTTATGATGGTAAAATTTCATTTCGTTATAAGGACCTAATGAGGTTCGATTGATTGCAATGGATTTGAGTAAGGCCATTGCACCAGGCACACAGTGTTTCGATTAGTAGGAGTTAGCTGGACAAAATTCTAAAAATTTTTATTTGAATATTGTAAACATTTGTTCAAAACCTAGCAATCCAACATTTGTTTATGCCTGTCACGCTTCATCTCATCAGTAATAGAGTCCGAAGTAATGAATCTATAGAAACAGTTGTATTCAAAGATGCATTCCATTAATAATAAGATACATTAAAGCCTGCACACTCGAGTACAACATTGCTTTTTTAGTTTATAATATTAGAATACTTATTTTCGAGAAATATTTTTTTTTTTAAATGGAAGAAATACCCTATTTTCTTTTATATTTTAGTTCTTTTCGACCAAATTAAACGCTGTAAACTTTACAAAGGACTCTAAGAGGAAAATTAAAATGAGATTGGCTAATTGTTCCTCCAAAATTTCTAATAAATGGTGGGAAAATCAGCGCACAGTGTTTCGATTAGTACAAGCTAGGATAAAAGTCATGCTTAGAATTCTATAGAATGTATAGAAAATATTAAGTGAGCAGTAGAGGGGATGCCATTTGCTTCTATTGCTACCACAGAAGAATATAGGATAAGAATATAAAGATAACTGAGGAAAATCTCAGTGTTTTGCTTGGAAGTAGGCTACTGTTTTATGCTACTGAGAAGAATCATACATTACCGAGAATCATACTATACACCGAGAGGCGATCTTGCATCACCTCTGACTCCATATATCCAAACTTTTTCCATAGATCAGCTCGTCCGGTATTATCCTCAGAATTTCTTTTTTACTCATTTTTGGAACAAGGCTGGCCCTTCTAGGTTTCCTTATCTTCTAGGATCTGAGTGCAATATATGGAGCTGTATCCTTGATTCTTGGTAGAATATTTTGAAAAAATTGGTCTTGGAATCTCTACTTGGTCTTAATCGATTATAAACATTTTTTATAGCATAGATGCCGAAGGTGAAACTGAACAATGTGGAACAGGAATATATAAACCATTAAAATAGCCCACAAAATATCATCTTCTGGCAAAGAAGAAATGCTAATGTTATTTATAAATTATTTATTAGTCGCCACATACAATGAAATGTGAGTATTCAACACGAATAGATTGAAAACCAGTGAAGGTTTAATCACAAAAATGATAAAAGCCTTGGTTATAAACGCTATTAACCGCTCAGTTGCTCAGTGTTATCATTGCTAAGGTAGGATCGGGTGCTCAGATATAAAACAAATAAATCAATTTGGTTATAATCTTTTGAAACCAATCTGAAAATTTCGGAAATCAGTTAGAACTTGACGACAGATTGGAGCAACAGAGGATCATACAAGCTGGATGGAATATTTCATCCCGAACCATTATGGCTCGGATCCAAGAAAGCCTTGTTTATCTGCCATTGATAACTGCCCCAATCGAGGCTACCTTTTCCATCGCCAACTCTCGAAAAAGTTGGCTCCAATCCTTCCAGCAGCTTCCAACGGCCTCGCTAATAAATGCGAATATAATCAATGTGATATATTTCAGTCGAGATAGCGGCTTCCTGAATCCACCCTCTGATGTATGCGTGTCGTTTTTAAAGGGAAACATGCAAGCAAAAAATAAAATAAATATAGGGAGGGGTATTGCCAGGATAATGTATGACTTTGGAATCTGCGTTCGATCTGAGTTTAATGCTATTCGAGCACCTCCATGTGCTGCATGTGCTGTGCGGTGTTGCCAATGATAAATATTATCTCCCTTATCTCAGTGGAGGGACAGTTATACGTATTCGATTAGTTTACTCCCCTCTTTTTTTCAATATTGTTGATTAATATAGCGCTACGCAATCACATGGCAACCAAATATTTCCTTTTATGATTGGGTAGAAAGCAGAACAACAATCTAGAACAATGGGTCCCAGCCCTGGGGGTATGAGTACAAGTCAAGGGGGCGCGAGACCAGTTCGAAATGAAAAATTCTGACTTAATTTTAGATATTTCTCTCTTGCAGGTACTTCTTTACCTTAAATTGAAACTTATAATTTTGTATAATTCAAAATGTTTTGGGACGGTAAAACTAAATCTTTATTTTTCGATGTAATACTTATAGTTTTTGATATGCAACACATTTTATTGTGCAAGGAGGAGGGTTAATTTTAATAAGGGGACCATGGTACAAAAAAAGGTTGACAACCACTGATCTAGAAGGACAAGCACGTGGGTGGATTACGTTGTAAGTCCATCACAGGAAAACAGTCTCTTTTACAATCTTTTGAAAATATTAAGTAACTATCTTGTGCAAGTTTTATTCCAAAAATTTGTAAATTAAAATTGCCGCAATAATGGTAAAGGGGTCTAAAAGTTTGCTATATTGAATAAATGCTTCAATCGACAATTCCCATATCTTCGGTTTGTTCCATTCCCTTGAATCTAACTTATAATTTTGGGTATTCATCCGATATGTTAATTCTTAATACATATACTTAAAATATCGTATTTTTGAAGCTTCATGTTCTGCAGCTTCCATTTTTTTCGCATTTCATAATTTTTTGTTAGCTTTTCTACACTATTTTATCTGATTACCCCGATAGCCAATTCATATTATAAGCAATTTCTCATCAAGTACCTCTGATCTATTTCTGGATATACTTCATTTTATTTTAATAACGAATCAAATAGGAAATCAAATTTATTCTTGACTGATGATCAGCAGACATTACCAATTCTGAACTTTTTAAGATGTTCATTTTAAATTGTTAGAACAAAATTACGAAGTTTCTGAGTAAATATATACTACACTGAAGCTCTTGGTTATAAAAATTAGAGATGGAATACAAAAGCTCTTTTAATAAAAATGCTTTGAGAGATAAAACAGATTGATGGCATTTACAACACGACATAGTTCGTTTACTTTATATATTTTTTTTTATTATTTTACCTCCTTAAAAAGTTTATTCTGTTTTCCACTTTAATCAATTTTACTTTTTAAAAAATAAGATTTTCTTTCAACTATCTTACTAATGAATTATTATGAAACTAGGTTTAAAAAATCATAGTTACAGTTTTTGGGCATAATAAAATGGAGAATAATAATAGAATTTATGTATAATTTTCAAATAAATGATGTCTAATAAAACCAATTGAAACATCTTTTAATCAATTATTATGAAATTCAAAAGTGTATTTAAGGTTTCCAACTAAAACACAACAAAAAAAACAACAGAAAAATCTGTATTCCCGTTCAAGAGATAATAAAGTCAAAACAGGAAGACGAAAATATACATGTTTCCTTGGTTTAGAGCAGGTCTTCACTATAGTTTTTCTAATTGATTCATCAAGGTAGATGTATGTAAATATATGTAATATTCAATACAGTAAGGTGTATCGTCCAAGGTGTTCTTCACAATTCATCAATTTGTTCCATAAATTTAAATGTTTGCTTTTATGATTGTTTGTATATATTTTTATTATGTTTATTTTAATTTAACATGAAAGAGTTGAATAATCGATAACGTTTTAGCAATAAAATATAGCTACTAATTACACTTATTTTATTCACCGAAGTTAACCAAACCATTTTCATGGAATAATAAATTCATTGATCAGTACAATATTGGTTTTAATATGATATTAAAATGTTTAATATTGGTGTAAAATGTAGATAAGCTATGTCACCAAATACTGTGGATATTGTGCTTACAGCAAACTATGAAAGCGAAATTCAAACAAGTACAGATTATTCGTAGGAATTTTTTTGTCAAAACTTCTGCCTCAATAAACATATCGTATGGTATATATGATATACAAATAATGGTATGGATATACCAATGACTTATTTGTCTTTTTATTATTATCCTATTATTTTATACTTACAAACACCCCGTGTATAATGTTTGAAAACAACTATACTCCGTGACTGATCCTGGGAAACAATGTCCAATGCAAATCATCCAGGTATTATTAGTGGTATAATAATATCAAGAAATAACTTACAGATTGCCATGAAGAGGTAATAGTAGTAGTCCTGTTTGCCGCAAATACTAAAATCACGAATTTAGTCGTGTAAGCAGGTAATCTACATGACACAATAAATGGTATTCTGATCCAGTGACTCGAATTCACTGCTAGTGACAGGTAATAAATAGGAACGTAGAGATCCGCTTCTCAACAAATTAACTCATCCATCAGGTGAACTTAATGGTTATCTGCGACATTATAAAAAAAATAAATCAAATCAAGTCAAAATATTCCACCAAATGAAAAATGTCTAACTGACCTAATGAGAAAAGTAAAATAAATGTGTGGAGTGTGAAGTAAAAAGGAATGATTTTCCAACTGAGTGGTCGGCTAACACTCGAAATAGCACACTGCCAGGGAAACAAATGATCTTGTGAATCTCGTGTATTTTTTTTGGAGCTAATGCCTATATCTGTGGAAACAAAATGTAACCCTATCTTTATACAACAAAGCCCTCCTTCTGAATTCAATTTTTATCTTCGTTTATGTTTCGATACACCACATGCACACACGCACACAAACAAACTCACTCAAATAACGGAAAATATACCAATGCAATGCTGCCTCCAAAATACTCTGTGTTGTGTGCATTGGATTCTAATATTTATTTTTGTTTGGAATTTTTTTTGTATTATATGTTAATTCGATTCATGCTACCTTTTCGTTGGGCCACTCAAATTCAGGCGGGGTATGCATAGACACATCTATTATGCTACCTCTGACAATAATAGTCACCTAGGCTATATCTCAAGGACTTCCACAAGCTTCCCGCAAGGATCAGTGCAGCTTCCTGATATATAGTCCTGTTAGCTGTCGTAACAAGCAAAAGAGCCGTTCTTTGTATTTTCGCCAACCTGTTCTTCTGTTTTATGATAAGCATAGGCTCAAAGCGGAGCTGAAAATACCAAACACTACTGCTTTATAAAAGGACATGGTAGTTGGGTATCTGAGGCCCCAATTAAGTCCCCTAATATGACTGAATGATCAGTGTCTGGTTCACTCTGATTAAAGAATCTTGCGTGACATCAATCCATTTTTTCCAATATGGTCCTGAAAAATTGAGTGTAGCAGTCGGACCATTCACAGTTACTAACTTACTGTAATTACCTTTGTACAATACCTTCAATATTGGGTGTAGGTAGTCCGAAACCAGCGTAAAAGCAATAACACCACACTTGACATAACATGCACCGCAATTCGCCTTGGTGTACTTATTGCAGACAGTATTGTAGCCGAGTGTGTACGAGGATTGTTAATCAATGTGACAGACCTGGCCCTACTCTCTTCACTACTACCACCCTCGACGTGAGATCAAACCGAGAGACTGTTTTCCAGTTCCTAGTATATTGTAACGTTCTGATTGAGTTCGAAACTCTTCCACCACTTGACCTCGGTAACCCATTTTAACCTGGAGGAGAGAAATATCTAAAAAGTCCTCGTTGACTGTTCTGGCAGACATGTATAGAACATGCCTGCTTACCTGACTTATGATTTGTTAGCTTCGGGTGAGTATTTGTCCCCAAACACAGTTTATACTGGTGTTTCTCTGCTATACTGAAACTTGCCCATCCAAGACTGTCCTAAGCAAATTTTATGAAATGAATGATTGTTAATAAAATGAAGGACAATATTAAATTAAATATATCTCTTTGAAAAGCACGCTTATTTTCGTTCTATAGACGATTTTAATTATAGACGATTTTATCCAAAATCGTAAATTGTGCCTTTTTCTTTTGGAATTTCTGTCTTTCTTTTTCTTTCGTTTTTAAGTCGCTGATATCTTAAAGGTATAGCTGAACGTTTTTATTCTAATATTTCTTCTCTTGTTTTGGCTGGCTTCTTTTTGGGTGGCATTTTGAAATACTACCGAAGAAAGAGACGATAGTTTTAATGATTTTGATCATAGATGTGCAATCTAGCATGTCAGACTTGAAAAAAACCTAAAGAAAACAGCCTCCTGCGTTATAAAACAGTCCCCTGTGCTATGAACTGACAGGGGAGTGTCATTTTTACATTTAAATTGAATACAACAAAATCATCTAAATTTATGACATTAAGGAAACAAATGCGGCCATGTACTTAATAATCAATTCTTTTAAACAAATATTTGTAATTAAAACTCTTAAAATAGGAAAAAAAATGGCTAACCAGGGGACTGATTTATCCAACGGCCGAGGCTCGTAGTTCACTAGCAGACTGTGGTGGCACTAAGAAAATAGCAACTGCCCACCCAGCTATACACCCGAACAAACTTCACACTGATTGCGCTCTATTTCACGATGTTAACGTTTCGCGCCAATACAAAATTTGACTTATCAGGGGACTGTTTTTTGACAGCATTCACGTCAAGAGTTTTTTATTAAATTTTTATGGTAAGTATATAATTGTGATTTATAAATTTTAACGATTACTACGTATTATGAAGTAAAAATATACAATAATGATTCTAATTAATTATTGCCTCGAAGTGTTACGAATGCAATTATGACTTTCACCGAAAAAAGAAATAAACGTCAATGAGTTTGGTACAAGCAAGCATTTTCGCTAAATAAATAGAAATTGAAATCCACTCCTTTTCCTCATTACCTGAATACGAATGTTATACAAAATATGTTTTCAAACATATATAGCGTAGCAACCATTAATACAATATTTAGAAGATAAAGTTATTATTTTTTTTAATTTTCTTATTGATAAAACAATCAGAAATATCCATATTTCATTTAATAAGATTATTTTATTTTTTTCAGGAAGCGAATAAACTCAGTCTGTAATGCTCTGCGCAAGTAAAACGTGGGGGCTGAGTTCGGGGATTGCAAAGGCATAGTGAATCGACTTTGCGGAACGGAGGGACCCTTCTGGTCCTTGCACAGTTTCTATAGTTACTGTAAACATAAGAAAAACATTAGAGTGAATTTGGCGGAATCACCCCCTTGTCTCAGCTGTGGGCTTAATATTGTTTGGGAAGAAGTTTTTGAGCCTTATAAAAGGTAAAAAAAATATTGGAAATTTTTTTCTTTTTACATTCTTACTCACCTAATTATGTACTGTAAGAAAAGACATATGTTGTTATCGATATTTACTCAATATTTCTAAGAGTTTGTTTTCATAATTAAAAATTGCTATACTATATAATATTGCTAACCTATTTTTATTACTCCTAATTCTTTCAGGATGTCTGTGCTGATATAATTCTGAACTGTTAAGAACTGAACAATAGAATCTTTGAGAAAATATATAATCCTGTATCACTACCACCCATGAACAGTGTAGTTGTTTGTGCATGGAATGAAACGTATTGTACTTTTTTAAAACCAACAGTTATTAAAGTAGGTGGTTTAGCCAAAATCAAGCTCAATAATTACGTTTTCCTCCCTTTTGGAATTTATAGGAACCTCAAATTTGAGATAAAATGGATATAGTTGCAATTTATTTATAGTCATGTCTTGTTAAATGGCATGGAAAGCTGAGCGTTAAAAAAGCTCTGTCAAGTGATTCGAAGCTGGTAGGTAGAGTGCTGAGTTGAAGTGCCAAAGACCACGAGTTCAAATCCAGCTATCGCAGATAATTTTTTTAATTTTAGTGTAGTAATGGATGGAACCCTTTGGGATCGGAGACCCTCTTGGAGCTCGTCCAGCCGTTATAAAAAAGGTACTCAAAGTGGGGTGAAAAGTATAAAGGGCTCTTAATAGGGCAAAACAAGGCGGTTGAGCGCGATCTCGATCAAACCACCTCCCTGCAAAACCGTTGTCCAAAAAACAGTAGAGTCACTACCACGCACTAAACTCGAGACTCTTCGGGTCTGGTAGCGGCAAAGTTTTTTTTTTTTTAGATTAAACAACAACTAATTATATTTCAGTGGAAAATAGTTGACTGAGTATTCTAATGATGGATTGAATTGGTCAGGGGGTGCAGTCAATGATAGCACAAAATAAAAATAAGTTCTACATATTTATTGTTATCATTGACTGCACCCCCTGACCAGTTCAATCCAACTATTAGTTATAGATTGGAAATAAATTACATAGATTACATCACAGATAGTCCTGGCTAATTTAGAAAAAGGAATAAAATTATCAATCATAATGGCAATTCTTTCCCTCTTTATAATTTCATATCAACACACCTAGAAGTAAAAATTATAGATGATCATATGTATTCATTAAAAAAAAAATACCAACCACTGGTTTCCTCATCCCATTTTATCTATAATGAAGGATAAATATGGTCAGGGGGACAGTCAATATTAGTACTAAATAAGAAAAACTTATTCTTTACTTGTGCTGACTGCTTTTCTTTCTAGGCGTAACTGTAGGCCGAAACGTTGGCACTAGTAAACAATAAGCTTTTCTTATTTGGTGTTATTATGGACTGCATCCCCTGACCTTGATCCTTCATTATTATCTTCCAGTCAACTATTTTCCTCTCCAACATTTTATCTGTAGTTTTGCCCTTAACTGCTGGTTAATTGTTTTCAATCCGGTAAAATATTTCCTCCATTTCCTCCCTCAGTTAAACATCAAGTCCTTTTATTGTTATTTAACATACGTAATTTTTAAAAATTTTAATTACGAAAATACAGCATTTATGTCACCTCAGAATGTTTTAGTGAGGGCACTCCTTAGGTATATATAAAATATCATAATACGAGATTAATCAAAATCGTTAGAGCCATTTTCCAGAAAATATTAAGAATAATTATGATATATTTTATCAAGTGTCTCTTATATGCTCATGTCGAACATTTTGTCGGAAATTATCTTGTAACATCTCAGTATTATTTTGATTTAAATAAGTAATTTTAGCTCCATATAACTCTGATTTTTTTCGTTCAGCTCCGGATGGAACTTAAGAATAAAATTACTATATAAGAATAATAAAATAAAACACTAATACGAATACAATTACTTTAACTAAATATTCAGACATTCTGTTCCTGACTTAAGGCTTTCATCTGCTAGTGGCAGATGACTGCCTATTTTTTTAGATTTTCGCGTAGACTTTTTATTTATTTTTTAAAAATTATATATCTAGGTGTTCCTTTTAATCATAAAAAGGATATCAAAATATCTAAAAGAAAACCACTGTTTGTTAATTAGGATTCTATCCCAAGTCTGAACTACATTAAAGTTCATCAGGCATTGCCTTAATTATCCGGTATCGACAAGGGATCGGGTGGCTAGAGCTAAGACAAAATAAATTCAGGAGCGGAGTGAATTGCTGTAATTAAAGTAAGATAAAGTGGGAGAAGCGAGGATAAGATAGGACGAGGCCATTTATAAAGCTGCCTTAGCCCTAGATATACAAACTGCACCGGCTTAGGATCACAACTCTCCCTTGAAACATAACCACCATTGTTGGGACATCTCTGTTCAACATCTCTTTAATGGTCTTTAGGAGGCCGTCATGCAGGCACTAACTGCTCTCTTGTCTCCTCCTAGCTCCACCTGTCCAGTTTTCGCCACTTCCTATGCCTCGTTATGCGAATGATTGATGGATAGATCTCAAAAGTTAAACTCAGTGTCAACATTTTTATTTTAAGAGAGTGTTGGGGTTAGTTTTTAGGGTTGCCTGATCTCCATTATAATGTATGCATAATGCAATCTACTGGTTTCTCGATAATGTCTTTTTTCGCTGGCACTTTTGTTTGATCTCTCTATTCAATATGTATCAGCTGCTTTTAAATTCCAACCCACTTACTTTACATATGCATTAAACATGGGTATTGGATAAAGTATCAGTGGAGTGACAGGTTCGAAAGAAAAGTATTGAGAAGGAATTATGAACCTTTAAAGGAAAATGGCTCGTTGCGACACTAAAAAACACACAAGTTGTACACATTTTAAGATGACTTAATTATCTCACAATTTGTAGGGATATAACGGGTCAGATGGCTGGCGCGTAATCAGGATGGGTGAGAAGAGGACAGTCAGATGGCTGTACTACGGAACACCTGATGGATTAAGACCTCGTGAAAGAACGAAGAGAAGATAGATGCTGTTGCCGAGGATCTGAAGAGAATATATATTGAATGAATGCCTATCAGATGTGATAATAGTAGGGAAGACTGTAGAAGAACGGTTAAGCTGGCCAAGAACTGTTTCAAACCTCGTTGATAAATGAATGAATGAGCTGTTTATATCTAACCTTATCCAGCTGGGATCTTGTAACCTTCCTTATGATTCAGTGGTTGCATTTCGGGATTGCATGGGGGAGATGGGTAGGATATTGCTCCATTTTGAGATTATGATTTGCTTTATTCTTTTTTGTTCTGTACTGCCATTCTCTTTATGTCCTAATAATACCTGGAAGGACGAAATATTATTATAGGTATATTATAGGTATTTTTGTTTCCTGTTTTAGTTTTAGGCTTAAGGCTTGTTTGTTGGAATTTTTTCACTAATATCTTAACATGTATTTTATGTCACTTTTGCTCAATATTACCATATTTTGCGGAATAGCATTATTTTTACTAATTTATCGATATTGTCCATTTTCGCTTACCTGTTTACTTTTCTTTAATCTTCTGTCTTCTTTTGTTGAGAGGCCCTTGACCTATGCCTACCTGGGAACAATGATCTGCAAGGATGGAAGATAGACCATGAGGTCTTGAATAGAGTCCAAAAGACCAATGGAATATTCTACCAAATATCCATGACACTCATTGGAAAAGCGAAGATTCTTCTATTCAAATCAGTTTTTCTAGACATTCTTGGACCACCGTGCCAGAAAGGCTGTATCTGCGGAAATGAGATTCTTACGGTAAATAATAGGAAAAAACAGGCGAGACCGAATAAGCAATGAAAGGGTACGAGAGGAAGTAGGAGTTAGATCCATCCTTGAGACGACTGAGAAAAGACTGCTGAAGTGGTTCGGGCATGTTAGCAGAATGGAGGATGACCGTAAGGCCAAGTGACTTAGTGGTAGCAAGACCGGGAGGAAGGCGACCTCCTGGCAGACCAAGGCTCATGTATGCAGAACTGATTAAGAGAATTGGCTCAGCGATAGGAAGCACCATGCCGGAGATGAGAAGGCTTGCAAGGGGCAGGGACCGTTGGACAAGATGGTCGGAGGCAGCTACTCCATGCTTAGCAGCACTAAGGAGATATTGAGAGAAGAGAAGAAGTCTTCTTGTGTTGTTTATTATTATTGCCGTTTTATTTTATTTATTTTACTCTTGTGCTTTTTTGAAGTTTGGTGAGTGTATTTGGTATTTTATATTTAATACGCATCAGATGTTTTTATCTAACTTTTAACAGGGGACTGGAGTCCGTTACCTTCCATATGATTGAGTAGTTGCATTTGAGCCTTGGAGGTGATGGGACGATTCCTCTGACTAGTATCTTGCAGCATTTTGAGGTTATGGTGTGTTTTTTCAGAGCTGCAATACTTTTCTAGATACTAAATTAAAATATAATACGAAAACCCGCATTATAAATATTTATTAACTAATTTACTTTTTTTTAAATTTCCGTGATTTATAAACATCTTTAACCTGCATAAAAAACTAAATATTGACTTTTTTGTAACTGAAAAACCGTAGGGTTTAAACGAAAAAAGTAATGTACAAAAAACCTTCTTCGTCAGCAGTAACATTAACAACGTGATAGGCTACTTTGGGACTAACGAACATAACAATTTGACTATGCAACTCCTTTATTACAGTAACTATTTGTGGTGTGGTAACTGGCGCTGAAATCAGTTGATGAAATAAAAATCAGAAGAAAGATCTAAGACTTGGACGTAGATTACAAAACCATAGAAACATTAGAACTAAAGTTTCATATGTATTATGGGGCGAATTGGCTGCCATACTAAATCATTTATTTAATGTTATCCTTCATGAAAAAGTAAATCCATTGACAATCAAAGGAAAAAACACAATAATAATAAGTAAATAAGATAAAAATAACATAACACCTGCTAGATAATATCTATGAGATCCCTTAAAGGTCATTTATGTGAAATTTATTAAAGATGAAATATATCATCTGAATATGAAACATGAAAATATTTGAAAATCAGATAAATGAAATAGGCCTTAGGTAAGTTAAAGCTATTATATCTTACAAACGTAAGCAATCATTGTAAATAGTTAACTAACGTAAAAGCTAACGGCATATTGAAAGGCTCAGTATTGAGACCACTTACTACTCAACTCATTTTATCGGACGACTATCTTGTGAGCCATAATAATGAAACTTAATAGAAACCGCCCCGGTTCCGACCGGCAGAAGGAACGAAATTTATTTTATCAGATCAGGATCTTCTTATTATGAGAACTCCGGGCGCTCACAATTTCTAATTTATTCAGATCGAACATATTTCATATTAGATAATAACCAGATCCTAGTCTTAAATCCTTCCGGCTATTTTAACAATTATTTAAAACAATTCAAACCGAAACAGGTTTAAAGTAATATAAATTGCTCCTCCTGTTTACGTTACGGCATCCGAGAGGTGTCTCTATTATTTATTGATGTATTTAATTAATAAATTTCAGTCTGACTTCGTAATTAATAGCGGTTACTAACTTACTACTACTATGCCTACTAACTTCGCCTTTCGGGTGAGTTAATGCAAGGCCCATTTTGTATTTTATGGCTCCCAAGCAATATAATTTTTTTTAAATCTATCTGAGGTAAACAAAAGAATATACAGTTCAGCTAGTGAAAAGTGTCATCTGGTTTTGTTTATTTTTTTAAAGATAGATTTTTGACTTTTTAGAAAAGGGGGGATGAATTCTACAAAAAGTAAATAAATGTATAAAATAGTCATGAGGACTGCTAACAGAATTAAGAATTCAAAAGTTTAGAATAAATGTTTTTTTTTTTTAATTTATAAATCAACTAGCTTTTGCCCGCGGCTTCGCTCGCATGGAATTTGGTCTGCCACATAGAGTTCCGTGACAGATCATTTTAATTAAATAATTTAATTTTTTTTTTAACTATAAGTTACTCGATCATCAAAAATTTGAGATGTCTAACTTCAAAACTGACAGATTCCAAACACTCTTTGAAGTCTTATTATATTAATTCTGCGATTTGTCTTTGATTATGTACTGCAATGGATTCTCCACAATTCCTAAAACACTGTCTGGGGGAGGGGCACCTGCCCCCCGTACCCTCCCTAAATCCTCCCTTGCTGTAGCTTATAGGTTATTCTTATATATAAACTATATTACTGTAAGTTTCATCCAAATCCGTTCAGTATTTTTTGGGTGAAAGAGAGACAAACATACAAACTTTCGCATTTAAAATATTAGTAGGATTATAGTCTGAATCTCAATTACAAAACCATTAAAATTGCACAATTGTTAAATTAAAACATTAGTGGTATTCTCACCTATTGGAGCTCCGAACAATAATTATACACATTTTTAAGTAGTTTATTTATTAATCACTAAACAAGGCTAAACAACCTTAATCCAAAATATCAATAATTTAATTGAAATAATATTCGGTATACAGTTATATTATTTGTAGTTTGTATTTACATTGATTTCATTTTAATTTTTAGGATTTTAATCGTTATTATATTGTTAAATATTTTTATTTTGTAGAGAAAAGATATGCCCAGGGCCAGGATTCGAACCCGAGTCCCCTATGTTTCCGTCATGGTGCTCTACAACTGATCTATCCTGGTTCGTACCTCGGTCGGACAAATCCATCGTCTTCACTGATTCTATATCCCCGTGTTCTCACAAATTGCGATGTACACAAGGGGAATAATGTTCATTGAAGAATGTTCATACCGAAACATACACATTTCCCATGATTACACTCTTTTTTTCCATCCTAAAGCTCATAAATATTTGCATTTTTGGATAATATATAAAAGGAAACAAAGAAACAGTTAAAACTTGTTGTAACTCAACATGCCTGAGTAAAGCAACAACTTGCGGAACTGATATATTTGTTGTTATATATATATATATAACAGGAACTGCGGATACCGAAATATTTATATGGAGTGTATACGAAAATTCTGCTTTCAGTTATGACCAAAAATATTATTTTAACCATTTATTATTTTTTAGGAATCCATTTTGACTACGTCATGCGTTGTTTAAATTGCAGTTTGTATTGCACTTTTATCAAGTAATTCAAGCCGTTTGAATTGGAATTGTAAGAGGAGGTGGTATGTTACTATTAAAATCACTATGCGGGGATGATCCGAATCATACTTCTTCTGTACCCTCTATAAACAGAACTTCATTGAAGTGGTTAGGGATAGATCTGTTTTTCCTGACAACTCTTCGGAAGAAATATTATTTAAAATCACAATATGGAGAGCACAGGGTACAGCTAATATGGCGTTGAAGTGGCAATTTGTTGTGTTCTTTATCGAAGGGCTGTTGAGTAGAAAGGTCTTGTTAGCCACACTTGAACACTTGACCTCAGGTCAATGAGTCGATCGCCATCCCAGGTTTGTCAGCTAATCGATAATGTCGTCCTCAGACGAGTAATATCTACAATCCACACATCCTAAAGCGCGTCTCATCAACTATTCAGACAGTCTCTATTGGTCGAAACAAACTAAAAAGGATTGTTATTACTACTACTGAGTATTTGATAATAATACTGAAACCACTCCTTTTATGTCATTGTTAAGATCAAAAACAACCTGAAGAGGATGTCTGATTCTAAAAGTTGCGAATTAAAAAAGAATTTCCATTCAAGTGAGGACTGCCATAAGAGGAAAATCCATAGGATACTTCCAAAGTTTAAATTGAAAATAAATCAATTTCTTAAAAAAATATTGTATTTTTTTTGTATACAAAGAAATTGAATATATATATATATATATATATATATATATATATATATATATATATATATATATATATATATATATATATTGTCGGATATCAATAGCTATTTTTTATTTATTTTATTTTATTATTTTTTTTTTTCAAACGAATATTTTGTTGCATTAAAAACCAGTTGTTTTTTGTTTGTTATATAATTCTAATAATAATAAAATTTATTAAAAGGAAACAAAAGAATTCAGAGAGTAATTTTAAAAACATATGTTTTAATATTAAGTGTAATGTTCAAAAATCAAGAGAAGGTTGCTTGCTACTCGACACTTGATTTTGTCGCCGCTCTCTCCGCTTACTTCATCTTCTTCAGCTTGAATTTTGTCACATCTCACCAGTAAAACTTCTCGCTATTTTCATCTAATTTTGGACTTACCGGTAAGATACATTTAATTTTTCTACTCATCATCATTTCGAATGATCAAGTCATTGCTATCAAGAACTCAAAACTTTTCAAGAACTCAGTTCATTTCTCAGTTTTTCATTGATTCATAGCCCAATAATATTTTTTGTTATAAGACTCATCTCTCTTTAGTAAATAAGTTAATTTCATTTTTTATATAAATAATTGTAGATAATAGCTTAATGCATTTCTTTTTTTTTCATAACTTTTTTATTTAGTTCTTTGTATTTTCTTAGGTTTAGTTGTGCACATTAATATTTTTATAATTGTTCTTTTTCTATTTTTACATTATATATTTATCATTTATTCATTTTTGAATGTTTTCATTTGTATTTACTTCATGAATTTCTTTTCTTTCCTTTTATAGCTTCAATTATATTTATTTGGGGAAATTGTCACCCAATCAAACAATCAGGTTATTTTTTTTTATTGAATTCACAGCCGGCAAATTCGCTCGGATAGAAGGTTAGCGAATTATTATTAGGAGCTCCTTCTTCCACATATATAATAAATAATAAATACAAAGAAATTGAAAATAAATCAATTTTCAAAAAAATGCTGTATTTTTTTTTTTATACAATGAAATATCATTTTCGCCAGATGTTTCCCAGCAAGAACCTTTGTATTTTCCCACTGTTTATAATTGGCAATTAATAAAGAGACAAAGGTTGGATAACTTTTCTAATTATAAGCCATGCTTCTTTTCCTCTTGTTTATGAAATTTTGTGCCTTTTTTTTACCTACTACCTTTCTTTTTTAATCTTTATAACGAATTATTGATCATTTAGATGTTTCATAATGTCCTTTCATATAGCCGTTTTTTTCTTTCTTGATATATACATATTTCTAGACCGTTCTGTGAACGTAGCGTCTAATACCGAGACTTTCTACCAGAAGAAGTTCATAGATCGAATCCTAGTGGCTTTGTTACGGTGATTAGCTTTTCAGCAACAACCGCACACTTGGAAGTTACGAATGATCGGTAGTCTTAGTTGAGATGCTGATTGCGTGTGTAGACTACTGCTACAATGTTTATGCAACAGATTGCGCTTCGCTTCCTCTTGAGGCTATGAAGAAGTTTCGAGTTACAGAACAGTAATCTATTAATCTGATGCATTTCTTAATTCAAACTGATTTCATAAGGAATCACAATTTTTTTTCTCATCCTCCATATTTATTTACACAATTTTACAATGCATAAGAACTAAACCTTCTATACTTTAAGACACCTTCTATACTTTTGAACCGTCCTCTACCAGAGTACATGAATCAAAATAGTCTGATTCGCAAAGGTATGTTTTTATTAAGTTCTTTTCTCCACCTTTTGCTTTTTATACCCTATGGTTCCGAGGTTTTTCACAAACCATTATGTTGATAGGAACGCATAAGTAATGCAATAATACGGGGGCACTTTTCAAAATTCTAAGCTAGTTCTATCTTTATTTTCTGTCTTTATAAAGTTGACCAATGGAACACTGATAAACTGATCAATATGTAAAATCAGACTTCCTCTAAAAAAATATGGCAGAAAATAATTCTTTAAACAAGAATATTTAGCTACAAATTGTAATATGTATATCATTTATGTATATCTAAATCATACCCCATTGATTGGAACTGTGCATTGTTTCATTATGAAGATGTTATCCCACAATATTGAATAGGATAATGGTTTACATAAGAAACAACTAGGGGAATGAGTGTAAATGTTTTTTAGATGCATTTTTTGGTATTTTGTATCTGGAGATGGCATTTGGGATCGATAGAGTTTTGTTTCTTATTCCTAGTAAGACTCCTTGTAAAGTTTCTTAAGTTTAAGCTTTGTAAGGGCTTGTAAGAGTTCTTTTAGGTTTTCAAAGCATTTCTGTTCAGTAAAATCCTGAAAAACGAACTATATGGTAACATTAAGACTGTCCCAATGTTACCCTGGCAACACGTGAAAATTCATTAGTTACAGGCTATGAAACAGAATACGTATAATAACATTGTTACTTCTATATTAAACAGTTAGGAATGTATTAATTATTGTATATACAAACTCGAAGCTATTCTGATGTTCACAGTTCCAACTTGTGAGTGGATTAATAATCTTGTGATTGTTGAAAAACCTGACTCTTCACTAAGATTGTTGATGGTTTTCAGTATCTTGGTTCACTGATCAAATCGGACAACACGACAAGCCCAGAAGTACAGAAAAGAATATTAGCTGCAAATAAGTGTTATTTTGGATTGGCCAAGACATTGAGAAGTCGTCTATTATCAAGAAAGACCAAGGCTACACTGTACAAAACGCTTATTAGACCTGTTTTAAATTATGCCTCAGAAACCACAACAAGCACATGCGTGAACAAGAATACGCACAAATTGAAAAAGAACTCCTTGCTATAACATTTACATTTATAAAAATCCACAACTTTGTCTAAGGTCAATTTTTGCCTCTTATGGAATCCCCAAAATCATAGTCGCAGACAACAATCCATGTAGCTCTTTTGAATTTAAAAATGGTTCAGACCAATGGAATTTCGTTATAACGACCTCGAGTCCCCATTATCCTAAAAGTAATGAAAAAGCAGTAGGGTTAGTAAAATCTATGTTGAAAAAATGTCATAATGAAAATTACAACTGGATTTATATTTACTTAACTATAGAAATTCTCCAGTTGCAGGGCTAAAATATTCACCTTCCCAGCTCCTTCAAAGTAGGTCTTAAATCAAAACATCCTATAAGAGATAACTGTCTGGTACCTCATGTTATTGATGTTCCACAAGTTTGTAATAAAACTTCTCAAAAGAGCTATTATAATCAGCACTGCAGAAAACCAGTAGAATTTAACGAGGGTGATAATGTTTTAGTACAAGACAAGTTTACTAAATTGTGGGGAAGGGCACTTATAGTTAAAAAGCTTAAATTTAGGTCATATTTAGTAAGAATTAAATGAAAATGTATAGGCGCAATTCAGTTGTTACTAATAAATACAATCCTCCTCCATCAGAGGATGCCGAATCACACTATTACAAACATACCAATCTTGATTTCGATGACACTGCTGATGACTCAAATTATGAGGACAGAGACAGAACTTCAGAGGATTTAAATAACTCAGGTTGTTTCTTGCCAGTGGACGTACCTGACTTTATTACAACTCGGTCAGGTAGAGTAATTAAACAACCAGAATGTTTGGATTTGTGAGATTTTGTATTTTATTTTGTTTTGGTTTTCATATTTTATTTGTTTTTGTAAGTTCTTGCTCCATATTTTTTCTTTCTCCAAACTTTATTTCCAAATAGGTATTGTTACAAATTAGATCATAAGTTAAAACTGAAAAAAAAAATTGTAAATGTACTTTGTTTTCTATGTAAAACTTAAGTGTTAATGTATTTTGTTTTGAATTTAAAACTTAAGGAGAGGGATGCTAGATTGGTAACCTGTACCTGTGGGTTACATCGTGTACAGTTACAGTTATACTATTGTATTTGTGTGCATATGTGTAATAAAGTGTTTAATATTATTAACTGTTATTAATAGTATATCCAAACATGAGACACAAGAGATAGTCTCATGAAAACAAGGAATATGAAAAAAAATAGTGGAAAGAAATAAAACCTAAATGCACAACGTGTGTAGTGGGGAGACCTGTGATTTACTGGTTAGCATAACAACTTACTAAATCCAAGATCGTAGCCCGGCAGGTGCCTCTAGGATTATTTTTTTATGTTACTTTATGGTACTTGGTTATGGCGTCCTTCGGAAGGGATGTTAACCGGGGGTTCCGAGCCTATACGATGCAAGGTATTCGTTAAAAATCGCTATCCTAATTAAACCTGGATAGGCAAAATTTAGAGCTGCGACTGTAGTATAGTCCGATTAGCCTAGCAGCATAAAGTGACGTAAAATGAACAACAAACAAATAAACTAGTTCAGTGAACTAGATTACCCAACCTGCCGCAAGGTAGTATCACAATACAGGCTACAAAAATGAGGTGTTTACAGATTGAGCCAACACAATATATCTATCACAGAATAACAACAAACTGAAATTTGCCCGCTGTCCTAATGTTACCCACCCTATCCCAAAGTTACCCCATCGAACGGTACTACATTTTAAAATCATATCCTTTCATAAAGAGTATAATAAATACATTTAGGGATATTCACAATCTCGATTAATATACTTATATTCTTGACAAATCCCTATAGGTCAAATAGGTCAGTTTGGCTGCTGGATGAGTTGAACGTTGCGGTAATCGTAATGTTTTTGGTGTTAGGTACGTAAATGATGAGCATTAAGACGTGCGATGCCTGGTTGAGGGATAGAGATATGCAAATGTGAGACAGTTATCCTCTAATCATGTTGGTTCAAAGGTAAGCGAATCCATCTCTACCATCATCATAATTATACCTGATTATAATTGATTTCCGAGACCTGTCCAAGTGTTTATACATATTTTACATTCACTGAATATAATTGTTCTTTAGTAAATAGAAATGATAAACGGAACAGGAAAAAAGGGGGTAACATTCTGTCTAGGTAGAGGCAAGAACAAATAATAATTAAGAGTAAATTAGAATTAGGAATAGATTACCATCTCATTTTGTTTGTCTAATTAGGAGGTATCTAAATATAATCCTTCTCCAATAATATTTCAAAATAATACTTAAACAACAATTTAAGATTTTGTTTCAACTTTTGATGAAAGATGAGTGGGGTGGGATTAAAAAATAAATAAACATCACAAATAAAAATATTATCCCTCTAATAGTAAGACTTGGGGATGAAACACTAATGGTAAGGTTGGGTCCTTCCAAACCAACGTTTATGTATTTTAATTAGTTTGCAATTTAGTAGTAGTATTAGGACAATAAAATTCAAGTAATTCGTTTTATTGCAAGTTTATTACTTATACAACTTTTAAATTAAAAAACAAATATTTTATCAAATTATGATTTAAAAAATATTTAATTTGATATTTTCAGTTGTTCAATCAATGAATATAGTATATTCGGTTTTACATTAGAGAATTTTAAAATATAATTAGCATTATTATGTAGTTTTTTATCGTTATTATAATAATATATAATGCGGTACACACAGACCTTAATTTGAATCAGGATCATTTTTGGAGCTCTGATTAATAGTTTATCATTACTAGTTCTAAAATAAAATCATGAGAAGTATATAATATGAATATATATATTAATATATTAGAACCATTTGTACTTGAACTACTCTTTATTTGAGAAGAACAGTTAATAAAAAGATAGAAGAATTTACAGGCGTCGACAATCAGTGACTAGCGATTCATCTGGCCCACTACATCTTTAAAAAATTAATTTTTCAAAAAGATGTTACATATATTAAGCCAATCCATGACTTATTTTTTAGATACTATGAGATTTGGAAAGCAATTTGGAGAATTTATAGCATTCGAAACCTGAAATTATTGATTTCAATAACAGATGTACTAAACGCCCATTTAATTGTATATTGGAAAATTAACAAAAATAAACATCAATATTAAATATTTACTAGAAATATAGAGAGCATTTTGGATCGAGGGTTCCTGCGCAATATTGTTTATTAAATTGTAATAAATATTACAATGAAAAAAAGTTGATTTATTAATGATAATCTCGGGACCAAGGGATATTGAACTCTTGCTCTTTCCCGATGGTGATTTGTTTACATCACAAATATGCTCTTCGTAAATTAGAGAACTAATGAATTCGAGGTTAATTAGGGGAAGGATGAGATCCCATCACCCAGCTACCAGCCAACGAGCGTCCAGCTGGTCTCCGTGTTGAGTAAAAACTTACAATAATTTTCGTCCAGTGCTCAGTAATCACAAAAGTATACACATCTCAGACAAACAGACACACGTGTATATGAAGTAGTCAATAAGAGGAATTGTAAGAAAGCTTGTTGGTGTTTCATTATTTTATGATGTACAGGATTGAGTATTCGTAACGGTTCAATATTGACTGTACATTGATACATACAGGGTGACTGGTAATTAGTGGCGGAGCCGTTAAGGGGTGGTAGTATGGGGCGATTCCAGTCGATATTACTATGAGACCTACTGGCCTAAAGTTAACCCTTTCCAAGATATTCCTACTTTAAAAAAATTTACAAAAAAGTCCTATTTAAAATCTTAAAATAGCTGTGAATCCTAAAAATTTGTCTTTCTGGCCCATTATTTTTTTTTGTTTTGCAACAAAGATATTCTAAATAAGGAATATTAGTAGTCAAATCTTCGTAATGGTCGGTATCTTACTCGAAAATCGTTAAATGAAAACATTTAATAAAAAAAAATAAACGTTGACCGGGGCAAAGCAAGGCGCTCGACTAATGTCCTCGACTCTTGCGTCGAAGCCCTTTGTTCTCTGGAGCCTTTCTTCTCGGGCTCTACCCGGGTTTTCCATTTTCCATTGATCATATTTTCGTAGTTTCTTAGCAGATTTTTTATTTTAGAACAGAAAGGTAATGAACGTAGATGTTTTTTCATTATTACGTACGTCATAATTTAGGGGGACTTATTTGAGTAAATCGACGTTTTAGAGGCAGTCACCGTACTTTTTTTTCCATTTAATGTTTTATTTTAACGATTTTCGCGTAAGATAACGACCTTTACGAAGATGTGACTATTAATCTTCTTTATTTAGAATTTCTTTGTTGCAAATAAAAAAAAAATGCAATTTTTAGGATTTATAGCTATTTTAAGATTTTAAATAGGATTTTTTTGTAAAATTCTTTTACAAAAAGTAGGAATAACATAGAAAGGGTTAACTTGAGGACAGTAGGTCTCATAGTAATATCGACTGGAACTGCCCCATACTATCACTCCTTAATGGCTCCGCCACTAATTACCAGTCACCCTGTATATTTAGAACTTGTGTTTTAACCGGTACCCATCAAACATAACTCCTTATATCGTGTAATCTCCTATTATCACTCGAACAAATGGAGCTATTTGTGTGTGCATTATTAAATTTGTTTCTGCATTTTTTTTTTTAGTGATTTTGCCTTATCAACTTTGTTTGTATATTTACACATCTGTATTGTGCATTAAATTTAATTTTGTGTCTACGTCTTAATTGTTTTTATTGCCTATTTAAAATGAAAAGACTAACACTTCAGGAATAGCCTTTGTCTTTAAATGAAGCAGCTGTAAAACATTTCCAAATGTTCGGAATAATACCAAAGATGAAATTATGTGGAAAAGGTCATCAAATGGATATTACAAGGATAAATATGGAGATGTATTCCTCGAAAGTTTAAGGAAAACATTTATATGACAAGAGGAAGGTGGCTAGAGGGGTCTAGAATTATCATTTTATTATTACATTTTATATATTTCCATTTCCATTGATACGAATAAGAAGGTAGGTGTTCTCAGTATCAGAATTATCAGTGTTCAGGTTATAAACAATGGAGGATGACTATACTTGCATACCGGCTGTCACACAAGTACCATTTATTTTTTTGGAAGTCTCAGTTAGAGACCAAACTTGAGAGTCATCTTCAGAGCTACTCCGGAAGAACTGTCCATCTAATAATCTATAAAAATAAAAAAATATATATATATATATACATACATACATACATACATATACATATGTATATAAAATAAAAATCCGGGCAGAAAATAAAAATTTCTTTATTTTCTTCGATCTCAGGAAATCCAAAACCTCACAAAAACTAGACGAAATAAAATTATACTTTTGGGCAGCCAATGAATATAAATAAGCATTTGCAATTAAACACCGAATTCATTTTCATTAAATAAAACTGAAGTGTATCGTCTAATATGAAAATAAGTGATTGAAAAATCCTTTTATGTCCCGGTCAGTAGATTTTTATGAAAAATTTCATATTTTTATTTGATTGTTTACTAATTACTTGATTTAAATACTAATTAGATGTTTAACTGCGTAGTGAAAATGAAATAAGATATTCATGATTAACGATAGATCAACTTGTGGAAGAGCTATAACTTAGGAGATAAGATCATTACAGATGTGAATTATCTCTCTGGCAAGTTCAATATATTATCTACCTGTGATACATCGTTAAGCTTAATGTCTCCCACATAAATATTGGAATTTATAGTTTACATATTCTTAAATTAAATTTATTACATGTAAACTCCGCTTTCTAATGATATTTATTAGAGAAATACAAAACTTTTAAAAACATTTGATCTTCGATCAAACATTAGTCCGAAGAAGAAAAAAAAATAGCACGGAATACCAAAGTTGCAGAAAACCCTGATATTTACAATAAAACCAAATATTTATATCTGAAATACACCACTATAACATTCAATGAAATATTTAAAATTAACTTAGTACAAGTTATTTTTTCAACAAAAAGAAAACATTAACAAATAAAATTCACACATTAGACTTGGTGAATTTTTATAGAGCGCCAATGGAACTATAACAAAACCTAATTGCGTTTTCTTCCGTATAATGCATTAATGTTTTGCTTAAAATAGAATACTGACGATTTGTCTGGTTAAAAGTCACAGCGTTAAAGATGAATTATCCAAATGTGCATACGAAAGCATTAAAAAAACAATTACTTAATGGAGAATATTCGAGTAATTTTTTGATGAAATTTTTGAATTTCTTTTATTTTTCAATGGCTGGTTCGTTTTGACTTTGTTCAGGAAGATCCATCAATACCAATTCTATTTCGCGTTCTTTGACGATTTCTCGTTTGAGCATCAGCATCTTTCCTTTTCCATTAAGGGCCGATTAAAAGTTTCCTCATCAAACCCTTTTCCTGCCTAAAATAACGAGAATGATTTAATTTTCTTTTTATTTAACTTATTAATAAATGTTTTTTAGCTAATGGCAGGTTACTTTACTATCTTTATGGCAGCAATAGAGTTAATGGATCTCACCATTTAATTTTGTACTAATATTGCAAAAAAATCATGCCTGAAAATGAAACATCGAATTTTTACTTTTCTTCATAAAATTTATTTAGCTGTTTATAAAATACGATTATAAATCATCTTGAATAATCATTCACTTTATAATTTTTCAGTTTTCAAGTCGCAATTTTCAAGCAGGTTATGGTAATTTTCCCAACAAATCCTCACTAACGTAAGGTCGTGTTTCTATTGTTTGTGCTTTGCAATGGTTTCATCTATCTGACATATAATTTAATAAATTAAACCAACAGCATTATGGGTATTTATATATGCCCCGCACAGCAAGTAAAAGTCCTATTCGTTGTCATAAAAATATTACCTCAGAAGTGATAATACTTACAATTTATATAAAGAAAATATAAAAGTCATTGTATAGGAAAACCATGTATCATTATGTTATATTACATTATACATTTACATTATATTACATGTTGTCGTATATGTTGTATGCTCCTACATGAGTACATAAGTTTATAAGAAAACCGATGCAAGAAGCATTCATATTCTTAATTTGTTATTTGGGGGGAGTTAATGTGTAGGAAATCCAAGATCACTATAAAGCGTCTAGAAAAAAAGAAATATTTTTCCCTATTCTAATATAGTATTTATTGTCTGATATTCATTTTATATTAGAATTTCTCCCTCACTTTGTACTATTGCCACAGACTATCCTAAAAACTGTTGCACAAGATTTGAGGAATTTTTAATTTTATTTAAGATTACTGTAACTACCTCTAAAAGAGGGAAATAAACAAACGCATTAATTTCTGGTATTCTTCAATAGACCAATTTGGAAGTTTATACATAAATATCCCTACAAGAATATACAATACATAAGTGGAAGTAGCCATTTTTAACAGTTGGGTACTAACTAGCTGCGTTTTGTTTAATCAAATTAATGTGAATAAAATAATTAATCATTAACTGTGACATTTTCACCCATTTAAATTGCGTTGTCTGCATTTTCACAGAAAACGAAAAAATTGCAAAAATACTGTTTCAGTCATTCCTGGTAGGCGTTGTTTCTACTTGATATTTACATTCAATAAAACTTCTGCGTTTATTCAGAGCAATCTCAGTAGCGGAAGTGAGAATTTCTATTCTATGAAGAAAAAACGAACCAAAAAGAGATGGATGAAAAGGTAGCCATGGTCCTAGAGGAACCCACTCACCAATCAGTATAATTTCATTTTTACAAAAGAAATATAATGCACGTGACCAATACAAGTACCACAGCCACCTGCGCGGTCTTGGTTGCCCATCTGTGGTTCTCAAACTACCCTGTCCTTCGAAGAGGAAAGGTTTCAACATCAATGACTTCTTTCTACTCCTTTTTTATTTTTATCTTATATTTTCTCCGTAACTATTTCAGTGTTCCCAGGAGACCTTTCCTTTTGTACTCCCTAAATATCAATTGGCATTAACCCTACTTGTTGAGAGTTTTAACTATCATAAAACATAAAAAATTAAAATTAAATTATACTAAATTTTATATACTATTCAAAATATCAGCAGTTAATTAATTAATAATAGGCAGAATGAAGAGAAAACAATAAAATAAAAATGACTTCAAAGCAGTGCACATGAACAACTAAATATATAGATATTTTTTAATAGAAAAAATCGTGATTATTAAATGTCGATAATTACTAACTATTCCAAATCAACTGGAATAATACTATGATTTGTTATTTGTTCATGTATATTCTAGCACATGCAATGATTGATTTCGATTTAGATATTACCTAAATTAATTTAATTCAAAATAGTAAAACCCTTTATCAGAGGTTGTCAGTTTAATACCAAAAACTTAAACAACTTTGTCTAATTAAATCGTTATGGCCATAGAAATCATTGATTATTGATACTAAATTCTTTACATAAAAGAAAAGTCGGATTAGAATACACATATTTTCTTTTCTTTATATTTGTTTCAACATTTTTCAAACAATTAACAATCAGCAGCTTGCTTGTCTGTGAAATAAACTCCACAAAAATGAGTGGGGATATCACTAATTTTGTTATTAAGCCTAGAATTTTAATATTATGGTTATTATAAAAAGCATTAATATTTATTAAAAATTATACTACATTAAATATGGTATAGTGTAAAGATTTCCATTATAATATAAATGGTAGGTAAAGGGTGTACTACAAAATTAGCGACATCTCTATTCCTTTTTGAGCAGTATAGAACTAAATAATACGAGAGGCATGAAGAAGAACAGCACCCAGCGGTACCTCTCCCATCGCTTGATTTAATTTCTTATGATAAGGAATTTTTCGTCATCGTTCTTCTGTCTCCTCTCAGTGTCCTCAGGACAGATTTGTTCTATCAATTGTTCCATACCATTTGTTCTATCAATGGGGAATGGAGTTCGAGTAGTTTTTCTTGAAAGCGTTTGCAGTATAATCGAATGTTGATATTTTCAAGTCAGTATGCAAAGTTTTCTTATTGACATTCCATCCATTTTTGTGGACCCCTATAAAACTATAATTCTTAAATTGAAATAATGTTCAAGAATCAATAATATTTTAAAATTACTTCCTACAAAATTAACATAACCAAGGTGCAGCCCGGTGGCGAATGTGTAGGTTTTAAGGGTGTAGTGAATGTTTGGAGGTTGGTTGTAAGAATTTTCCCCATTGAGTTAATAGAAACAGTGAAATATACTCCAGTCAATCTATCAATCTAGGGCTCCAAGGTCGGGTGAGACGTTCCCACAGGTGAAATGATGGTTCTAGGTTCTTTTAATGGAGTTAGGATATTATATGATTTGTCGGAGAATGGAGATAGTTGGAGGGTGCAGTCAAGAAAACACCAAATACGTCAGGACTTATTTATATTTGTGCTGACGTTTCGACCTACTTTGTAGGTCACCTTCAGGGCTGATGGGTGAGGCCGCTAGGTGAACTGAGTAACTATAATATAATATTAACATAACTCTTATATAATATTTCGCTCAGTTCATGAGAGGGTGAAAAAAGGAACAGGGAACTGTGAAGAGATATAACGGTTCTGAGTCAATATTGAACAGATCCAGCCAGGTGTCGGATCTGATATTGTGATAGGTCGAGGAAAACGGGAAGATGAAAAGGTTTAGGGAGAAAAATAGGTTTTTCAGGTAAGACCTTATCATTTGAATCGAAGATAAAATTCGTTATCAGGTCATCGGAGATCATTATATTAGATAGAGATTAAATTAAATTAAACATAACTAATTCATTTGTGTTCATCTTCAAATGTTTATCATACATGTGTGTGTCTTGTATAATATATATACCCAAAAAAAGGGGTTTTGGGGCAGAATCACAACACACATATAAATAACAACTGACTTCATTTCTCTTATGCCGGTCTATACCATATATAGTCTATTAGACATATGTATTATGAACTAAGAACAACAAAACTTATATTTCCTATGTCTATCTATTTACAACAGCTAACTTATATATATATATATATATATATATATATATATATATATATATATATATATATATATATATATTGATATTTATATACACACACAAATAAACCTGTGCCACTATAACCCGTGGTGTTCAGTACACGGTAGAGACTACTGTTTAATTGCAGGTAGGTAATTTATCCTAGATCATATTCCAGGTTTCCTCCCCGTATTTTGGGCTGGATGATTCCCAGGAGAGTCCTAGATCACATATGATCTCCGGCTGCTAACAGACTAAATAAAGGTTTTACCAGCAGCGGGATTTGAACCAGGATTTTCGGCAACTCTGTGCTTTTCCACAGAGCCACTCCGCTTCCTCTTATTTCTATAATGTATATATAATAATAATAATAATAATAATAATGTCTTTATTTATTCTGGGGCAAGTCCCTATAGAATAACAATACAGGAATTGTAAGCTGTTATGTCTTAGAGTGTAAAATAATTACATTTAATTAATTATTACAATTAATTTAATAAGTGAGAACGAATAAAAAAATGAACAAATAAAAAATGTGAATTACCTATAATAACGGTATTTTAAAATTATATTAGAAGAAAAGAAAGAAAAAAATTAAAATAAGTTTACAATAATTATATAAGAGAAACAAATTTATGGTCACATATATATCAAATTTATGCCAAGAAAAAAACAAAAAAGAAAAAAGTGAAGAAAAATTAAACAATATTATCCGAGATTTACATTTCATCCCTTTTTGTCCTTTTTAATATCTATCTATATGACATTAATAATACATATGTACGTGGTTTAAATTCCACACACTCATATATATGAATACAAAATAACACACACAAATGTACATAAAAAAACATCATTCATTCATCGAATAAAGAGAACATTAACTGATCCCCTACTATTTTCGATTTTTTGGGAATTGTAGGGATAATAGGTGCTGGTATATACGGGATTTGAAGGTTGGAAGATTATTGGAACGACGAATGGAAGAAGGTATAGAGTTTCAAAGGGAGGAGGTTCGGATAAGGAAAGCTTTGTCAAAAGCTGCAGTTCGGTGGGATGCTATTATCTGTATATAGATCAGAAAGCCGAGAACGGGTGTTGCGGGAGAGGACTGTGGTTTTGAATTGAAGGAGATCGAAAATGTAAGATGGTCGGCGGGATTGGATAACTTGGTAAAGGAAAGATGCTAGGACGTACTTACGGCGGTAGGAAGGGTAGAGCAATTTCAATTCTTCGTAATATCGGGTCACCAGAGCATCTCTCGGGATACCAAAGATGAATCGAACGAAGCAATTAAGCAACCGTTTTAATTTTGCTTCGAGATCCCCAGAGTTACCCCCATACACTGTACAACAATAGTCAAAATGGGGGAAAATTAAGGAAGAAACTAGGAGTTTACGGATTTCAAAAGGGAACTGGTGACGAAGGTAATTGAGACGCTTTAAGGTGGAGAAGGTACGACGAGAAATTTCAGAGATATGGTTTTTCCAGGAAAGGGTTTGGCCAAAAGTAATTCCATGGTTTTTGACAGTTGGGTAGAATTTGATAGGATTATTGTTTAGAAAGAGGATTGGATTATGGGGAATAGTTTTAAGGAAGTAGTTTGACCCTATTATTATTGCCTTGGTTTTGTCCACGTTCAACTTTATCTTGTTATCCACTGCCCATCGATTTATTCGATTCAGGTCATCTTGGAGTTTTTCCGTGGCTAGTAATAGATCGGAAGGGGAAAAGGATAGGTACACTTGAAAGTCATCGGCATAGACATGATAATGGGAATGTCGGATAAGAAGTGGAAGGTCGTTTATGTAAATGGCAAATAGGGTGGGGGATAGTGATGAACCCTGTGGAACACCACATGATAGCGGAAGGGTTATGGAAGGAGGTTGACCGGGGACCAGAACATATTGGGAGCGATCTGAGAGAAAAGACTTGAACCATCCTAGAGCACTGTTGGATAGAGGTAAGTTTCGTAGCTTGGCGAGAAGGATATTGTGGTCTACTGTGTCGAAGGCTTTGGAAAAATCTAAAAGGATCAGAATTGTTAATTTTTGCTGTTCAATTGCAGTATGAAGATCATGGGTGATTTTGAGGAGAGCGGATTGAGTTGAATAGCCTGGTCGAAAGCCGGATTGGAGAGGGTTAATGAGGGAACGTTCTTCTAGAAAATTTGAAATTTGGTTTAGGGCTAGGCGTTCTAATGGTTTTGAGAAGTTAGAGAGAAGGGAGATAGGGCGGACGTCATTTGGAGAGGAGGGATTTTCAACTTTATTTAGCGGGCGCACTTACGCGGTTTTCCAAGGCGTGGGAAATACGAAGTTTTGTAACGAGAAATTATAAATATGATGTAATACGGGCATTATGACAGGAAGGCAGGATTTAATAGCTTTAAAGGAATATTGTCGGGACCATAGTCACTGGTGCGCGATTTCAGAATAGCGTTTAATAGTTCGTCATATGATATATGGGAGAAAAAGAAGTTATCAGGGTTAAAGTTTATATGATCAATGTCGGTAGCGGATGAGGATTTAGGAGATGTGTTGGGTACGAAGTGGTTATTGAGATTGTCTGGCATGATTGAAGAGGAACAGAGTTTACCGGATACTGTTGGCGATAATTGTCGGAGTATTTTCCATTTGGATTTGGGATCGGTTGCATTGGAGAGGATGCGGTTTGATTTTGCACGACGTACTGCAAATTGTATTTCATTGCTAAGTAGTTTGAAACCTGCATAGTCTACTGATAGACGTGTGCGACGAAATTTTCTCCTTGCTGCTTCTCTTTTCTTCATCATTTCTTTTATTTCCGGGGTTAGCCAAGGTGCCGTTGGACGGCGTAAGGTAAGAGTTTTTAAAGGAGCATGGATGTCTAATATGGATTGCAGATTGGAAGTCAAGGAGGAAACCATCTGATCGATGGAACTATCGGAGTAAATGACGTCCCAGTTGATGGAACTTAAATCGGATTGAAGTGATTCGAAGGAAAGGAGATCGGAATTGCGATAGGACACCGTTCTGGGAGTAAAGGATTTGACTGGTAGGTCATATGAAATTTGAATGAGATCGTGTGATGAAAGAAACGGAACAGGATGTTGGGACGAGGAGAGAATTTTAAGAGGTAAATCAGAGATAAAAAGGTCCAACCAGGTATCCGAAAATTGGGTGTGATGGGTAGGAGAGTAGGGAACGAGGTAAAGATTGAGAGAGAATATTAGGTTTGAGAAAAAGGATTGATTGCTGGAATTAAAAAGCATATTAATATTGAAGTCACCACATATAATTATATTGGTGTAGGTAGAGAGTAGTTGAAAAAGAGAGGATTCGAAGTGGTTGACGAATGGAATATGAGGAGGTTGGTATATTGCGGCATATAGAAGAGGAGAGGAGAAAGTTGAGATTTCAGCGAATATGTATTCTAGGTGAGGAAAGCTAGAAGCGGGAGATTGAAGGAGGATTTTAGCTTTAAGGCTTTCATGGATATATATACCAACTCCACCTCCCCTGCGGTCAGATCTGTCATGACGTATGAGAGAATAGCTAACTATTCTCTCATACGTCATGGGGCAATTGAGAGGAAAGAATGATAGGTTTGAGCCAAGTTTCGGAGACCGCTATGACATGGTAAAAGTTATCTTGGAAATATTTCTGAAACTCATCAGGGATTGTGCGCTAATGTGACAACAGTTCAGTAAATTAGTCATTACTAAGGACGAGAGATAGAAATGACAGGGAAACGGAATACGGATTGAGGGATAGAAAATGAAAACTTTTCGGGTAAAGAATAAATTAAATAATGATCATAATGAGTGAATGATGTGAAGATAGTTTTGAGTGATATGAAAATTATCTTTTCGGATAAAAATAAAATTAAAGAAATTCGTAAAAATAAATAACTGTTGTAAAAAGAAAGAAAACTGCTTAAATAAAAAATAAATTTCATATATAGAAGCACTTCTTCTCTACCTGAATGTAAAAGGAAATGAACAATAACTATAAATGAATACAAATCTATATAAAAAAAATAAAAGTGAAAAGTTAAGGTGACTATTGAACGACATTCAGCTGAAAACGTCCAGATCACTAGGCTTGCTAATTGTCACTGCTGGGTAACAGTCCAATTGTCTACATCTAACTCGGCCTCCACTGAACCAAACATACTTAATTTTTGCAGATAGCTGCTTCTGCCTGGCTAGCCAGTAAAGATGCTTGTTGGTAGGAGTCATTGCTTCACTGACGTAGACGCGGTGCGCCTCATTATCACCCCAGCCTAGATGTCGAGTGGAAAAGTCCCTTTTTATTTTCCTCTGACGAACCAATTCGTCCCTTAGGGCTTGTCGCACGAATCTGGCGATGATGGGGCCAGGAGTTCGTTCTTGTCTTGCCCTGAGCCGTACGGCGTGGTCCAGATCTTCGGTGCACAGTTTAACGCCAAGGGCTGCCCCGACGCACAGTATTATCCCTTCAGTGGTCTCTCCTTGCTTTTCAGGGATGGCCCTAATTTCAATAGTGTTTTTTAATTGGTACTGTTCGGCGTGGTTAAGGCGACCCTCTAGTACTGACACTTTTTCTTATAAAAATTTGTTCTCTAGCATTACTCTTTCCAGTTGTTTGTTTTGCTCTTCTAGTAGGTTTTCAATTTTATGTAGTCTGTCATTATTTCGAAAGCTGGCTCTGACTGCTTTTGAATTGTTTCTTTTATTTCTTTCAACTCTTCTAAGGATTTCATTTTAGCCTTCATCTCTTTGAAGTCCTCCGTGAGTGATCTTAGCATATTCAACAATAAATTAGGTTCGGATACCGGCATTGTATTAGTCGCTAATAACCACTCAGGGCACTTCCATAATATACACACACACACACACACAAACACACACACACACACACACACACACACACACACACTTATATATATATATATATATATATATATATATATATATATATATATATATATATATATTTATATATATATATATATATATATATATATATATATATATATATATATATATATATATATACACATATCAGTATTGTTTATATGTATATTTCTACTAACATAAAACTATTTAATTAAAAAAATAATAATAATAATCTTTACCAATATATAAAAAATAGATAAATAATTTTATTATATACATAAAATATTTACGTATATACATAAATACTAGAACAGAAATATAAACTAAAAGGTTGCTGGTAAAGAAAAAAATAGAATAAAATCTACAATTACAAGAATTAAGCTGTGAGAAAAAAAAATGCATATAACATTATAAACAATAATATCGTTGATATGATATTGTTTTATCATTTTAACTGGATAAAGAATCATGACGCTCAAGGAACAATTAAGTAAAGAACTTATAACATATTGCTATGCATATTAACAAATACATAAAGAAAATGATTCTATAAAAAATTGAAAATCTTCTTTATGAAATATTCAATTTGTGAAGTTTTCCAGATAAAAAAACCTGAAAAATAGTCAAAACCATTCTAAAATTAAATATCAAATAAAATTGTCTCTGGAAATAAAAGTTAAATATTGGCAAATAAAATTAAACTGAAAAGAAACAAAACAGAAAAAACATTTCAGAGAAGTTGTTTCACAAAGGCATGTGGGAGTGTAGAGCCCTTTCTTTTTTCGGAATTCATTTTAATAAGGTATTTATAATTTAATTATGTTTTTTATTTTATTGCGAGTGCTATGGTAAAGTTGTTTTATTCTTGTATATTTTTAACCTACTGCGTAGGTTGCTGGGGGTAATGAAATATGTTCCCTGACTAGCCTCACCGTTTGTGGGTATGTAGTGCAAAACTGAGAGAATGGCTATATAGATTTTAATGATATAGTGGCTTAAATCATTTTTGAGCTTCCATCTTACACATTCCGAGCCTGGATATCATAAACAATTATTGTATAGGAGTAAGGTGACAACTATAGGTATATTAAATTATTATTCAATACATAGTTACTCTGGTAACGCGTATTTTAAAGATTTATTTTTCTTAATTTGTAATTCTATGTATATATGTTTGTGATTATTTTGTTTGAAGGATTAAGATCTGGTGATACCGTAAATGCTGGAAATAATCAACTATGTGAACAAATAATAAATTATGAATAGGATGCACTAGGAAAAATCCCGAATAAATAAAGCCACAAAATAAAAAAGAAACAGTTGACGTTTCGCCAATTTAGACATCATCTGGACACACACCGAAAGAAAATCAAAGAGCGGCACATCTCACACTAACGATCCGGACAGAATCATCAATTAGACAGCAATATTACGCCAAGACGCTTCAATAACAAGCAAGGCAAAGGAAGGTAATACGCAAGCAGTTGGGGATGTTAAAAAAACAGCTAAGGAGGAGATAAAATAGTTGAACATCTTCTAGAACGGTTGCTGTCTCCATTTTATGAGTCTGTTTCGACTGTTAGTGTGAGATGTGCTGCAATCTGTCTTCATTCATGGGGTTTATTTTGGTATGTGTGTGTGTGTGTGTGTGTGTGTGTGTGTGTGTGTAAATGTGTCTTGTTGCCCGAATTTTCTGATAATTGAGCCTATGCCTATAAGGCTTAGTTTTGGGGATTTTTTTTATTGCTTCCTATTTTCAATTTCTGACTCTTATTGAGTTTTCGCTAACTTTTACGAATAAATTGTTTTTATTTTTAATCTGAAGAGTGCTCAAGTTAAACGGAGATCTACTCTGCAGAAAATAAATCTAGAAATACACTGTTTTATAAACCCATGTGGTTATTCTAAACAACAAATTTAAAGTTATGGACACTACAGAAAAAAATCTATTTTAAACACTTCAGAATAAAACTTTACTACACATGAATTTCCTGCAAAATGCACTGATATTTTTGTAAATCAAAAGTAATATTTAAACTTACATATGATTGAGGGGGAGCGGAATAGCTCAACTACAACCTATATAAAGTGGGTACCAAAAATAAGGGTGAAAATATGACTGTTGAATGTGATCGGGAACAAATCACCTCCCTGCACAACCATTCTCCAAGAAACAGTACAGTCTGTACCACATACTGAACAGTCCATGGGTAGTAATTGTACGTTGTTTTTTTTTTATAATTGAGTGAGTTCATATCTACATGTGAATTTTTAAAAATAATTTCCTCAATTAAATTATTCCTGCTATAAACAAAAATTATTCCTCAAATAAAACAGTGTGTAGCTATAGATAAACATAATGAAATAATGAAACAATACATAGATACATAGTATATCTCTAAATGGAAAGAGTAGCGACAACTACCCTTTGATCTGATATTGAAAAAGACACCTCATTAACTGTATCCTTGAATATCTGAATAGGAAGTTTTCCAGTCCAATTTTATCGCAATAGTTGAAATAAATAGGCTCTACAAATAAACCCGGATGGAAAAGGGAAGGTTTAATTTATACTGAATTCAGTTTCATTTGCTAAATCTACTTGTTGGGATTACTCTCGTTGCAGAGGCCTATATTTCTGTCAAGCTCCCTACTGCACTGACCGGGTTCGTTAATGCATTCAGTGAAAGCCTTGGCAAGGCTTTACCAATGGGAATTAAAATGATTGGAAAGCAGCTCTTTTATTATAATCCAGAATACTTTTTTTTTTTTAATCATTGCAGTAGTCTGAACAAGCATGCTTAACGGTTAGGATAAAATCACTGAATATCGAAAAAAAAATAAACAACAGGAGGTGTGAAATTAGCTAATTGTTCTTTTTAACTAATTAATTTCCCATTTATAATTCAAGTAAATAATCAGAATGCAGATCTTCTTTTCTAAGATTATAATGTTAAAACAGATATTTGGATCATCAACCGCATCAAAGGATATACAACAGACTGATACAGAATTCTTAATAATGCAGCATTTTTTTATTTTTTAATCCTATGGTTACTCTAAGGATTAGTCGTTAACTCATTTATAGAATTTTTACGACAATATTAAGCATTAAGATGTGGTGAATTAAGGAGAAGTGATTATTATTTTAATTATACAAGATTTAAAAATAATTATTATTTTAACATTATTCAAGATATCCTAGTTGCTTACATCTGATTCATAAATGATGGAAAGCTTCTAGGAAGGAATAGCTTCAAGAGCTTTTTACTGGTATTGTTTTTTATTCATTTATCGTCACTTTAAGCTGCTAAGGCTAATCGGAAGATGCTACATGAAAGTGTGAGTCATAAATTTTGCCTATCCAGGTATAATAACGATCTTTAACAAGTACCTGACTCCTACAGGGTCGGGACCCCTATTTTACACCCCTTCCGAAGGGCGGCATAACTAAGGATTTTTCTCCCTTTAATAATTTAATCCTAAGGCCACATGCCGGGCTGGGAATTTTGAATTTTCTAATTTATATTTTTAGCTGGTTACTACATTTAGCATATTTAATTTTATCTTGTTGGTATCTATCCGTGTTCTATATCGTCTCGAGTTTACTCTGTGTTTCCTCTTTTCAGAGACAAGTTAGGCTGCAGAGAATTACTTAATTTATAGATAGAAGTATATAATTTATATCGGTTATTATTGATGATGTAACTTTTTAATAGCTCTATCTATATTCAGTGTAATTTTCAGTCCAGTTTAATCACCGAAATATAACGTATATTGTCCCAGTCTACACGTCCTGTTAAGGTAGTAGATAATATAGTAATATAGGTAATAACTGAATATATGAGGGAAATTTAAGTATAAGAAAAGCAGAACTGAACGATGATCTGATGAAGGATCATCCAGAGATTTGAAAATGTAAGGTTTGGGTGAAGGAAATCTAAAATGTGAACGTATATCCAGGATGTTGGAGAATGTTTTGAGGTATGTTAGCAAATAGACAAGGTTCAAAGAGGGGAGGATTAATGAGTAAAGGGTTCTTGAGGATAAGACAGAGGATACGATATAAAAAAAAAGACGGATAATCGACATCGCCATCGTTAGCCCTGCTTCTTTGATTAGCCTCTGATTTTCAATGACGACACGATGATTGAACCACACTGCATCCCTAGAATTCCTGAACAGAGTATAGCCTAACAACTCATAAACTAGTTTAATAACATAACGTCATTATTATACTAATTAAAAATTTAAATCATATTAAGGTAATTTCAAAAGCTTTGGATTAGTTCGTCATCGTCATCACCGAAATGGAACATTATTAGCAAATGTTAAAAATTGTATCCCACCTCAGGAAAATGTTCTAATTGGGTCAGATTTTTTTCATTCAGTTTTAAATTAACGTATGCATTTCAGAGTCCCCTGAACTCCAGCCCTATAAAAAAAATCAAGGTATTTTCTATCATTGGACTTTTTGTTTTTCTTTCAGCGGTGCGATTATCTTTTGAACGGTTGAGCTCATTCTGTTTTGAACTTTATTTCCTTTTTTTTTCAAACAATGGCAGAATCAAACGAGGTTTCATATTCATTCTAACTGTTGAAATGAAAACAAAATAAACGATGTTGTATTTTGGCTAGAAAATCGAAAATTTGACGCTAGTTGTTTATATTATAATTTTAACAAATAAATACTAGAAAGTAATTAATACCCATAGCGTAGTAGTTTTGAGAGTTTTTCTTTGGATGCTGATAGAATAGCAAAATATTTCTATTCGCCCCATGGCTAACAATGGTGCCAAACTTTGTCTTAAACAAAAGCTTCCTATTATGATTTATAATTTCTATCCATTAAAATATTATAGTAAAAATAATAATAAGGCTTTGCGGTACGGAAGGCTCGACGCCGATACCACCAATCTCTTCTTACCAATTTCCGTCCACGGACCACTATTCAAACCCAAATCCGTCAAATCACTCTTAACTGCTCCCACCTACGCCTCGTTCTACACCTCAGACGCTTACAAGTCAATACGGCATTTATTATTAACTACCGGAAGTATTCATCGCGATTCCCGGTTGCTTAAATCTTTTAAATTCTCCAGTGGTTCCATTTCTTTTTGGACCTAATACTCTAGGACACCTTATTTTGAAATACCTTTAGTCGTTCATCCTTCAGCACTGGAGGCCACGTTTCATAGCCGCAAAGAAGAGTTCGAGGGATGATGGTTTTATGAATTCTATTTTTAGATTTCGGGAAAAAAGACGCAAAAATAGTCACGCAATAAGTAGGACACAATTAATAAAACGTTATAGAATGTATGCATCTTATCAACCCATGTCACATATTCTTGTTATCACATATTTTTTTCGCACCACAAATGATACCTGCTAACTATCCCGCTTTGCATGAATAAATTCATGCTTGAAAGTGTGTTAACAAAACATTATTTTCGAAACTATTCCAATTATTACTTATAATTAGATATTGATGATTAAGGATATTAAAAATATCAAGGAGCGTTTAGGAAATTTTTTGTAATGAATAATCCTACTCACGACTCAAACATGCAGGATGGTTTGAGGGTATGTTATTTGTAGTACGGTTGTAGAAGCCACGCTCTGTGTAGTCCTACACCCCCATTCTGGACCCAAAGGTAGTCCAATATCTCCACTTTAATCCTATGTCCCAGATCTAGGAACGGCTGGCTTTAGTGATACTAATTGTATAACCCCAACCAAAACAAAATGTGCGGTCGGTTTTTATAACGGGTACTTAATAAAAGAAAAGTAATGACTGCATCATGAACTTAAAGTAATATATTATTTATTCAACATTAAAACCGTGAATGAGGATGTATTTAAGAGGATGTGTATGTAAGAGATATTTAGAACGGGAGTAATTTACAATGTGGGGTTGTTAGTAGACGTTGCCTTAGCTCAAATATTGGTTCCGAATAGCTCCTGGATACTTCCTGTACTTACCAGCTTCTTCCTCTTGTGTTTGATCAAGCTGTCTTTCCGGAAAGTCAGTTATTTACAATTATGATATTAAATATATGAAAATAAATTAATCTCTCCACTCACGATGCCCTAGAACATTGAAATGCTGGTAAAAATAAACCAAGTCCTCATCATCACCATGACAGAAAAAGTATGATTATGCATTTGACAGAATTCAAAACATCTCATACCAATAACCATAGAAACTATGCCAGCTGGAGATAGTACCTCGTTCCAATATTCTACAGGAATGAGTCTATTTTTCAATCCTATGCAATCATATTTCCACCCCATTTTGCACAGATGCAAAATATGGAATGTGAAAAACACCACTTTTCAGGAGGATGAAAAAAACTGATTCAAAGTTCATTCAAAAGCAGTTTGTATCGTCAAACATATCGTCCCTGCCATCGCACAGTATCGAATGTGAAAACACTGTTTTCGTTTTAGGCTTATAACAGTTGCTTTAGGATTGATAATTGATATTCAATTCATATAGAGGCATCTATCAGTCACAAAATCAATGTAAAACGAATGTCATTGGTTTGACTATTACCAATTGCAACAGAACCCATGCCAACTAGAGACAGCATCTCATTCCAATATTCTTTAGCAATGATTATATTTTGTTAAAATATAATTTGAGAATCTTTGAAATAAGAGAACGATAAGATATGACTTATTAATTAAAATTTCAATGGTTTGCTAATTTCCAATCATCAGGAAAAAGGAAAATAAAAAAAAATATGTAAAAGTGGAACAAGAAGAGCACATTTAATATCCATTTACAAGAAAGTCCTATGAACTAGATAGTTTCTTATTTATAGTTTCCTACTTCATTAGTTATGTATAACTTATATTGGTTTTACTTTATTTAAAGTGTTCCAAGTGGGGTAACTCAATGGCAGAGTTGAGCTGCCGTGACAAAGGTCCTGAGATCAAATCCCGCTGCTCGGCAGACTTTTATTTAATCTATTAGAAGCCGGATATGGATATAGTGGGATCTAAGAGCCACCATATATGGGGGAAATCTGGCGGTTGAGCGTGATCCAGGACTAATCTCCTCCTTGAACAACCGTTGTCTAAGAAAAAGTACAGTCTCTCAACACACTGATCCCATGGCACTTCGTGTGTTTCAATTATGTTTTTTTATCGAGCGTTCCAATTTTTAATCTAGACATAATTTCTGGTTTAAAGCATTTGTTTTTATAAAGTTCAGTAATAGACATCATCATGACAGAAGAATATGATTACCCATGTGACATAATTCATTACGTATTCATACCAACAGCCAAAGAAGCTATGCTAACAAGAGACAGTATTTTATTCCAATATTGTATGAGAGTAAGTCTATTTTGTCAACATATAATATGAGAATATTTTAAATAAGAGAATCATTAGATACGACGAGATTGCTAAAACTTCAAGGATGTTCCAATGGAGTGGAGTGGCTCAGCGGTTGAGCGCTTAGCTGCAGGGCCCTAAGGACCTGAGTTTAAATCGCGCTGCTTAGCGGTTCTTTTATTTGATCTGTAAGCAGCCGGAGATGCATCCTACTGACCTACAGTCTCAGGCATTATTAATGTGACCACCACGAAAGATTATTTTCTTTTTGTTTTTTCCTAATTTTTTTTATATACTTTCGCGTGTCTTAAATTGTTGTTTTAAGCAATGACAAAACTGTTATACGTTTTTAAAGTATTTTTTTTAGTAATGGCAGCATTGGTTTTAGTACAACCATTATGTTTTACGAGTGACAGCGTGCATAATTAATGTTAGAAATTTTTGTGGATTCATTGTTTCTTTTTCATTAAATACAAGTCGGATTCGGTAAGTTTATTATTGATTTATTATTTGTATCATATATTTTAACTATTTTGATAGTTTTTTTCATCAATATGTAAAATAGGGTGTAAATAGGGTGACACCGCAAAATATTAATAAAAATAATGATTTATATTCGAAACTATTTTTTTCGATTTCATATTATTATCAGATAACTAACTTACCCATAAAACTAATATTTAAAATCGATTTACATCATTACGCCTACAAAAAGATAATGCAAACATGTAACAAGAACGAATCTATCCAGTGGTCACATTAATATGACCAGGGACTGTAGGGCCCTCATGGGTAAAGTAGGTACCCAAGGAAACTTTACATTCTCTAAGTACTGAACCTAATACCCTTTATGTGTTGTAGTCGAATAAGGTTTTAGGTCAAGTTTTTCAATTAAGTTTATTTTAATCTAGACCTGATCCGAGGTTTAGAGCTTTTGTTTTTATTAAGCGTGATAAAATAGGCCAATTTTTAATGCATACATACCAAGTGATTAATAAAGTTTGAGAACTGAAGATAGGAGTATAGAACATGTAAGTTGATAAGTCAATACGTAATTCTGTTTGGAGAGAGTAGAAGGTGGTGACCCAGAACCCAACCGTGGCATTACCGGCCAAAGGACGCGGGCATTTTCCAATCCCCTTCTCGAAGCCTAGACGGAATTACTGATTACGTCCCCTTGTCTCTCTTCAAAGTAGGTTCCATAACTTGATCAGCAATATCATCATATACTACCACTCTCCAACTCCCTCTATCCGATTTTCAAATACCGGCTCAGGTGAATAACAACAGGCTATATATTAATTAGAATTTATTGATTGCAATTTAATTTAGTCAACAACCGTAATAAGTACATTTAGGTTTCTATTCCGAAACATTATTCTAGTAACTGAATTTATGTTTTTTCAATTGAGGTCTACATGCCAACAATAATTAAAAAAGTTTAAACATTAATAGTTTTCATATTGATAATAATTGTTGACCTATGATAATTTATGTTGAAGAAATTGGTCCGGGTAGAGGTCACTGAATGAAATTCTCAAGTAATTTCAGATGATATTTATTGTTAGCCAACGTTTCGACCTACGTTGTAGGTCTTCTTCAGGGCTATAAGCAAAATACAGACAATTTAAGAAAGCGGTATGAATATATTAAAACATTTTAAATATAGATAAACTAAAAGAAGGTGAATACAGGCAAAAATTGATAATTATGTGTAATAATGATGATAAAAATTGATAAAGGTGTACAGTAAAGTAATTATGAAGGTTAAAATGTAGAAAATAATAATAAAACATGAAGAAAATAATAATAAAACAGAAAGTGTTGACAGTTAAAAAATTAAGGTATTACAGATAAATAAAAACTGAATATACAATAGGAATGTGAAATGATATGGGTAAATTAGAAAGTGATAAGAATTACGCCCTAAAATTATAGGTAATAAAAAAGAAGAAATAAAAATTGTAAAATTATAAAAATCTAGAAACGAATTATATAAAATAGAATAAAATTGAAAATAAAAATTATTTTAGAAAATACAGTATTAATATTAATAGGTAGAAAATACTTTATACTAGTGTAAAGAATATTAATTGCATAAGAGAATGTAAGAAGACAGTTTATAAAAATGTAAAATATCAATTGTATAAAAGTAGGTATGTTTTAAATAAGGTACGTGATAATACAATCAGGCTATATTGGACTAATTAACAGGCTAATAACAGGCTATATTGGAATTATGATATATATTGATGAATATTTAGGGTGGTATATAGATAACTAAAACAAATAAACGCCTTACAGTAATAGTGAGCTTGGAAGTAGTGATAATAACGGTAAATTGGGTATAGTACTGTTTTAGGTTATGAGGGAAAGAAATTAAAATGAAATGGAGGAGGGAGGGTGAGTAAATAGTGCAAAACATAAGTTACCTGTGGGGGTGGGACGGGGGGTAAAGTTACCCACAGGTAACTTATGTTTTGCACTATTTACTCACCCTCCCTCCTCCATTTCATTTTAATTTCTTTCCCTCATAACCTAAAACAGTACTATACCCAATTTACCGTTATTATCACTACTTCCAAGCTCACTATTACTGTAAGGCGTTTATTTGTTTTAGTTATCTATATACCACCCTAAATATTCATCAATATATATCATAATTCCAAGATAGCCTGTTATTAGCCTGTTAATTAGTCCAATATAGCCTGATTGTATTATCACGTACCTTATTTAAAACATACCTACTTTTATACAATTGATATTTTACATTTTTATAAACTGTCTTCTTACATTCTCTTATGCAATTAATATTCTTTACACTAGTATAAAGTATTTTCTACCTATTAATATTAATACTGTATTTTCTAAAATAATTTTTATTTTCAATTTTATTCTATTTTATATAATTCGTTTCTAGATTTTTATAATTTTACAATTTTTATTTCTTCTTTTTTATTACCTATAATTTTAGGGCGTAATTCTTATCACTTTCTAATTTACCCATATCATTTCACATTCCTATTGTATATTCAGTTTTTATTTATCTGTAATACCTTAATTTTTTAACTGTCAACACTTTCTGTTTTATTATTATTTTCTTCATGTTTTATTATTATTTTCTACATTTTAACCTTCATAATTACTTTACTGTACACCTTTATCAATTTTTATCATCATTATTACACATAATTATCAATTTTTGCCTGTATTCACCTTCTTTTAGTTTATCTATATTTAAAATGTTTTAATATATTCATACCGCTTTCTTAAATTGTCTGTATTTTGCTTATAGCCCTGAAGAAGACCTACAACGTAGGTCGAAACGTTGGCTAACAATAAATATCATCTGAAATTACTTGAGAATTTCATTCAGTGACCTCTACCCGGACCAATTTCTTCAACATTAATAGTTTTCACTTATATATCAAATATAATATAATCCTTTATCATTCGATGTTAAAAAAAATAATTCAATGTTTGCTTAAATATCAGAGCTAATAAATGCGCAAGAAAAAATTAAATTATATATAATTTCAATAATACTAGAAAACATTAGAATGTTTCTATGTTTTTCATTCACTACCCAACATTATTAAAACAAACAATAATATGAAAATATTTTGAACACATTTTAAAACAAATTAATTAAAGTTGAGATCTACATGAGATCATCACAATTTCTAGTTTTAAACATTATATTTTACCTAGGAATATGAGCAGCCAGCTTTTAAAAAAATTATTTTTAGATAATTTGGAAAACTACTCTTCCTATGAAGATAATAGTAATTGTTCAACAATCTAGCGCCCAATCTTAATAAATTGGAGGGTAGTTCTGACCGGTTAACAATAAAATAAAAACAGACGACCCAATAACAAATCTCTAAATTCTTTAAGTCCCCATAAATACCTGAAAAAAAAAATCAGATCGAAAATCAAGGTCATATCTATCGTTGTTTTTTTATGTTCAATTTTTTTTTACAATGAATTCCTTCTTCAAGGGAAATTAGTGTGATTTTCTCCCCCTCCGACTTCTACCTTTTTCCAGAATGCAAAATGGAGATGATGGGACAGCTTTGGTAGAATGTGAAAACAATTAAGAAGAAATGACGAGGAGACTAAAAAGTGTAACTGCCGAGGAAATTCTGGGGAGTTTTGAACAGAGGTAAAGGACATCAGAGTGGTGCTTTGAACAGATACAAAGACATATAATTTCATCCATTGAAAAACATTCATGACACTAGTCCGCGCATTTATTGGACACGGATTGCAGACTTGTGTAGATATTCAATAAACCAAGAAAGTGGTGATAAAATTGATTTTTGACCTTGTAATTCTAAAATTACAAATTAAGAATGCATTGAAATAGCAACGATATATTCCGAATGTATTTTTACTAATTACTCAACTTACGGATCCGGTTTATCAAAATTCCCTGTCCTCAAACCCTAAGGTTTTATGATTTAGGATGCCTGAAATCCGAACATAAATACAAACCTCATAAAATGTAAAGCTAAGCTTTAATATAGGAGGTGTCTCAGTGCATAAGGCGCTGAGTGGCTGTGCTGACGATCCCTCTTTCAAATCCTGCTGTGGTAGATACATTTTTTATCTCTTAACAGCTGCGGAATATACAGATCCTCTGGGGCTTGCCCAGCCTCCTTAAATTAGGTATCATTAATTCGGAGAAAACCTGGCGGTTGTGTGCGTCACGGAGAAATCACTTTCCAGCTCAACCTTTGTCGTAGATATAATACAGTCTTTACTATTAACTTAACCCAAGTTTCGTGGATTGTAGTGTTACAATTTTTCTCTATATGATGATCCTAGGGAAGATTTTATCTGCGGCTCTTAGACGTTAGAGCGTCTAATCCACCACTGACCCAGGTAAATATCTGTTTCATAAAATGTCTATATTTCATACGGAACTGAAAACTTCTGCGAAAAGGGTTGAATTTTCCATGGTACATTTAAAATAAATTACACTCCGTTTAATCTAGGGAAAAATTTAATCTAAAACCGGGCAGCAAAGGTAATGAAAGTAATGCACACCGTAAAACAGCGGCGTTAAGGCCATCTCATTCTATTTCTTTGGAATTTATGTCCGTCACAGGGAGGGGAGGGGGGTCGTAAAATTCGTTTCGTTTTTTGTGCCTTTTTTTTTAAATCCCTCTGCCCTACGAGATTATAAAGTACACACACCTCATAGTCATGAATCGTAAAAACGTAATTAGCTTTTCGCCGACACCATAATCGAGCTTTTTTGAATATAAATCTGACGGTTGTTCTCCATTTCATTTATGGTTCTGTGGAAAGATTATTTTACTTTCTCTTTAAATAATAAATAAACAAGCATATGGAAATGTAAGTCCTTGTACCAAGTTGTGCACTCATCATGGAATGTGCAGTGTGTAAAAAATATATAAATTGATGTTGGCAGTAAAAAACGGCCCTAAAATGTTGTTTGAACTCGTCTTCGCTACTAGTACGTTATTTTACTTGATTCAACTGTTTACTTATTTATAAAGTAATCCCCTCCTAAGAAATAGGGAAAGAATTTGTATAAAGCGGTTGATTTAAACATCAATTCGATGTAAAAGTTTGTACAAAACATCTATCTTACTCAGAGCAACTGGTATCAAAGATAGAGATAATTCATGTTTATCATCTTTTATATGTTATTTATATTAGGTTCATGGAAATTCAAGGAAATAAAATAATTTTTATTTGTTAAAAATGAAAACCAATTAGTTGATTATTTGTTTACTTAACGTCACATCTTTGCTACTATTGCTAATAGACGATCCTACAGTGGGAGCTCTAAATTTTGCATACCCAGGTTTATTTAGGATAGGGGTTTTTAACATCGTAGGAGCTCGGAAGCCCTTCCAAAGGACGGCATAACTAAGGGCCACCTGCCAGGCAACGATCGGGTATAGTTGGTTGCTATTATAATTCACATAATAAAGTATTTTTCGCGTGTTCAAAGTTTGGTGTATAATTTTAATCTCAGTCCACCATTAATATCCTTCGATATCCAACACTAATCTACGCTACATTTCCAGCCTATCTGATACAGAAATGCAGCATCTGATCGCCCAACCCTTTGGAATTCATTCACTCTTAATATCGGACATGCGTCAGTTATCTACAGATTCCAGTCATCTTTTACCTCCTTTCAGTTCACAGAAATTCTATTTGACAAGAGATTTGTTTTTATGTTTTACAATACATACTATAATATATACAATACCCTATTAACGTTAATACAAAGTTTAAATTAGAAGATTATTTACGATTTTAACATACTTTCAGAATTAAGATTTTATTTTATTTTTATTATTTTGCCCTCATTTTTATTATTTATTATTTTACCTGACAGTAAAATCTTACTAATATTATAAATGTGAAAGTTTGTATGTTTGTCTCTCTTTCACGCAAAAACTACTGAACGGATTTGGATGAAACTTTACAGTAATATAATTTATACATCAGAATAACACATGGGCTATAGCAAGCGCGGATTTAGGGGGAGGGCGCACGGGGGCAGATGCCCCTCCCCCCGACAGTTTTATAGGAACTGTGGAGAATCCATTATAGTATATAATTAAAGGAAAATGGCTGAGGTGGGCCGATGGTGTGGCAGCTGATACTCAAAGCCTACTTGGGATCAGGAACTGGAAGGCGGTCGCAAAAGATAGAACCGTATGGCGGCGGCTCATTGAGGGGCCAAAACCCACCCAGGGTTGTAGCGCCAAAGAAGAAGAAGAAGAATTAAAGGAAAATAACATGATCATAGTTGTTAAAATATCAGAAACAACAAGAGTGAAACTATTTGTTTTGATATACTACTAATCTTACTAATATTATAAATGTGAAAGTTTGTATGTTTGTCTCTCTTTCACGCAAAAACTACAGAACGGACTTGGATGAAACTTTACAGTAATATAGGTTATACATCAGAATAACACATGGGCTATAGCAAGCGCGGATTTAGGGGGGCGCACGGGGGCACGTGCCCCTCCCCACCCCCGACAGTTTTAGAGGTACTGTGGAGAATCCATTATAGTACATAATTAAAGGCAAATCAGGAATTTAGCATCTTGAAATTTGCAGATAGGTCCTTTTTATGATTTAAGAAAGAAGTTTGGATAATTCCACCCTTATTATAATAAGGGTTCAAAGGTTGTATGGAATCCGTCAGTTTTGAAGTTAGACATCTGAAATTTTGTAGGAGTAACCTACAGTAAAAAAACTTAAATTATTTAAATAATTATATTATTTATTATTTTAAATTATTGTTAAAAAGCACTGCCAAGAAACTTTATGCGGTAGTCCAAATTCTATGCGAGCGAAGCCGCGGGCAAAAGCTAGTCTTTACATAAATTTTAACTTTTGAAATTAAAGTTTAATATGAAATAGGATTAAGATAATGTGATCAGAGAGTGATATATCTCGAAACTGCCCGTTTGATAACAATTCAGTGTTAGATAATCCTTTTTTAAATACCTTACAGATTTATTGATAGTGAGGAGACAAACTGGGTTTGAACGTGGGTCAGATTTTTATAAAGGAAGTGTAGCTATTTAATTATACTCATACAAATATTACTAATTTATAAATTTTTTTGTTTAATGTTTATTCATTTAATGTCACTTTATGCTGCTTTGGCTAATCAGACGATGCCAGGGTAGGAGTCCTAAGTTTGGCTTATCCAAGTTTAAATATAATAGGAATATTTAACAATTAGCTGACACCGTACAGGCTCGGGGCCTCTATTATACGTCCCTTTCGAAGGACGGCATAATTAAGAATTTTTTTCTCCTTTTAAAAAACCCAAGATCACCTGACGCGCCTTTGACCCGCGATCTTGGGTATAATATGTTTTTATGCTAACCACTAGAACAAAGAAGATTCCGAAAGTAATATTAAATATATAATTATGACAATACGTTTAAAGATATTAAGTCAAAAGGTGCAATAGCTGCTTCCCGGCTGATGAGGAACGCCAGCTGTTAAGACATTTTTTTTTCTTAAAAGGGCATCTTTCATTAGTCTAACATGAATAATGCTGAATTTGATAACATTATGTAATAATTGTAATAGAGTATTGAGTATCCAGAAGAGTATGTTATTGCTTGCTTTTGTTGCTGATTCATATTTTGCCATCGAACTCATGCAGGCCATGGCAGGAAGATAAAACAGCTAACCTAACCGGTAAACATCCACATATAATGAGCATTTCATCACATATGTAAATATATTTTTCTTATTTATTTTTACCTCCATTATACGCTCAATGGAATTACAGTGATCAAATTCCCTAATGGTAGATAAGTACTGCCTGAACTGGCAGATCCTGGAATATTTCAGCAGAATTAAGTTTGAAAGATGATACTTCATGGAGCAACATCAAAGGTCAATTGCTATTAGGTTGATTGCAAGTGAAGAGGGATAAAAAGTTAGTCTATAGCCACTAGTATTAGGTGCCTAATAAATTGGATTATTTGCTCTTTTGTACATTTCAAAGTTTTTATTTGGAAAAAAAAAGTTCGTGTTGGACTTTGGTTTCACACAAAGAAAAAAACATTTGAAGATTTATTTAGAAACAAACAGCATAATTAGTATAACACTCTTTCTCAAGCATCAAATTGTTAATTCTCAAACTCCCAATGCGGATAAACAATTGAATGAATAATTCATAATAAACCATATGTGTATAATGAATAATATGGTTATATTATAATATAATTTTTTGCCAGCGTTTGACTGGATATAGAGACAGAGCGTGATTAAGAGAGGTTAAACCTGAGGCATGTCGGATTTCAGGAGAGACAGAGTAAGATTTTCAGGAAGAAGAAGAACGGGCAATGAAGTAGTGAATGTAGGGTGCAGATCTGTGGAAAACGATAGAATGATGAAGGGCCAAGACTTTGTGGTCTAAGAAAATTGTGGACGGAGAAAGCTTGATGGTTGTTTTTTTTTTCTGTAATAATAACTTCGGTATATGTTTTTATTAATACCAAATTTAAATGTTCTTAATATATATTAATTTTCTTTTTAAAGAAAAGTTACTATCTGTGCACTTTTGTTGTTTGTTTACTTAACTACTAATCTTTAGAATTTACTAATCAGTCGATGCCATGTATCCAGGTTTACTTAGGATAGGGATTATAAAGGAGTACCTGACAAGATATTCCTTCCGAAGGACGATATTACCAATTTTTTCCTCGCTTCAAAAAATCCCAGGTTTATGAACCCGGGATCTTGAGCTTAGTAAATACAAATACAGGCATATTTCGCCTTATCCATGTTAATTTTCAACTATAGCTGTATTTCAGCTTTAGTTATAATCATTTTTGCACTTAGTTCAATAGTTTTTTTCTCAGTAGAAGCAGTATACGTTACGATGAGTTGAAGTGGCTTTACCTTTCCGTTATTTTTTATTGGAGTTTACACCATAAGAAACGATTTTCATATATAGCCCGCGGTATGAAAGTTTGTGAGGAGTAAATGGAGTTTTAACTAACAGTGGCCCCTTCTCGATAAGATTGTATTATTTGTTTTACATAATATATATATACATTTACATTTAATAATAATAATAGTAATAAAAATATTTATTTAAGAAATCATATAAATGCCATTTGGTACATATTGTACATGTTGGTGTTCTTCGGAAAACCTCCTCTAAGGGTTCTCTTGAAAGCGTGTATGGAGAAATCTCCCATTGAAGGCACTCCTAGCGTGGTTCATCTTATTGTAATAGATCCCTGCTCCAGAGACGTTTCAGTCTCCTTTTCGGATTATGTGGTATTGTGTCTGTCAGTAATGTTTGTACCAGTAAGTATGGATGTCCAGCAAGTGAGTCATGAAATTTTTTGTAGTTGTTCTTGATTGTGTCAGCCACTAGTGGTATGTTGAGATCTTTGTGTAATGTTTTATTAGTGATGTAAAAGGGACTATGTGTAATATAACGAAGGAATTTCGATTGAAAAATTTGAATGGTCTGTATGTGGGATTTTTTGCATGACCCCCACACTTGCGAGGCGTAGGTCCATATTGGTTTAATTAGCATGTTGTTTACTATAATTTTGTTTGTTAGTAATAGTTTAATTTTGTGGTGAAGTAGTCGTCTTAGAAGTGAGAGTCGGTGATTCAATTTTTTCTTCAAATTAATTACGTGTGATTTTCAAGTCAGTCTTGGAACTCCAGTCCACCAGTGTCCATGGTAAGGCCCAAGTATTTTGTCTGGGCAATGGTGTATTGTAAAGTGTTAGCGAGGGGCAGTCTGAATGTCTAAGTGTAAATGTTACTTGGTTCGATTATGTTAATTTTTACACGCCACTTACGGAGCCAATTTTCTAATGAATTTAAGTGTGTCTGTTGGTTCTGAGAAGCTATATTGGGATTAGAACTGGTCGAAAGTACGACAGTATCGTCCGCATATGTAGCAAGTAGTGTTTCTGGTGTCTGTGGGATGTCGTAGGTGTAGGTGTAGGTCGTAATATAGAGTACAGAACTGGACCTAAAATACTGCCCTGCGGTACTCCTGCATTAATTCGGCAATATTCGGAATGTTTACCATCCTGATTAATAATAAGGAACCTGTCTTCTAGATATGATTTTATGATCAGATAATATGCCTGCGGTAGAACTTATTTTAGTTTGTACAGGAGGCCATCGAGCCAAACTTTATCGAAAGCTTGTGAAACGTCCAAGAACGCTGCTGTACAATATTCCTTCTTTTCTAGAGCTACGGCAATGCTATCAACTACTCTATGGCATTGTTGTGTTGTAGAATGTGTAGGCCTGAACCCGAATTGGTGGTTAGGAATTAAATTATTTATTTCTAATAATGGATAAAGCCGCTTTAACAATAGTTTTTCAAATATTTTGGAAAATAGTGGTAAAAGACTAATAGGTCTGAAGGACGTAACTAGGTTTAATGATTTGTTTGGCTTAGGGATCATTTTTACTACTAAAAATTTCCATACTAAAGGAAAATAAGTAAGTCGAAGAATAGAATTGTAGATAACTGTCAGAAAAATTAAGCCTTTCCTAGGAAATTGTCGTACAATTTTAGGTGTAATAAGATCATAACCAGGTGAATTTCTGCGCGGTAATTTTTTTATACCAAATTCAACATCTGAAGGATTGATTGGTGGGGGTGGTAAAGACAGAGGAAGTGGCGAAGTCAGAATTTGTTGGACGTCACAGTTGTGCTGTGGGTCAAATAGGTCGTCGTGTGGTAGAAATACGTCAGTGAGATGAGAGGCAAATAGGTCTGCTTTTTCTTTATCGCTTCTGGCCCATGAGTCTCAGATTTACGGAGGGTTGTCTTTATATTATGGTAATGCAGAATCTTTCTAGTTTGTTCCCATAGAGTATTATTACTTGTCTGTAAGTTAGTCAGATGAGTGTATTGCTGTACTCGTTTTCTTAATTTATTAGACAGTTGGTTTAGCAGTTGTTTGTCACTACGACATCGAGATCTTTTCCATTGGTTCAGTTCACGTCGCTTTTCAATAATAAGGGACCTTATGTCGTGTGGTAAGTATTGTTTATGTCTGAATGTCTCATGCCTGTGAGACGATTGCCAAGCGGCAGTTTGTACAGTCTTTGTAAGCGTCTCAACAGCGTTGTCAATGTCATCTGCAGTCTTCAAGCTTGTATTAAGGTTAATTTTGTCATTTATTATACGATGAAATTCACAGATCACTATGGGTCCAGGAGTTAACGTCGGTATATGATTTGTAGTGAGTACTTGTCTTGAGAGAGATAAAACGATTGGGGAATGGTCAGATGAAAGATCGTTATCAACACTTATGTGGTGATGTAGAGTGCTTAGTTTCGAAGTGATAAAGAAGTCAAGTAGTTCCGGTTGTCGGTTTGTGTCTGTTGGCCAGTATGTCGGTTCAGATGGTAGAAGACAGTCATAATGAAGGTCCAAACAGGTATTAAAAAGAGCATTTCCTCTTGAATTTTGTGTTCTGTTGCCAAATCAGGGATGTTTGGCGTTGAAATCATCTCCGCATAAAAATTTGGGTCCTAAAGTGGAGAATATGTTGATAAACATCTCCTTGGGAACTCGTAGCCTAGGGGGCAATATGCACTAGCTAATTTCAACTGAAATCACAGTTAATTGAATATCGTGTAAGGCCGTCATTTGTAAAGGATGGTGATGCAATGCACGTTTCACAATTACCGCAAAGCCACCACGGTCAGCACCGCTTGGATGGTCAGTACGGTATACGACATATCCCTGTAAGTAAAATTTTATATTCTGAGAAAAATGGGTTTCGGTAAGTAGTCCTATGTCGATGTCATGTTCACGTAAGTATATGTCAAGTTCGTTTCTTCGATGTAGGGCTCCATTTGAATTTCAAAGGAGTTTTTAAGATTGGTTTAAAGTGGAATTACGGACTGGCATTAGGAATGAATATAGTAACACACGTGGTAAGTAATGTGATGAGAGGGTTTATCATCGATTTAAAATCATTTAAAAATGAATTGAGGTATATTGATATGTCTGGAGTACTAAATTGTGGATGTGGTATTGGGTATTTAGGAACTGCGAGGGTACTGTGGGTAACGTGGTATTGAAGGATGAGAGGTTATATTCATAACTTGAGGAGTTGTATTTTGATGAGTTCTATATTCGGGCGTTGTGTACTAAGGTGTTGTAAATTGGGGCATTGTGTGTTGAGGTGTTGTGTGTTGTGGTATTGTGTATTGAGATGTTGTGTGTTGTGGTGTTTTGTACTCACATATTGTGTTAGTAAATGAAGCCTGTGGTTATTGCGGGATAGTGGTTGGGTTAGTAAGTCGGTCACGGTCCGTCTCTAGAGACAGGGGATCAGTTAAATCACGACGTGAAGTTACCTGTCTTCGGACGTGCAGTCTTCTTCTTTGAAGTTCGAGATGAACTGTGCATCCTCTATAATTCGCTGGATGATCTTCGCCGCACAGCGCACAGGTTGGTGGCTCTTCACCACGGTTTCTGGCATCTTTCACTAGGATGATCTTGGCCACACTTCACGCATCTTGGTTGGTGGTACCAGAATGCTCTGGTATGTCCATATTCCTGGCACCTCATACATTGAACAATGTCCCTTCTTTTATGGGGTTCCTCAATTTTTTCTTTAGTGTAAGCTAAATGGCTTAGATTGAAGACTTCAGGAATGTTTAGAGCTGTCTCAATATCCACGAAGAAGAGTGGGAGGGGTTCTTTCGACGTTGGGTGTATTACATTAGACTAGCTATCCAGCAAGTATGTGCAGTGATTATTTAATTGTGTACGGTGTGCAGTGTGTAGTGTGTAATGCTACTATGGCAGGGGATTGGTGTATTAGGAAGTGGACAGGCAGTGATCACACTGGGCTTAAATATACCACTACCGGACTCTGAAGATGAGGCCACTTTTATCACTGGAAGTAATACGGAGTGATTATATATTTTTTCTCATTAATTCTTTATCATTTGGTAATTTAATTCACACTATACTCTATGAGATCATAATACCCTGTATAGAAACCTGTATTCTTATTCTAAAGGGACTTGTTCCAGAATAAATAAACATTTTATTATTATGTAAAACATTTTATCAAAGTTTTGCAATTATTAAATTATTCAGCGGCATATTGACTGCTAATATAAGAGTTTGTATGTTTCCTTTAACCTCACGTGATGCTATTATGGCTAATCGGACGAAGCTACAGTTGGAGCTCTAAAGTTTGCCTATCCAAGTTTTATCAGGAAAGGAATATTTAACGAGTAACTTACCTGACATTGCAGAGGCTCCGGACCCCATAAAACGCCCCCTCCGAAATACGACATAACCAAGGGTTTTTACTTCCTTTAAAAATCCTAAGCCACCTGCTGGTCGAACCCGCGGTCTTGGGCATTGTAGGTCGTTATGCTAATCATTACACCTCAGGTGGCCCACAATAGCCTTATGTTTAAACGAATTAGTTTTGATTTATCAGCTTTTTTAGATGGCGAAATTTCTTGGGCGGGCCATTATTAGATATGGTTATGCTATGGACGAGTCTATTTGAACCTTCTCCAAGTCAACTGTAACCTTTTACAAATCAAATACTACCCTTTCCTATTCAAATGTAACCCTTTCCAAAGGAGTTGAAACCCTTTCCAAAGCAAATGTAATGCTTTACAACTCAAGTGTCACCTTTTTATTTCAATTGTAACGTTTCCATATCAATTGCCATCCTTGAAAATGTTTTGAAAATTTGACGTACTGTGGAATGGGTGAGGTTAAAGCCTCTGAACTCAACGGGATAAATCATGACAGTATTTTTAATTTTTAACTATTTTTATTTAAAGAGAAAATATATTCCTCCGGCCGGGATTCGAACCCGGGTCCTCTGTCTCTCCGTGACAGTGCTCTACCATTTGAGCTAAATAATTGTTAACAAAAATTTATAAACAGTAATATATTTTTCTCTTTAAATAAAAATATTTTTAATTTTTTATTTACAAAACTATTATTGCCACAAAGTAGTAAACGAATGAAATTAATACAATTTTCGAAAAACAATGATTTGTGTTATTAAACATAAATAATTGTTCTTTTTCGAAGGAAACCATTAAAAAAAATAAATACATAAAAATGCATTTTTTTCTGAGAAAGTAAAACTACGTAAGCTGAAGTTAACAGTTTCTTTCTTCAATTTTTCAACAAAAAAAATTTTTCGTTACAGTTTCCACTTTTTCATTTTTTTTTTATTATTTACTTCTTGAAAAAAATTTAACTTTTTGTTTTAAATTTTTTCCTTAATTTTTTGTAAACAAAAATATTATTGTTTATCATTTTATTACCAATTATGAAGATACTGTTCTTAAGTTCAGATTAAATGTTTTTTTTTTAAATAAACTTTCTCAGAAATAAAAAATAAACTATTTGTTTTTTTTAAATTATTTCCCTCATTTTTGTCCTAACAAGAGTTATGAAGCAAAAGGTTGTGATGATTTTATCCTGGCGAGTTCTAAGGCCCTAAATTCGCCCATTCCCCAGACCGGTAAATTTTCAAAACATTTTCAAGGTTGACAATTGAAATGGAAACGGTAACAATTGAAATAAAAAGGGTGACACTTGAGTTGTAAAGCGTTACATTTGCTTTGGAAAGGATTTCAACTCATTTGGAAAGGGTTGCTTGTGACTTGGAAGAGGTAGCCTTTGATTTGTAAAAGGTTACAGTTGACTTGGAAAAGGTTCAAATAGACTTGGAAATGCTAAATATTAAGAAATCTGATTTTAAATCAACATTGCTAACTCAAATGTCCGCTCACACATGTGTTTGATGCTACCGCAGGAAGTTGTTGGCCGGTAGCAGTCTTAATTGTGATTATTGACGAACGCAAACAAATTTGGATATTGTTATTGGCTTTCAATTTAATTGCTACATAATTTTATATAATTATTGTTCAATTACCTACTTTCAATTTTTGATTTTTAATTAGCATTATAACCACCGGCCACAATACCAGGGTGTACCACGACAATTATTTTGGCGTGGTACACCATGCTAGCGTGCAAGCACTTTAAGTTCAGATTATAAAAAATTAAAGTTTATTATCATGTATTTGTGTTTTGCTAGAAACCAAGCCCTCTCTTGGAATCACCATATAATGGAAGACTGAAAATCTAACTTCGAATTCCCAACCTTAACCATTTCATCGTTTCCGCCTCCTCCTTTCCGAACAACAACCCTCGAATGCCCAAATCATATTCTCTAACGAAATTTTCTTAATTTCAAATTCAATCATTTACCAGATATTTTTTAAAGTATGATATAAATGTGTCGAATAAAACAACATATGTCTTGCAGAAGAAAATCTTTGTTCACCGATCGAGTTCCATTGACTAGCGTACCGTAGTCTGGCCCAAGATCTCCTCCAACTGATTGTTGATTTTATCCTCTACTTCCGCCTTCTGCTTCACCACAGCGAGAAGCTTCTGAAGCCTCCGGACGTCGTTCATCTCCGCATCTTTGAGCGAGGCGGACCTTTCCTTGCACTCCGTGTCCAGGTTCCTCAACTTCACCATGCTCTCTTGAGCCAGGTGCTGCACTTCTCGCACCTTCTTTATGTTGAGCCAAGTCTCGTCCAGCTCAGACTGGATCATTTTGGCAGCATTGAAGATGTTCTGTCCATTTCGATCGAACATATCCATACTGATGGTGCGCAAGTCGACAACGCGAACGGTGCTACGTTTCCCCCTGCAATGGAAAAAGAAATCTTAAGAAAGAGTTATCAATAGCATATAATAATCATATTTTAAAGAGTATTTTTAATATTGGATAACCAAAATAAAACGAAAGATAAAAAACAATAACTTAGATTGTTTAATTATTAGTTGCTTAGGCTACGTCATGAGTGGAATTCTACTGCCAGCGTCCCTGCTTTGCGTCCGCGTTCGCCTTGAATCGCCTACGTAGGACGTAGGGTGAGTGATAACTACATTCTTATGCTTTAAGATAAGATCTTTTATTGGAGGAAAAAACATATTCAATTAGATATTGATTAGGCAACAGTCTCTGGATGATGTTGCATAATAAAGCTAAAATGGGTGTAAAGTAGACTACGTGACTCAAGTATTTCTCCATTTAAGTAGGCCAGGATTGTATTTGGAATTGATTGGCGAGGATAATGGAATTTACTTAGGAACAGACATAATGTTTCTGTCAAGAGCTATAAATTACATTTATAGTAAATGATCGTTCTGGTAGAGGCAACGCTATTGAAATTCCAAACAAAAAGCCTTAAGTGTCTACAACCAAAACAGGGAACAAAATACCGGCCATCATTTCGCCTTTCAGACGTTACCAAAACTGAAAGAGAATAATGAAATATTAAATCTATGCATATCATAAAACAAAGTCCTCTGCCGCTTGTTCGCGGTAAACTCAATAACTACTGCACGGATTTTCATACGCTTCTTTACCAATAGATAGATTCATCAGGAGGGTATAGGTATGTAATTTGGTAAATGGTTTTGTGTAAATGGGTTGGAATATCGATGGTTTTCACCGAAGACGCTTCCTAATCCCGTGCAATTATCTAACGTACAAGATAATAAATTCGTATATAAAGAAATATTTAAAAAAAAATAATAATAAAAAAAATAAAGAAATATTTGGTTTTGCTTTTATTTTTATAATTTCTATATAATAAAGTAAATTGGCTGAGATGGACATAAAATCAAGACACCCAAATAAGCCTAACCATTGATATTCACGCGGTCCTTAGTGGCTGGTACGTGATAAAAAAAATACATTACACAGACAAATATGTATGCATAATATGCCGTATTACCCAAGAAAAGCTGGGGTGGGTTGCTAGTAAAAAAATAAAGCACATTCCAACCTCAATATCTAGCAATATACCGACCTGAATGATCACCATCAATTCACCAATGCAATATTGTTTGGATTTTTTCACTTATGCCTTAACCTGTAATTCATACAGTATTTCTAAATTTATGTGAACATAAATTGTAGTTGATTTTCTTTTTTTATTACTCTCAATAATGCCAAATTTGGCCAGTAACACTAATAGCAGATACTTGCATATTAAAATAGTAATCCATGCAAATTGTGGATATGATCTCAAGTAATCAAATGTCGACAAAAAAAAAGTCAAAATATAGTGAAACTAGTCAGGGTGGAGAAAGGGTTTTACATTGGAATTTCCTAATTATATATTTATTATTTATTTTATTTTTTTGTTAGTTGTTATAATTTTTAAATATTTTTATTTGAAAAGAAAAGATATGTCCAGGTCCTGGACTCGAACCCCGGTCTCCCATATTTCCATTATTGTACTCTACCAACTGATAATTATATAATTATTAATTTGTTTTGTTTTGCATTTTCTTCCAAACTAGTTACATTTCAGAGGTATAAAAGTATTTGTTATTATTTGATAATAATTTTCTAAATTTGTAAAAATATACTAGCTCTAAAAATACGTATTATTCTGTTCAATATATGCGCTTTATTTTTATAATACATTTTTGAGCGTTGACAGAGAATTATACTTACTCAACCCAGAACCCATAAATTATTCTTAATTAGAATAACTACATAAATAATAAATTTATCATCAAATTTATCGACAAATATATCACATGTACATACAGCTACAATAAAATAATATAATGGTTATAAAAAATAATTACGGTGCATCCGTTTCTATAAGCTTTGGTTTAAATTCACAAAGAACAGGAAGTGCTAATATGAGTACTGTTAGGCTGGTCCAACAAATTCGAAGCTTACGTCTGAAATCAGAACATATTATTATTGCACATATATATATAGGAGTAAGATGCCTATACAGTCAGTATTAAACCAGTTCTCGTGCGAGTCATTTCTCCCTAAATTTTCCTTTGTTTTATGTTTTGATTCTGGAAGTGATATATATATATATATATATATATATATATATATATATATATATATATATATATATATATATATAAAACTTTATTTATACTGAACAATAAACAAGAAAGAACACAATTCAAAAGCGTTTCAAAGGTAACATATATAATGGATAACAATTTAAAAAGAATTAATAGTTAAAAAATTAAATTTACATAGAACCACTTTTAATAAGAAAGAAAGACAAAAAATTATAAATCACAAATATTAAAAAAATTAAATAGCATTATCCAAACAAATTTTAATAATAGTTTGTAACATATAATTAATACAATGTAAAAATGACACTGCATTCTGTAATTTATTTCTTTTTTATTTTGAACTGCTAAGCCATGCCATACACAGAAACGATGCAGTACACAGTTTTGTTCTGTCTTCTAACTGAGCTACTTTCATCAGTTGCATTATCCCAGTAACAGCTGGTGTTATTATGACAGACTCTGATTATCTGAATTGGAAGTAACAATACATATAACGCTTAGTGAAATTTGGTAAGATTCCCTAAGCATGCTTGAACTAAATTTGTTTGTTTAGGGCTTCACCTGTGGAATGGTATGTAATTTTTTTTAATTATAATTAAAATGTTTATTCAGGTCTATTCGGATAATGTTACCTAATATTAATCTATATAGAGTTCTGAATAAAGACAAATTTACATGTATTTGTTCAAAAAATTAAATTTTGACAAAAAAAATAAACTTATTTAATGAAGAATGGAAACTACTATTAAACATTTGTAAATTCCATAAGTTATACATCGATATCTACATATCGATGACGGCAATCGCCCGCCATGTGTGTTTGGTTATCTAAGAGAGAGGTTTCACTGGACAAGATTGAACTCGTAATATTGTGAATGTTTTATTAGAAAGTTGTATTTCAATAACGTGTAATTTAATTAATTTGTAAGTCTTTTTAACTGATTTATTTATTCTGTAAAGAATACAAGGAATTTTACAATATAATTGGTAAATTAACAATAGAATCAAACAATATCAAACATTTATAATAGATTCTCTTCCTTTTCCAACACCAACTCATATAACTGGAACACCAATAAGTTCCTGAATTTTTAAAACATAGTCTTTGGCTTCTTTAGGCAAGTCATTAAAGACTCTGGTATTTTCAATGCTAGTTTTCCAACCAAGCATGATAATGTAATCTGGTTGAACAGAAGCAAGTTCGTCCTCTGATATATCTAGTTTGTTAATACTGATTACGGTACATCCATTGACCATTGATGTGTATTGCGAAACAGGAATGTCTAACCAACCACATCGGCATTTTCTTTAGTTGTAACTCCATATTCATGTTCTCTATCAGAAAGGACATTGCCCATTTCGTCATTTAATTCAGTAGAGAAAGGACCATCTCCTACACCGGGTTGTATATGCTTTCACAACTCCTACAACATCGCCAATTGTTGAGGGAGGTAAACCCAATCCAGTGCATACACCACCAAGGCTACAATTTGAGGAAGTCACATGTGCACAGTTATCAAAGTCAAAGTCTAGCATCGATGCATTAGCTCTTTCTGCTAATACCATTTTCCCTTCTCTTAATGCTGAATGGTTTCAACAACTAATGGACGGATTTGTTCAGCATAATTTTTATAACGCCGAAGCTCAAATTCAACATCAATTTTCAAATCAGGGAAGTTTTTTTATAAGTAATGGCTAAGCTCGTGAACTTTGATATATATTTATAGAAATAATATATATATATATATATATATATATATATATATATATATATATATATATATATATATAAATATATATATATATATAAAATAATAATAATAAGCTTTATTTTTTCCTCTTTCTTCTTTGTACAATTTTTACATGGTCTTTATATTTACAAGGTTTTTTAAAAAGAAAAAAAGCCCCTTCTTTCGGCATAAGCCTCTCCCAATTTACCCCAGCTACGTCTTTTCCAAGCAGAACGGTGCCATAATACTCCTATGAAGTTTTGTATGTCATCCCGCCACCTCGTAGCTGGTCTCCCTCTTCTCCTAGTGCGGTGTATTGGATACCAATCCGTTGTTGCCTTAGCCCAATGTGTTGATGCCATTCTCGCAATGTGTGCAGCCCACTGCCATTTAAGATCAGATACTGTCTTGAGAATATCGCGCGTACCAGTCAGCTTCCGTAGTTCTGTCTTCTTTATTTTCTCCCTTCTACTTTTCCTTAACATACTTCGCTCCATTGCACGCTGAGTGATTGCTAGGGATTTAGATATATCATTATTTAGGCTCCAAGTTTGGCATCCATAAGTTAAAGAGGGAATGATGCAAGCATCAAAAACTTTTCTCTTGTAATATATATATATATATATATATATATATATATATATATATATATATATATATATATACATACATATATATATATATATATATATATATATATATATATATATATATATATATATATAAAATGAGCTAATCTTAATAACGGAAATATGAGAAGGGCCATTCTAATTCAGGATAGTGATAGATAACAGGGAAGGGCTATTAACCAACCTCACAATGCTATTCATAATTTAGTTCCTCACCGGGAATCAGCATCGTATACAAGAAAGCCAAATTTAAAGTGGGGAATATAGAAGAGGATACTATTAATCTACGGGTATTTTCGGAAAACCGTTGAGGGTAAGAATTGCAAGCCACTTTTAAATCTTTTTTTCTTCCAATACAGTGTGATTACATGAGAAGGGTTTATTTTTACCTGGGGATGTGTCATGTATGTGTCATAAAGTATACAAAAAAAAAAACTGTACCATCGCAGGGTTCAATTACGTATTAGAGACCGTAGGGAGCTGATATTTCCGACATTACTCTCAACCACCAGGTTTCCCCCAAATTAAGAGTACCCACTTTATAGAGGCTAGGTTATCCCCAGGAGGGTCTCCAGATCCTACAGGATCCATCCCCGATTAAATAATTTATCTATATCGGGATCTTCATCACAACAACTCAGCCCTTTGTCACTGAGCTACCCCGTTTCCTGTCAATAACTTACAGAATAATAAATTTGACATTGGGTATGAGCAATAAATGATAACACATGAGCTGATGCGATGTGGTTTTCTTGTAAAGCTACAAATAATTTAGGAAAGAATAAGAACGGAAGGAATAAATTTGGGAGTCACTGGCATAAATAAGATGCGGAAAATTAAAAATTGAATAATACGGGTCAGTAATAAAAAAATTAAAGTGAGAAGGAGATACGCTGGAGATGTGAGCGACTGCTTAAGAAAGGATGATAAAAGGTTGGTTAATAATGACATCGTCAGGAGAACGTTGTGAAAGAAAATACTTAAACCAGGAAATAGAGCTGTTTGCAAAGTATGAATACTTTAATTTGGGGAAAAGGTTGGCATCATTAGTGCAATTATGGCCTTCGGAAAAGTCAAGGAGTAAAAGGAAGGTTAATTTTTAATCATCCAAAACGGTTTGAACATTATTGATCGTTTTAATTAGCATCGATGACGTGAAATAGCCGGGTGAAAATCCAGTTCAAAGAGGATTTGACTATTTATGAAATTTTAAAATCTGTGATAATGCTATCATTCTACAGGTTTTGAGGGTTTAGACTGGATGGAAATTCGGAGAGATCTTCATAAGATGATTGGGTCTTATGTTTATAGGATAAACAGTCTTATTTTACACGAGATATTGATCTATAAAGGGCGAACTTCAATTGAAATTTAACAAAAAAAGAAGAATTGAAATGGTTTCCGAGAGAAAGTTTTATCAGTTTAGAAGGAATGCCGTCTCTTGCTTTTTCTTTGCTTCATCAGGTCATCCCTAAAGGAATTCCTGACGAAGCAGACGATGACAGGCGACGATCTTTTACAGTTTTCTGGCGCTATATCATTTACTAGAAGAGCGAGTGTTTCGTTCACCTCAAAACAAGGATATTGCATATTTGCATAATTGGCTGTGATCGATATCATTAAAACATATTTCTGATTCATGAATTCTTCTCTTCTCGTAATGAATTTTGCAAACGCTTTATCTAGCAGAAAGCAATTGCATAATCGAAAAATCTTCAGCAATGTGTGCATTTAGGAGGCACGAGGATTCAATTAGATGCACCTAATCAATCACGTGATCACCTAATGCACACTCCATCATAAGAACATCATTGAAGGGATGAGCTAAACGTTTACTGACGGATGCATAGAAACTACTGAGAGTGTGCAATATTCACAAATACGGAAATGGTGAAATCGCAGGAAATATGTGATATAGAAGAAATTCAATTAAATCACAATAACTTAGAAGTATCAGCATTTTCATATCTTCAACGGTCCCGTTTGAGGAATAACAGAGCTAAACAGCAAGAAATCTGAGAGGAGAAATTTAGAGAATACCTAAGACTGGAGACTGAAGAAATGAATATGGATATGCAGTATACTATGTAAAAATATCCCATCCAAATTCAGGGGAAAAAACGAACAGTAAACTATTGGAGGGGAATAGAGCGTGCTTTATACGACTAAACTTTTTCAAGGAATGAGAGAAACGTAAAAGGATAGCTCAGGAGGTCAAAGATTATACAGACCTGAAGAATCGTAGACTAATATACGAAATACAGTTAACCATATTTATTTTTAACATAAAACAGGATTAAAAAATAATTTTTAAATTCTGAAGTAGATTTTACATTATACATTTTGTAATAATACCTCATTTTGTTACGAACAAAGTAATCCATAATGACCTTAATTTTCCATTTGTTCTTGATTTGACCCGAATCCGATATCAATATTTTCATGACAAACTTTATTCCCACACAAACCCACCTGTTTCTAACCTAGCATACTCTTCAATTCCTGATGATGCTGAGAGGCAAAAGAAGATGGCCTCGTGACCTTCTTAGTTGAACTTGTTATTTTAGTACTACCATGGGTTCTCTACTTGTCTTTATTCATACCAATATGTGCCATTTACTTGTATTGTAATAGTACAGTTCTATAGTTCAACGTAGATTTTTGTAGTACGTAATTTAATAATTATAAGAATTTATTCTATTTAGTTTTAAACGTTAAAAAAATGCGTAAAATTGAAATTTCCAGAATTTACTAAGTACTTTTTAATACGAATAAAATAAATGAAATATTCTCCATTGAAGCCATGAATATTATTGCTATAAAGGTTAACCTCGAATTTAAACTTATTTTATCATTAACAGAATATGTATCATGAGGTAATGACCGTCATGCTCTGAGAGAATTGCAGATTGGGCAGACCAACACTCAAAGAACTCAATATAAAAACCATTAAAAAACGTCACAAGTTTCCAAACGTATTTTTGGCTGAAAAAATACAAATTGAGTACAGTTTAATAAAAACAAACTATTTTTATCAGAAGGAATCCATGTCACTGAATACATCTTTTATACTATTTCTTAGAACTGTGAAAAAAATCATGGAATTATTTATTCTGTTACATTTTATTGCTAAATAAGGTTATCTAATGCATTAAAATAAAATTCTAATAAAATGAAGCAGGTTAGTTGATTCCTATGATAATATTATAAGAATCATAACTTTACAAGATTATATTTTACTACTTTTCGTATTCTAGTTCCTTTTTACAAAGATTGTAAAACAACATATACGATTTCGGCGATCATTTTCAATCATAATAAATAAGGAATTGTATGATTTATTTAATAAATGGAACAACTTAGTGAGTAGAAATTTCAAAACACCTCTTCTGATCTAATAAACAAAATAAAAATCTTACCTCAGATTGCATTAGTAAGTAAACATCAAGAAGTGACACAATGTTGTAAGGCACAATCCTTACCAAGTTTAATTATATTTTCACAATTTATTCTTGAAACTAAGTAACAATTACGATAAACACATGTTTTACTAGTAGGGTTATCATACAAATTAATAAAATGCTACAATTATTAGAAAGTACATGTGATAAATATTATTTCATAATTAAAAATTGTTCAAGCGAATAAATTTAAAAATATTTGTATAATTTTTGTTTAAATAAATCAGGAATATGATGTATGATTTTACTAGAATAACTAAAAGTAACTTATCAGTTAAGTAGTTTGCAAAAAGCATTGGCCACTTAATTCTGGACAAAACTTCCTTATAACACTACTCTTATCGACATTTCATTACATACAAATCCATTCATTGTAAAGGCATCTGTAAGTTATATATGTTATATTTCTGTTTCTTAATATATTAAATATCCTATATGTAAATATATATTTCCTATATATTTGAATGTCACTGCACACTGCTGTGAATTTTCACCTCATCGATAAGTTAAAAAATCTTCAATCTTATCGTCACACGAATGCTTGGAAGGAGTTCTTTGTAATGTCTTTATTTGGAGTTCATCTTCCTCAGTTAGGGTAAAATAATTCTTCCAATCCTAGTAATCACCATACTTCTAATTACCGTCAAATTAGAGTGATATTTTATCGCATTGATAAGCTCCTTAATCTTTTTCAGCAGATATTTTTATTCAGAATTCATTAGTGTATAGTTGACTCTCAATTATTGCTTCCACCAAAAATGGAAAAAAGTTAGTCTCCTTGTACATATAGGTCATTTCAGGAATATTTTTTACTGAAAGCCTCGTTTACTTTGCTTTCTAACATCTGATAGCCAAGGTCTGATTTCGAAAATAACTGTATGATTTTTAAATTAGTAAAATGCAGAGTTTGTTTTAGAAATAACAAAAATAAAATTACATAATAAAAAGTAAACGTACAAGAAAAAAAATGGAATTCAACTTAGATGGTAATAATACTTGAACATAGCTGTGTAGATAATGTTTTTTTTTTAGATTAATTTATTGATATTTACAACTGTAATAATATTACAACAAGTAAATCTGCTATATGAACAAATGACATGAAAAAAACAAAACACTTTTGGAGAAAGCACTCCAATAAAGTTCTACAGTAGAAGGTCTCGAGGCCATCTTCTTGTTCTTATCAGGCGCCTCGGAGGGTTATCAGGAATAGTATGGGAAGCAAGTTGAGAGAACAGCGGATTCAAGTGTGTATGGAAATTATCATGGAAGGATACGTATCTAGTTTGGGCCAAATCACCAACATATTGGATGTTAAGATCATGATGGATGAGTTTATTTGTGACATAATAAGGAGCATTGAGGATTTTCCGAAGGATTTTGGATTGTAAGGATTGGATACGAGATGAATCGGATAGTTTAGTAGAGCCTCAAAGCTCAACTGCGTATGTCCAAAAAGGTCTGATAACTGCCATGTGAATGAGTCTTTTGTAATTAATTGGGAGCTTAGAGCGTCTGTCCAGTAAATGTTGAAGTAGGCGAATACGTAGAGCAGTTTCTTGTATTTTCAGTTTTGTGTGAGGGGAAATAAAATTAAAGTTATAGCTACCAGTTAACACCAAATCAAGCTATTGAAAATTAGAGTAGTATATTAGTATGTAAAAAAATGAAAAATTATTATGTGGATAAACAAACATAAATATGTCACTAGGTCTGTGATTTAGATAGAATTTTAGGTAGAAAATAATAGATATTAACAATATGATTGTTGTGTATTGAATGCAATACAATATTAAATATTTAGTTCCAGGTTCTATATAAAATGGAGAGGCAAAAACTATTATCTTAAATTAATGAAAAAAATAAAAAAGTATTATCAATTAGATCATCAATTAAATTATTTAAACATAGAGGGCAATTGTAAAATTGTAATTGGGTTAGTGCAAACTAAATATGAAGTCATCAATACTCTAAATTATATATAGATAGGTATTATTAGGGAGTGTAAAATATTGAATTTGTATTTAGTTCAAAATTATTTACTATTATTAAAATAAATAAGAGATATTAAACTTTAGGGAAAAAAAGCTTTATCAAGACATGAAATAAAATAAAATTTAATAATAAGACTACATAATACTTTAATGACATGAACATAATGTAAATGCATCACATCACTTTTTCGTTTATGCTTCAATATTTTATAATGTATAACTTAAACTCAATATTTTAATTATATAAAGAATTTGCATTATCATGAGTAATTTGTTATTTTATATTTTATCTATTTTTCCTCAGAAATATATTCACAAGATCTGGATAAATATTTAGTAATAAATAAAAATAAAAAAAAAAAGGCCGCCATTTGTTTTTACCTAAATCTATACCAACTCATAAAGAGTATCGGTTTCATGGTAGTTTGAGGTTGAGACTGTACTGTTTCTAGGACAGCAGTTTTACAGGGAGGTGATTGTTATGCATAATCCTAGATTTAAAACATAATAATTGTAAACTATTGGGGTACTTAAAGAAAAAACAAAATAAATACAAATGATTAATAATCTCAATTTTTGTTTCTTTTAAAACATTTTAGACGTAAAAATCATGAAATATGAAATTAAAAGAAAAAGTGTATCCAATTGTGCAAAAATTTGAACAATGATTTTTTTTCAGGGTATTAATATAAATTTTTACAATAATAGTAAAGATTGTTAGTCGTATCTTATCATCAATACTAAATGTATGTAAACTTTCTTTACCGATCGTTACAAAATAAACACCTCTTGCCAAATTTGCATGAGCGTAGCATATTATTATTTTTGACTTTTTTGCGGTAGTTTATCTTAGCACCACTCTAGTATTACAGAAAAATCGCATTGGATTCCATCTTCACTATATTCAGTAGGAGAATGTATATGCATCAACTCGATTTTTATCCAACAACCCAGAAGTACAGCAAATGTTTTAAGTTTTAGAATAAACCGTGCGTCTCCCAACGCGGAAAGTAATCAATTCTTAATCAAAATATTTTTCCTTTTTTTGTTCTCATATTATTAGTGATTTTATTTTGGTCTCTTTGTTACACAACTTTTTTATTTTTAAAGGAAACCTAAAATAACCATCTTTTTTGTGGGCATATACCGATAAATATCATCCTTTAACCAGTTACAATAGAGGAAAAATAGAAATATCTACATATATATATATATATATATATATATATATATATATATATATATATGTAAAATTATCGTGCCACAGTGATTGTAACTAAACCCCTCCGAAACGACTTGACCAATTCTTATGAAATTTTGTGTGTATGTTCAGTATGTCTGATAACAGGAAGCAAACTATTTTGCACAGCCCTAATTGATATAATGGCTGATTATTATTGATTACGCGTCGATCGTAGCAGTGACGCTTGATGATGCTGCATTTTTTAAATGCTGTAAGGGCATGTCAGTGTAGTGTAAATCCAACTTTGCAACCGAAAAAACGGACGTGAAAACGTTTGGTGCCCTAAAAACTTCGAAATGTTCAGAGTTATCTCAGTATCTCCTAATCGGTGCGTTTTTGGGGAAAACATAAATAATTATTTCAAATTATCCAACTGAATTTAGAGAACCACACAATCTTTAGTTGATGATCGGCTCACCTATTATTCTTCTGCATAATTTGAATCCATCTAAATGATGGAATGGTACATGTTTGGTCATCAAAAATATCACCGGTAATATAATACCTTTCAAAACGCTTCAATTTGATATACGCTTGTCTTCTCTATGACCATCAACAAATCTCAAGGGTAGACAATGTCCATTTGCGGTTTGGACCTAGAACATCCATGTTTCTCCCATGGAATATTATATGTTGCATCCTCACGTGTTAGTAAACCATCTAATCTATGTGTGTTAGCAAAGGAATGATTAACAAAAAATATTATACATTGGTTAGTGCTCAATTAAATTGAAATAAATAGTTATAATTTAAAGTAACATTATTAGCCATAATTAAAAATCAGTCATTAAAATACCTCATTTGTTAAGCTAATATGCACATTTTATCAGTTAAGAATTTCGTATATTATTTATTTATATATTATAATTAGCTATAAGATGGATACAATTTAAAATAAAAAAATATTTAATTCATTTTTCCATTCATTCACTGTTTCTTTAAAATTCAAATTGTAACGTAATATTTTTTGAAACTATTACAACAGCCATAGCAACGCGTGACCGAGAGTTTTATATATAAATATACTAAATTGTGTATATACCTGAAAATAGCAGCGATATTCTTCCAATGGAATAAGGGTCGTATTGTCAAAGGGACGTAGGAGGGAGTTGACAGAGGTGATCCTTCCTTTTAATATCATGGATCAGTGACCACCTCCTCCTCCTGGTCCTCTAAAAATATTGTAATAATGCTCTAGAAATATCTTCATGGGCCCCAAATTTCCTTAATTATATCTGGCAAAGGGTTCGATTGTATGACGACGTGAGTGGAAGGAGAGAGCGCTTTGATCAGATTTGGGCCCAGTGGCACTTTCATTAGATCCTACGTGGAGGCTTCTCAGCTTAATGTTGGAGCCAGATCGAAGGCTGTTTCAGGAACAATTAAACAGGGAATAATGCCTCTCCTGTATTGGCTCATAAGTGGGAGCCGATTAGAGCACTACAGTCCGATGCGAGCAGGCGTCGGCTCTGATTGGATTCCCTTCGAGGCCAGTCCATGCACTATCAGGTCCGATGAAGGTCATCATAGTTATCTACACTTCTGTTTCACGAAAGCAATGTTATGATTGCTAATTTGCAATTTAAAAGAATTGTAATTGCTAATTATTATTTATAAATAATTCACATAATAATACATTTGAATACTAATTAACATATTACTCCTTCAAAAGAACGACATAATTAAAAATTTGGCATTCTCGATTAATCCTTAAGTAGCAATTGCATTGGTTGAAGCTTTTTAATTCAGAAAAGACATATCCGATATTCCACTTTCAATGTATATATATATATATATATATATATATATATATATATATATATATATATATATATATATATATATATATATATATAAACAAAGTCAACTTGAAGTTTTATGGGAATAACGACATAAGTAAAATCAAAAAAAAATTTAGGCTTTTACAATTTTTTTATTAGCTAATAGAAGAATTTAAATACCATCATTACAATAGGAATGCTTTACCTTACTAATACCCAAATTGTTGTTTTTAACTCACATGGAACTTTCAAATACCTCTATTGAGAAATTAGGTTCTTTTGAATGAGCTACCATAATATCAAAATGTTGGCCAATGAGGCTTATTGGTTTTGGAACTGAAAAAATATTTATCGTAAAACACAAACTTAATGGCCTACGTGAAATATGTCATCAATGTACACATTAAATTTTTAACAAAACAATTAATTAAGGAATGTGTACAATAAAACATGTAATTAAAATAAAAAATAAACTTAATATATATCTTATAGATAATGAAGAAATGAATTATTCATTAAAAAATAAGTAACTAGTGAATTTGGATATTTTTGAAGAAAAATAGACCTATTGGAAATAATTATAACTATTATAAGAAAATATTATTATTATTATTTATTCAATGTTAGATGATATCTTCTATAAGTACTGTTTTTTTTCTAGCTATATTGTCATGTTATATTTGTATGTTCTTTCTGTCGTTACTTGAATTACGATTGTTATTTGTTGCTATTGAACGGTGTATAAGAATAGGTATAATAATTAATAAAATCCATACCGGTGTAGTCCGCTCTACCGGAATTTCTTCAAAACTACATGTCTGGACTTTTTTGGCATAAAGGTTACAAGAAGCCTCATAATTTCTAGGGCGAATTAGAGTAGAAGCTTTTAGTCAAATAATTTTAACGGAATAAAAAAAAAATATTAAGAAACATATATTTTTATCTTTTTTAGGTTATTGGTTTGGATTTAATAATAATTTATTATCAATTTTCAACGTTTTTGAATAAACTAATAATGTTTCAATTTATTTATAATTTTGGATTTTTTTTTTATTATTATGTATATTCATAAAGTAGTACTTTCTTTTCCTTCTTTTTCTTTTTTTTTCACGTAATGGCCTTAGAGACCGTGCAAATATCATTATTTCCACTTCTTTCCATACCTCTTCTCTTCTTCCTTCTTTCCTCGGAATCCTCATACGCTATCCTCATCTCCCATCTGTCCTTCCCACCAGAACCTAAATTTTAGTCTTTTCCCATAGCCATCCCTATCGAAACAGTCTTGGTCTGTTATTTTCAGTCTATCAGTTTCTTCCTTCATCTGTTTGATGTACTCCACAGCACTCTTGTATCCTCTCATTTTATAGAAGAATTCTTCTTCGGTGGATCCTCACCATATGTCCTTAAAACCTTAATCTTCTTATCCTTATTTTCTTTTATTCATTATAAATATAGTTTCGTTAATATTTTCATAAACTTTTCGTTCACTATCAATTTTGATATTTTTTTAAGCAATCAATCTGACATTTTTCTTGTATCATTTAAGAATTATTCATGACTTATATTTCTAGATGCTATAGTTAGAACTGGGTATTTATATAGTCTAATTCTAGCTAAATAATTTGTATAAACAGTGGTTATATTGCATTGTGTCTATAGAGACAAGAGTTTTAAACTATTGCCCATTAATACTTGACTATAACGCCCAAATTCGTCCCATTTCTACATTATGCTATACAATTTATAAAACAACTAATTTTTACTAACTGCCACTTTGACGGTTTCAGTCTTTAATTAATTCAGAAACGAACAAAAAAAATAAATGTAAATGCAGTACCGTACACAGAATACAGACTGTTCACAATAGGGAAAAACGTTGCGCGAATCCGGAACAAGAATAAAAGTCACCTCATTTCTAAACGAGAAGAAAAAAAAAATGTTGACCAAAGAAGCAGAGGTACTTTAGGCTTGGTAATAGTCCGTTGAAAAGCTGGTCAAGATGGTGTTTGCAAGGCACTCCACCTCCTCCTTCGCATTTAAAACTGTACCTTGTCGAAAGATTTCTGCTCTGACAAGGCTTGGGTACTGTGAGATGAAATCCAAAGGTCAAAGTTGTCTTTGTTATGCAATAAACATTCGTATATACAATATTCTTAAAAAATAATCAGTTTATTACAAATCCGTGCATAATTATAACATTTAAACCTTTACAATAAATGTTTCCAAGATAAGAATTTTTCATCTCAAATTCTTTATGACTACTAAAGAATAATTCATTTACTCCATCCTTATACTTTATATAGATGCATTCTAAGTTATTCTTTGTTTTAAACACATGTTTTATTGTAAATATTCCATTTGTAACGTATAAACATCAAGTTTAAAATGTGGATTTCCATAACTCCTCTTCCAATCCTAACAAAGGATTAAAAATGTGAAATGGTTGGTTAAATATTATCTTGAGATGTTAAAATGTTGGAAATGGTTTGGGGGTGTATTCAATAAAAACTAAGCAAATAAGTACAACTTTTTTTTATTAATGTTGACGTTTCGGCCTCTTTTTTAGGTATATGTTTTTTCTCTTCTTTTATTTGCAACTGCAAAACTATTTAACATTTAATGGCGGTACTCGTAAGAGATGATACAAAGAACATCTTCACTCTACTATATAATTTCTAAGTAAAAGAAGTAAATCTCAACTCCTTTTTTGACGTTGTAATTCTTTCGTTTGACATTTTTTTAAAACTTCGAATGTCTGATTTAAAGGGTTATTTAAGTCTGGTTAATTATAGGAGGTGTTACCGTTTCATCAGTAGCCTGATAAATGCTAACACCCGATTACGGGGAAAACCTTAATATATACACCTAATCACTTCAATGTTCATTATACACCATTATTCGTATTGGCGTTTGTGGTTGTTTGTAAGTGACGTTAGACGAAACAAATAACCACAAATGTCAATAACAATAAAGAAGTTTTAGAGTTCACCTTTAGTGTGCTGGTTAGCATTACAACCTCCTCTTACCACGGTTGATGGGTCGCAGTTCGGAGAAAATTTGAAAGGGAGTAAAAATCCTTATGTATCCCGTCATTCGAAAGTTATGTAAAATAGGGTTCCGGAGCCTGTGCGGTGTCAGGTACTCGTTAAAGATCCCTATCCTAATTAAACTTGGGTAGGCGAACTTTAGGAGTCCCACTATAGTGTCGTCCGATTATATATAAGCATAAAGTCAAGTTAAACCATGGGTTCTGAAACTTTTTTGTACCGCACCCCATCTGTAGAAATGAATGTTTCTCACGCCCCCTTTACACAATAAATTGCATGATGATATAAAAAAAAATATTACTTTCAAAACAAAGCATTTATTTTTACACTTAAAAGTACAACCTTATTAGTTTAAATTTAATATAAAAAATTACGGGTAAGAGAAAAATAACTAAAACTAAATGAGAATTTTGAAAGTTATTTGAGAAGTTGGAAAACCCTGCTTAAACGAAAAAAAAATGAAGAAGTTATTCATCATCTTATTTTCGGAGAAGCTAAATTCAAGAAATACAAACAAAAGGCATTCATTAATTTTATTTTCTTCGTACCCCCGTATATTTACGAATAACATTTATATTCCATATATTTACATACATATAAACTCTTTTTAACATCAGATTTTCACAATACAGTTATAAATGCCTTCGGGACCAGCACACTTCAGCATGTATGATGTTTAGGAGATTGTTGAAAAGTTAGATTTTCTTTCTTTGGGAAAAACGTTTGTATAACTTGAGACAGTTAGGAAACATGAACTATATTTTACCATGTAGTGGTAATCACCAAAACATAATCATTTTACAATAGTTTTTCTAAATATCTATGTTACATTAAATATTTTTTAAGGTTTAAAAATAACTAAAAAGGAAGCGGGGTCATGTTACATAATAATAAAATAAAAAGAATTCGGGTCTGTTTCTGGAAACCGCATGCAGATTATTTTTAAAATATCTGTTATTTAGTATCAGTTACTTTTATTTATAACTAATATAACCTAATAGAAATAAAAGAACATATGTTTGTATTTATGTATAATTTAAAACACAAAGATAACCAAAACAATTATAGATATACATTTTGAATTTGGAGGACAAAATACACAATATTCTTCAGGACCTGCTCAAATAATTTCCTGTTTTCTTACTTCTTTCTACAAATAAATTCACCTAGGTACGAACCTATCATCGTCCGGTGGGTACCGCATTCTCTCTTGTCCCTTATTGCTATATATGGTCGGCACTGATGCGGGTGGGAAACATGAAAGGGAATATGTTTTGGACAAAGACCTTTTGCTCCCCTTATGGAACCTTTATGGTCAAGTTCCTGAGAAGGAAGAAAAGGGGGGCAGGAAAACTCTCGAGATAAACACGGAGAAGGGTGGAGGCACTCTGGAGACGGACAGTAAGAAGGACGGAGATCTCGAAAGAGGAGAGCGGGTGAACGAAGCGGACGGAGAAAATGTCGAAAGCGAAGACCGACCTGTAACCCAATCTACCCCTGTTCACAGATAAGTTCAATTTATTTCCTGTAACGTATGGCAATCCCTTTTATATAGCAACATCTGAATCATTAACCTTGTTTAAAATTAAAATATATAAACGGTCTTTATTATAATTCTTGTGGTGCTCACATACCCCATACAACTGTATTTATAATTAGGTTACATATTAAATTTCTGAAACATATGGAGTTATTTCATATAAGTAATCATAATTAACGAATGCATGCGTATTCCGAAACAGACCCAACAATTCTTATATTTATTTATATTTAAGGGAAAACTTCTTTAACAGCGTTGAACGATGTCAAATGTTTTGATTAATGAATAAACTATTTAAACGTAAAAAAACTGGCGTGCCCTAACGCCATCATAGTTATCGTTAATTAACATCAGCTGTAACATAACTCAAGGAATGCCTTAAAATGCAGTAAACTGCATAGCAACCCAACAAAAAGAAGACCCAGCACTACAAAATCATTTATTTATAGTGATTTTGGAAATAATAGAAAAATATTTTTAATTTTTGCTTGGAATCTATACTTCGCTCTTGGATACCGATTGTGAAGGGAGGTGATTAGCCGTACATCAAGCTCAACCACCAGATTCCCCATATTTGGGGAATCCTCTTTATAGAGACCGGGTGAGCTCCTGGAAGGTTCTAGATCCCTTAAGATCTATCTCCGGTCACTAACAGTCTGGCATTGAGTGGGATTTGAACTCAGGACCTTCAGCATTGAACTGAGCGCTCTACAACTGATCCACTCCTCTCCCAATTAAGACTATAATAGATTTAAAAATTCAAAAAAGAACATATTTATTAATAAAAATTAAATAAAATAATAAAAAAGAACTTGCATTACGAAAGGGGATACTAGTCAAGGAATGCCTTAAATGCAGTAAATTGCATAGCAACCCAACAATAAGAAGACCCAGCACTACAAAATAATTTATTTATATTGATTTTAGACTGAAATAAAGAACAGAATAGCAAGAGCAAACAGAGCGTACATCTCCCTCGCCAAAATTATAAGTAGTAGATTATTAAGCCGTGCTAATGAAAATGATCATCTACAAATGCCTCCCAAGACCAGTAGGATCCTCTGCCTGTGAGACGTGAACTCTCAACAAGTCCGGAGCACAGAAGGTGGACCGTTACGAAAGAAAGATCCTGAGAGGAATAATAGGCCCTATCAAAGAAAATAGATCCTGGCGGCTACGTCAGAATATGAAATTGTATAGGGAATACCAGGAACTCAACCTTTCTATTTTAGTCTAAGTACAGATAGTAAAATGGCATGGACACGTTATTAGAATGGAAGATGGGAGGTGTCCTTCGAAGGCCTACAAAAATACTCCAGTCGGGATCAGGCCTGGGGGAAGACCTAGATCTCGGTGGAGGGACAATGTACTAGCAGACATTAGACAAGGAGGATTAAATATAGCAGAAGCTGCAGATAGACAATCCTGGGGCAAAATGGTTGAGCTGACCAAGGACCGATTTAGGCGTATGTCGTGCCATTACAAGAAGAATAAAAAAGAAAAATAGTTTTGAATTTTCACATCTGTCGGCAGTCCTCACGACTGCCTAATTTAATTTTGTTTTGAAGTTTCGTAGTTGATATAAACTCGGATTCTGGAATAAAAGGAATAGAATCAAATCCTTTCTTATTCATTCTCTCACTCATAACCTATCCAGGTATATTCTTATTGATTGTAATCACCCTTATCGGCTGCTACTAACTAAATCTTCCAGTTTGTCAGGATCAGTGATGAATGCTGAGACACCTGATCTTATCTCCGCCTCTCGGGCAATCTTACGTCATCTAAATTTGTTATTACCCAATCAATATTTCAAACAAATAGTTAAACCTAAGATATATCTGATAGTAGGACCGAATGATTGAGTTTGATAGTAATTTAGATTTGAACCAATAAACATTAAACTGAATGGCAATTTATTTAAAAATAAAATCATCGCTTATAATAACTTTTTCATATAGTATTATTAATCAGATAAGTGGATAATTTTTGTCGGTTATTTTCTAAACACCTAAGATGTTGATTGGATCTTTTATAGATTTTACAGTGAATAAATTTTATTATTCATACTGCATAATTACCATATTTATTCAGTTCTTTCTTCTTGTGGGTCCCTTAAAAGCCGCACAACGCCTACGCCAGTCCAACATATCGTCCTTAAGGATTGCCCAGTAAAACCGTTCACGAACCTTTTCCAATATACGGTGAACTCCAAGGTGGCCGACAGATACTCCGTCATGTAGTTCCCTGGGAACTTCACTCTTTGGAACGATGAGCTGTAGTCTGTAGCGGCTGATCTCCTTCCGCGTTCTCCAATGCCAGTTTCAGTAGCCCATTGTCTACTAGAATGGAGTCCCATTGGGCCCAGTACGTCTTTACATTCTTCGACATTGGAGCAACATCCTGCCAGCTTGGTCTTTTTTGCCCTGATAGTTTCCATTGTTTTATTTGCTTCAAGTACGGGTCCTTGTCCTGTTCCATTGACACCTCTGCATCCTGCCATCTGTCCATGATATGTTGATATACATCTGTCCTCAACACTCTTCCCTGCTTCTCTTCTTGTTCAGAACAATGCCGGCATTCTTCGCCTCCTTGAGAGCCCATCCGCATTCCTGTGACTCGTTCCAGCACGATGAGCAGATTCAAAGTCATATTATTGAAAGCGCTCTATCCACCTCACCATATGTTGTTCTTCAACTCCTCGAAGGATGGATGACACTCGTGATCCCAATTGAAATTCCGTTTTTCCTCGGTAAGCGTGGTAAGAGGTTTTGCGATGTTAGAAAATCGTTTCGCGTATCTCCTGTAGAAGGTGCAGAGCCCGAGGAAACTTCTCACTTGGTGCTTATCTCGAGGTACTGGCCAATCGGTGATTGCTGTAATCATCCCCGGGTCAACAGCAACTTCGTTGCCTGACAGAACATGACCCAGGTAGTTGACTTTCCTTCGGAAGAGATGACACTTCTTCGGGTTCAATTTAAGGTTCGCTGCACGCAGTCGTTCGAAGACCTTCTACAAATTCTTCAGATGGTGAGCGAAGGACTTTGTCACCACAATGATGCCGTCTTAGTATACCAGGCATATTTCCCAAGAGAGACCTCTTAACTCACTCAAATGTTGCAGGAGCAATGCAAAGCCCGAATGGCATTAGTGTAAATTGCCAGAGTCCAGTTCCAATCGAGAACGCCGTCTTCTCTTTATCCTCAGCTGGCAATCCAACCTGCCAATATCCACTGCGGAGATCCAAGTTAGAGAAAAGTTTACACCCCTGTAGGGTGTCCAGCGTGTCGTCAATTCTGGGAAGCGGATAACTGCCTTTCTTGGTGACGTTGTTCAGAAGGCGTTAGTCTACGCAGAATCTTGTTGTGCCATCTTTCTTCTCCACCAATACAACAGGAGACATCCAGGGGCTACTCGAAGGCTGAATGACCCCATCAGCCACCATCTCCTTAATAATCTTCTCGGCGTCCTTCCGTTTGGCTAACGGGATCTCGGTAGCCTCCACGGGACCTGTCGGATGGGCTTCGCATCCCCGGTGCCAATCCTGTGCCGAACGATATCCGTTATACCCCGTGGTCCTGGGTTGATCTCGAAAACGTCATGCCATTGGGTAATCATGTTCTTCACTTCCTTGCTCTCTTCAGGCGAACGGTCGCGGCATGATGTACATTCCATGTTCCTTTGTTCAGCGTTACTGGGAAGCTATTCAGATTCATTAGCCGAATTGTAGTGGTACGTCTGACCTTGATGAGAGACTAGTACGTCGCGTCCGATCTCCTGTTCTTCTTGCCTTCCAGGCTCAAGTAGCACAAATTGACCCTCAGGTAGATGCCCTTCGACCGTCCCATGCGTCACGATTTTGCTCCATGCAGGTAAAGTGTTGTCTTCTAGTAAGCGCACTCTTGCGTAGAGGTCCTCTCCCTGCCTAAGGATGACTTCATCGTCTCCCAGTGAAGTCACATCTCTCGCCATATCCAGCTTAATCCCGTATAATTATGCGATCATCAAGTCCGTGCCCAATATGTCATCTTCATCGATCTCTGCCACGACAGCGCGGTGCTTTAGATGTTGACCCCCGATGATGAAGGTGGCAACTGTCTCCCCGTAGACCTTGGCTTGCTCTCCCGTGGCAGTCCGTAATGCCCAAGTGGTTGGTAACATATTCTCAGCGGGAAGTGTCTTTGAGTTCAAGATTGTCTAGGTTGCGCCGGTATCCAGTAGCAGACATCGCAGCTGCCCGTTCACCACCCCATCAACGTAGAGACTGTTCGTTCTGCTCCCTCTTGACGCAACTCTGAGGGTCTTTCCGGAGCCTTTTACGGTAGGGTTGACAGTTGCCCCTTCCCATCAACCCTACTTAGTTTTCTTGTGGCATTTCTTGTTTCTTGGATGGACATCTCCTTGTTACGAGTCCTGAGAGCCTCTAAAACTTTTGTCACTTGGTCTTCGAAGCCGGGGACCACATTAGGCACAACTTCTGCCGCCCGAACTCGCGCATGGCCACGTACGGACTGTCTGACAGCCTCGATCTCCATCGCCTGAGATAATGCGTCTCCCAAAGTTTTTGGCCGGGCGAGCTTCACTGCTTGTTGCGTTTCTGGGCTCCGAAGTCCATCCAGGAATTTTTCGACAGATAAGCTCTCATAGACATCGTCGGTGACCGATGGGTAGTCATTCCTCACCAGCCGGGCAATATCCGCTTCAAATTCTTGCTGCGTCTCATTGATCTTCTGCTTCATAGCAGTGAGCGATAAAGCTGGTCCATGTGTCGTTGGGCGAAACGCATCTCTAGTCTTCTAAACAGCTCCCATAAACAGCTCCCATAAGTTAGACCGTTCCGACATGGGCATCCCCTGCAGTACTCCCAAGGCGTCTCCACGCAAGGCCAGGCACAACGCTGAAGCATGGGTCTCTTTTGACCACCGTGGATAGTGGCCGCTGTCTCGAAGAGAGTCATGTAGTCCTCCAACGGAGTCTTTCCATCGAATACTGCAATGGTGTTGTGAGATGGTGGCGTCCCAGTATTGGCGGGCAGAATGAAGCTATGAAGGCTGCCCTCGGAGGATCGGTCGATGTTGTTCGTCGGCGGGTTGCTCATACTTCCCTCGAGAGCTTCTACTTTTAGCCTAAGTTCGTTCACTTTTTCTCCTAGTCTAGATTCTACATCAGCTACTATATTATCTACATCGTCCAACTTATTACCTACTTTGGCTAACTTATTCTCAACATCTTCCATTAACTTAGCCTTTAATTGTCCTAATTTAGACTCTAATCTATCCAATAAATCACTTTTTACAGTACCTAATTCATTACGTAGATTATTTTCTGCATTGCTTAACTCATTCTGTAAATTACCTAGGTTATTTTCTATATTGCCTTATTCATTTCTAAAAGTTGCAGGCAACTTGCTTAAATCATATAGATTTTCCCAACAAATATGTCTACAAAAAACTGACTCAAGCGCAAGTTGCAGTTACTTTTATTTCCGGAATAATCCAGATGTTCTAACTCCCGTTTTAAATCCGCAACTTTTAAATCAATCAATTTAATACATTGAGAGGCCATTTTTCATACAGTAGCCCATTAATTACAAAATGCAGACTAAGAGACAAGCAAAATAATAGCAATTACACAAGATCCACTTTTTACACCAAATTGTTACGGGCTGCTGGGAGTGAAAATGAATTAAACTACTCCTAAATTCAAGATACTAATACTTATTAAGTGACAACAAGAATACAATGAAGTTACAAACAATTAAATTATTAAATTAATATAAATTTACAATAACAATATTTTAAATATTTATTATAACCTAAGCCTATTTAATTACTAAAATAATATAAGATATTACTACTACGAAATAACTTAACTATTTACATACGTTTGTACAAACACCATAAAATTACGCTAGAGCTTATAACTACAAATTAACACTTACAATTCACTAATTAAAGTCCAACGACCGTAAGAATCTCCATATATAACAAACTACTACACAGTAACAAACAGAAACAGTTTATTACACTCACAAACTGTCACAGTTCACTGATACACTTATTGCCAGTTCATCACACTGTCTGTTTTACTCTCTGACTGTTCCCCTGGACGGAAGCGAGCGGTATTTATAACAAGGTCGAATGTTCTAGACATGCGGAAGTAGGGGGGAAGCCGTTCTGGAATCATCGAGATGGTTCTAATCCAATCTTGATCTCTCCCGCCGACGGGCTTAAGAACATCCCTCGCTTTCTCTCTCTGACCGTAACAATAAAATTATTTTTCTTGTTAAAGTGGATATTTTTTTCAACGCTAGTTGTTCATTTGTTTAATGTGAAAATATACTAATTAGTTCCAAAATTAGTATTGTTATTATGAATTAACTATCGTAGATTATTATATTAATCATTTCGAAGTGAGACTTTTTTCATTCTCAAATTATTATCAGGAAACGAGAGATTCGTCAAACAGCAATCAAGTTATGTTCAGTTCAGTGACAGGGTGGACAAACTGACGTTTAGCAAACTAAGCTAAGGTCCTAGAATAATTTAATAGCCAATTTCAATGTAAATTAATATTTAGTTAGCTTTAGCCACGGTAAACTTCAATAAGAACCTAGTTCACTTTCTGAACTTTATCAATAAACTTAGCCCTAGCTGTTAGAGGGATTAGTACTCGTAGGGTGTATAATTCGTATATAGGGCAGGGCAGTCGACTCAATTATCTTGTCTCAACTTTTTGATATTCCTTATATAGGTATATTGGATGGGATTCAATTAAAATACATTATATTTCCATTTTGGAAATATAATGGAACATGATATTCCACTTCTATAAATGTCCCTGTGTAATTTTCCTCCAGTTAATAAATCTAGAAAGCTGCTCGGATGTATGAAGTATATTCAATCCAACTAAGTAGGTATTCTTTATAAAACAATGAGTGAATAAAGCTAAAACACTGCGTGAATACGGATTTTTGACTTCAATGTTTACCATCCAGAAAAATACAGATATTAAAACAAAAGATCGTTAAAATAATTTCTCTAGCTAATAACTAAAAAAAAGTAGAGGGTGATCTAATCAATCACTGCGTGCTTTTCCCAACTGGAAGTTAAAGAACTATTAATTGTGTCGACAGGCAACCACAGAACCATTCGAGGCAAGATATGGTTTGGAAGGGGTCTACTTTATTGTAAAAGCTAGAAAATAGCTTTTTCAATATTCCCACTGACGCCTTGTTCCACAACTCGGATGTATCTTTACCAGTCTGCTCGTCACTTTTAACTAATTCTTAATTAAGCACGACAACTTTACGAGCCGATCTGAACATTCACAACGCGAATAACTTAATCTATATTAACCATATTCATGGTTTGCGATTCCGCGTTTTGTAATCTCCTAAATTCTGCACTAGTCTTATCCTTTTTCAGACCGAATATTCCTCGCAATACCTTATTTTTAAACACTATATTGACATTCCTCTATCAACTTTAACAGATACGTTTCACATCCATAAAGATTAATTAATGGTACAACAATTCTTAATTTATGAGACTTAACCCAGTTCCTAAAGGCGATCAGAACTCATAGCGGCGCGTCAAATAATCAAAATCTATGTTTATGTTTTGTTTTTTTAATGTTATTATATTTACATAAATGGAAAACTAGCTGACTGTCTCAATCATAGTTTCAAAAATTAAATCTCTCTTAAATGTGATTTCAATATTTACATACATACATATATATATATATATATATATATATATATGTGTGTGTGTGTGTGTGTGTGTAAATTCTATTAGAAATAGATGATGTCCAAAATATGCAATATATTGGTTACTTACTTCGATTTTCAAATATAAGTGACGAAAAAACAAAAGTTCACAACAGAAGTAATCCGAGTTCTCTTCGTATATTTCAATCACGAAAAGAAGTAGAGACTAGAGTACCCACGCAAAACTGCGTATCTGTATCTGATTAAATACTTGGTACTCATGTTCTTTTTTTAAGATTATTCCTGTTATATTACTTTATACCAGTACCCTTCATGATATTTACTTTCTATCCAATATGCCCTATACAACTGGAAGCAGATAAGCTGAGATTGAAGGAGTTATGTTTTGCAGCAATCTTGACGTTAGCTCCGGGGGCCAATTGAACTGACTACGTTACATCTCTCAAACATTTTCCTCTGCATGATTTCAAACTCCATCCTGACGACGTAACCGGCCCAGTTAGACAACTCCCCTTGATATTGTTTACGATATTGTTATTCTGTATTAAAGTCTTATTCTAAAGTTTTGTTCTTCTGCAACTCATTCCTTCAACTATTCTTCCGAACATTCTCAGCTTATATCATTCCTAATACGAACCAATTTTTCGATCTGTAACTAACTAAATAAGAAATATTAAAGAAGAATTTTCTATAATTTTCATTACATTGCTTTAGACAACAGGTGATCTTTAAGGTTAGCATCGTTACTAGTTCATATGCTACTGTTAATTTCATTGCTTATTAGATTTTTAGTATTTATGACTAAAACAAAATCTGATCACGTGGTTGGGAAATCAAACATAATTTTATTACTTAAAAATTTGCTGCAGGATTTTCTATTTATTCTTATTACACACTTAGTTTTATTACCGTCATATATCATAGCCTTCTCTAAATGCCTTTTTATTCCTGGTTGTAATTGCCAAGTTATTAGTTTGAGCACAAATTTAAAGTGTTTTTCTACAATAATGCATCTAGGGGCGACCTGTGGTGTAGTGATTAGCGTAACAAACTACTAAGCCCAAGATCGCAGGTTCGTAGCCCGGCAGGTGGCCTTAGGATTTTTTAAAGGGAGTAAATAATCCTTAGTTATTCCGTCCTTTGGAAGGGACGTTAAACGGGGTCCCGAGCCTGTACGATGTCAGGTACTCGTTAAAAATCCCTATCTTGATTAAATCAAGATAGGCAAAGTTTAGAGCTCGTCCAATGTAGCATCATCCGATTAGCCATAGCAGCAAAAAGTGACGTTAATTGGACAAACAACAACAATAATCATCATTCATAAAAGAAGAAGCGCTGAATTGGAAGTACTTTTGACGGGGGCCTGACGATTAAATGATTTTGCCTTTGAGTTATGTATTAATTTTTAATTAAGTATTGATTAGTTTTAATTAGATTATATAACCCCTTCAAGCTACGACATTCTTTTTTACTATGCAAAGGTCGTAGTCCATATAGCTTAAGGTATCCTCCATTTTTTTATACGTATCTTTTTTTTTACAATCAACACCTATTTTAGAGGAATTATTTCTTCATATTTTAGGGTAATAAAATTTTGAATGAGCTTTTAGTTGTATATAGGTAGGTTTGAGTTTTTATTGGAGATTGTATAAAATTGTATTTATTGAAATTTACAACTGTATATATAACTTCATTAAATAGAGAAAGATAAATAATGGCACGATATAAAGGCAAGTAGAAAAACTACCCATTTGTAATACTCGATTAACACTTAGATCACGAGGTCGTCTTCTTTTCAGACACCTCTGAGGATTTCATGAAATGAAGAGGTTGCTAGGTTTGAAACTAGTGGGGTTGAGTGGGAATTAAGTTTGTCAAGAAGAGATTGATATCGCGTTCGGACAAAATCCGTAACAAATGGGACATTGAGGTCATTATGAGTGGCTTAGTCTGTAACAAAAGTAGGAGAATCAAGGATTTTACGAAGGGTTCTGGAATGTAATGATTGGAGGAATTCGAAGGTTTATTGGATCTCCAAAGCTCTATTCCGTAAGTCCAAATGGGTCTTATGATAGTCATATATATGAGTCTTTTGTAATATATTGGAAGCTTAGAGTGTTTGTCTAGTAAATGTTGAAATAGCCTGAAACGGCGAGCTGTTTCTTGTCGTTTCAGCATAGTATGAGTATTCCAAGTTAACCTTTTGTCAAGGTATAGTCCTAAGTAACGGGCCTAATCTACAGGAATCAGTGGGATGTTATTAAAGGATACTAGAGAACAGGAAGTCATTAGTTTCATACGAACGATACAGGATAACAGTAATTGGTTTACGACGGAGGGTAATGGTGATTTGAAGGTATTTATTAGAGATTAAGATAAGTTTTTTATTAAATTTTATCAGACAAATTAATTTATTTAGAGTTATTATTAAAGCTAGTATTATTATTACAATTTTGATTAGATGATTACTTTTTCAAACCATTGTTATCGAATAGTCGTTATTGATGTTTATAGGTACATTTATTATTTTATTAATGCTAGATATTGTAGAGTATGGTATAGTTTGACAGAGGTTACTGATGAAGTTTTTTCAAATTTGAGTAAGTTCAGATAAATAAAAAGAAACATAATAATGGCATGAGTTCTTACTAACAACGACTTCGGAAACATGACTTTTCGTGAAAATACAAATCAAGTAGGGCACATAGGAACTGAAACAGTCGCAGATAAATGTTTCTGTTTGAAGTCCCGCTCATCTAATCAGCATGTGATAAATTGATGCGATGCTCTGACTCGTACGGACTATTTGATGAGGAAGAACAATGTGACAATAATGTCCTTTTTGGCACATTTCTTTGCTGGATTATGGAACGTTCCTCCATACTCTATCCATATCCTCCAGACAAAAGACCGACAAGAGAGTGATACTGGGTTGCACAATACTATGTTCCATCACGAAGATACATGGATGCTTATGTATTTTAATTTTAATATTAATTATATGTAGTTTAATTGTCTGCATTTTTCATATATACCAGCAATGTGGTTTGAAACGTTGGCTCTCCAATAAAAAGTTCTCTCTAGTTCTTCATCTTATTATGGACAATGTATAAAAAATTATTTCTCATTATAAAAAAAATGATGAAGGTACAGATTAATAGATATATATGTTGCGAATCATATCAACTTACTAAGCCCTAGACTCGTAAATGTATGAACAAGGAGCCTTATAACTATTAATATTTATATTTTTGTTTTGAAGAAAAAAGATTTAAAAATTATAACAATTAATAAAGAAATAAAATAACATTTATAATATGAAAGTGTACAATAGAATAAATTAAGTGCTTTGTTGTGTTTTTAGAATTAGAAAATATAGTAATCCGGGTTTTGACATATAGAATCGATAGTTAGTTCAAAAGCAGTCCCTACTTGTTAATATTTACAATCATTAGAAAAGTTTTAAATAGATCAATCTACATACTTTGAATATTTTTCTGAAAAACAAACATTATTCTAGACTAATACAATGAAGTAGAAAAAAATTGGAAAAATTAGTGCAGTGACTTTTGTAGATTGTTGCTGACTCTTAACCTGGTCGTGAGTCTGAAATGTTAAAAAAAAAATGGTCTTTGAATTCAAGCAGAATCACAAACGATATGTTTTTGTCTTAATTTCTTGGTAATATTGGAACACAGTATATATTTCAAACAGTTGATTTAAAACTGGAATAAACGATTTTTTTTTATATAAACTTAATAAACGTGGAGTACGCTTTATTTTATTCGTACGATTGGTATTTAAGAGCGGTGGGGTAGAGCTAAAAGAGCAACCGAATATTGGGGATTAAATAAAAGCTTTGACGGCGTAGGCACGGGGTAACATTTGACGTTGCTAACTATTTGTAGCTTCGTTTCGTCCAACCAAGCTCGATATCCCATTTAACTTCCAATGAATCCTCAGAACTTTCTGGAATATTTTTGAATTTCATGTGTCCATTTATTGCTATATTGGATTTTTTCTTATCCAATCTAAATTGTCGGTGTGCAACGGACGTATAAAATGATTACTTTAGTTTAAAAATACTTCAACGAACTCTTCATGATTTATGTACAAACATATATTTGAGAAGCTGACGTTTAAATACACTCTTAAGGAATATTTACGTCAATTTAACTGCAATAATGTAAAATAAATAGGCAATCATAAGGACTACGTTCGGAAGTGAAACATCAAGACCAGTCTTTTTGAATTTCTAAATTAGTTATTGTCTGTATTATTTTAATTTCAAATTTATAATTTTTTTTTTTTGATTTGATTATTTTATTGAGTTGTACAACTGTAATACATACATCTAGTACAATTGCTATAAGAGTAAATAATACATGATAGGGCATGTAGAGATTCTACCCACTGGCAGCACTCTAATAAAGTTCTATAATAGAAGGTCCCGAGGCCATCTTCTCTTCAGACGCCTAGGAGGATTGTCCGGGGTAGAATTGGATGCAAGGATGGAAACTAGTGGGTTTGGATGGGTTTGAAGTTTATTGTGGAATGATAGGTATCTGGAATGGGCTAAATCGGTAACATGTGGAACGTTAAGGTCATTATGGATGGTTTTATTTGTGACAAAATAAGGAGCGTTTAGGATTTTGCGAAGGATTTTGGATTGCAAGGATTGGATACGAGAGGAATTCGATGGTTTGGTGGAGCCCCATAGTTCAATTCCATAAGTCCATATAGGCCTTATAACAGTCACATAAATAAGTCTTTTGTAATTGATCTGAAGCTTTGAGCGCTTATCTAGTATGTGTTGAAGTAGTCGGAAACGTCTAGCTGTTTCTTGTCTTTTCAGTCTTGTGTGAGGGTTACGAGTAAGACGCTTGTCTAAGTTGAGTCCCAGGTAGCGAATCTGTTCAACAGGGATAAGTGGAGTACTATTAAAGAATACAGTAGGACAGGAAGTCAAGGGTTTTCGACGAAGGGTAAAGGTAATTTGATGGGACTTGCTGGGATTGACTTTAATTCTCCAATTTCGACACCATTCTTCGAGGCTTGATAGGTGTAATTGAAGGGATTGGGATGCAATATATAGGTCGTTATTAACTGATAACACACATGTGTCATCAGCATACGTGGAGATGAAGGTGTTAGGATGGGTTGGAATGTCAACTGTATATACTGTGTAAGGATAGGACCGAGGATGCTACCTTGAGGAACGCCAGCAGACTGGGAATAGAGGGATGAGTAGGAACCTTTATGACTTACTTTAAATGTTCTGCCAGTTACAAAGGAGCGAATGATTAAAAAGTACGTAGGAGGGAGGAATTGTCGGCTTTTGTAAAGGAGACCTGGGTGTCAGACTCGATCAAAAGCCTGTTCTACATCGAGAAAGGCACCCGTGCAGTACAATCTACGCTCCAATGCAGAGGAGACAACATCCACCACACGATGACATTGCTGGATAGTGGAGTGGGATGTTCGGAAACCAAACTGGTGGTCTGGGATTATGCGGTTACTATCTAGGATGGGATAAATACGTTTTAGAATGAGTTTTTCGAGGATCTTGCCCATTATGGGTAAGAGGGAGATAGGACGATAAGAGGATGGAAGTTCTGGAGGCTTTTTGGATTTTGGGATAATTTTTACTATAGATAGTTTCCATGTATCAGGAAAATAGGTAGTACGGATTACAGAATTATATATGTATGTGAGGAATAGGATAGCTTTTCGAGGAAGGGATTTTAGGATATGAGCTGTAATAAGTTCATGTCCAGGAGCTTTACGGGAAGGTAAACTATGAATAATATTGGATATTTCTGACGGATGAAAAGCCTTAGGTGGGAGAGACATTTGGAGTGGGATATCCAGTTCTGCTTCAATACGCTCAATGTGAATAGGGTTGAGGATATCAGGATGTGGATTAAAGGTTTTGAAGAGGTGTTGGGCGTATATGTAAGATTTTTCTTCATCAGATCTGGACCAAGTTTGATTTTCAGTAAGGAGAGGATGATTAAAATCTTTGAATTTAAGGATCTTTTTGGCGGTCGTCCATAGTGATTTGTTAGTAGTCGTAAGATTTTCAGTCACACTAAGTAAATTTTGGATTTTGAAGTTTCTAATCTCCGTTTTCAGTTTGTTAGTCAGTTGGGTGTAATACGTTTTATCTGATGGGTAACGAGTCCTATGCCACTTAGATCTTGCTCTGCGTTTTTCGCTTAGCAAGATGCGAAGGTGCTGTGGCAGGTTAGTCTGTTGTGTGATATTATTTCTGTTTATGGTAGTGTTATCTCTTATACTTTGTGTTATTGTTGCTGTAAGTATTTCTATTGCGCTGTCAATGTCTTGTTTAGTTTTGAGTGGAATCCGTAAGTCTAGTTTGCTTTCCAAATCGTTATTAAATCGCTCCCAGTTAATTCGTCCTGTAATCAATGAAGGAGAGGAGGGCTTAGGAATGAAGGTTGAGTGTAATGAGAGCAGAACTGGACTGTGGCTGAGGAGAGGTCCTTCAGGGATTTGATTAATACATGGGAAGGAGAAATCTGGGATATGACAAATATATCCAGGATATCAGGGCGTTTTTTCAGGGAAGTTGGCCAATAGGTAGGATTCGAGGGAGAGAGAATTGAATAACTACGAGAAGTGGAGACATGAGACAGGATGTTGCCACGAGGGTTGGATGTTCGGCAACCCCATCGTTGGTGTTTAGCGTTGTAGTCTCCTCCAGCAATAAAGCGTGATCCGACGGATTGGAACAAGGATTCTAGTTGGTTATAGGATAGAGAATTGCCAGGAGGACAGTATACAGCTGTTAATGTAAGATGGAGGGGACGAGTTGATATTATGATAGAGGTTGCTTGGATAACCTCATTTGGAGTAGAGGGAATAAGGGAATGCGGAATGGATTTATGGATACGGATGCAAGAACCGGCGTGGGAAGTGTTGTCTGGGTGGTCAGATCTATAAGTGATGTAGTCGCGTATGTAAAAATATGAACGTTTAGTGAAGTGAGTTTCAGTAAGTAGGGCAATGTCAATCTGATTGTCATGTAGAAATATGTCAAGGTCGTCTCGGCGGTTGTTTAGTCCGTTCGCATTCCATAAGAAAACAGCTAGGGGATTCACATTCATCGCGGGAAGTTGAATGGAATTTCTGTGAGGAATCTAGTGACGGTTATCAGCGGTTTGATAGTTTGTTGTAGGTCTATCAGGAAGGAAGATAGGATGGAATATATGTCGGAGGGATTATGTTCTTGGAGCAGATATGGATAAGGAGGTTGAGATGGAAAGTCAGTAGGGGTGTTGGCTGGATGCTGAGCCCGACACTGGGGACGAGGAGGTAGATCAACTTTCGTTGGTCGATGTAATGGGGGGTTTACCATGAGAGAAGGCTTGATGAAACTGGAAGTGGGTGTTCTGGCGGAAGTTTAACACGGAGAGGTAAGTGGTGAGGAGGAATGGGATGTCGTGGAGGTTGGGACTGTGCCTTGGGGATCTGTGGCTTGGATTGAGAGGTTTGGGATTTAGATTGAATTTTCTGTGGCGTCTGACGTCGCGGCTGCTGTAGTGTCTTGGTGTAGGCTTGAGAGGGCGGCTTTATGTCTTCCTGTAAATCGGCGATCGTTGAGGTAGTGGGCTGCTGATGGCTGGTAGATGTATGAGGCAGTTCTGGGAAATGCGATAAATTTCCAGGCTCAGGAACAACATTTGTCTTCTGTTCTGTTTTTTTTTTGTGCAGTATTATGCGATCTCTGCCGATAGAGGTTTTTATAAACGATGCAACCCCTGTAGCTAGCAGGATGGTCTTCACCACAGAGTGCACATTTTGCAGGCTCCTCTTTAGGTTTCAGACATACCTCAGATGAGTGTGGGCAGGCACATTTCACGCATCTGCTCTGGTGATGGCAGTAAGCCTTTGTGTGCCCTAGGTTTTGACATTTTGTGCATTGCACCATTAATGGTTTTTGTCTGGGATGTTCAAATCTTACTATTGAATACACTAACCTTGAGATCTGAAATACCTCAGCATTATTTCGAGCTGGTTCCATGTCAACAAAAAATAGTGGTAGTGGGTATTTTTCTGTTGGGTGCAGAACAGAAGATATGTTTCTAACACTATGGCCTATTTCTCCGAGACCTTTTTTGATGGCAGCTGTGGGGGTGCTTGAGTGAAGACCTCTTAAGACCACACGGTATGATTTATCTTCTCTTAGTTGATAGCAATGGAAATCGTAATTATTAGCAGTAAGATGATTAATAAGTTTTTTATAGTTGTCTTTGCTATTTGTATTTATTTTTATATCGTTAATACGTGAGTAGCACCTGAAGTTTGGTTGCCCAATTAGATTGGCGATTTCATCACCGAAAGACAGAAAATTGTCTATTTTGGTGACATATACAGGGGGTGGCTCAGGGTCAGAAAAACCTTGAGAATCCGAGTTCTTATTAGCTGAGCTATTGTTGCCTGGTGGATTGTGGGAGGTTTCAACAGTGGTTGTTGTATTTATAGTTTTATTGTTGGCTGCAGAAGATTTACTGCGAGTTTTTGGTGGTGATTGTTTTTTATCGACTGTTTGTTTTGATTTATTCTTTTTTTTATTAGGTGAGTTGCCCACGGAGCCGGGGGCAGGATTTCGGTGGCGCTTTTGTAGTGTACGTCCCTTTAAATATAAGGAATCAGATTCGCTTATTTCAGAAAACGGGATCTCTTCCTCCGAGTCTTCGGAGAGTGAATTCTCATCCAGATCCATTTTATCCGTTCCAAAGAAAATAAAGAAATATTAAAATAAAAGTTCTTTATATAAAGCCTAAGAAACTAGAGTATTTACAATATTATATACAAAATAAAACATTCTGAATACACATAGATAAAAAAAGAAAAAAAAATGGATAAAAGAAGAAAGGAGGAAAAAAAAAGTTAATATCACTGGGTTCGAACTTAAGATCGGCCGGAGACGAGAAAAGTATACGGCCGTGACCGTGAAGTCAATAGTACATAGCTGATAAGTACTCCTACTACTCCTGGATGAATTACCAGCCGGCTGAGTAGCCTCCATCAACCGATCACTATGTTTTTCATTTATTAATTGTCAATAATTAACCACTCACCTCACTTTTAGGTTAATGTAAAAATGTTCCTTGAGTTATAAACTCAATGTTTATAGAGTTTCACTAAGAGATGTTCAGTAATAACGGGCTGAGAACGTAACAAGCACGGAGCGAAACTACAAGGGAACTTCAGTTGCGGCCATCAAATTTATAAATTTAAATTATTATAATGTGTCTGGTTTTCACAAATATTGACACTTCGGACAATAATTATATGCATCTTCAAATGGTTTATTTACCAGGCGGGTGGAGTAGAAAGGGAAAATAAAGAAATATATGATAAGTCCATCCCTTTCTAAAGCAGAAATCCCGGACCTTCGGAGAGAGAGAGTTCACCGTAAGAGGCCTATGGTTTGGGTCTCCGAAACTTTCCGAAAAGAACATGGCGCTTCCTCGATGACCTGTGTGTCAGTGTCCACATCCTCGCTGAAAATATTATACTCGACTCCCTGAGGATAATTCATCTTCATATATATAGTAGCTGATTGTTTTATATTTTCTTTGCTTTTTCGTCATTAAGAAGAAAAAAAGAAAAAGGAAAGTAAAGAGAAATAGGAATTGTACTGTAGTTCTTAAGTATGTATTTTGATTAATGACATGGAAAGGAGAAACATATAATAGGTATGACAAGGAATGTGTAAAACGAATATTCATAGATTTAAAATTGTAATATACAGTATGTCCAATGTGGATTAATGAGTATGCAGTGTGTTATGGCAATCGAATGTAGTAGGACAGCACTACTGCAAAAATAAAGCATTTCTTTCTCTTTCTCTCTCTTAAAACATATGAATGGGTGCACAGGCTCAATACAAAATATCAATAATTTAATTGATATAATAATTAGTATATACTTATTATATTTATATAGCATTTTTATAGATTTTATTTTCATCTTTAGCATTATTGTTATCGTTAAATTCAACAATCTAAAATCGTTTGTACTTTCAATTATTTCATAAATCAAGACACTTAATTGCTGTAAAGAAAATCTTTTAGTGGAAACGTAAAGTTCAACCATTTATTGATGTTTTAAGTTATTATTAGTATCAATTAAACAACTATTAAACGACTTTTTTGATAAATATAATTATACTTATACCAATAGAATTCTAATCTTTAAACTAGAGTAGATTAAAAGAAGTAGTATAACTCATGCAAAGGCCGCTATGTGTCGCCAATCTCGAGCATGTTGCAGACGCGAACCCAAAAGTAGACCCACTACTTAAAGCTGCTGAGCGAGACTAAAGAAATTTTCATTTCAAAAATAACTGTTAATCATTGACTCGACAATGACAACTTCATAATAAACGGTTGGTTAACGGACGGTCGATGACTTAAAGTAATTTGTCTATACAATAGATTTGTAACCCAGAAAGTTTCATCAATGTTTCCTTGTTGTAAGAAATGCAATCTTTCATGATCTTCCCCCCCCCTTTACTTATATATATAGATATAAGTTATAAAAGATGGCAAAAGTGATAGTGAGAAATGTAGAGAACTAAGTTAGTTCTAGCGTAGTCACTAAGTTATAATGTTAGCCTATAGTTAATGGTCAACCTAGTTAGTTCATATCTGAAGGTCACTTCGCTTATTAGTTATACCATTCCACAATAAATTTAATTCTTTCCAACCAGTCAGTCTAGTTCTTCTTAAATGTATGCAAGTAAAGGTTTGCTTTGTTTCCCTTATGAAGTACATCTAAACAAGATATCGTAGTTCAAATTTATACCAAACACACTTTACCCGTGGTGAATTTCACCGCTCCATAGACTGCCTGTAGAATATCCAAATAAAATAGCCATCAAAACCAAAAGTTTGGAGTACGCTCTGTAATCCCGTGACTAGTATTCTTACCTTTCTTGAAAAATGTTAGATAATTACGAAAATATCTTTCTAATTATCGGAAGATTGTCCATATTGTAGCAAAAAGCAAAAATAAGATATCTACCATACGAAGAGCAGAAATTTAAACTGAGATTATTTATTGGTGCTGTTTTAATACCCAAATAAACACCTATCTGTAGCGAAAATATGCCAAACATAGGATTATTATTCGACCGATTTTGTGGATCATATGCCGAGAGAATACCAAGCTATCGTGGGGTGCGATTTGAGTGGATCGGAAAATTGGAGAGAGGCGATAAGGGAAGAATTCAAGGATATCTTTTATATGGAAGGAGGCGTGTTGGGGGCGACAAGGAAGAGAGACGGTCCATGAAATACTTTTGAAACAAGAGAGGATATCTTACGTCAAGGAACGTCAATATCCTCATGATTTAAGGCCTCACATTCGAAAGGAATTGGAGAATTTACGACGACAAGGCGTAATAGTCAACCAACATCCCATATAATATAATAACCATCCCCTTACAATAGCCACTTATGGGTGGTTAAGAAGAAGAACGCGCCGGGAGAAAGTACGGAGTAGTATGGAGTCCTGGTGGACTTTCGCTTAAAAAAGTTAAACGAAAATACAGTGGATGAAGCATACCCGATTCCGAGATTTGACGATATTATTGATAAGTTAAATGGGACCACAGTGTTCAGTACATTTGATATGAAAGCGGGAAACCAACAAATTAAGATTCACCCGAGAGATCAAGCTAAGACAGCGTTCACATTCGAGCGGGGACATCATGAGTTTACACGAATGCCCTTCGGCTTGAAAAACTCGATCTTGACATTTCAAAGGTTAATGGATGGACTTATATGGGGTATAAACGAAGACATTTGTCAAATTTATATAGACCCTTGTTTTTTAGTAAAACTGAGACGGATCCTGTCCAGCATCTGCGTCAAGTTTTTAGGAGGATGGGGGAGATTGATTTGAAACTATCACCGAAGAAATACATTTTGGGCCAGAATGAAGGAAGGAGTGAAACCGAGTGCATCGAAAGTAGACACTATTACCAAGAACTCATCATCCTACTCACGAGAATCTTTAGCGAAGTCCCTCTTGATTACCCACGATGAGCATAAAGCCCTTAGCTATCGTTCTGTTGAACGCTAATGGACTGCTTAATCACCGTGATGAACTTGACATATTTCTACACGACAATCAAATAGATATTGCTTTACTTACTGAAACATATTTCACTCATAGCGCAAATTTCTACATACGGGACTACATCACTAACAGATCAGACCACCCAGATAACACTTCACATGCCGGATCTTGTATTCTCATTCACAAAAACTTATCTCATTCCCTTATTCCTTCCATTCCAACTGATGCTATCCAATCAACCTCAGTAACCATAACAACTCGTCCTTTCCATGTCACATTTTCAGCTGTATACTGTCCTCCTGGAATTTCTGTTTCCTATAATCTTTTTGAATCCTTATTCCAATCTCTTGGTTCACGCTTCATTGCTGGAGGAGACTACAACGCTAAACACCAACGATGGGGTTGTCGAACATCCAACTCCCGAGGAAATATCCTGTCTGCTGTAACATCCAAAAAGAGTTATTCCATTCTGGCGCCGAACAACCCCACCTATTGGCCTACATCTACCAAAAAACGTCCCGATATCCTTGACATATTTATCACATCTCAAATTTCCCCCGCACAAGTCAATATTAAATCCTTGGACGACCTTTCATCAGATCATAGTCCAGTCCTCCTTTTCTTGCACTCAAGTTTCGCTCCCAAGCCTTCCCCTCCCACATTGATTACAGGACGTGTTAACTGGAACGATTTTTGTTATGACTTGGAGGACAAACTGGACTTAAAAATTTCACTAAAGACAAAACAAGACATTGATACAGCCATAGAAAAACTTACAACATCAATCAGAAACAGTATACATGACAATATCACAAATCACACAAATAATAACCATCAACAGACTGATTTGCCACAGCATATTCGTATCTTATTAAGAGAAAAACGCAGAGCAAGATCGAAGTGGCATAGAACTCGATATCCAGCAGATAAAACTATCTATACAAAATTAACTAACAAACAAAAAGCAGAAATCAAGAAGTTCAAAATTCAAAATTTAATTATCTGGACTGAAAATCTTACAACCACCGACAAAACATTATGGATGACTACCAAAAAACTCCTAAAGTTCAAAGAATTCAATCATCCACTCCTTACTGAATCAAATAACTGGACAAGATCTGACGGAGAAAAATCACAGTTATTTGGCCAATACCTTTCCAAAATCTTTCATCCACATCCTGATATCATTAACCCAACTCAAATTGAATATATAAAAGAAGCGTTAGATGTTCCTCTCCAAATGTCCCTTCCACCCAAAGCATTCCATCCTTCAGAAATATCCAACATTATTCACAGATTACCTTCCCGCAAAGCTCCTGGGCACGACCTCATCACAATTCATATCTTAAAACACCTACCTAGAAAAGCCATTCTATTCCTTACCTATAAATATAATGCTGTACTCCACTCCACATATTTTCCTGACCTCTGGAAATTCTCCATTGTAAAAATGATACCCAAACCTAAAAAAAAAAAAACAGAACACCTATCCTCGTACCGTCCTATCTCTCTTTTACCTTGCGTGGGTAAAATCCTAGAAAAACTCATCCTTAAACGATTGTACCCTATCCTTGATGCAAATCACATAATACCAGATCACCAGTTTGGATTCCGAGCATCACACTCCACCATTCAGCAATGTCATCGTGTGGTGGATGAGGTCTCCTCTGCATTAGAACGTGGATCATATTGTTTGGGCGTCTTTCTTGACGTGGAACAGGCTTTTGACCGAGTCTGGCATACGGGCTTGCTCTACAAACTCCGTAAATTCCTACCCCCCACATACTTTCACACAAATAGAACTTTCAAAGTAAACCATAATAATTTTTTTTCATCCCTCTTTTCCCAATCTGCTGGTGTTCCTCAAAGTAGTATCCTTGGCCCAATCCTTTATACAGTTTATACAGCTGACATCCCAACTCATCCTTATACTATCCTTACCACGTATGCTGATGATACATGTGTATTATCAGTCAACACCAATCCAGTTATTGCATCCCAAAGCCTCCAATCCCATATCACTGATCTTGAAGAATGGTTTCAAAACTGGAGAATTAAAATAAATTCTCAAAAATCACATCAAATCACTTTTACCTTACGTCGTAAACCAATGACTTCCTGCCCTACAGTATCCTTTAATAATATCCCACTGGTGCCTGTAGAACAGATCCGATACTTAGGGTTGCACCTCGACAAACGATTAACCTGGAATCCTCATACAAGACTGAAAAGACAAGAAACCGCTCGACGTTTCAGGCTACTTCAATACTTACTAGACAAACGCTCAAAGCTCCCAATTAACTACAAAAGACTCATCTACATGACCATCATACGACCTATTTGGACTTGCGGAGTAGAGCTATGGGGCTCCACTAAGCCATCGAATTCCTCTCGTATCCAATCCCTTCAATCCAAAGTCCTTCGTAAAATCCTAAACGCTCCTTATTTTGTCACAAATAAAACCATCCATAATGACCTTAATGTCCCTTTTGTGGCTTATTTGGCCCGAATCCGGCATCTATCCTTTCATAGCAAACTTCATTCCCACTCAAACCCTCTAGTTTCAAACCTAGTTTCCTCTTCAATTCCCGATAATCCTCCGAGGCGTCTGAAAAGAAGATGGCCCCGTGACCTTCTTATTTGAATTTTGATTTGAGTACTACCAGTGGGTATTTTCTCTACTTGTCATTCTCATGTCATTATGTAACACACATTCTATTTACTTGTTGTATAATTGTAATACAGTTGTAAATATCAATAAATAAATTTTAAAAAAAAAATTACCAAGATCGATATCCATAGGGATGTAAAGTGTATAAGGCGGCTGTTAGGCGCATTGTATTATTATAGGCACTATATGCCAGATATGGCGAAGTATTTAATACCTATTAATAATTTACTTAAAAAAGGGGCGGAAATTGTAATAACTCTAGTCTTGGAGGACAGTATCCGTCGGTGTATGAATCGATTGAAGGATGTACCGGTTTGGAGTTCCCGGATTAACCAGCAATTCGCATGAATTCAGCGAGCGAATAGGCACTTGGAGCTGTACTGTCTCAAGACGGACTTGGGGGTGAGCTATCACTTATGCGAGTAGAATTCTGTCACAAGGCGAGATATTATGTATTGTGCATTGGAGAGGGAGCTCCTTGGTATATACCGGGTATATACTGCTATGCATTGCCGGCACCATGAAAGGGATACGAAGCGGGGGAAATGTGGCATGTCGGGACACATGAAAGGGAATATGTTTTGGACAGAGAACAGACCTTTTGCTCCCCTTATGGAACCTTTATAATCAGGTTCCTGAGAAGGAAGGAGAGGGAGAGGCAGGAAAACTCTGGAGACGGACAACAAGAAGTACCGAAGAAGAGGAGACCGGGTGAACGAAGATGTCGAAAGCGAAGGCCGACCTGTAACTCAATTTACCCCTGTTTAATTTATTTCCTGTAACGTATTTTATGGCAATCACTTTATATAGCAACATCTGAATCATTAACCTTGTTTAAAATTGAATAAATAAACGATCTTTATTGTAATTCTTATGATGCTCACATATCCCATATAGCAATACCGATCATAGGCCCTTGCAATGGTTAGACTGGTCACCACAAGGTGGAGAGGGCCAAGCTGTGACGGGGGAGGAGAGAGATGGGACATCCTCAGACGGAGATAGATCGACGAAGGAGAGACTAGCAGAATTGGAAGAAGTTGATGAAATCGTTAAATAATTAAATTGATGATAAACTCCAACAAATAATATGAAAAATAAAGACTTCGGGCACGATCTCTATTGAGTATCTACGTTACGGGCAGTCGCGTGTCATCATCATTTCATCACAGCTAGGTGTTCGGTTGGACCTCGTGTGCAAAACCCTCAAGGAAGCATCGAAACCCGTTCATATTCATCATTTCTAAGTAGACAATGCCTCCATATGGGAGAAAATAAAACAAGTTTGTAAAACAGATCAAATCCCAGATCGTGCCTTCATCCGGTGCACTGTCATGGTGGAAACCATCAGGGAAGTTGAACGGCAGAGGGAGTTAACGACGGCTTACCATCAGGGTAAAACCAACCATTGAGGGGGGAGAGGAGAGTAGGGGTCAGCGAGACGTTGTATGGCTTCAAGAGGTTATATTTATGGTCAGGAATGCAGGAATGATCTGTATGGCAACGAAGTATGACTGCCACCCACCGCATGCCGTACAGATAAAGATGCCAACGGGAGATTAGCCACTCCGCGATTTACAAGTCGATACTTTCACCAGGAGGGGATTTAGTTGGATGAAAGTTATTGGCAGCAGAGTCAATTCTGTCAGCTCTTCATACATGGTTCATGTTTTAGGGGTGCCGAATCACATCACATCCGACAAGGGGAGGTAATTCGAAAACGCGGCTGTGAGCGAAGAGGTGAAGAGACTGGAAATGGGTAGGGGAGGAACAGAGGGCTTACATAGTATCCTCAGCGACTACCTCAGGGTTTACCACGTGGAACAAGGTTTTCCCAGGTTCGAAACGATGTTCGGGGTACCAGGGCCCAGTAGGGATTACGAGGGCATGGTAGGGTACCTCACAACAGCTCGATACATCGTAGCTAACCACATGCGAGTTCGTGGGATATGGAAAAAGGTGCGCGAGAAAACTATTAAGGAAAAACGGACCAGGTTGAGTAGGGAGAACGCAAGGGTAAGAGATTGCAAGGGGGATATAAAAATCGGAACCATTGTGTACCGGCGAATTGGGTCTAATAGATGAAATGAACCAAGGAGATATGAGGGACCGTTCCGTGTCTTTGTCATTCGAGAGCATAATGTAGTCACGATAGAAAGCGTAGGGGACCCGAAGAGACGGCAGACGGTACCCAATTGAGCAATTAAAATTTCCCCTGGGATCTGGAGCTCCTTCGCCCTTGCTAATGGAGGAAGTGTAATAATACGATTTTATGTTCATCCGATTGTATAATGTTTACTTTTTTTTTTTTGACAGGACAGTTATTTTGTTTCTCTGTATTAAAATAAGGTTATCAATTGACAAATGTTCTTTTCTGTATTATAATTACCCAGTCAGAGATATTTATTTCTGTTTGTGTGTGCTACTTTATTTGATGTATAGGATTGAGCTTTATATGATACACAGGTCATCCCGATACTCCCGCGTACAGTGTCTTTTTAGTAAGTTTACGAAGTTTGCCTTAAACCTGAGGGGGAGGGGTTATGGATCAGACCTGGATAATGATAGATCTTAATCCTAATGCAGCATATACACAATGCTACTATTGTTTAATAATTGTTTACGGCGGATTACTACTTCAATAGTCAGTATATTTCTAGCAATCATGTTACTATCTAAACTCTTTCTTTTCTTTTATACGTGTATAATTTTATGTCAATTCAGTTAAGAAGGATGTATCATATTGCTTATTTATTTGTATTGTAATTATTGTATTATGGATATATTTGCAATTGTAATTGTATTATTGAATGAATGAGGTTAACAAATTTGCCAAATTGAGGTTTAATGAATATATGGCTTCTCAAGAACTGAAAGCAAAACGTATTTTATTTCAGTCAAGAAAGTCAGATACCAATATTATACTGTATAGTATAATATATATCGACTTTCCGACTTAACATCAAGATTCTGGGAGCTAAGTTGGGAAGTACGTAACCTCAGGCAAGAAGAGGCCAGACGAACCCCGCGCATAATCGATCATTGTTTGATAGACCTGTTAGCTGTTACTAATGTATAACTCCACCCTCTGCCAACTTCATGGCCAAGTGTGCCACTAAGTTCCTTTCCTTCAACCAACTCAATAACCGTTTTCTTCAAAGTCACAACTTACTAAACAATAACAACAATTTACTCGATTAATAATCGCATATAAATTATATGGAAATTAAGGTAGAGGTCAAATAGAAATAAAATTGACATATGCTATTATAATTGACGATCCAATTGTTTTATTTTATTTATTCGGTACTAATAAAGAGTTCATAGCAAAACAGTTTAGTTATAATCCCTTATAAAAGAAGAATTAAACATTTTTGAACAATAGGATAAAATAATATGGAAGAATGGGACTAACGGATTAAAGCTTCTTGTATCTATATGATATAGATATGATATATATATATATATATATATATATATATATATATATATATATATATATATATATATATATATATATATATATATATGATGAGTTTTCATTTTGTATTATAATTACCCAGTCAGAGATATTTATTTTTGTTTGTGTGTGTTGCTTTATTTGATGTATAGGATTGAGCTTTATATGATACTAAGGTCATCCTGATACTCCTGCGGGCAGTGCCTTTTTAGTAAGTTTACGAAGTTTGCCTTAAACCGAAGGGGGGGTTAAGGATCAGACCTGGATAATGTTAGATCTTAATCCTACTTCAGCATATAAATAATGCTACTATTGTTAAATAATTGTTTAAGTCGGATTACTACTTCAATAGTCAGTAGTAATACTACTACTATAGTAATACTACTATACAATAGTAGTACTTCAATAGTAAGTAGTCGGGCCGCTAGTTTATTTAGAAAACTTCACGTTAACATTATCATGAAGATGAGCTCCATGGTTCTAAACTAAACTAAGGCGGTTTTACGACTTAAAACAACCAACCAAAAGTTCTTACACCGCACTTTTTTACTGAAATAAATATACCCTTGCCCATCACAATACTAGGCACCACATATGCTTCGTTCGCGTGGAATTTGGTCTGCCACATAAAGATTCCTGACAGATCATTTTAAATAAATATTTTTTTTTTTTTTTAACTATAAGTTTCTCATACATCCAAAATTTCAGATGTCTAACTTCAAAACGGATGGATTCCACAATTTTTGAACCCCTATATTATGATGGGGGAAACCCTTGGTGTTGTAATGATCCAAATATCTTTCTTAGATTATACAAAGAAGCTATATACAAATTTACATTCTACATTCTACAAAAAGATGCTAAGTTCAATGGTTTCTGCTGTGGGTTGGCTACTGAGTGTGCTATTCAATCAGGTTATAGTTTTATATAAACTTCGCCGGTGTGGTGTTTTGATAAAAAGTAGCCTATGTACTTTCCCAGGCTTGAGGTTATCCACATCAAATTTCATCACAAACGGATCAGCACAGCCGTGAAACATACATTGACACTAATTAACAAACGGGACGGACAGAAGATTAATGTTGTTCGTGTTAGTAAAGGATTAGTATGTAATATTATTGAATTAATTGAAAAGGATTGCTTAGTATAACGGTTTCACTTGTCGTACGGCAGCAGCGAGAAATCAAAACTGAAAGGGTTAGAATAATGTACATATGTTGGTAATTTATCGATGAGTTTTTAGTTTTGGCGATCCTACTTACCTACTGCAATATACTCCTGTAACCTTTCTTTTTCGCCCAAGCTCCTTGGCTTTTATTATTTTCTTAAAAATAACATAATAAGGATATAATAATCTCTTTTACTGCACCAGGTGCATTTTAAGAGAGGAATGTGAATAAGATTTGCTTGAGATTAATTATATGGTAGGAGTGAGGGATCTAGTGATGGGGTTCACTAGTTCTTTTTGATTGGAGTCAGTTAGTAGTTTACTCAGTCCATGTTGAGTGTCTGTACATGAAATTGCCAGCGCTGATGTCGGCCTATTTGTGAAAGGGTGTTGAACAGTGGGTAAACTATGTTACTTGATTTGTTTCGTTCAGTGAAAATATGTAGATTTTGTGAGTAAAAATCACGTTGAGCAAGCTACTCAGAGGGCAGAATTTTATCATACTTCCTTGATATTTATCGTTACATTATGAACAAATTACACAGAATCATTTTAAATTGTAACCCAAGGGCGAATCCAGGATTTTTTTCTGGGGGGCAAAACGCGCAGATGGAAAAAAAAAATCAACAATAACTTACAAATAAACTTGTAGTGTCTATAGAAAGATTTCATAGGTTTATTAAAATATCAAAACAATAGTTTCACTCACGTTATTTCTGTTATTTTAATAACTATTATTATGTGATTTGCCTTTAATTATGTACTACTAGCTTTTTCCCGCGGCATCAATCGCTGACAGATCATTTTAAATAAATAATTTAATTTGTTTTAAACTATAAGTTACTCTTACATCCAAAATTGCAGATGTCTAACTTCAAAACTGACGGATTCCATACTATCTTTGAGCCCCTACTATATTAAGGGGGAAACCCTTGGGAGTGGAATTATCCAAATTATTTTCTTAAACTATTCAAAGAACCTATCTGCAAATTTCAAGATGCTAAGTTCCTGATTTGCCTTTAATTATGTAATATTATGGATTCTCCACAGAACACAAAAAACTGTCTGCCCTTGCTGTAGCCTATGTGTTATTATGATGTATAACCAATATTACTGTAAAGTTTTATCCAAATTCTTTCAATAGTTTTTGCGTGAATGAGGAACAAACGTACTTACAAATTTTCGCATTTATAATATTAGTAGGATATCAAAACAATGGTTTCACTCATGTTCTTTCTGTTATTTTAACAACTATTATCATGTGATTTGTCTTTAATTATGACTAAAATGGATTCTCCACAGTACCAACAAAACTGTCTGGGGGGGGGGAGCACGTGCCCCCTCTAAATCCGCCCTTGCTGTAGCCTATGTGTTATTCTGATGTATAACCTATATTACTGTAAAGTTTCATCCAAATCCGTTCTGTAGTTTTTGCGTGAAAGAGAGACAAACATACAAACTTCCGCATTTACAATATTAGTAAGACAATGGATTCTCCACACTACACAAAAAACTGCCTGGAGGGCACGTGCCCCCGTGCCCCCATAAATCCGCTCTTGTTGTATTTTATGTGTTATTCATACAAACATACAAACTTTCGGATTTATAATATTAGTAGCATATATGTATGTGTGTGTGCGTGTGCGTGTGCGTGTGCGTGTGTGTGTGTGTGTGTTTTTTTTTTTTTTTTTTTTACGTGGGTAGGTGGAAATCTTCAAAAGACAAGGATAGGCCCTATCCTAGTACCTATCCGTAGTGTGGGATTTTTACCCACTAAAACCACCTCCCTACACCTGTTTCCCACCCTCCACGGGACCACCGTTAGGCATTACTTCATGGAGGGGGAGTGGTTGTGTGCCGCCTCATTGTGCTAGGCTACCTCTGTTCTAGGCACGCCTCTCCTTCTTTTCCTTCCTCAGCTTCTTGATGACCTCTGCGACCAGGCGTTGGCCAGCTGTCCAGTACTCCTGTGAAAGCAGCATCAGGCTAACGATATTGTCGGCTGTCGCTTCTGAGCCACAGACTCCTTTAAAATCATTCCGTTCTTCTTGAAAACGGGGACAGCTGAAGAATACATGTTCCACCGTCTCCTCTATTGTTGGGCAGCTTGGACATTCTGCTGTATTGTCCAGTTTAAACCGTAATTGGTATGCTCTGAAGCAGCCATGTCCTGTAAGCATCTGGGTTAGGTAGTAGTCTACTTCCCCGTGGCTGCTATCCACCCAGGGTTCGATGCGAGGAACCAGCCTATGGGTCCACTTCCCGTTCGTGGCCATATCCCAGCGTTGTTGCCACTTCTCGATTGTCATCTTCCTTTCCTCAGTTCTGGGGATGCGAGCAACTCTTTTATACCAACGCTGTCTCTCTTCTGCGATCAGTTATATTGGTGGCATCCTGGCCACTACACATGCAGCTTCGTATGAGACAGTGCGAAACGTGCTGATTACCCTCAGGGCACTTCGACGATAACTGGACACCATTGGTCTCCTGTAAGCCAGTGTGTCCAAGGCACCATTCCATATCGGGGCTGCGTAGAGAATGATGGATGAGGTGACGCTCGATAATAATAGTCTTCGACTGTTTCTAGGCCCGCCTACGTTGGGCATCAGTCGAGCCAGTGCTGTGGTCACTATTGCTGCTTAATCGCATACTCGCTGGATATGCTCCTTGAACCGCATCCTTTCATCGATTATTACTCCGAAATATCTCAGCGAGGGCTGGGACTGGATCTCTTGTCTGCCCACTCTCAGGGTTATTTCTTCCCTCCTTTTGCGGCTACTAATAAGAAGAGCCTCTGTTTTCTTGTCTGCAAGCTGGAACCCCACCGAAGCCAGCCAATCACGGATTAGTGAGATACTCTGGTTGGCCTTCAGGGCCACTTCATCTTTGTATTTAGCCTCAATTACCACTGCAACGTCGTCAGCAAAACCCACTGTCTTGGCACCCTCTGGTAGGCCAAGCCTGAGGATCCTGTCATACATGATGTTCCACAGGACAGGCCCAAGCACTGAACCCTGGGGTACTCCGCCAGACACCTTGAAGCTTTTGGGACCGTCCTCAGTCGAATATATTAGGGTCCTGTCCGTAAAATAATCAGTGATAATGTTCCGGATGTACATGGGGACACCCATTTTCTGCAAAGCGTTCAGAATGCAGCTCCATCTCGCCGAATTGAAGGCGTTTCTTACATCCAGTGTAATGACGGCGCAATAAAATTTCGCACCTCTTCTCCATCTCTTTCCTGCAATAGCCTTCTGGGCAGTTTCTATTACCATGGTAATAGCGTCCAGCGTAGATCTCGCTTTCCGGAATCCGAATTGAGTCCTTGACAACCCTCCTGCTCCTTCGGTAGTCTCTTGGATCCTACTGGCTATTATTTTCTCCAAAACCTTCCCAGCTGTGCCCAACAAACATATTGGTCGATATGTGGTAGGATCCGATGGGTTTCCCTTGCTTTTCGGGATCAGCACAAGGCGCTGCCTTTTCCATGATCGCGGGAATGATCCCTCTCTTAGGCAGGAGCTGAAGACTTCCTGAAATAGGTTTGGTCTGGTCTCCATTGCCGCCTTTAGTGCCACGTTCGGAATGCCATCCAGACCTGGAGCTTTTTTAGTCTTAAGGCTAGTGCTGACATCCCTGAGCTCCTCAGCTGTCACGGTCGGTGCGTCAGTTGGCTGCAGCTTTTCTGAGTGCACTAATTCCTCTTGTTTTGAGAACAGAGTGGCAACGATCTTCTCCACCGTCACCGGGCACGTAGGCGATCTCGTAGAGCTGCCCTTCAGCTTCTTCATGACGGATCTGTAAGGCCTAACCCATGGATCCTCGTCCACCCCCTCGCATAGTTCCTTTCAGGACTGCATCTTGCTCTTCTTAATTGCACGCCGGAGCTCACGCCTCGCAGCTTTGAATTCCTTCCGTAGCGTTTGGAACTGAGGGCTGCCTCTTGCTCGCTGATACCTTCTTCTGATTGCGTGGCAACGTGTGCGACAGTCAGCGATATGGTTGTTCCACTAATAGACCGGCCGTCGACCTAAGCCTTTGCCGTTGCTGCGCTCCATAGCTGCGTCACACGCTATCTTGATCAGACCCATTACCTGATGGGCCTTATCCTCTGCGGTCCTATGTTTTTATATTGCTCACTCAAGATCACAGCGTCCACTTTAAGATCTTTCACGGTTTGCCACAGGAGATCCTGTGCGGCTTCGCAGTGATTGAGATTTAGTTGGAGGATTTTATATGAGACGATTTCTAAGCCTCCTTTGTTCTTCTAGATCCCGCTGTAGTACTGGACATTATTGTCCTGGGTGTCCATCATTGCCACCTCCAGCGCATAGTGCGCAAGTAGGACTCTTCATACAGTCCACGGCTAGATGACCCTCTTCACAGCACTTACGACAACACTTCGTTCGGTCGGGTCCTGTGCATTGCCTGGCCAGATGTCCAAAGTCCCAACATCGGAAACAGCGCTGTAGTCGAATTTTCTCTCGTATTCGACTGATAACCAATCCTACCCGAATTCTCCCTTTGGCTATTGCTCTCCTAGCCAGCGAAACCGGCAAAGCAGCAACAGCCGTAATTGTTCCAGCGTATGCTGAGCGAATCGATCTCACTGTTGTTGTCTGGATCTGCTCTCCGTCGAGTAAAGTGGTGAGAGCCTCAGCATAACATCCTTCTTCTTTGGATGTTAGGGCATCCAGGTCCCTGATTTCAATCAGTGCCTCCTGCCTCCAAGCCCTAATTTCGGCCTCTGTACCCAACGCTCCTACCAGGGTTTGCTTCATGTTCTCCAGAGTGGTCCCTCTTGATTCTCGGTCCAGCTGTATCAGGAGATTCCCTGCTTCATTTTTGCGGATCCTGGTGATATTGGAGCTCATATCTCGCAAAGCTGGATCAGCTCGAACCTTACGCAGGGTATCTGCGTAGGTGGTGCAATCCGTAGTCTTGATTATGAGGGCGTCAGGCCTCGGTGGTTTTGGACGTGGGCGCCTATCTCTGCCCTTCTTCTTATTTGTGACTGTTTGCCACCCTTCCCCTTTGGATGCTGTAGAAGCTATTACTGGTTGCCGACACTGCCAAGGCTGCTCCGCTGTTCTTCCACTGGGTACCTTGTTCTGTTTTCTTGGCACAACCGCCTTTGCTTGCTTTTTTGTTCCTGAACCTACGTGGTTCATTGAAGGCTGGTCGTCCAGCTGATTCTTCGCCATTGGTGCTTTTGTTGATGCTGGAGATACAGTTTGAGTACCTGCATCCACCATGTTTTGGATCTTCTCTCCAAATCTCAATTTACCCTGTAGTGACATGAGGTGGTTCTGGATTCTACAGGAATACTCCTTTATCTCTCCGTGAACATTGTGTGTGTGTGAGTGTGTGTGTGTGTGTGTGTGTGTGTGTGTGTGTGTGTGTGTGTGTGTGTGGTTATACATATATAGTACACGTGTAATTTGTAAATTTGTAAATAAAGGAGGGTCAGAAAAAAACAATATTCTGACCCAAACAACACCTTAATCATCTACCCTAATATATTTATATAGGAACTCGGTACGTAGGGTGTTAGCTTAGTGAGCTGTAGACCCAGAGTTTGAGGTTGGTTGCTGATAAATTATTTATTCTATTTACGCAGCGAATCGACTCTGTGTGATCTGGATTTCCTCGAACTCACGCAGCTCTATAAAATTGGATGAGCTTGAGCATTGTATCGGCCGACTAAACTCCTTGCAAAACCGTTGACTACTCGTCCATACCATGTATTGAACTAAATGCCCTTCTTGGATTGTAGTGGTAAATGCCCTTCTTTATTTTTTTATGTTCATTGCAACACTACCGAAAATTTTCTATGTTCCCTAATTTTTCTGTAGAGACACTTACTTGGCTTGGTAGAGTGTCCTAAACTCGAATAAACAAAATACATTTCTTATTGCTATTAGTTATTACCTAGCCTCTTTCAGCATCTGTAATAATTTGTTACTGGAAATAATGGATTTGATATTTCATACTTGGATCTGCTTTTTTAATTGACTACAATCATTTACATCGCTTATTACACATCTATTTGTTGGTTGGTTTTAATTATTCTATAATGCACAAAATAAATAAATGATTAGCGCCGGATTGGAGTAATAACAGTCATACAATTAAATAAATTTATAATGAGTTGTATTGTGTAATCATCTGTTGTATGATCATTATAATTGCTTCAGTAGACTCGGGTAACAAAGGAAATAACTTTGTCAACCCGACCACAATCGTCCCTTAGGCTATTGAGATGTTTTGTGCCAACCCTATTTCGTTCAATTAATTCTACTAATATAGGACGGTCATTGCAGAAAAAGTTGGGCTATTGTTAGAGTGGTAATGTATTATTGACATTATAAACACTCAGTGAGACTGAAGCAATTACCTGGTCATATATTGTAGATGAATAATACAGACGACATTTACCTCTATGGAGTAATAACTTCTAATCTGTTTTTTGCGTCATTTCATTACATTTTAGTCTTAAGTTTTAATTTTTATTTAGTTATTCGGTATATTTAATAAATGTCACCAGGAGGACCTTCACCTCCAATTTTGTATAAATAACCTAAAATAAGAAGTATCATATAAATGTTTCCTTTTTTTTATTATTTTTTTCGTTGAAATTTACAACTGTCTTATAACAATACAACATGTAAAAGGCAGGAATGATATATAGAGGCATGGCTAAAGGCAAGAAAAAGAACTATCCAGTGGCAATACTCAAATAACAACTTCAACTTAGAAGGTCACGAGGCCATCTTTTTTTCAGACGCCTCGGACTATTAACAGGGATTGAAGAAATAGCTAGATTTGAAACAAATAGGATTGATTGGGAATGAAGTTTTCCATGAAAATGCTGGTATCAGGTTCGAGCAAAATCTACATCAAATGGGAAATTGAGGTCATTATGGATGACTTTATTCGTAACAAAGTAAGGAGCAAACGGGTTTTACCAAGGATTGGATACGAGAGGAATTTGATGGCTTTGGTGGAGCCCCAAAGCTATGCTCATTAAGGCCAAATAGGTCTTATAATAGTCAAGTAGATGAGCCTTTTGTAATTAATTGCGAGCTTAGAGCGTTTATTTATTGTGTGTTGCGTTAGCCTGAAACGGCGAGCATTTTCTTGTCTTACCAGTCTAGTATGAGGATTCCAGGTTAAACGTTTGTTGAGATGTAATCCCAAGCATTGGATTCGTTCTACAGGAGTAGCTGGGATATTATTAAAGGATACTATAGGGCAGGAAGTCATTAGTTTCTTAAGAAGTAAAAAAAAAAAGGTAAAAGTTATTTGACTGGAGTTTTGACACCATCCTTCAAGGTCAGTGATATTTAGATAAAGGTAGAACACCTTTCTGTATGTATATACAGAATGACTTAAGCTACTGCATGTTCTATTTACAACTTTTTTCGTATATGTTTAATGTTTCTTGGGGGGTTTAAAAACCAAATAAATAAAAAATTTTGTATTAGATCATTGATTTCAAAAGATGATGAAGCTAATCAATTTCATTACTTAGCCTGTTATTAAGATGTCATTAATGACTATCATAACTATCTACTTCTTTGAGTTCTTTATCTAAACGAGCGCTTTTTATAACCCATTCCGTTGCTCCACTGACTATTCCAAACTGAGTCCAACAAACCCTCTTACCGACTCCCTTCCATCTTTTTTATTTCTATATCCCTTCAGCGGATAATTGGTCACTGATACATTTATGATAGAGGTAATCAATCAGAATACATTAGCGATAAGGTCGGGCTTAAAATTTTCCTTTATTAGTGAGCCTCTTTATCTTAATCAGTCAACATGAAGAGCTTTCAGGTATCGAATAACATCATGATGACCCCGCGCCGAAGAAGAATTTATAATTGGATTTAGATAAAACTTCGGGTGAGTTTTCATGTCTACAACGTTTATGTGTACGATTAAGCACTTTCGAATCAAATATTGATCAGCTAAGAAACCGCGAGTAGTAATAGTGCTGTCCACAGCTGTTTATTTTTATTAAACTGAAATAATCACTGTGTATGTACATGATAATTGACTGTAAATCACGCAAAAAGAGGTATTAAAAAAACACTACAAATCGTGAACGGGTATGTGGTTCAGTAAATGGTAGAGAGTGTACAGTTTCATGGCAAACAGTTGGACGGTGAGGAAAAAGGAGATATTAAAATTTTGATTTAATTGAAAATATGAACTTATATCGCGTTGGCGTCGGTAGCTCGCGGGAATCACCCAGTCTACGGACTGCAGTCAACCATCGGCCGGAGTGTGATGCACGTGAATAATGAGGGAATGCTACGTTTGGAGAGAAAGAAGACCATATTCCCTATTCACATGAATAGTGATGGCGTGTAAAAAAAGATTAATAATAAAGGTATTGTTACGGGCGCGGGAATTGGCGATTCCTGGGAGAGAACAAAGCCCCCTTGTCGGCAGAGATGAAAGAGGCCTTTCCGCGAAACTTCGCGATCCGTCCCGTATGTTCTAGATCTGGCATTCTGGCTATTTAAACACCATCTCGGCGCGATTAGAGACAGAGTGTTAAAGCACACGGTACGGTTAACATCGGAAACAGTGATAAGCCAGTGTGATAAGTCAGTGACAGTTTGTGAGTGTAATTGTGTGACAGTTTGTTATATTTAGAGATTCTTACGGTCGGTGGACTTTAATTAGTGAACTGTAAGTGTTAATTAGTAGTAATTAATTAGTTTAGTAGCAGTTGTAATTTGATGTGCTTTGTACAAGCTTATGTAAATAGTTAAGCTATTTAGTAATAATAATATCTTATATTATTGTAAAAATTAAATAGAAGTTAGGCCTAGATTATAAATATCTAAAATATTGTTATTGTAAATTTATTTCGGTTAATAATCCTTTGTTAGTAATTTCTTTGTTTAGTTTCTCTGTTAGTAATTGTTAATAGTTTAATAGTATTCCTTTATCACTTTTGTAAATAAATATTAGTATCTTTAATTAAGGAATTGTTTAATTCATTTTAATACCCAGTAGCCCGTAACAGTATTTAAAAAAATAACGTGCTATTAAGAATTGGTTTTTAGGATTCATAGTAAATTTGGGATAATTTAATCTTTAGTAAAAAACATTTCAGAGTTTGGAAAATGTAAGAAAACTTTTAGAAAATCTTTAGATTACAATTATTTTGAAATCAGTGGGAATACGAACTATTATAAGGGCATATAGCTAATTTACGAATTTCTATAAATAACTATTATTGAGTTTAGTTTTAACTAAATGAATTCCTATAAATTAGAATCCTTAAAAATTATCTATTTAAGATAGTATGGTATACAAAATAAATCCGTAAATCGTCGTAGAAAATCTGAATAAAGGGCACTTGTAGGGCATTTCCTAAGCCATTGTAATCTGCCGAAACAATTCCTCTACATTCCATTTTAATTATAACTTTTTCAATGCCAATCGTAACCTTTTTCATTTCAATTGTGACCATTTCCGATTCAATTATTGTTCCATTTCCGTTTGAGCTTTTTATAACTCGATATTAATTTAACTGAACATGAATTAACTTTATGTTTTATATCTTATTATTTAAAGTATTTATTGTAATTAAAATAATTAATTTTGGAATACCATTAGGTATTGTTTATTTATTATTGATTTTGTAGGAATTTTTATTTGGAAGATTAAAAATGGCGGATAAGCTTCAAAACGGTGGAGAAGGTAACTGTCTAAAAGAAGGAGACCTAAAAACAAAATCCTCCACGTTGGGGGTTGATACATCTGGACAGCACTTCGATCATCATTAAAAAAATTCAATAGCTTAAATTAAACCCTTAGGAAAAAAAGCCTTTTATTAGTATCCCCAACTTTCAGGACCGGATTTATTGTATTGCTGCACTTTTCATACAAATCGTAATAATTCGAAATATTTTCATAATTATATAGCATTTCCAAGTCTATTTGAACCTTTTCCAAGTCAATTGTAAACCTTTCCAAATGAGTTGAAACCCTTTCCAAAGCAATTGTAACGCTTTAAAACTCAATTGTCACCCTTTTTATTTCAATTTTAACCAATTCCATGTCAATTGTCAGCCTTGAAAATGTTTTGAAAATTTGCCATACTAGGGAATGGGCGAATTAAGGGCTTCAGAACTCAACGGGATAAATCATGACAGTATTTTTAATTTTGTAATTTTAAAAACTATTATTGGCACAGAGCTGTAAACGAATGAAATTAATACAATTTTCAAAAACCGATGGTTTTTGTTATTAAACATAAATAATTATTCTTTTTTGAAAGAACCCATTAACAAATAAATAAGAATGCATTTTTTTCTGAGAACGTAAAACTACATAAACTGAAGTTATCAACAGTTTCTTTCTTCGATTTTGCAAAAATAAAAACTCATTGCAAAATTATCGCACAAATAAAAAAAAATTCTTTGAGCCTGAGGAGAAATGAGAGAAGTTCTATTGGTTTGCTTGCCTGCTCTCAGGGTGTTACGATTTGTAAACAAACAGAGCATTTGAGTAAACAATCAAGTTGCACTTTGGCACTTTAATAATAGCTTATATTAGGCATATTTTAATTTAATCACAGTTCAGTACAATTCATCAATCGAACGGTTTTATAAAAAATATTTCTAACCATAATAAAATTAAATATTTATTTATTTAATTACGAAGAATATTTCTTGTTGCTAATTATATTTTTAAAAATGCTTTTTCTACTGAATTTAACATAGGTGAATAAGGTCGGAGGTATTTCACAACGTTTGAGTGACAGCAAGAGCACCATGAATCCTTGCACTATCCGTAGCAAAATAATAATTGTGTGGATCCGTCAACTTTTCTTTAACTCCAGTTAAAAACTGTATGAACCTTGTTGAGTTACAATTCCTAGCCTAAACTGTCATGCAGTATACAATTCCTTCGTTATTTAGAGCTAACACTAAGAGATATTTCTCCCTCTAATGGTTGGAATATTAACAAATGCGCGTGAATTTCTTCGGGACCTTGCCTGACTTATTTTAAGGTGTAAATTAAAACACGACTCATCGATAAATATAAGTGTTTCTCGAGAAGCTGCCCAAGTATTGAAAGTAATTGCATATTGTTTCTTTTCTTCAATAGTTTCAGCTGAGATCATTCGATCTATATCCTTTGATGCTAATTTGAGCGTATTTAAGATTCTCAATCCATTATTCCACAGTAGATTTACTCATATTAATATTGGACGATTGTAATAGGCGTTGTTGAATTTCCGACTAGGATTCTCTTTAACTAGCCGCTCGATAGTTTCAAGAACTTCGGTGGTTAATTTTTTTTTGGCGGGGTCCTTCCCTAGGGTTATCTATTATGTCAAAGTTTCGGTCTCTATATCTTTTTAAAATTATTTTCGCAAAACCATACTTCAAATTAGGTTTTCAGGCATCTTCTTTTACGGTAAAGCCCTCTTCATATAATTTAATAAACATAATGTTCTGCTGTTTGGTAATTTTTTCGTACGTAAACCTTTGTCTTCTGGGCCAAGGATGGTTTTGTTGTTCACCTGCAATGTCACTCACATCGGACTCACTCATTGCAAATAATTTTATTAATTGATTTTCAAAAAAAATAATAATAACTAAATAAATAAATAAACATTTAATTTGTTATGGTTAGAAATATTTGTTATAAAACCGTTCGCTTGATGAATTGTACTGAACTGTGATTAAATTAAAATATGCCTAATATAAGCTATTATTAAAGTGCCAAAGTGCAACTTGATTGTTTACTCAATTGCTCTCTTTGTTTACAAATCGTAACACCCTGAGAGCAGGCAAGCAAACCAATAGAACTTCTCTCATTTCTCCTCAGGCTGAAAGAAGTTTTTTTTATTTGTGCGATAATTTTGCAATGGGTTATTATTTTTGCAAAATCGAAGAAAGAAACTGTTGATAACTTCAGTTTATGTAGTTTTACGTTCTCAGAAAAAAATGCATTCTTATTTATTTGTTAATGGGTTCCTTCAAAAAGGAATAATTATTTATGTTTAATAACCAAAACCACCGGTTTTCGAAAATTTCATTCGTTTAAAGCTTTGTGCCAATAATAGTTTTTAAAATTACAAAATTAAAAATACTGTCATGATTTATCCCGTTGAGTTCTGAAGCCCTTAATTCGCCCATTCCCTAATATGGCAAATTTTCAAAACATTTTCAAGGGTGACAATTGAAATGGAAACGGTTACAATTGAAATAAAAGGGTGACAATTGAGTTTTAAAGCGTTACATTTGCTTTGGAAAGGGTTTCAATTCATTTGGAAAGGGTCACATTTGACTTGGAAAGGGTCGCTTGTGACTTGGAAAGGGTAGCATTTGGTTTGTAAAAGGTTACAGTTGACTTGGAAAAGGTTTATATTGACTTAAATGATCTTTTTTCGTTACATAAAAATTGGCTTGAATCTAAAATTTAATTTTACCGCTTACACACAACTACCACCCGAGGATAGTGCCTATCCTTATTTATAGGTTACATCTACCCTTGGGAAACTTATTCAATATTTTATCTGTACAGTACAGTCACTCACTAGTAACATCTGTTATTTTCATACTCCCGTTTCTTAATAAACTTTTTATTCTTGAAACCGTTCTGGATTTTCTCAAGTTTGTTAATTAAGACTGAGATATATATGCACATATTTGAATTATTCCATGAAAGGTTCAAAGCCTTAGTGTAAGTTTAAAGCAAACAGCCAAGCAGTGAACTTGATTACTCCATGTGTTGAGGTGGTGCCACTGACAGCAATTAAAAGTTTCAAAGGGACAGAAGCAATGATGGAGACAAACGAAGGGCGACTGTCGGCTAATAAGGCGGTTACTCACCTGTTGATAATTAACATCCTCCGAGCCTCGCTAGCTAAATCCGAGCCCTTGAGGTTAAAGAGCTACCCTAGCATCAAAGAACTTGAAGGTGTGAGTCGCATGTTTTTTCCGGGTCTTGCCGAGTAAAAAGGTGGAGCATTGATCCACATGCCTACTCATTTACAACGAAAAGGCAATAAAGGATTTTTATATAGCTGCTTTGTATAACCTCTTTAATAAAAGAATACGCCTACTATTACTAGGTTGCGAAACATAAAGCGTCCAATTAAGAAGCACTGGTTTATGTCTTTTTTCAGACATAGTTTCATGCATCTAAAAAAATATTTCCTAACGAAAACAATTATCCAAGAATGAACATTGAATTTTACGAAATAAAATTATATGACTTATTACTTCTACACATTACTTCAGGAATATAATCGGAATATTGAAACAGCGGTAATGGTCGGTTTTTTTTTAATTTGAAGAGTAAAACAACGCCTACGTTTAACTTCGTGAGTTTAAGATACAATTATAATATATTATTAACAATAAAAATTACTAAAAATAAATTTAAAGGAAAATTTCAAAATAAAAGGAAGGGATAAAAGTGTTAAATAGTTTTAATTAATCTTTCTTTTAAGTTGTTGTTTGTTCATTTTCCGTCACCTTCTGCTGCCGTGGCTAAGCATACGATGCTACATTGATAGCTCAAAACAGGGGTTCATAGCCTGTGGGACGTGAAGACATGTCAGGAAGTGAGGAGCGAGACCAGTCGAAAATTTAAAATATATCTCTCAATTTTAGTTTGTTGATTAATAGCGGTCATGCTGCTATGGCTAATAGGAAGATGCTACATTGGGAGCTCTAAATTTTGCCTATCCAGGTTTAATTAGGGATTTTTAATGAGTATCTGACAATGTACAGGCTCGGGACCCCCGTTTAATGTCCCTTCCGAAGGACGGCATAACCAAGGATTTATAACTCCCTTAAAAAGATCGAATACGAATCCACGATCTTGGGCTTAGTAGTTTATTAAGCCAACCACTAGATCACAGGTCACCCCCTTATTTTGAGTTGATGAATATATTAACGCGTTTTTCCTCATTTCCCAAAACTAGTGATAAGTTAGCAGGTAATTTTAGAAATCGTAATTTTGTAAAAGGCAATGTCCTCAGAGATATGGACTTCTGTTCAGCTCTCGTAACATTTCTCACTTTTTGGCGGGTTTTCTTTAGTGATTAGGTGAGCGTGGGTAAGTAAGTAAGGCTTGTACGAGTATGATTTGTCCTCTCTTCAGAGGTAGTGGTATCAACGAACTACTGAATAAATAATTATAGTTCATTAATTCGCAATTCATGCATGTAAAATGCAAATAATATAACTTTATTCATCATAGTTGGAGCCCGTTATCTAAAATGATGTATGAAATATGCCTTTCCATTTGAAATATGCCCTTAATTAGTTCTCCTATCTTAGTTAACCTTAAATATTTTTTTCCGTTTTCCCCGAAACCGTAGTGAAATTATAAAATCTGTCTAAAATCTAATTTTGAAAGTGAGTTTTTGTCAGTTATAGTGATTATATTTTGTCAATATTTTTCAAATTACAAAATCTCCTAGACAAATATTAGCATATTATTAAAATAATTTCATTTTATACAATAAATCTGGAATTAAAAGTTATCTCACATGGCCAATTTTTTAAGAATTGCCTGAAATTTTGGTTAGTTTCATTTCAATTTAATTTTGCTAAAGTTTCCTTTTAAAAATTACAAAAATAAAGAGTTTACATCTCTTCTTCTTGTTCATTGACTTCCTCTTATGCCATTGCTAGCGTCGAGGAGCCTCCACCCAATGCAGTCATGCCTCTCGGTCCCTACTCACCTGCCTCATTTCCTGGAGGGTCTTGGCTCTCTCCCCTCCGATGCGCTGAATTTATTCCTGATAGGAGACTCTGGGACAGCCTCTCGGCCTCCTCTCAGTGGGTCTAGGTTCCATGGCCTTCCTTGGCTCGCTCTCTTTATCCACTCGACAGACGTGGCTAAACCACTTTTTTTTTTATTCCTCCAAGATTTATTTTCAATATATACAAATTACCAATATAATAAATAGATGAAATGTTGCTATATAAACTAAAAGTCTTTTATTACCTTTCGGTACTTTAAGGCATAACAATCGGCTGAGTCCGCTGAGGGCGGCTTATACGGCTTACGGGATTAGGAAAGGAAGTGAAGAAGAAGGGTGAAGATAAAGGAAGAAGAGAAAAATGAAGAAAAAATGAGGAAATGAAGGGAAGAAAGGATAGAGACAAGGGAATCCCCACCCTATCTCTAGATCAACGAGAGAACATCGACCAAGGGAACACTGCCCTGCCATCTCCCAGGTCTGGGAGGCGGTTTCATGTCCCTAAATAGGGGGTTCGCAAAGGCCTTCAGCTTTCTGTTCTTAATATAATCCCTTAGCTCGGTCACTTTTAGTTCCTGTGTTATCCTCTCATTTCTGATGCGGTCCCTCCAGGTCTTTCCAGTGATTCTCCGCGGGAATATCATTTCCGCTTCTGTCACACGGCTAGCTTGCTTGTCCAGCATAAGACAGCTTTCACTTCCATAAGTGAGGGTTGGGAGGTAAATTGATTTGTAGATGTGCATTTTTGTTTCCTTACCAACTTCCCTATGCCCATCTATGATGTTGCCGATAGGGTAATAAACCTAGTTGGATTTGGATATTCTGTTTGCTACTTCTGAGGAGTTTATATCTCGGCATATTTAACAGTGTCCTGACGAAATGAGTAGAAATAAAGTAATAAAACGCCACCGAAGTTATTGATAATAAAAATCAAATGTAACATACCTGACGGAATGCCTTGAAATGCAATAGATTTGCAGAACAAGGCAACAAAATAAGAAGAAAAACTTCAAAAATATTTATTTATTGGGGTTCTGGAAAAAACAAAAAATTTAGGCTTGTTTGTAGCCAGAAAAATACTTCAGAAGAGGAGGTATGTTTTAAACAAAATTTATAAATGCTCAAAATTTGCATTCAGATTTTACTTGAGTTAATTTGAGATTCAGTTAGCTTAATATTGAGTTAGTTAATTAAAATTGAGTTAGCGGTTTGAGTTATTGGATGCTATAAAAACATATATAATTTGTTTAAAATATGATGATATAATATCACAGGAAAAGATTTAAATTGTAATATATTCGTGCTTTAGTTTTCGGACCATTTTTTACTTTTGGGAGAAGACGCGAAAACTATAAAAATAATTACAGAAACATATATTATTATGTTATTATATTCTTGGTACTGTAATGTAATGTATTTTTATAGTTATTTTGTTTTGTCTATTTTCTCTCATAGCCCTGAAGATGACCGACAAAGCAAGTCGAAGCGTCGGCACACTTAATAAATAAGTATTTACATACTTGGTGGTTCATTTGACTGAACCCCCAACTATCTTTATCCTTAAATAAAGACAGTTGATGAATGGTGGCAAGAAAATAGGGCTGGAAATAAATTCCGATAAGACTAAGACGGTTAGTAGCAGAAAAGGAGGAGATTGTGGTGATATTGTTGTAGGAGGAAATAAGTTTGAAATAGTCGAGAAGTTTAAGTACTTAGTAACAAGGAAATTCAACAGCAAATAAAGGCAAGATTAAAGGCAGACAATTTTATTATTGTTAGGTTTAAACATTACTAAGCTCGCGTATTTTATCCAGAAATCTAAAAATTTATTAAAGTTATAAATTATATAATTATAAAATATTAAAGTTATACGTTATATAAACGTATTTGAAAATATGGATTTAGATAGAATATTCAGACCAAAAAGGACGAGACCACTGGAGAATTTCGAAGATTGCATAACGTGAAATCGCGAAACATGCATCCAGTAAATATTATACAAGTGATATGGTTACGAAGATTAAGATGGGCGTGGAAAGTTGTTGGGCTCGGTAACGAACGGATTTCTAAAAAGTTAATAAGCATTCTGCCGACTGATAAATGTCTGAGGGGCAGACCGATGCGTAGGTGGGAGGACTGCGTTAAGAGGCTCTAGCGGATTTGGGTTTGGGTGGTGGTCTGTGGACAGAACATTGTTAGCAGAGATTGGTGATATCAGTATCAAGCCTTCGAGTTCGCTAAGCCTTATAAAAAAATAAGCAGCATTGTGTCGTCATAATTGTCATATCATAATTAATGATATTTTATTTCATTATGTGACCAAACTATTTGGAGATTGAGGGCGGCAACATAACCATTGACGTCTCAATTCCTTCAGCTTCTTGTAAAATGGTTTTAAGACTTCATTACGCATGCATAATCCGTAAAATCTTTGTGGTATCCAGACCATCGCCGGTACGGCACATAGCCGCATCTGATAGCCAATCGCCATAGTGTCCTGCAGTGACCGAGGCGACAATGGGAGCCCCGTGGGAACCTGAATCCCAATGAGCCCCTTTTGTCTGGCTAATGGGGCGTGATCTACATGCATGACGCATCGCTTTTATCATAGTTCCATTTATTGTTCCACTTGGGACGGTACGGTCCATTCTGAGTGGAGCGAGGAAGCAAAGAAGTGCCTTTTCGCTTTATTCACTTTCTCTTCTTTAATTTCGTACTCAAGTGATTAGGCGAATGGATCTCGCTGCCACCAATCATCAATGTAGAAGAAATATTTTTAGATCTAGAAAAGAATAAAAAAAAAAAGGAAAATAGAATGTAGCAATGCTTGATAAAATACAAAATTTGATGTAAAAAAACAAATATATATATATATATATATATATATATATATATATATATATATATATATAAAAGTATAACATCAAACCCAGATAACACCCATATATGCCAGCGATCAGGTACTTGAAGACCGCAATAAATTGAAGAGATCTGAATTTTTGATATGTTGTAAGGGCATGCCAGGCAAAAAAATCCAAAGGAGCGTAACATAGAATCTATTTAATTTATAGATCTACGATGAAAGTCAATTATGCTTCACAAGAAGGCATAACCATCAAAGATAAATTTTGTAATTAAAAATGTTACCTTAATAAAGGCTTAATACAACGAATAATAAATACAAATGTAAAAACATAAAATGAAATTACCTTCATCATAAATAGCTAAGTTACTGCATCTTATTTGATTAAAATTCTTTGACATTTGTGTCTTAGAAAATTTGGGTGTTTTAATGTTTATATACATTAAAGTGCAAACAATTCATTTTAATTTCCGAAAAATATTTTAGTTTCTGAAATAGGTATTAATTTTTTTTTATGTTTATTAATTTCTTGTATAATTTGCTACCATTCACAAAATTACACGCTGTACCAAATAAACTAGTCCCAAATTAAAAACAATTGTACAAATTTAATTGAATCTGTGCAGAATCATAATTTACCATGAAAGAAAAAATGTATAAAAAAAATTTCCAATAGAGAAAAAATAAAATAAAATAAACAAAAATTGTTACTACACATTTTTAGTAGCTTATATGCATATAATATATATATATATATATATATATATATATATATATATAAACAGTAACAATCCAATTGGTATCTTTTTGTACGGTCACCTGTGGTCTTAGCGTAACAAACTACTAAACCCAAGATCGCGGGTTCGTAGCCCGGCAGGTGGCCCTAGGATTTTTTTAAGGGAGTAAAAAATCCTTAGTTACGCCGTCCTTCGGAAGGGACGTTAAACGGGGGTCCCGAGCCTGTACGATGTCAGGTACTCGTTAAAAATCCCTATCCTAATTAAACCTGGATAGGCAAAATTTAGAGCTACCAATGTGTAGCATCGTCCGATTAGCCATAGCAGCATAAAGTGACGTTAAATGAACAAACACACTATTTATTGTATAGTTTCCAATATTTTTTATAAGTGGTTTTTTATTGTTTTTGCACTAAAAAAAAAAACCTTGTTTACATAGTTTGTTGATGAATACATTAATATAAGGTATACTTATTTCTTTATGCATAATTTTAACTTCAGTGTAATATGCATAATTTTCAGCAACTATAAGGAAATGTTTTTAATTTTTTGTAAATATTTTCAGACATTTAGCTAAATATTGGGCCTATGTTATGTATTATATGGGCATATGTTAGTATAGGTCGTAAGCAGGCTTATATAATAATAACTTATTATCTGTGCTTAATTTAGAATTTCTATTAAAGTATGGATATATAGTACACAGAGCCCTGTTAGCTTTATTGGACACATTATCAGTGTGGAAATTAATTGTTAACATTTTGTCCATATTAAGTTCCAAATATTTAATCTGCGTTGTCCAAGGTACAGGCGTTCCGTTTACATTCAGTTGAGTTATTTTAATTTTCCATTTATTGAAATAGGTATCAATAGAACGGGAATTTCATGGAAAAATATGAAATATTTATTTTGATTCTCAAATTCCTACTAAAGCATAACTTCAAGTGGCGAAAAACTGGGATGTTTCATAGTTTTAATAGTCTTAAAGTGATGGATTTAGAAGATATGGAACGAGTTTTATAAAGTGGGCCTCAAGTTCCTTACATAGTCCCTCGGAAAAATATTGGTTTAGCGTTTTAAAGGTCCAAAACCAACAGTCTTATACTGTTAAACATACAATATTGTGTTTTGCATTTAGTAAATTGCGATGTTTTAAATATAGCCAAGCGGTAAGAATCAATTCCAATAACTAATAGCGCATAGCATGATTCTATTGGCACTATTGATTTCATAATTAGCCGTCATATTGTTTTGTCCATTCGCAGCTATAAAAAAAAAATATTAAGAACTTTTTATTTAATAATTTGCTATAGAAAAGTTAATGGTAGCATTAAATGAAGAAAAGGAAGGGTGAGGGGCTAGAATAAGAAACGTGGACAATAAAAGTTGGAAATATTTCACAACAGTCCTTTATTTAAAGGCACGTCGCTCCAAAGGGCGCGTAATGCTAAAATCTACGAGGAGCTGAAACTCCCGTCTATACCGGACTACATTAGCCGGGGGCACATCAAATTTTCTGATGGGCTGAAGGCGTGTAGCAACCCACTCTTTAGAGACATAGTTCCCCCTCCCAGACCGGAGAAGTGGCAAGGCATTGTCCCCTTGGTCGACGTGCACTCATTGGCCTAGGGATGGGGTGAGGACTCCCTTGTCCTAACCTTTCTTCCTTCATCTCCTCCTTCAAGGATTAGCGGTTATTCAGCAGGTACAGGAAAAATTAAACGAAGAAAAAAGACAGGGTCATGTTGAAATTCCAGTTAGGGCATCTACATCTGAGGTTAGTAAAACTCCAAGTTATTCTGAAATAGTTAACAGAAAAATCAATAAAACTAAAACTGTACACAAAATTATAATTAAAAATAAATTAGAAAATCGCTCCCGCGATAACACAAAACATATCTTTAAAGAATTAATCAACCCAAGGGAAATGAAGGTTGGAATTTCTAACATTAAAACCACACATAAAGGTTTATTAATTATAGAATCGGACAGTAAATCCGATATAGAAAAGATCCAAAATAAACTTTCGTGCTCAAATTCCAATTTGGAGTCTTTTGTAGCTAAAAAGAATATGCCAAAAATCATAATTAAAAATATTTCTGAGGAGGCTACTAAAGATAACCTCGCGACCACGTTGTTGCAACAAAACGAGTGGAGCTTGGAGGTGGAAGAGGTTAGGGTGCTATTCATCATCAGACCGAGAGAAGGCTCCAAACGGCGAAATGCGGTACTACAAGTCAGCCCGCGATCATCGTCTTATCTTAACTTATATATATATATATATATATAAGTTAAGATAAGACGATGATCGCGGGCTGACTTGTAGTACCGCATTTTTTTTTTCCCTTCACGCAGTACCCCTACGCGAAAAACGTTTATTGTTCTGCATGTTCCGTACATTTATAGTACATTACATACCATTGTACTTACATGTTGCTTAAATTTTTTTTTTTTTTTTTTTTTTTTTTTTTATATACAAAACTAAAGGCTAAATTGAAAATACATCATTAAAAAACAAAACTTAAACATAAAAATATTGTTCATAGAAAATATTAAGCCATTTGAATAAATAAAAAAAAAGAAATAGGAAAAAACACAAAATTACAACAAAGTAATTGAAAACAAAACTAAAATTCTTGTTCACCTATAATATTGATTTCGTGTAGTGATGATTAACCACACTGCTCTAGCAAACACCTTGAATTGCTGAAAATACTTCCAGTATAAGTCCTTAACACTGATTGGCCAGCTGTCCTTCTGCGTCACATGTTTGATTAGTGTAGTCCTTGGTTCGTGGGTTAGTCTGCATTCATATATTAAGTGTAAGTAAGTTTGTTCGATGGCAAAGTCACAAGGGCATGTCTTATTGTCTGTAAGTTTAAATTGATACAAGTAGGATTTTGTGGGTCCATGTCCTGTCAGCATTTGTGTGAGGTAGAAGTCAGTTGTTATTTTGTTATTCCTAAAATATTCATGTAAGTCATTTATGTATTGTTTAAGATGTTGTCCTTTAGTTGTCGTATCCCATGTGTTTTGCCACTGATCCATATTTGTAACTGTTTGTCTGTGTTTCAAGTAAGTCTTAGTCAATTTACTGTAGAGTATTGAAAGTGAGCCGTCTTTGGCAGCTGACTTAGCAGCCTTGTCAGCTAATTCGTTACCGACGTTGCCAGAGTGCCCTCTCACCCACCTGAAGTTGATGTTGTATCCTGCTTTTTGTAAGTGGAGTAAAGTAAGTCTGGTTTCTTCAATCAGCGGTTCATGAATTTTGCGATTAATGAGTTTGTATAACGTTCTTTGGCTGTCAGCGGAAATTAAATGTCTGTATATATTCTAGTGTTTTCAGTATAGCGTATTGTTCAGCTTGATTGTTGGTACAATTAGGTCCAAGTCTGTATTTCTTTACATCAGTCAGTACACCGTCTTCAAACAATACCGCTGCACATCCCACATTTCCACAATCTTTGCTACCGTCTGTATAAATTTCTGCTTCAGCATAATCTTCTTTTGTAAGTTGTTTGATTTCTGGGAAATGTGCAGGATGCTTCCAATTTTTATAGTTAATAGGTCGTTCAACGTCATCGGCAAGTATCCCGTCACAGTCTTGGTTAGTCCGAAGTAAGGTATATAATGTAGTGTACTGTTGAGCGATCAAGTCGATGGGAATTAGTTTTGCAAGTACACAGGCTGCCTCATAAGATAATGTCTTGAAACCTTTTACCATTTTGATTGCCATCAATCTCTGTACACGTCGAAGTTTCCGTAGATTGTATTTTCCCTGCATTCCTGTGTGCCAGATGTTAATAGCGTACGTTAGTATTGGTAATATGGCTCCTTTGTACAGTATCCTTAATGCTTCAGTTTTTAGTCCCCATGTATTCCTAGCTGCTATCGTTAAGTTGTTGGTAAGTCTCCGTAGTTTAGTCTCCAGTAATTCAATATGTACGTTCCATCTTAATTTTGGGTCAAATGTTACTCCTAAATATTTTAGTTTATTTGTTTGTTGTAGAAGCTGTCCTTGAATTTTTACCTGTAAAGTTGGTGAATTCCTTGATCTGGTGAAAATCATGTATGACGATTTTATAGTATTGAAAGTTAGTTTGTTTTCGTGTGCCCAGTTGTCAATTTTTTGAGTGTATTGATCTACTAATTCTTGTAGTGTTCCAGCATTGTCAGCTTGTGTAAGTAAAATTATATCATCCGCAAATGCCTGCACAACTACGCTCTCCGGATATTCTCTCATTAATAATCCATTTACGATTAAATTCCACAATAACGGAGATAGTGCAGACCCCTGCGGAGTTCCTAGAGTCTGTGTTTTTCGTAGTTGACAATGAGATGTTACAATACAAGCTTCTCTGTCTTTGAAATAGTCTGAAATCGATTTGTAAATGTTCCGTGGACAGTCCATTGTCTGTAAGGTATGTAGAATTGATGGCAACCAGGCATTGTCAAACGCTCCCTTAATATCAACAGATATTAGAACAACATGTAGTTTTCTACTCAAGCCATATTGAATAAAATCAGTGTCATTTTTTAGTGCATCTACCGTAGAAGTTTGGGGGGTGAAACCAAACTTATTTTTATGAATGTGATCATTTGTATACAGATAGTGTGACAATCTTCGATTTATTAATTTCTCGAGAACTTTGCCTTCCGTCGGAAGTAGTGATATCGGTCGTATGGCTGATATACTATTATCTTTTCGTCCTGGCTTAGGAAACAATATAAATTCAGATTTCTTCCACTCTGTTGGAAAAATTCCATTAGAGAAACACTCTTTGTACAACTTAGTGAGAAAGTTGGGAAATATTTTAAAAGTATATTGAAATATTTCGGTGGTTATGCCGTCTAAACCTGGAGTTTTCCTTGTTTTTAAGTTATAAATCGTATCAGCTATTTCGGAATCTGTAAGAGGTAGATCATCTTGTGTTACTCCGTGAGATATAATCGACTGTCTAATTTCTGTGTGATACGGTGAATCTGTACTTATCAAGTCAGTTCTAATGAAGTTTTCAAGAATATATTGATATGTGTCAATAATGTTAGTTGTATATGTCCCATCTTCATTCTGAACCGTCTTTAGAGTGTATTTGTCACGTAGTTTGTCAGCAGCATACTTGTAAGGCCATTTCCAAGAGTTCGTAGGGTCAATGTTAGTACAGTAATCTCTCCAAGAAGTCAGTTTGCTCCGCCTGATGAGCCTCACATATTGCCTTCTAATTTCAAGGTATTGATTCTTCCTAGCAGTACGTAAGTCATTGTCGTCCTTAGTCTTTTGGTAAATCTTTCGTAGTCGGTTAGTTTCTTTCCTGTATTGCGTCAGTTCGTCATTCCACCAGGGCTTAGGCATATGATTCCTAGTTGATTTAAAATTGCCACCTCGAGTTTTAAAAGATTTTTTACATGCTTTATTCAGACACGAGGAGAAGTTTGCTAAAACTAATTGGATATTGTCAATGTTTAAAATATCTTTCATGCCAATATCGATATCACCTGTTACTCGAAATATTTTTTCTGTTTCTAATTTAATTATATTACCGAAATATTTCCAATTAGCTCTGTCGGTGTTAAATCTAAATTTAGAATAGTGATGTGTTCGTCTTCGTACGTAGGTATTAATAGTGTAAGTCAATGTCAAGTGATCCGAAAAGTTCTCCTCTGTCCTGATTTTCCAGTTATAGATATATGACTGGCAGAATCATATAGATTCTGCATTATAGATAAACTAGTCAAAGTCAAATCAATATTACTTTGTCAAATGTCGGTAAATTCTGATTTTGGTTAACAATATTAAGATTATTTATTATTATAAAATTCTCCATTTTTCGTCCTCGTCTGTTAGTGTGTCTGTCAAACCATAATGTAGACCTGCAATTACTATAGACTGCTATTAAAATTTTTTTATGGCCAAATTTATCAATTATTAACTGTAATTTATTAATTTCATCATCTATGTCCCGTGTTATATCTAAATAAGCATTTACGATAACCAAATTAAATCTATATACTGATAATTCTAACACTATACAATCCCTATCGCTGCAATCGGTATGTAAAATAGCATCTATCATACGATTGTTGATAAGAGCAAGGGTGTAATGGCCCTTCTCCCTGAAAATATAGAATGAGCTCAAAAGGCTCGTGGACCGAAAGTAGGAGAAGCAATAAGCCAGTTACAAAAAAATAAGGGACCCAAAGTAAAATATATTTTTCAAATAATATACATATATACACATGCAAACAATAGTTTCATAAATCAAATACACAATAATTATATAATTTCTGATACAAGCCTGAATAAAGGTCTAGAGAGAGAGAGAGAGAGAGCACTTCTGGGCTGCCTGAGGTCTGGAACAAGAGTCGGGCGAATTAAAGGCTCTGTAATAATCCAAATTTGCACTCTCCCCTCTCCTTGACATCGTCCGACCAATTACAAGCCGTTATTTAATAAACATCGTAGATCCAACATTAAAAACATCGCAGGTCAATGTTTAAATCTATAATAATTCTTAGAAGGTAAAAGTTAACAGTAAATCTCTAACAATTCAATAATAAATCATACAGATCACCACAAGGGTACGTGGATTGCAACCTCCTAAATAGGTGGTATAATTACCATATGATTGGTGTGATTGTTTGTTATAAATATATGGGTTCTGAAATAGTGCTGTATCTATGTGTTTATAACTGAGATAATCGATTATCGATGATGTAGATCTCGATGAATGCTTTAGGTTAAGTTGTAATAGGTTTATAACAGAATCATTATAAGTTCCTGAATTAACAATCATTAACAATTAAAAAGACATTAGCCCACCTAATATTCGGTGTTAAGGACCATCCTATCAATAGCATTTTTATAAGATTTACATACCGGACTGAAAGCAGTGTGGTTAACCGCAACTCTTAATTGTGGTTTACAATGGCTGTTGTAATTTATACAATTTATACACCTTTACTGTTCATTATTCTCCTTGTTGGGACACTCTTTCATTTCGTGCTCACCACAGCAAATGGAGCAGGTTAGCTTTCCTCCGCAGACATCCTTCCCATGGTTATATCGGCTGCATTTCATACATCGCCGGACGCTGATGAAGTCTTCGCCATAGCAGATAGCATACCACAACTTTATTCTCCCTTCTAGAAGTAACCTCCTCAGTCGCGGGCTGACTAGTAGTACCGCATTTCGCCGTTTGGAGCCTTCTCTCGGTCTGGTGATGAATAGCACCCTAACCTCTTCCAACACCACGCTCCACTCGTTATGTTGCAACAACGTGGTCGCGAGGTTATCTTTAGTAGCCTCCTCAGGAATATTTTAATTATGATTTTTGGCATATTCTTTTTAGCTACGTAAGACTCCAAATTGGAATTTGAGCACGAAAGTTTATTTTTGATATTTTCTATATCGGATTTACTGTCCGATTCTATAATTAATAAACCTTTATGTGTGGTTTTAATGTTAGAAATTCCAACCTTCATTTCCCTTGGGTTGATTAATTCTTTAAAGATATGTTTTGTGTTATCGGGGGAGCGATTTTCTCATTTATTTTTAATTATAATTTTGTGTACAGTTTTAGTTTTGTTGATTTTTCTGTTAACTATTTCAGAATAACTTGGAGTTTTACTCAGATGTAGATGCCCTAACTGGAAGTACTAAACCAGTTCTCGTGCGAGTTATTTCATCCTTATTTTCCTTTTTTTACATATTTTGTTCCTAGAACTATATATATATATATATATATATATATATATGCAGAAATAATTATAATACTTTACCTACCCGGAGGTATTTTAAGTGAATACATAGTATGAGTCCGCTGAAGGCGGGTTCTCTAAACCGTCACAAGGCCGTTGACTCTATACATACAAAGCAGGGAGAGACCGCTTTAGGGGATTAAGTGATAGGATGAAGAAAGAGAGGAGAGGAAGGAAGAAAGATTAGGACAAGGGAGTCCTCACCCCATCCCTAGGCCAATGAGTGCACGTCGACCAAGGGGACAATGACTTGCCACTTCTCTGGTCTGGGAGGGGGAACTATGTCTCTAAAGAGTGGGTTGCTACACGCCTTCAGCCCATCAAAACATTTGATGTGCCCCCGGCTAATGTAGTCCAGTATAGACGGGAGTTTCAGCTCCTCGTAGATTTTAGTATTACGCGCCCTTTGGAGCGACGTGCCTTTAAATAAAGGACTGTTGTGAAATATTTCCAACTTTTATTGTCCACGTTTCTTATTCTAGCCCCTCACCCTTCCTTTTCTTCATTTAATGCTACCATTAACTTTTCTATAGCAAATTATTAAATAAAAAGTTCTTAATATTTTTTTTTATAGCTGCGAATGGACAAAAACAATATGACGGCTAATTATGAAATCAATAGTGCCAATAGAATCATGCTATGCGCTATTAGTTATTGGAATTGATTCTTACCGCTTGGCTATATTTAAAACATCGCAATTTACTAAATGCAAAACACAATATTGTATGTTTAACAGTATAAGACTGTTGGTTTTGGACCTTTAAAACGCTAAACCAATATTTTTCCGAGGGACTATGTAAGGAACTTGAGGCCCACTTTATAAAACACGTTCCATATCTTCTAAATCCATCACTTTAAGACCATTAAAACTATGAAACATCCCAGTTTTTCGCCACTTGAAGTTATGCTTTAGTAGGAATTTGAGAATCAAAATAAATATTTCATATTTTTCCATGAAATTCCCGTTCTATTGATACCTATTTCAATAAATGGAAAATTAAAATAACTCAACTGAATGTAAACGGAACGCCTGTACCTTGGACAACACAGATTAAATATTTGGAACTTAATATGGACAAAATATTAACAATTAATTTCCACACTGATAATGTGTCCAATAAAGCTAACAGGGCTCTGTGTACTATATATCCATACTTTAATAGAAATTCTAAATTAAGCACAGATAATAAGTTATTATTATATAAGCCTTACGACCTATACTAACATATGCCCATATAATACATTACATAGGCCCAATATTTAGCTATATGTCTGAAAATATTTACAAAAAATTACAAACATTTCCTTATGATTGCTGAAAATTATGCATATTACACTGAAGTTAAAATTATGCATAAAGAAATAAGTATATCTTATATTAATGTATTCATCAACAAACTATGTAAACAAGGTTTTTTTTTTTAGTGCAAAAACAATAAAAAACCACTTATAAAAAATATTGGAAACTATACAATAAATAGTGTGTTTGTTCATTTAACGTCACTTTATGCTGCTATGGCTAATCGGACGATGCTACACATTGGTAGCTCTAAATTTTGCCTATCCAGGTTTAATTAGGATAGGGATTTTTAACGAGTACCTGACATCGTACAGGCTCGGGACCCCCGTTTAACGTCCCTTCCGAAGGACGGCGTAACTAAGGATTTTTTACTCCCTTAAAAAAATCCTAGGGCCACCTGCCGGGCTACGAACCCGCGATCTTGGGTTTAGTAGTTTGTTACGCTAAGACCACAGGTGACCGTACAAAAAATAGTTCAAAGCTGTATGTACATAAAAGAACAAAACATTTATATTTGTAGGATACCAATTGGATTGTTATTGTTTATATATATATATATATATATATATATATATATATATATATATATATATATATATATATATATATATATTATATGCATATAAGCTACTAAAAATGTGTAGTAACAATTTTTGTTTATTTTATTTTATTTTTTCTCTATTGGAAATTTTTTTTATACATTTTTTCTTTCATGGTAAATTATGATTCTGCACAGATTCATTTAAATTTGTACAATTGTTTTTAATTTGGGACTAGTTTATTTGGTACAGCGTGTAATTTTGTGAATGGTAGCAAATTATACAAGAAATTAATAAACATAAAAAAAAAATTAATACCTATTTCATAAACTAAAATATTTTTCGGAAATTAAAATGAATTGTTTGCACTTTAATGTGTATAAACATTAAAACACCCAAATTTTCTAAGACACAAATGTCAAAGAATTTTAATCAAATAAGATGCAGTAACTTAGCTATTTATGATGAAGGTAATTTCATTTTATGTTTTTACATTTTTATTTATTATTCGTTGTATTAAGCCTTTATTAAGGTAACATTTTTAATTACAAAATTTATCTTTGATGGTTATGCCTTCTTGTGAAGCATAATTGACTTTCATCGTAGATCTATAAATTAAATAGATTCTATGTTACGCTCCTTTGGATTTTTTTTTTTTTCAAAAAGTCCAAATTTTAAGTTTTGGCCGACTTCCTTGAGAAAGACCGGCCGAAGGAGTGATTCTACGATATACGTCAAGGTAGTAACTTTAATTTCCTTTAATTTAAGCTCAGACTGAGACCTGTAGGTGTAACAGATTAGGAGTTACGCCCAATGGTATTTTTTTCCAAAAAGTCCACATTTTCAGTTTTGGCCGACTTTCGTGAGGAATAAAAGATCCTACGATGAAAGTAAAGTGAATTGTAGTTGCAGTAAATTTAATTAGCTTTAATTTAAGCAAATAACGAAGCCTGTAGTTGTTTTACTTCTAGTGCTAATTAAAAAAAAGAAAATCAGGGAAAGTTGGTATGAAAAAATGAATAATTTTCAAAGAGGCGTAACTCCAAATCTGTTACACTTAAAGGCCTTAGTCTGAGCATAAATTAAAGCTAATTATATTTTCTACCTTGACTTTCATCGTAGAATCACTCCTTCGGCCGGTATTTCTCAAGGAATCAATATATTGTAATTTTTTTTTTTAATATGAATAAATGGAGATTTGAAACAAAAAAAAATAACAACAGTCCTTTATAAGGCCTTCCTCTGCATCACTTCCACAATATGAAAATTATGTTCACATTTATTTTATTATTGATTTCTCATTTATTTTAGTTATTAGAAAAACAAAACCTTTTTAGCTAATATGAGTATAAATGTATATGAAAAATAAACTAAAATAATGTCTAGGCCCCCACGTACGCACATAAACCTTACATGTAATGCAATGGAAGAAATCTCTCCGCCGCTTGGTATATTTGTGCTGACGATGGCCTAAATTGTAGGCCGAAACGCCGGCACACAATAAATAGTTACACTTATTAAGGTGTTTTTATTGACTGCACCCCCAACGATTTCTTCCTTATATTTGAAGTTACAGTCAACCAAATCTTCTCTAACATAAACCTTACATATTTCCATATAAACTTTCATACCCTATTTTTAATGAACCCTCTAAAGTGTAAAATTGTTACAGCCTTGAATGCCATATTTATTTATATCTATTCAAAAACCTAAAAAATAAGTTTCAAGCTTCTAGCTTCAAAATGATGAAACTTACATATAATCGTTCATCCCTATTTAAACCCCTTACAACCATTTTTTTCATTAAAAGCATTAAAAAGTAGCCTATGTCCTTTCTCTGGCTCTAGACTATCTGTGTACCAAATGTCATTTAAATCGGTTACGCAGTATAGGAGTGAAAGTGGAACAAACACCCTGAGTTACGTTCGCATTTATAGTATTAGTACAGATAATGTTGAAGCTATATCTAACAGTTCATAGTGCTAGCTTTAAAAATAACGTTTTTTTTTTTGTATTTTTAAATATTTTTCACCCTCGTAGGGGACGAATTTTCAAAAATCCTTTCTTAGTGCACATTGGCCGTATAAAATGTACCTATTGTCTGAATTTCATGTTTGTAGCTTAAGCTGTTTTGGCTCTGCGATGGTCTTTTCAGTCAGGACGAACTCTTTTATATTTCTCCTCTCCGTGGTGACGCCTCAACCATCTCGGCCACCCTGGCCGATATATATATATATATATATATATATATATAGGTAAGATTCCAGTTATTTATTATACGATAGGGACCGAACTCGGAATCTATTAGACCTACAGAGCTGCGATTGGGCTCGAATTGTAGAAAATTTAATGTAATTTTTACCATTTTTTCTCTCTATGAAGAAGGTTTTTTGCACATTCACAAAAATTTGAAAATAAAATTGGTCGAGCCGTTCTCGAGTTAGCAAGACATTAGGCGATTCATTTTTATTATATAGATCTATAAATCTATCTATTTTGGATGTAAAATATATTCTAAATAGAAGAGCGAAAGAGATAACTATTATCTTTTCCAATGACTAGCGTTTGTGTAAGAGGTTAAAAATAGATGAGGAGTAGGATTTGCACATTTTCAGATAATGACCCAAGGATCCAATTCAATTAACGGTTTCTATCAAAATAACTTTATAGAATAAACCGAAATTCGCCAATATACCTAAGGCCACAATATGAGCATGAAACAATGGTACACCCACCGAGCCTCTCATAATCCTGATTTAACATGCCAATTATTATTGTGCATGACTTCCTTGTATTGCTTATACAGATAATAATAATAGCCTGTAGTTTCAATATATATATATATATATATATATATATATATTTAAGGATGAATACCGATGCGAGATTTCTTGCAAACGTAGTAATACATGTAAATGTTAAACATAGATTTAATAACAATACAAAAAGTAAATTGGTAATGCTGATCTGCTGAATTTAGCAAGAGAAATCGAACCCCAAGTTCAAGACTGGCTTTCCTTTGCCATACAAACAAACCAAATGTTTTAGATTATATTACTTATTTATAAGTAATATAATATATAATATAACGAGTGTATGGTTTTCAAACTCTTGTAATGGTTTGAAACGTTGTGTAGCATTAAAAAAGGCCTAATAATAAATATAACTTCCCAATAGGGCCAGTCACCCCGGAAAGTGCCGACTGTTACTCTCGAAAGGGAAGGCCTAGGCGAGGAAAAGAAGGAAAACATAAATAATAACTTGTAAATATATATCATGTATAAATATTTGTGCATACTAAAACGCTATTTTCATTTCATTTCAATAATAAATATAATATTTCATTTTATCTAGCCGATCTCAGTTTATGTCAAAAGACAAGTTAGAATAAGCTTGGTGGTTGTTAGAATACTGTTATCTAGTACCCTAGCAAGGCTACAGACTGAATATTTTAAATTCAGAAATCTGAATAGTATTACCTTTTAACTAGAACAGTTCATTAGCTTCTTTTATCAAAGAGACAATTCAATTCAGTCTTTATTGAAAAATTTTCGCTAGCATTATATTCCCGTGTTTATATTCTTAAAAATAAAAAAACCCGTGCCACTACAACCCGTGAAGGGTCTGGGGTTCAGTACATGGTACAGACGTGATTTGTCCTGGATCACGCTCAACCGCCAAATTTCCACCCTTATTTTGGGTACCCAGTTTAAAGAAGGTGGGTGAGCCCCAGGAGGATCCTAGATCCTATATGATCCATCTCCGGCTGCAAACAGACTAAATAAAAGTCTTGCCTGCAGCGGGATTTGATCCAGGATTTTCGGCATGGCAACTCAGTGCTCTACCACTGAACCACTCCACGTATATATTCTTACGTTGTAATAAATATGAAGCAACCCCGACCCGTATTATAAAATATTCCCTTTAATGCTTATTAGTCAAATCAAGGAATACGCCTAGTAAATTTTAGAAGATTTAGACGAAATGCTAAACAATCTATCAAATACTAGTGAAAATAATCAAACACAATGCTTCCAAATAATTCCATCGATAGTCAAAAGCTGTAAAACTTTTTAACTGAACAAAAATTGTAATTTTAGGAGAACTAAAATCTTGGATGAATATGCATAAACTAAATCTTTAACTAGTTTAATCGGTAACTATTTTTTTCGAAAAAGCTAAAGATTTAACCTTAAAGGGCTGAAGGAATCGATTGTGGAAAACTAATTCGTGTATCCGGTGAAAAAGAGAAGAGCATTTAAAACTTTTTTTATGCTGATAAAACTGTTCAATTAGAAAAATGGAGAAATAACAGTTCAGCTAAATAAATAATAAATGAATTTCAACTCGACAATGTATAAAGGGGCTTGGAAGTAGTTAACATAGGCTATATGATAAATATTGTATAAACAGTATTTAATTAAAAATTTCCAATTGAAATAAGTTCGAATTAATATAAAGAAATAAGATTTGTAACTTTAAAAAATATAACGTGGACAAACGGCTGATATATTGAAGGCTGTTACAGTATTCGTTTTAAAAAAAAATATTAATTGAAATTTACAATTTTATTATAAAAATACAAAAAGTAAATGAATGATACGTAATGGTATAAGACATATAGAGGCACTGCCCAGTGTTAGTACTCAAATAACAAATTCAACTTAAAAGGTCACGAAGGCATCTTACTTTCAGACGCCTCAGAGGATTATCGAGAATTGAATAAATAGGTTTAAAACTAGTGGGTTTGAGTGGGAATACAGTTTTTCGTGAAATAAATGGGATCGGGTTCAGGCCAAATCAGCAACATTTGGACATTAAGGTCATAATGATTGAGAGGAAAATAGTTGACTGAAAGATCTAACTCCCACATAAGGTCATTATGGATTACTTTGTTCGTAACAAATTAAGGAGCATTTGGGATTTTGGATTGAAAACATTGGATACGAGAGGGATTTGATGGCTTAGTGGAGCCCCAAAGCTCTACTCCGTAATTCCAAATAGGTTTTACATTAGTCATGGATATGAGTCTTTTTAATTAATTGGGAGCTTAGAGCGTTTGTCTAGTAGAGTTTTCATTTTAAAGAGTTTTCATTTTAAATTTAGATTTAAACAAATACAAATCGTGTTATTCTAGAAATTATAACCATTTTTTTCGAACTATTTTTATGTTTGATTTATCTAATAAATAAAAATTTGAATACTTGACTAAATATTCCTTTTAAAAATACGAAAGAATAGAATATATTTTCCCCGTCAGTTTTATGGAAAACCTTAGAAAAGTGAGTAAACTCAATAACTCCAATTTTTGTTTTAAACTCCACTTAGTTTTATTAATACACTATTGTTGAATATTGTGGACATTTCTCAATAATAAGACTCCCGTAAAGGTGAGGTCTTCATTTTATTATTTACTTGGAGGGTGCCAAATTGGTGAGAGTAACAATGTGACCAATGGCATTGATGGCTCGTCATTTCCGACCCTACCTTTTGTTACCAACCTAGCATTCCATTTCTATCTTCTCTCATATAATTTATGTCTATATTCATTCTTTGAATAAATACTAAATATGCTTGAATTGAAAACATGTCCTAGTAATTGAAACAAATAAATAAATATTATTCTAAACTCGGAAAATTTGCTCATTTTCATGTATATGATAGCTGAAATTTAAAGCATAAATAACTAAAAAAATGTTATCACTGTCTACATAAGGAACATTGCCAATTCAAAAGTATATTTAAATATTATGTGACACAAAATTATTATGATTATCATTACTTATACCTACATGCGTACATTAGTACCTGGGATTCAGAAGTTCGCCATAGATTGTTGTCCGCCATTGTTTATAACCTGAATACTGATCATTCTGATATCTGAAATCTGTTCTCAGATTTTCTTTAGTAACCTTAACTAAATCTAGCTTCAATTCATTATTCTTAAATGTAAGAGAAGAATTGGTCGACTGTATCTTCTAATTTAAGGAAGAAATAGTTGGGGGTGCAGTCAAAGAAAACACCAAAATAAGCAAAACTTATTTATTATGTGCCGACGTTTCGGCCTACAATGTAGGCCATCTTCAGGGCTAAGAGAGAGAAACAAACAAAAATATATAAAAACGTAGCAGTAACAAGAATATATAAAAAGTGGTACAGGAGTGAAAAAATAAAAATAGTGACTAGATATGATGAAATAGTGAAAAGATAAAATAGTGAATAGATAGAAATGCACTGGAAGTTACTGAGGAAAATCTGAAAAAACAACGATGAATAATATGTTTTCACGGAAATGAAAAAAAAGAATTTACTCCGAACATAAAAAATTAATCTTTAAAATACTGTTAATAGTTACATTAACGTTTGGTAGCGTTTGGTATTAATAATACCAATAAAGTAGTAATATGTATTATAAATATATATTATTAGACTATTGTTAGAGAATTATAATTATCTATTATAACAATTGATATTTAATATTAGTATCAAAAAGCCGATTAGGGTGCGCTGGTCGAGCGTTGAGATGCTATGCCGAAGTTGTCTAGGTTCAATTCTCGCTGCTGGTAAGAATTTTATTTGATCTATTAGCAGCCGGAGATTCCATGCGATCTAAAACCCTCCTGAGTGTCACCCTTGAGCGTGATCTAGGACAAATCACCACCCTGCACAACTGTTGTCCAAGAAATAGAACAGTCGATAATATGTACTGATTTCCAGACCCTTCACGGTATATATTGCTACTAACGGTAGTACTTCCCGCTGCTGCCGTACGACAAGTGAAACCGTTATACTAGGTAATCCTTTTCAATAAATTCAATAACATTTTATACTAATATCAATATTGAAAAGTGAAAGGTAAAAAGAGACCTTACATAAATGTTAAGACCGTGGAAAAATTCCAACGAAAAGCTCTTAAGTCTCCAAACTAAAACAGAATATATAAATATATTTTCAATTTCTGTTTTAGTTTGGAGATTTCGGGCTTTTCATTGGATTTTTTCCACGGTCTTAACAATTACATACTAATCCTTTACTGACACGAACAACAGTAAAGTTCTGTCTGTCCCGTTTTTTAATCAGTGTCAATGTATTTTTCACAGTCGTGCTGATCCATCTGTGATGAAATTTGATAAGGATAATCTCAAGCCTGGGGAAGGAGACATAGGTTACTTTTTATCAACACACCATACAGGCGAAGTTATAAAAACTGTAACCTGATTGACTAACACACCCAGCGGTCAACGCATAGCAGAAACTACTCAACTTAGCATCTTGAAATTCGCAGATAGGTTCCTTGAATAGCTTCAATGAGCTTCAATAAAATAATTTATTTGAAATGATCAGTCACAAAACTTTATGCGGCAGACCAAAATCCAAGTGAGCGAAACCGTGGGCAAAAACTAGCAATATAAACATGCCTAAAATATGACTAAAGTTGTTGTTATATCAATGCTATATCTATCAGCTAGTCTTTAACCTGATTGATATAGTTTGAATGGGATCACATGTCGAATATTTTTAATACGTTTGTCTAACTAATCTTTATTATTGTTTATTTAAAAACATTGCAAGCTGTGAAAAACGAAATAAAATTAAATTATGGCATAAGTCAAAGTGATGTATAAAATAATAATACATGCAGTATAAACTATAATGGATTCAACATAAAACATTTTATTTTTATGGATCTAATCAACTTTAAAATTATTATTATAAAAATATAAAATTACTATTATACGATTAGTAAGTTGATGAACAATTTACTAATAGCGTTTTGCAATTTAACTAGCATGTTAAAAACCACTGACTCAAGACGCCACATTAAGACATCTTGCCCAAAAAGAGGCCGCAGAATACCTGCTCTGGTCGTAGTTAAACTTCAAATAGTGGATATTATCTACATAAACACATATAAATTACTAATAACCTCCCTCAGAAATATAAACCATCTCGCCAGGTAGCTTATATCGTGACTGTAATTGAAGAAATTACAGGAAGCGGCTGTCATTAGGATTTTTCAAAAGTGTACCTGGAACCTCCTCAACGGCCGCTTCCAGAGGAATGTAAAATCAAGGCAATGAGGTTAGGAACCTCATAATATAAAAATTCAGTTAAGAAAATTAATTATTACTTTAAAATCCTTTATTTTTTAGATGTTTGCTGTATTGTAGCGTTTCAAATGAAATGGAATAAGTGGACTTTTGTTATTTACGGTTTATATTTCATGTTATAATGAGTTGTTTTCAATCCTCTCTCTTTTAATTATATTTACCAATTATTATTTTTAATATGGTCATCAAATTTTTTCACGCATTTACTGGTTCAAAATAGAGATGAGGGACAAGTCCGACCATCTGCAGTTATTAGTTTTTTCCTATTCAAACGTTCAGAAATATTCTTAGGATCCTGGCTGTGCCTAAGAGAACAGCTTGTTGAGCCTTCTTTTATTATTCATTCTTTTTCTCGGCACCTACCGGAGAATGCACGTACTCGGGCATAAGTCAAGGGTGTGGCATGAAAAATTAATTTGTTATGTTCATCACTTTTCTAACAGTTCCGAGAAACACTGCTTTCTGCATTGGTTCCAGAACATCACAATTTAGGACCAATTTATGCTGTTCACGGTCATTCTAGTCCATTTGTGGATATGTCTAATGGCAAAACTTTTGCTTTACCAAGCTTATATAATTGCTTAGTTCCTCTGCCAGGTCCTAGCAGAATCGTTTCTACTTTTTTATTTTTTTCGGCGACCACATGGGATTTTCTTTTTTTTTATTAGTTTAAACTTGGACACTGAGCTACCTAAGCTGCAAGAAACATTCCAACCGCGTTCGGGAAAGAGTGTTGTAACAAACAGATCATTATTATAGGAGTACATTTTTCGAAAACGATTCTCAAGTCAAAAACGCATTTTCAAACTTTATTTCATCACAAAACCTGAATTTTCAGTTCTGGGATTGAAAATTTGATAAATGTATGGAAAATGAGTGAAAAATTAATAATAGAAATGTTTTGATTTCATAATGTTGTTTTACTAAATAACTATTAATAAAAACGGATATTACACCTTTATTTTCAAAATTTAAACAACCCAATATTTTCTGAATAAAATATAACCGAGTAGCATCTACTATGAGTGCAGTGCTATTAGCTACTTATATTATCATCAATACGTAGGTAAATCTATATAAAGACATTGACCTTTTCCAACTTAATTAAATTATAATACATAATTATGCGTTAATTTTGTATTCTACCTGTTTGCAATATTAATGTCCTGTAATTAATTATTTACTGTTGATGCACTAAAGCTAAAATGGGATGAATGTCTTCAATGAATTTTCGGAATTCCCCTAAATTAAGTATGGGATATAAATTTAAATAAAGGGGGTAGGGGATATAAATACAAATGAAGGATATAATCTTACTACTATTATAAATGTGAAAGTTTGTATAATTGTCTCTCTTTCACGCAAAAACTACGGAACGGATTGGGATGAAACTTTACAGTAATATAGGTTATACACCAGAATAACAAATAGGCTATAGCAAGCGCGGATTTAGGGGGAGGGGGGGGGGCGCACTGGGGCACGTGCACTCCCCTCCCCCCCTTACGACAGTTTTTAGGAACTGTGGAGAATCCATTATAGTACATAATTAAAGGCAAATCACATGATAATAGTGATTAAAATAACAGAAAGAACATGAGTGAAACTATTGTTTTGATACCCTACTAATATTATAAATGCGAATGTTTCTATTTATGTTTGTTACTCATTCACGCAAAAACTACTGAACGGATTTGGATGAAACTTATTGAGTAAAATAGGTTATGCTAGTATAAACATAATGTAGAATACTTATTGACTAAAGCTTAAGCATCATACCACACACATGTATACTTATTTAACATTGTAATTGTGCTTGGTGTATTAAAACGTATTTTACACGATTTACTTCTTAAAATTCGTAGTAATTATCTATCCTCACCATAGTTAACAAATCATTCAACTATATTTTTGTAGATTCAATCATGTTTAATTTAGAATTAGTTAACTTATATTCCAGATTTATCTTGATAAATCACCCTAAAGGAATGTTCATTATCTTTCGGAGTTTCTATTAGGGCGAGCATCAAATCAAAGTATTTATTAAAACTATTACAACTTTACAACTAGCGCGGCGAAATGTCTTGTTTTAATAACAAATTCTATTGTTGAGCAGTTTTCAGTATGTAATTTAGACTACATCCTGAAAAAAATAGTAAATTATACTAGACATTAGGCGTTGTAGCAGAAGATATTGTAAACGTGAGTGGCTCATACAATTTTCAATCACTAATATCTTCTCTATAAAACATCCGATTCATAATATTTTGTTTGATAAATAAAATCTGTCATTTGAATTATTACTTTTTCCAGTAAAGTACAACAATGAATTTGTTGTTCGAAAATTTTTTTTTTTCAGCCGGAGTGATAAACTGGAAAAGTGATGAAGTCTGTAGGATTCTCTTCTTACTATGCGGATTTTAGAGTTGCAGTGGGCTGAGAGCGTCATGTGGCAATCTAGTCTGATTCTTAAATATACTACTGAGTAACAAGGGAGGATTGTGGAATTTGCCACTCGGAGAGTTCTTGGTAATCCGGTCTATTACCCTTTTTGGATAGCAAACACTACGCAACCGTTTTCGCCGGGGTCTTCTGGATGTTGAGGTGTTGTAATTTTTCGTAAATTTCTTGGCATGTACTTTCCGTTTCTTTTAAAGCCTGCTTTGCGCTCATACTTCTGCTATATATGTCGTCCGCGTAGGCAGCGACAATTGCTCTTTTGTAGTTTTCATCCACTATATATCCTGTATAAACAGAGAAAAGGACTGGGAATAGTACCCTCCTTGAGGTACTCCGCAGGTGAGAGGTATATTTCTTGATAACTTATCCTCTACTCGAACGCCCAGGCTCCGGTGGATTAGAAATGATGTTATGATGTTATAGAGCTGTTCCGGGCACTTGAGATCCACGAGCTTCTGGCATTGCATTCAATGAAATACGGAGTCGAATGCCTTTGTATAATCTATTGAGATAATAGCTGCATTTCTATTGAGATCTCTGCATACTTCTGTCTGGAGTTTCATGAGCTGGTGTTCTGTGTTATGTGTGCTTGAAAGCCTGTTTGTAGGGGATAAATGAGTTTTCTTCGCTGAGGGATGACGGAGTTCAAAATATTTTTTTCGAAGACTTTTACGAGGTGTGGTAGGAGACTGATTGGTCTGCAATTTTCTACTTTGTTCCCTGTCTTGACTGATTTTAAGAGCGGAAACAAGATGGCGTATTTCCATTTTTTGGGGAAGTATCTCAATCGGAGGCATGAGTTGTGCAAATTTGTGAGGTGAGCTATTCCTTTCCGATGGAGTTGTTTCAGCAGGATTGTCTGGACTTCTTCATTGCCGGATGAGCTGTTTCCGTTTGAACTTTTCAAAATTGCTTTCAACTGTTTCGGACTATCCGACATGTAGTGATTATCCCTATCCATAGTTGATACTGTGATTGTGTCAGTCCTGGTCCAACCATATCATGATAATTATCACTTATATTTACATAGCCAATCTCAATGATGTATACACAGGCAACTGTAAACAAGTATGTCAAATATCTATCTCGTGTTCAGTCCCTAGCGGCTGTGATACACTTAATACCCCTGGATACCTTTCCTAACCACTGAGTAGCCTTCATTGTAGGATTAATTGCTAAGACGGTCACAACAACTATTCCATTATGCAATTACGGTGCTGACAAGTCTATTCCAGGATCCAGATTGCGATAGGCAGGTCATGTAGCCAGAAGGACAAGTGTCGAAGAACCCAGACGAATAATTGAAGAAAAGATGCAGGACACAAGAAGAGTAGGGCGACCAAAGCTGCAGTGGTTAGATGAGGTCGGTGAGGACTTCAGGAGCTTGTTATATTTTCGGGATTGGAAGGCCATTGGACTGGACAGCGATGGCTGGCGGAAGCGTATGGAGGAAGCCATGACTCATTGACAGGCTGTAGAGCCACGAAAGAAAAAGAAAGAATTTATTTAGAATCATGCTGTCATGACAGAAATCATAGAGCTGAAAAAATATGGAGGAGGATAAGTCTCTAATTTTGATAGGTGGGAGAAGAGATTTATTTGCAGAGTTTTTTTTAAGTGAATTTCCTGTCTTGAATAATAGTTTTGTGCCATTTTATCCAAATGTTTAAATGAAGTGAACATATTTAGAGAATATCCCCCCTCCATATTTCCAAAAATTTGGGATTCGATCCATTTTTTATAATTTGTTATTACTTAATCAATTGAACTGCATCTTAATTTGGAGATTCCACCTATTTGCTCTTTCATTGATGCCTTTATCATCCTCGGTTGTTTATTTAAGAGATCTTAAAGTATTTCCACCATCATGCTATAATTTTACTAATAATATACTAGTGTATTTGTTTTGGAGAGTAGACAAATTACTTCATTCATACAGTAATTTTTACTTCATTGACTCCTCCATTCGCTAAGACAGCATTATGACTACATTTTAGGTAATTTATTTCGAAATATGGTAAAGATCCTCTTTCCCTTTCCCCCTCCAAAGATCCTGCACATCGCTAATTTTTGTTATAAAATAAAACCTTTATAAAATGCTTTTTTCTTTAATAAAATGATTACTGTCGAGTTATTCCAAAATTCTCAGATAGAAATAAACATAATTAGCAGAAAAAGATAAATTTAAGTATTAAAGCATTGTAACTTCTAAGAACTTAAATTGAAAGGGTGGTCACTTTTTCAAGAATAAAATATTTTTTGTTTGTCCTGAGAAAATAAAAATCAATTTAGGTTTATATTGTATTATATGATACCCTGTAACACTAGTCATCGACAATAATTTACCTACTATTTAATAATAATTACTGAACGATTTCGGAGAAATGATCTGTATCTATTTCACATAAAAACTAAAATGCACACGTGATACTCAAAAAGAGCCTGTTGGATATAAGAATCGGGTGCGGTTGACACTCTATCTCGACAAGGCGGCAGTCATTCGAGGACTAATACTCAAATTTCGTGGTCTGTTTATAATCTATTTCGGAGAATGATGGTGTTGAGTTCCAGTGGCTCTTTGCATACCTCAAATACCTCCAATCTCGAGCCCAATCGACATTTTTGGACAATAATATGTCTTAATATGGTTCCTAAATATAATTCATTAACTTATTTAATTTAACATTAAATACATTTTTTTAATACAAAGGTTTTGCTTGATTTCTGTGATTGCTTGAGCGTATATTGGATTGAATCCAGGAGAGGTGCCCTTCATTTATTTTACATAAGAGGTCATGAGCACCCCCCTCTCATTTTGATTACCACAAGAATTTCTTTTTAATTTTAACTTTTAATTCTTCAGGAAACAGGAACCTGCTCCGGCCCACAAGGTCGAGAAATCTCACCACCGTGGACGACGTCAACAGTAAAATGCTGAAAGAGAAAAACTTTTTCCTGGTCTCCCAGCCACTCCGGAATTTATTGAAACGTGAAGGCAGCCAAAGCAGCATCAGAAGTGAATAGAGTAGGAGAAATAACGCCCTCATATATCCCACTATCAGATTTATTCCAAGGAATAAAGAAAAATATCTTTAGTGAATGCCCACGACTTGGGCCCTTGTACTCACTCTCGAGGCATTGTGGACGAAAAGGGCTGCTTCTTTCGCGCCATAGAATCGCCCTTTTGGTTTCAGCCATGAATACCTGATGAAAAGGAGATCTCGATACTCAAGGCCGGATCTCAAATTTGTTATTGCGGCCAGTTTTTTAAATATATTTCGATTGAATATTAATTCATCCGAGAAATCAGATCTCTTGATTTGGGTCTAAATCGGTATTGAAGAAATATTATATCATAATATCTAAACAAATTTTAAATAGGTAGCCATGAGGACAGCCAACAGAAGTGAAAACTTAAGAATTTGAAATTATTTTCACCGTTACATTGAACAATACTTTCATCGTTTGCACCTTCAATCATTTCATAAAACAAGCCATATAACTATTACAAAAAAATCTTTTAGGGGATACAAAAAGTTCCACCATTTATTGATGCTTCTTCACATTTAAGTAAAAAAAAAAATACTCTCAACAATTATATAATGTTTCAAGTAGTTTATTTATTAATAAAAACATATGAAGGGCTGCACAAGCTCAATACAGAAAATCAATAATTTAATTGAAATAATAATCAGTACCTCGCTATAATATGTATACCTTGTATTTGTATTTGCATTTATTTTATTTTCAATTTTAGCATTATTATTGCCTTTAAATTCAACAATACTTAGATCATTCGTACTTTCAATAATTTTATATAACAAGAGATTAACTATAACAAATAAAATCTTAACAGAGAAAACGAAAATTTAAACCATTTATTGATATTTTAAGTTATAATTAGTATCAATTGCAGAACTATTTTAATAAACGTAAGGAAGAAATAGTTGGGGGTGCAGACAATCAAAACACCTAAATAAGTGTAACTTATTTATTATGTGCCGACGTTTCGGCCTACAATGTAGGCCATCTTCAGGGCGAATAAAACACGCGGCAGCTAGGCGAGCTCAGACCCAAGTGCAAAATACGTTAGCGAATACGTTAGCGTTTATTTTAATAAACGTAATTATTCATATATAAATGAAATTCTAACCTTTAAACTTAAGTTGATTAAAAGAACTTAATTTATAAGTTCAATTAAGAATTTATAAGTTCAATTTATAAGTTTAATTAAAAAGAGCATAATTTATAAGCAGCGAGGTGTCGCCCGCCTCGAGCATGTTGCTGACGCGAAGGAACACGTTTAGCCTCTATTTAAAGTCACTAAACGCGCCTTAAGAAGTTTTCACTTCAATAATATATTCTTGAATATAATGTAACATGTGGTATTCATAATATATATATATACATATATATATATATATATATATATATATATATATATATATATATATATATATATATATATAAAACTTATATAGTTCCAGGAACAAATTATGTAAAAAATAGGAAAATAAGGATGAAACAACTCGCACGAGAACTACGAACTAGAAGGTTTAATACTGACTTTATTGCCATCTTGATCATCTACTGATAGAATCTAACAGCTGTTTACAATGCCAGCTTGATATTAGCGACTATGCGATCATCGTCTTGTCTTAACTCCCCCCTGCCAGCTTACGAACATCCTCGTAAGCTCAAAACAAAAATTGCAGAGAAAGAGCACAAAAACAAAAGAAATTACCAATTACATCAACCTTATTCTACTTACATAAAAATAAAAGACCTTACTACTAGCTTAATCTACCTTACTAACAATCGTAAACAAAAAATATTTATTTACAAATAAGTTAATTTACATAAACTACCATAAGAGGAATGAAAATAAACTGTTCCACTGCACCTCTAACATAGCCTCCAAAAGTACTTCAGATAACACATTAAATAAATAAAATAAAAATATAAAAAAGAAATGCTTCCTCAGCATTAACGTTAAAGGCAGATAACGTAAAGTATACAGTTATGGGTTGGCTTCCCCAGCTGGAATCTTGAGCTGTTCGATATGAACATTCCTATGTTTTCTGTTCTCTCAGCCACACTCTGAATAGTGATTAAAATATGCTCTCTGATAGCAATCACTCGGAATGGCCCTTCATAACGCAAAACCTCCTTAGCACGGTTCGATACAATTTCCTTGTACAAATGTTGGTACTTATCCTGATATTGCCCGTAATATCTTTTACTCCCAGGTGTTCCAGGATGGAGTGATTATATGCTGCTATGACCCGTTGCATTGCCTCGTCTGCTTCCAATCCCTTGTCGGCCTGAAATACTCTCAGATGTTCCCCTAGAGTATCGTGAAGCCTTTCTATCCCCCCCCCTGCTTTTGAGTTGCCCCGGCGTATCCCAATGCCAGGCGACGCCTAGATCTTTCATCTCTTTCCTGAGCTGCGCATTGTCAAATTCTCTACCCCCGTCTGAGGAAATATTATCAGGCACTCCATAAAACCACGTTTGGAAGGCTCTACTGACCGCTGCCGCTTATTTCTCTTTCACCGGGTAGGCCATGGCTATCTTGCTGAAGGTGTCCAATACTGTCACCCATTTGAATCCCCGCACCGTATAAGTGTCGACCTGAAGATCGGATAAAGGTGCCTTAGGTGTACATGTCTTTGTTAGTAACCCTACTGGGGGGGGGGGTGACGATCATACTTCATGGTATTAAAAATTTGGTATTCGCTTATCACCTCTTCAATTGTTTTTCGCATTCGTACCCAATAATATTTCCGCTTCAACGCCGCCATTGTTTCATTAATCCCTCGACAGTTTGTCTTTCCTTGGTGATATACGAGTGTCAAATCCTTTTGTTGTTCGGCATCAGGAATCGTTGCGACCATAAGAGAGCTCGGCCCTCCACAAGTTTCGGATCTTATCCCAAATGGTCGCGTTCTCAACGTAGATGGAGTCGGTCGCGCCTGCTTTTGATGCGTTCTTCAGCACCTGTTACATTTGTTCTTCTTTAATTCCGGGTTGGGACCAAATTGTGACGAACTGACGAGGTGATTAAGTCTTTAAGATTTGGTTCTAACCGACCTGATCTTATCACAATGCTGGGATAACGTGAAGTGCCGGTAGAGGTTGACACTGAGATACTATATCACAGTACGTTATCCTATTGGTAGGTTAGTTTACTGTGCCACTCTATACGTTTTAGGTAGAGGACGCTTATTCCTCTGGAAAGAAAAAATAATTCAGTCGGTATTTTTAGGATTAACTGTAATGTTTAGTCCATGCAATTTGTTAGTTACAGCCTCATAGGCCACCTCCAACTGCCGTAGAGCTCATTATGCATTCAATGAGCTACTGTAAATGGCAATGTCATCGGCATACGCCGCCACTGTAGCTTTTTTGTATTTGGCACCAACGATTTCCACCGTATAAACTGAGAGTAGTATCGGTGATACCACAGACCCTTGAGGTATACCTCAAGTTTTTTTATGTAAGAGGAAAGGGGTTGGACAGCTCTTCGCCAACTCTTGCCTTTTTTGAACGTTGTGTTAGACAGGACCTTAGGATAGTATATAGCTGCTCGGGAAACTCTTTGTCCTGCAGTGTCTTACATAGAAGACTATGGGACACTGAGTCAAACGCCTCCGTACAGTCTACGGATATCAAAGTGGTTTCCTCGTTCTTAGCTGTAAACTTCTTGCTTTCTTCCGCATGAAGCTTCGCCAGGTGGTGGTCCGGAGCACAGCCCAATCCACGTTAATCCGGTCTGTTCCGGTGGAATTAACGCTATTTCTGAGAAGTGGATTTTGAGCTAATTAAGGATAATAAGCAGGATAGCTCTCTTTCATGCCTCAGGAAAGTATCTTAATCTGAGATAAGAGTTGCCTATTCTTGATAATTGTTTTAGGAGTATAGTTTATATTCCGTCGTGGCCTAGGGCTTTATTCACTCGCGAACGACGGGTATCGCCTTCAGCTGTTTCGGAGACAAACATATAATTATTTCCTAATTCTTCGGTTGGGATTCCGGTCATACTAATTGTTCTTCGGGCTATAGTGGCACTGTAGTGATCAGCAAACTTACTTGCTTATTCCTCATCTAACAACAGTTTGTCCCCATTGTGTAATAATGTTGAGCTTCTTTTCCTGAAGTTCTTAGAAATTTCCAAAATTTACGGTGGTCTCCACTAGTTGCTCGGAGCTTGACATGCCACTGTGCAGTCCGCCATTGTTTCATGAGGTTGCGGATTTGTGTGGTAAGAGAATTTACTACCGTCTTTGCCTCATGATCCCTGGTCCTGTACCACTTATTCTTCCACTTATTGCGTATGTCAGTAAGGTTCATAATATGAACTGGCGGAGGACGCAGAGCTGGCGGAAGTGGATTAAATTTCTATATGGCCGCATTCGCGGCGTTTCTAATGGTTTTTGTAAAAACCTCCAGGTAATCGTCTACATCTTTCGTCTTTCAGAGAGTGGGAACAGTTGGCAAATTATGTTAGATCTGTGCTGAGACATATTTAACATATTTTTTGTACTATTACATATACAGAGTCTATTATTTGTTGTTTTTTCCAATCGTTGATAGATAAAAATTAACTATCTACATTACATTATATTTGAATTATAAAATACATTTTAAAAGACACTATTTTATCATCGATCGTGTTTTCCAACAGATTACTGGAGTCTATCAAGAGGCTGGCTGGCAGCGTTATTGCTTTTTCATAAACCACTTTCTTTCATGGAGTCAAATTTCAAGTTTCCTGTAATTCATAAATGGATATTTATGGATTTTAGTATGTCAAAGGACATCATCGCCTTTGAAACAGCAGACCAATTAACGTGGTATTTTTCATTAGAAAGCATTGGATTTCAAAGTTTCATATACCCTGGAAACAGATCCATTTGTAAAGCTTTGAAATGAATGAAAATGACATGTGCAATATCGCACTTTCGTAATTGAGATTGCTCAGTGAAATCTACCCTGAAATGAAAACTTTGTTTTGTTACTGTGTTCAGGATTAATATGAAAATAAAAACCTAACCAATGCAATTCATGAAGAGTCTTGGGCTCAGTAAATGGTTGATACTGTACATTTTCTAAGACAAATGTTGTGCAGAGAGGAAATATGTCCTCAATTAACAGTACACTCTTTGTAGAGGTTGAGGGGGGGGGGGTCCTAGGAGGAACCTCAGTGGATGTTGAATGATTAAATATGTTTATTCATTCAACGACACTTCATGCTGCCAAGGCTAATCGTCCGATGATACAGTAAGAGTCCTAAATTTTGTCTATACAGGTTCAATTAGGGTAGGTAGGCACCTTTGACAAATACCTGACATTATACAGGCTTGGCACCCCGTTTGACGTTCCTTCCAAAGGACGGCTTAGCTAAGGATTTTTAACTCACTTTTAAAAAATCCTAGGGCCTCCTGGTGGAATACGAACTCTTGATCTTAAGAATTGTAGGGGATTATGCTAACCACCACACCATAGGTAGCCCGTACTAAATGATTAAATAATTCATCTATTCAAAATATATCAATATTAATTTTTATCATTGTTATGATGTATTACAATCACGAATGACGATTAAAAGAGTGATATACGTTTTTTATATCCGGTAGGTTTTTTTTAATATTTATTTTCTAATTTTCTAACACATTTTAAAAGTTAAATAAACATCCTTTTTTTAGAGAAGGTTTATAGAAAAAAAAAACCCTGTAACACTAAAACCTTGGATTCAGTATGTGGTTGAGTAATGTACTGTTTCTTGAACAAACGACAGTTGTGCAGGGAAGTGATTGTCCTATAACACGCCCAACGACCAGATTTCCCCCTCCTTTGGGTGCCCCTTTTATAGATGCTGGGTGAGTTTCAGGAGGGTCCTTGATACGATAGGATCCATCTCCGGTTTCTAACAAATTAAATAAAATTCTGCCAGCAGCGGGAGATGAATCCAGGAGTTTTGGCCCGGCAACTAAGCGCTCTACAATTGAGCGTTTCTAAACTCCGTTTCTTCATATAAGAATTTTTTTTATGAGAGGAAAATAGTTGGCTGGATGATAAAATGGAGAACGGAGATAGTTGGGGGGTGCAGTAAAAAAACACAAAATAAGTACCAGACTTATATTTAGTTAGTGCCGACGTTTCGACCATCAATGTAGGCCATCTTCAGGGCCTTGAGAGAGAAACAAACCGAACAAAAAAATATATAAAAACGTTACAGTAACAAGAATATGGTGACATGTAATGTAGAAAATTAAAATAGTGACAGATATGAAAATTAAAGATAACGAATATTAAAATAGTGACAGAATATAATAAAATAAAATATTGACAGATATAATAAAATTAAAGATAATGAACAAAAATAATAATAAATAGTGACAGATATAATAATTAAAGGTAACGAATTAAAATAAAATACAGAAACTAAATGTACAGAAAGGATAAAAAAGTAAACATAATATAAAGGGAAAGAAAAATGAGGCGGTCCTCATTTTTCTGAGGTACCTCCTCATTTTATAGATTTTTTTTTTCTTTTGTTTGGCTCTCTCTCTCATAGCCCTGAAGATGGCCTATTGTAGGTCGAAACGTCGGCACTAACTAAATATAAGTCTGGTACTTATTTGGTGTTTTTTTGACTGCACCCCCCAACCATCTCCGTTCTCCAAGAATTTATTTTATTTATTTCGATTTAAGGCACTTAAACTAACAGCCATCAATAAGTTTCTATGTGTATAGATTAATGTGGAGCACAAGAAAATTATTAGTAGTAATTAAACAAAAAAACAAACAAAAAAAACAGTGGGTATTTCTTTCAAGAATCAGACTGTTTTAAAGCAAAGGGTCTTACGAATAGGTCCTGAGTCCAAGGAGAGACTCCAGATCCAAAACATCGATACGCTGCTGTAAAAAAGACAAATAATTTATCAGTGGCAGGTGACATCGCAATCTATTAGGATAAATGAGTAAGCTATGACGAGTTTGTCTAGCTAAGATCATTGCGATGAGCAATGGGATATTTATTTCAGTAAAAAATTGATGCATAAGCAATATTAAATCGTTTATAGGTCATATTATTTGGGATATAATAAGGAGTAACTAGGATTTATTATTTAAATTGGTATTGGAAATGCTGAATACAATAAGCTTTGGTTTGGTTGGATACATAAAGCTCACGATAAAGCTATGGTGGAAATAAATTTTCTTATTTAGAATTTCTTATTTATACTCTATTCCTTATTTACATGTAACATATTAAACACACATATACTGGATACATACACTGTACACATACATATACTGGGTACATACATACACACATAAATATACATACTATCTCTCTGTTAGACAATGCAATTAACATACAATAAATTAAGCCCGATTGTCGCAAGGAGACAGTTACTTATTTAGATGGTGAATTTTCCAAAACAGCTTTGCTGAAAGCTGACATTGATGTTTCAATATAATAAGGGTGGAGGGATGAAAAGGTCGCTAACCTAAAAGAGACGGCCTACGGAGCGGCAGTGTAGCGGGGGTTGTTTAAACAAAGAGATGTTTGACGGCAGGCTCTTCAAGAAACTCTCAATTATTCAAACAGGGTTGGTTTGGCTTGAGCCGCTTTGGCGATAGCATATTAATCCAGGGCCCGGGGGCCAGCTTTGATAGCAGCCACAGCCAGCGTAATGAGCCAACTTCAAAACCAACTTCCTCTGAGTCTCTCTACACCCATTGGGCCAACAATCGCCATAATGTTTTTAAAAAAAATTATCCTCTTAACGTAACGCTGATTCTTAATGGGATCTTGGCCAATTAGTCCCATTGTAATAAAAATGCAGGCATCTATGTTGTCTATGAGCTCTATTACATATTGAGTGCTCACACGATACCTTATAAAAAATAAGGCGTCAGATATTATTGTGAAAACTTTAATTTTGAAAATCGATACTAGGGAAAGCCATTATATTATATGTTAAATGCCACGAGAACCGTAAAATGTAAACTATTATAATTTCTTGGATAAGGCATGCGATTGTCTACTATAAAATAATTCATTAATAAACCATATGGATTTTTTCGGTCACCAAAACCTGAAAAAAAGTATTTTGACATTTTCTAGAATCTGAGATAGGTTGTTTCTTTTTACTGCGATAGAAAGAAATTAATCTTAAGTATCCGTAAGGTAGGGCGCATCAGCGTAGAAAAGTGTGCTGAAAATGTATGTGCAAGCAGGAATTAACAATTACAATAAGAGGTTTTTTCCAATAAGTGAGAGATTGAAGACTGGTACTCCAGACGAGAATTACATATTATGTACGCTGCTGCGATTTACCGGACCCACTTGACTAATTACTTTCTATCGCAGATGAATTATTTTACGAAAGCCGACCTCTTCCTACACACGAGTCTGCTTTCATGTATACAAAAACTGCGAAGGGGAAATGATTGGGTTGCGACGCCTCGATCACTGAAAAAGTATTTTCCTTAACTATATAATATTTCTTAACCTAAATTCATCAGCTTAATTGCAAATCTAATTTTTGTTTCATTACTCTATAATAACCTACGCTCTAACTAACAAAACTGTAATAAACTAATTTTGATGTCGAAAAAGAATTGTTAAAAGTTATTTTCGACTTATCGTAATTCTTGATGATTTAAAAAAAAATCATCAAGAGTTATCACCAAAGACGCATGGAAATTAGGTGAATTATTTATTTCACGATTGATCGGGATGTTTGGTCGGTTCATTTATATTACCTTTATTTATTTTACCAACATCTCTCAGTGCAGACGACAAGCTACGGAATACTGGAATTATGTCAACTATCCACGAAATAGATAGTTGTCCGGCAAAGAATAAAACCAAAGCATGACATTAATATCCTGAACTTTTTAACGATAACAATTGTATTTATGATACAATTAACTAAGGTCATTAAAGAGATGAAGAAATACATTTATACAGATATATTGCAGTCTAACTTATAGTAGGTATTGGGATTTTTTGGACTCGAGCGCAATGGACCTCTTTAGGCCGAAGATTATGGTAGTTGTAGAGTCACTTATAATATTATAATATATTAGGTATTTCTCCAAAGGAATATCCACATTTTGAACATTATTTTCGTCTTTTCTCACCTAAAAAGCTCTTAACTACTTTCACAAATTCCTTCCAAACTTCTTTCTCATTTATGTTAAGTTCTAAACTTTTCATCTCTTGTCAGCTTTCTGATTTGATGGCCAACAAAGATGCTCTCTTTTACTTTGGCATCACTTAGTCGAGAAAATTTTCCGTAAAGGATATTTAAAACTCTTGCCATCTTTATTCATTTCCTTAAAAAAAATGCTTTATTAAGAGGCTAGCTTTATACATTAAGGATGAAATATAACTTTGTATTTTCTACAATCATTTCTGACACAGGTAGTTTTTTTTATTCGATTACAGAATTCATTAATCACTTTAAATTTTAGAAATTTGTATTCATCTACGTTTCCGATGGGAACTCTGGAGCTTTATAAACACATTTAGGGTCTATTTCATGTTTCAGTGTTTTATTATGAAATTAAAACATTACTCAGTTCGCTTTTAAGATTTTCGTAACTCTCACTGACTCATACTATATAAATCTATTTACGTATTGTATATATATATATATATATATAATATTTTTTTTAAATATGAATAAATGAAGATTTGAAACAAAACAGAGAGTGCAGATATTTAATATTATTTTGACGTCAGTGACTTTAATGTTTATAATATTTATTTTTAATTTTAGCCATTATCTCTTCATCTTCAATATTTACCTATTTCTCTATTCATTCCTTAGAACATAATATATTTGTATTAGTAATATGCTAAAAAATATACCAATTTCGGTATACCAACACAGACTTCATCAAACGGAGAAATATTAAATTCTTTGATTGCCTCGGACTCTACACTTTTTAGGGCTACAGTTCGACGGCCACAAAAATGACATGATTTATTTCAAAATCTCAGCTTGGACTGAGAACAATACGAATAATTTTTTTTATTTATTTTTTTTTTTTATACAAGGTTGTGGTGACCACATTTATTATATATTATTTAATTGATTAGTGATCGACATATACATATATTATCTGTATTATTTAAATGTACAATCATAGATGATATTAAATGTATAATTAGTTATATAATATGATTTGATTAGAGATGACTATTGATATGTATAATTATATGAATTGATTATTATGTATTATTTATGTATGGAGTTTAAAATCTCGCGTCTCTTTAAGAGATAAAATTACGTATTCGATATTGTTTATTGTTAGATTGTTATATTTCACCGTTCACCTGTGCACCTTAGCGAGATAAGAATGTATTACGTATTAACGAGTTTGTATTCGAATATATGAGTATGTCTTCGTTCCTATTGGCTGATAAAAGAGAGGGGGAGGTGATATGAGAAAGTGGGGGAAGCGTTAAGCAGTTTGAGGCTGTATTATTTTACTTCACTCTATTTCACCGACTCATTGAAGACCCTCACCTTTCATCACCTCCCGCTTCTCTCAGGCTTGTATTAGAAATATTTGAATAATTGTATTAAATATAAGAAGTAATTGCATGTTATATTATTTTATGTGTGTATATATATATATATATATATATATATATATATATTTGAGAATATAATTTTATTTGGGGTTTCCATTGTGGACTTTGTTTGTAATTGACTTTTTTTCTCCTCCTAACGGTCCACGGATATATTAAATAATTATTAAATCAATTAGGGGAAAGGGTCATTACAAGGTGAACATCTAAATAGACACCTGAAGCCAAAAAGTCCTCAGATAGTGAGGGACTCCAACCCACTAAAACCACCTTGTTGTGCAACAACTGAGGTAGCCCAACAAGTCGCTCCTCTTTTACGTGAAAAATCTACGTGTGGGATATAGCCCATTGACTAATCTCCCAATTTAGTGGAATTATTCTTTTGTTTGGAGTTTTAATTTATTTATATTCATTTAATTTAATGGCTAGTCATTAGGTTTCACTCTTTTAAGCCGCCTTATTTGATGCAAAGCCTCCTCAGCTATGCTCTGCATTTCTGGGTTATCGTAGATGTTAATTCTTTCATTGCGACTATACTCAAACCTTCCAATCTCTTCCCTGACAGAGTTTACTTTGAGGTCACTATGTAAATTATCGTTAATGACGTACCATGGAGCATCAACTATACATCTGAGTACTTTATTTTGGAATCTTTGGATGATTTGCATGTTCCTTTTCTCGGAACAATCCCAGAGCAATACAAATAAATAAATAAAATTATAAGGACATGGTGAATCGTACATTGCACAGTAACAGCGTCCCTCTAATACCCCTTCCCTTAAGTTATTATATATAGTTAAGTTATTATATATAGTTCAGCAACCTCCCTTAGTCCCAAGGGAATCAAATATAAATATGTATATATATATATATATATATATATATATATATATATATATATATATATATATATATATATATATATATACATACAGTGGAGCTTTGATTTTCCGAACTTTCAAGTAACGGAACTGTTCTTGTTTTTTTCAAATGTAATTTTAATTAATTTGATCAGATCATCCAGCTACTTATTTGTATTGTTTAAATTATTGTTATTTTAAATTAAATTTGACGAAAAATAAATTGATTTTCTATGAACGTCAATGAAGTCCCAAATCATTTCTCGAAAACTGCAAAAAAATTAACTTAGACTTCAATGAGGAGTTGATTATTAAGAACTGTAAACCTAATTCATTTGTATCTCTGAATCCCTTGCTTGCTATTCATTTGGTTAGTAATACGTTGCTCATCTTCAGTTTTAAATCATTATTTGTGAGGTATACATCGTATTTGTGATCACTTTTTGTTTTATAATAGCAGCATCTCAACAAAAAGAAAACTAGTGGTTCTTTCATTAAAGGCAAAGTGGAAATAATTACGCGGCTCAAAAAAGGTGAATCGGGTCAGACATTAGCTACGGAGTTCGGTGTTAGTAAATCAACCATAACTGGAATAAAAAATAATAATGATTCAATCACCAGGTACGCAAATAACCTTTACAGCGACGTGGGCAGTTCCAGTCGTAAAACTTTGAAAAAAGCGAAAAGTGAATTGTAGGAAGATACCGTTTAGACTTGGTTTTTGCAACAAGGGTATTCTGGTCAGCCCATATCGGGGCCCATTTTGTGTGAAAAAGCGTTGGAATTATACGTGAAGCTTAGAGGTGACCCACCATTTGTCACAAGTTCTGATTGGTTGAAATATTTTAAATTATGACATGGGATTCAGCAAATTGAAATTCACGGTGAAAAATTATGTTCCGACGCTATATACACACGCATATATATATATATTTATTTTTTAGTTTATTTCGATTATGCGAATTTTCGATTATCCGAACCACCCCTGACAACATTAGTAACTATATATATATATATATATATATATAGGTGGCTATTAAATAACGAGACTGAAGTTGCAATAAAATTTATTTTTATTTTATACATAATTACTTACTATCACCTTCAAAATATCTCTCTATCCCTCATGGGATCGTGTACCTTTACCGGGTTCCTGAAGGTCAAACTATTAATCAATACAGTGGTACAAGTAGTGACCTTGAGATGCTTGCAAAACTACCCGAAATGTGGAAGGGTGTAAGACAATGCACCATTAACACTAAGACAATGCGCCAGCGCGTTATCTGTCAAGAGATTCCTAGCCCAGTACAGCATCCCAGTGTTAGAACATCCACCTTATTCACCAGATCTTGCACCATGTGACTTCTGTCTGTCCCTAAGGTGAAATCTTCATTAAAAGGGACGAGATTTAGGTCCGTGGAAGCTGTAAAAAAGAATGTGGCACGCGTCCTGAAGGACCTGACAGAAGATGACTTCCAGCACAGTTTCCAACAATGGAAAATCCGCATGGTGCGGATAGAGAGATATAATGAAGGTGATAGTAAGTAATTATGTATAAAATAAAAATAAATTTTATTGCAACTTCAGTCTCGTTCTTTAATAGTCACACCTCGTATATATATATATATATATATATATATCATAGTACAGGCTCATAGTACTCACATTCAAACTATCCATACAATTGCAGTACATTCCTTTTAATGCATTTTAATATCGTTCTCACAAAAGCTAATATTCCAATTGTATGTAGGTGGGAATGATTTAGTTTTGTTTTTATTTTTATTAACGGAGAGTAAAATTTTATTTGATTTTGGCCAATTATATGTTCCTGTTAATAAGAGTGAAAACATAGACTGAGTGTATTTTGTGCCAGGACGAGAGAAAAGTAAAACATGATGAGAGATTGCTAGTTTGTAAAGAGATGGTTCTACTAACATCCACGAGTGTTTATCGAAATTAAGACTGAAGTTTAAGGCTACTGGTAGTTGAATTCTCTTGAGAGTTTGGAGCGTGGCAGTGAGTATAAAGGAGGGTAGCAAAGAGGGCTGTTAAGCACACATTTCTTTCCACCTCTCGGAGTCCTTATCATTTGAGTGTAATGTTAGTAACACTGAGTTACTAAGAGTGAAGAGGCTGTGAGTTGTAAGGTTATAGATTGATAATAATTTATTATAGATTGAATGTTTTGTTATTTATGTGTATTTCTTTTATTCTGTATTTGTTTTATTATAGTTTGTACATAGAGCTTCTGTTATTTAAATATTATTTATCTCTGTATTTATTTTCAATTTTAAATATTTGCCTACTCCACTAGGTGAAATGGTTTAGCAACTCAAATATCATGGATTAATGAAACACGTTATAAATGTTTTCTATTTTGGCCTTATGTTGTACTTAAACGTGTGATTATTCAATCACTCTCCGATACCAGAATTACATATCTGCCTGTCCTACATCCATAATTGAGTTTGCCAATTTAACAAAGGCTACAAATCACCATATATAATTTAGAAATCGGCTGCATTTCTTCTGCAAGCATAATTTGTATTCAGCGATCCAAATTGGCGATTCTGAAAAATTCTAAGAATAACACAGATTTAATAAACTTAGTTATAATAAAATAATTGTTTACTAAATCGTCGTTTCTTACCGTGATTTACTAACACACCACTCAACTACGTTTTTATACAACAGCAGACAGTAGACGTATAATTGTGAGGACCTCATTCCCGTTCAGCATTTACAGGTAATAATAAAAAAGTTAAATTATGAGTTATTTTATAAAAAACATTCAATTTTTGCAGAGAAATGTAAATTAGATACTAAACCTAAATTTATGAATAAGCGACTAAACATCTTCAATTAAATCGTCGCCACTTTTCCATTTGGTTCATGAACTATTGAGCGAAGTAGCTCAGTGGTAGAGAACACTGATGTCATGCCGAAAATCCTAGTTCAAATTCCACTGGGAGCAAGACTTCTGTTTAGTCTGTTAGCGGCCGGAGATGGATTTTATATATTCTAGGGCCTCATGGGACTCACTCAGCCTCTATAAAGTTGGTACCCAACATAAGAGGGAAAAATCTTCTGGTTGAGCGTGACAAATCATCTCTCGCACAATAATTGTCCATGAAACTGTACAGTTTCTACCAGGTACTGAACCCCAGACCCGTTCACGGGTGTTGTGGTACAGGTTTTTAATGGATTATTATTTAAAAAATATTTTGATGCAAGGAATATTTAATAATGATCAAGTAATAATTATTATTAAGCTAAGACATGTTGAAAATCCCCACTTTCAACGAACTTTCAGTGAAAAAAACGATTTTCCCAACTGTACTCGTTAGTAAATTTTTATTCAGCATAATAAAGCATAATAGTGTTCTCTTATAGCCAAATAATTTTTTACACCGAACACAATTTCTCTGTATAATCATAATAGCTATGAAAAGAGTTTTTGATTAATAATGCTGTGCAATAAAAGGTGAAGGCGCTTCTGCTCCCCAAGAGGTTCTGAATACCAGGAGTAGAAAGGATAATTTCCCTGAGGTGGTAGCTTCGAGCAGATAGACGTGTAAGAGGCAATTTCATGAATAAAATAATAATTCCTACTAAGCGTTATTACGATTCCTTTTAATTTCCTCCGGAGGCTAAGAGGGCCGGATGCATGACTCAGAACTTGGAGATGGTAATGAAGTATGAACCAGTTCTTATTCCCAGTTAATTTTTAGCAAATGGCAATTGGCTAATCTGAACTTCCTCACGACTTTTCCTTCTTATTAGCCACCGCAAGCTGATCCATAAATCCCAGGACGGGATTGAGACAAGATGTGAACACTCACGTAACAATTATGTAAGTAGACATGTATCTTAAAGTTATTTTATAATTAGTATCATATTTAAAAGGAGTTTCATATATTAAAACAGGTTCCTCATTCAATCAGCTACGAGCACATAATGGAAAGAGATATGGCCAAGGATATGTATTATTATCGATAACTCTATGACAGTCTATACTTCCTTTAACTCTCTCTCTCTCTCTCTCTCTCTCTCTCTCTCTCTCTCTCTCTCTCTCTCTCTCTCTCTCTCTCTCTCTCTCTCTCTCTCTCTCTCTCTCTCTCTCTCTCTCTCTCTCTCTCTCTCTCTCTCACTCTCTCTCTCTCTCTTATAAATATTGCAAAAACGAATTACATACATTTAATTTCGACAAACCAAGATTTTACATAGAGAAAAGGATAAAGTAAAGAGGAGATTTTTAGAAGCTATATATATCAAGGAAAAAATAGATAATGTAGTTAACGATAGAAAGGAATCAAATGAAATCAATAAATTATATTCATCTGTTAGTTTGAAATTAAAAAAGAAATAAATAAAGAATGGCCTACACTTATAGATAGCTCTAGTAGAACCTGTCACATGTAACCTTATAACATTGTTTGTAATACTCCCATTATATAATGATTTAGATATAAAATATTAAAACAAATTAATATATATTATAAATAAAATAATTTTATAAAAAAAAATATATACGTATAAAATAAATTAAAACATTCGTATTGTTAAACTCTTATGAATTTATATTTTAATTTAAACAGTATCAAGGTATATATAAATAAGTACAGTCCAAAGTATAATCATGCAGAGTAGAAATGACCATGGAGAAACAATGTATCTCCAAGTAGTTTTAAATTATAGACATTCACATAAGGTATCTATAATTAATTTGTTTCAGTTATTTTAGGACAATGGTGTAATTGTAATTTTATTGTTATTGTTTATTATTTTTTATATTGTTAAATTACAGACCTATTAGTATGAAATTTCCAGGAATGACTTGAGAAATTCAAAATGACTATATAGTCGAAAAGTCTTTGTAAAAAATAAAAAAGAAAATTATGACTGGAAAATGGTTTACCTCATCAATTAAATATCATTTAAATTAGTCTAGTTGAATCCATTTTATTCATCTTATATCTGAGTAGAGTATAAGACAATAATATACAATAATATACAAAATTCCTAACTGATAAAATATAAACATTAGATTAATGAATGAGGTATATCATGGTTGATTTTATATTATGGCTAATAATATATTTTTAAAGTATAACTATTTATTTCAATTTAATTGAGCGCTAATCGATGCACACATTTTTTTTTAATCTGTTCTTTGCTAATACAAATACATTAGATATTTTTATAACACGTGAGCATGCAACATATAATTGTCCACTGGAGACACATGGATCCAAACCGCAAATGGACATTGTCTGGCGTTGAGACTTGATGGTCATAGCAAAAGCCAAGCTTATATCAAATTGAAGTCTTTTGAACGGTATTATGGTGTCTGATAGTAACATTGGAATACGTCACTACAGGTCTTCTTTAAAGATTCCAGTAGTGACATATAACATTCCTTTAACATTCCCGGTGATATTTTTGATGATCAAACGTGTAAGATTCCATCATTGGTGGATTCCTATTACACATCATAGATAACAATGACCGACACGTATCACTTAGGGGTATGAAAAGTAATTTTCATTCTATTCTGAGACCTGCTGAATATGGATACGAAATTTCATAAGAATCGGTCAGGTCGTTTAAGAGTTCTGTTACAAACACTGTGACACGACAATTTTATATGTTAGAGCTAAGATTCCGGTTAATTATTATATGATTGCAACATAACTAAGGATCTGTTAAACCTACAGAGCTCCAATTGGGCTTACATTGTAGCAAATTTAATCTTCTTTAAAAATGTTTTTTCCCCTAAAATGCACCGGGGGGGGGGGGGGGGCATTACAGGCCAAAAACTGGCACAAAATTTTATAAGAAATGGTCAAGTCGTTTTGGAGGAGTTCTGTTACAAACACTGTGACACGACAATTTTATATAATAGATATATGTGGAACTTATATATACATTTAGATTATATGTATATATATGTTCCACTATCTTCTGAATTACGTATACATTTTATGCAGTATGATATGTATTATCATTAAGGAGTTTGAAATAGAAAAATATACGAGAATTAATTAAAATTTTCAGACAACCGTAATTGCTTTTTTATGTTCGTCCCCTCTTGGTTGGGTTAATATAATGTTGACGCATTGTTTATTTCATAATCATTCAACTATTTCATAGAATAAATTTAATTTTCGTTCATGTTTCATTATAAAATAAATGAATTTTGCTTTTGTTCAATTGTGTATACCTACAAGGTTCTGCAACATTCATAGTTTAATAAATATATATATATATATATATATATATATATATATATATATATATATATTATTAAACTTAAATTTAAATTATTCTTAACTAATATATGTTATAAAAATGACTTTAAATAATTGTTGCTTAAAATAAATGTTAAAGATTAGGGTTAGTTATGCTAAATATTAAAATAAATACTCAACGTCTAGTTTGTCGAATACACGAGAATGAGCCGAAATTGTTCTACAAATTTATACAATTCACAGTCAATTAAAAACAGCATGAAAATTAGTATAGCAACTTTCGTGATTGATATAAAAAATAAATTAAAATTAAATGGCTCTCATTGTCTCAATCTGAATTCCTACTATCTATGAAAAGGGATGACGAGTTTATTTTTATTAACTAATGAATCAATTTTCTAAGATAGGTATTTGTATCAATTTATATTTAATTTGTGCGTATTCCTAAGTTTCAAATGCATTTAATCTTCTTCTTGCATGGCTCTACATCCCATCAATGAGCCTTGGCATCCTCGATACGTTTCCGCCATTCCTCCCTGTCCAGTGCTTTTAATACCACATCAATATTAATTTTATCTTAGTTGAATATTTTTGATATTATGACATTCATTCTTAGTTTTATAAAAAAAAAAAATGGACGTAGAAAGCGACCTGGTATTCTTGGATTTGAGACCTAAAATGCCATCTAGGAAAAATTGAATTAAATAATTAATTTACGATTGTTTCAATACTCCCAAATTACACTTTTACTGCACCAATATATCAGCTGTTATTTTTGTAAGTTGAATGAGTCCATTGTTTTCAAAATCGCGATATCTTAAAGTTTCGACTTGAATTAATTTAAAAATATGGACAAACGGGTAAATGTTTTAATCACTTACCACTTGGCAAAGAGTGTTGCTTTAAACCCTATACCACTAATTAATTATCACGAAATAATAATCATTAATCCCATTTAATGAATAAACGTTTTTTATTTTTAGATCCAGATGGATTTATACTACTTTCAAATATAACAGCCATATATGGCTGTTTCTCTGCAATTTGGAAACTTGCCCATACAAGACTGTCCTAAACCAAATTTATTAAATGTTGAGAATTTTTGATAATAAAATGAAGAAGAATATTAAATTAAGTATATCTCTTTGAAAAGCCCACTTATTTTCGTCCTGTTTTTTGAGCTATAGAAGATTATATCCAAAATCGTGACAGGGGACTGTTGTAAACGCACAGGAGAATGTTTTTATCAATAAGAACAATTATTTCAGTATGAAAGTAATCAATTTTTTTTAATTTTTAACATACAAATTGTTTGACACTTAAGTCAGTCATTATAATGATTAAAAAATTAAATAATAACAAAGAAATAGAACCTCTGCTAATGCACAACCAACATTCCAAGTAGTTGAAACATTTTTCGAAACATTTGTACTTTTAAAGTAATAGGCATTAATTTCACACCGTCTTACAGAAAATCAGCCTTAACATTACACTTGAGAAATACATCTTAAAATTAACCTATTTCTCAAAAACAGAAACGGATATTGGAAAGTAATAAAACAATCTTCTCCCTTTTGGAGTAAGATCTGGCTGTGGTCAAAACTGGCATCAGAAATATCATCTTCATCCATTCTGAACATGTGGCCTTTATCATCAGAAATTTCATAAAAGTGATAGTGTACGCCATCATTATCATCTACTTTATTAATAACAGCAGCATACCGATGACATGGGGTCCTCACGTTAAGATGAACCGCCAATTACTAAATCACAAACTCAAATTAATGTACTCGCTATTTAGGAAAAACTCCAAATTAGATTTAAGACAGAAATTAAATACGTACACTTACTAACCAGTTTGGACATATCCTTTACAAGTCTAAGGCATCACTAAACAGAGTCACAGAAAACGACTACAAACTTTTCAGTCAAAAGTATTTAGACTTATCACTAATGCACCATGGTACGTCAATAACAAAACTCTGCATACTGACTTAAAAATAAAAACGGTTGACGAACACATACGAACGTACTACAAACGCTTTCAAGAAAAACTATACGGACACCCAAACCCATTGATACAACAAATGGCCACTACCCTCATGCCTGAGAACACCAGGAGGAGACTAAAAAGGACGTGGATGAGGGATCTATTACAATAGGAAATTAAAGCAAGCCAATGGAGAGGTACCGCTGGGTACTGTTCTTCGTCATGCCTTCCATGTCATTTTGTATTTTTTTTCTTGAGTCAGCCAATCTGCTGATTGTCAATTACTTGTATTTGACAGGTGTGGATGGAAATATAAAGAGAGAGAAAAAAAAAGCAGCATAACGATATTCCGTGTTTCTGAACTTGATCCTGGTTAAAATGTACTAATCACCATTGTTGTATTGCTGTTGGCTGCTTGTACTAGACCTTGCAATATTCTCAGAATGAGTATTAAAATTGTCACGCGGTCGTGAAATGTTGGTTTCTGTAATAATGTTAATATCCAGTGAGATATGTGCTAACCTAGTTTCGTCTTCGGAGTCTGTGAAAAATTCCTCGACGCACAATTTTTTCACTTGTTAGTTCAGAACCTCTAGGTTAAAATGCTGGCATTCTTCTTCATAAGAGAAACTTTTTTTTTATTAATATTACTAAGATTTTTTTTCAGCCGCCTTAACCTCTTTTTATACTTTTCCTATTTCTGTTTGTATTCCTGAATCTTATGGTCATTTCCTTTCAGTATCTTCTCACGCTTTTTTTAGCCTTTTCCTTTCTTGCTGCGACTAATGATCTTAAAGATGCCCGACATTCCACTGGAGGGTCAATTGAATCAGGTGTATTTTCCCTTATTAAAGTATCTGTTATTTCTTTCAAGGTTTTTTTTCTTTTCGCGATACTTACTACAATGCTCTTTCCAAGGTTTTTTTACTGCCTTATGCTCGCGACGAAACATATCCTTGACTGGTTTTCTTGTGCCTTTTTCTTTCTTCCTTCGGTATTTCTGTCTTTCATTTCTTCTTTTTTTTGGGTCATTTCTAAGTCGCTGATAGCTTAAACGTTCATCTATACGTTTTTGTTCTGATATTTCTTCTCTTATTTTGGCTGGCTTCTTTTTGGGTGGCATTTGGAGATACTACCAAAGAAAGAGACGATATTGTTAATAATTTTGATCATAGATGCGCAATATGGCTTGTCAGTGCTATGTTTCTACTCTTAAACTTATTTTGAATATATATATATTGATATTTGGGATGCCAGAGTCTCATTTAGGATGAGTACTCAAATTATTTTTAATATTCCTTAATCTTAATTGGGTTCCTTTCCAAAGGTCTATTCTTGTGTTTTACCAATTTACTTATCTATTATACCTTCAATATATTATTTATAAATGAATAGTGTATCTGGGGTATGTAAGCACCAAAAGAATTACAATAAGGATCGGTTATTTATTTAATTTCAACAAGGATTTTAATATATATAAAAAGGATTGCCATAAAATACATTACAGGAAATAACTTAAACTTATCTGTGGACAGGGGTAGATTGGGTTACAGGTCGGCCTTCTTCCTTGACATCTCCGCCCGCTTCGTTCGGCCGCTCTTCTCTCTCGGGGTAACCGCCCTTCTTCTTTCCGGCCTCGTTTCCCAAGTACCTTTCTGCTCTGCGTCTATCTATCGAGAGTGCCTTCTTCAGCCTCCTTTTCAAGAGTTTTCTTTTCTCCCACTCTCCTTCCTTCTCCAACATTTTGGACCATAAAACCATAAGGGGACCAAGGGCTGTTCTTTGTCCAAAACACATTCCCTTTCATGTGTCCCGACATGACACATTTTCCCCGCTCCGCATCCCTTTCATGGTGCCGAACATACATAGCATTTGGAGATACTACCTAAAAAAGAGACGATATTGTTAATAATTTTGATCATAGATGCGCAATATGGCTTGTCAAACTTGACCAAACCTAAAGAAATCAGCCCCCTGCATTATAAAACGTTCCCTTGTGCTATGAAATGACTGGCTACGAGGACTGTCAGCCAGGAAACTGTCATTTTTACATGTAAATTGAATAAAACGAAATCATCAAAACTTATCACATTAAAGAAACAAATGTACTAAATACTTAATAATAAAAACCTTTTAAACAAATATTTGTAATTAAAACTCTTAAAATAGGAAAAAATGGCTAACCAGGGGACTGTTTTATCCCACGGTCGAGGCTCGTAGTTCACTAGCAGACTCAGTGGTGGCACTAACGAAATGGGAACTGCCCACCCATCTATACACACGAACGAACTTCACACTGATTGCGCTCCGTTTCACGATGTTAACGTTTCGCGCCAATACAAAATTTGACTTAAGCGCGGATTTCAAATTTTATCAGGGGACTGTTTATAAAAAATTTGAGGACAGCATTCACGTCCAGATTTTTTGATTAAATTTTTAGAATCAACACAAGACTTGTAATTTGGGAAAAGGGACACACCAGGGGACTGTGTTTCGAGATGTTTGAGGTTGATTTAAATAAATATTGCATTATTAAATTACTAAATAAGCTGTGGCGTGTCAAGATTACCTAATACCTTGTCATCTTTTAAACAAATATTTGTAATTAAAACTCTTAAAATAGGAAAAAATGGCTAACCAGGGTACTGTTTTATCCCACGGCCGAGGCTCGTAGTTCACTAGCAGACTCAGTGGCGGTACTAACAAAATGGGAACTGCCCGCCCATCTATACACACGAACGAACTTCACACTGATTGCGCTTCGTTTCACGATGTTAACGTTTCGCGCCAATACAAAATTTGACTTAAGCGCGGATTTCAAATTTTATCAGGGGACTGTTTATAAAAAATTTGAGGACAGCATTCACGTCCAGATTTTTTGATTAAATTTTTAGAATCAACACAAGACTTGTAATTTGGGAAAAGGGACACACCAGGGGACTGTGTTTCGAGATGTTTGAGGTTGATTTAAATAAATATTGCATTATTAAATTACTAAATAAGCTGTGGCGTGTCAAGATTACCTAATACCTTGTCATCTTTTAAACAAATATTTGTAATTAAAACTCTTAAAATAGGAAAAAATGGCTAACCAGGGTACTGTTTTATCCCACGGCCGAGGCTCGTAGTTCACTAGCAGACTCAGTGGCGGTACTAACAAAATGGGAACTGCCCGCCCATCTATACACACGAACGAACTTCACACTGATTGCGCTTCGTTTCACGATGTTAACGTTTCGCGCCAATACAAAATTTGACTTAAGCGCGGTTTTCAAATTTTATCAGGGGACTGTTTAAAAAATTTGAGGACAGCATTCACGTCCAGATTTTTTGATTAAATTTTTAGTATCAACAAAAGTCTTGTAATATGGGAAAAGGGACATACCAGGGGACTGTGTTACGAGGTGTTTGAGGTTGATTAAAATAAATATTGCATTATTAAATTACTAAATAAGCTGTGGCGTGTCAAGAATTGCTAATACCTTGTCATCTTTTAAACAAATATTTGTAATTAAAACTCTTAAAATAGGAAAAAATGGCTAACCAGGGGACTGTTTTATCCCACGGCCGAGGCTCGTAGTTCACTAGCAGACTCAGTGGCGGTACTAACAAAATGGGAACTGCCCGCCCATCTATACACACGAACGAACTTCACACTGATTGCGCTTCGTTTCACGATGTTAACGTTTCGCGCCAATACAAAATTTGACTTAAGCGCGGTTTTCAAATTTTATCAGGGGACTGTTTAAAAAATTTGAGGACAGCATTCACGTCCAGATTTTTTGATTAAATTTTTAGTATCAACAAAAGTCTTGTAATATGGGAAAAGGGACATACCAGGGGACTGTGTTACGAGGTGTTTGAGGTTGATTAAAATAAATATTGCATTATTAAATTACTAAATAAGCTGTGGCGTGTCAAGAATTGCTAATACCTTGTCATCTTTTAAACAAATATTTGTAATTAAAACTCTTAAAATAGGAAAAAATGGCTAACCAGGGGACTGTTTTATCCCACGGCCGAGGCTCGTAGTTCACTAGCAGACTCAGTGGCGGTACTAACAAAATGGGAACTGCCCGCCCATCTATACACACGAACGAACTTCACACTGATTGCGCTCCGTTTCACGATGTTAACGTTTCGCGCCAATACAAAATTTGACTTAAGCGCGGTTTTCAAATTTTATCAGGGGACTGTTTAAAAAATTTGAGGACAGCATTCACGTCCAGATTTTTTGATTAAATTTTTAGAATCAACACAAGACTTGTAATTTGGGAAAAGGGACACACCAGGGGACTGTGTTTCGAGATGTTTGAGGTTGATTTAAATAAATATTGCATTATTAAATTACTAAATAAGCTGTGGCGTGTCAAGATTACCTAATACCTTGTCATCTTTTAAACAAATATTTGTAATTAAAACTCTTAAAATAGGAAAAAATGGCTAACCAGGGTACTGTTTTATCCCACGGCCGAGGCTCGTAGTTCACTAGCAGACTCAGTGGCGGTACTAACAAAATGGGAACTGCCCGCCCATCTATACACACGAACGAACTTCACACTGATTGCGCTTCGTTTCACGATGTTAACGTTTCGCGCCAATACAAAATTTGACTTAAGCGCGGTTTTCAAATTTTATCAGGGGACTGTTTAAAAAATTTGAGGACAGCATTCACGTCCAGATTTTTTGATTAAATTTTTAGTATCAACAAAAGTCTTGTAATATGGGAAAAGGGACATACCAGGGGACTGTGTTACGAGGTGTTTGAGGTTGATTAAAATAAATATTGCATTATTAAATTACTAAATAAGCTGTGGCGTGTCAAGAATTGCTAATACCTTGTCATTATTTATACAAAAATCTGAGAAATATCAAAATTTATTATATAAAATTTTTAATATATAAAATTAAAGGAGAACGATTTTCCGTTTAGTAGATAAATGTCATTATAACGATAAAGAAAATATTAAAAATCACCGGCCAAAGTCAGATGGCTTATCTTTATCAGTAGAAAGGTTTTGAAATTCACTAATGCAAATCTACTGACATAGTGATTTCTAATTTCAGAAGGATGTAGTTAGGTGGACTAATTTGGTTGGATGTGACAGGTCGTTGAAATGTAGATGACAGGATGATGAGATTATATTTAACCAGACTCGAGAGGTAATTATTAACAAGGAATTTATGACAATCTGTACAGATATACTATTCTGTAAAAAGAAAACAAAAATAACAGTATAGTCGTTTGAAAGAGGTCCAGAACACCTCAAGATTTAAAAAAATGTATAAACTTTAAAATTTTGTGAACGGAAGCCATTATTATAAAAAAGAAACTATGACATTTAGTACCGTCAATGTTTGGATTCCGTGCCAGGCACTCGAAGATCCAGCAGGGTTTCCGAGTTGTCGATCACATATCCTCCGCTCTTCAAAGCAAACAATACTGCACAGACGCATTTTTGTACGTAGCACAAGCCGTCGACCGGGTGTGGCATGCCGGTTTGCTGTTCAAGCTCAAAACCCAGTTTTCAATCCTTTTTCCTAGTCCTTTGATCCTATTCTTCCAAGTACGTTGTGGTAATGAATAATCTTTCCCATTTCAAGCTGGAGTCCTACAAGGCAGCGTCTTGGATCCTATCCTTAACACATTGTACACCGTTCGCAACGTTCGCAGACGACACAGTTGTTCTATCATCCCATCCAGACCCTGAAGTGGCTTCCTTAAACCTCCAAAGGCACCTCTCACTCATTGAAACTTGGTGTAACCAATCAAAGTCAACGTGGAAAAATGCAAACACGTGACGCCGGGAAACATGTTGTTCTACACAATTCAATGATACCGTCCTACCTATTTCCGACACAGTACGATACCTCGGCTTCCTCCTAGACAAAATACTTACATGGAACCCTCATACCAAACTCAAAAGACAAGAACTTAACAGACGATTCAGTCAACTATGTAGGACCTCCCATCTTTCAATAAACAATAAACTTCTAATACAGAAGACCATCATCAAACCTAAATAGGTTATAGACCGATGCACAGGAACTGTGGGAGACCGCAAAAAAATCGAATATCAGACGTATTCAATCCTTTCAATCCAAAGTTCTGAGAACTATTGTCAATGACCCTTACTATGTATCCAATAAAACCCTCCATAATGATCTCAACATTCCTTTCGCCATCGATCTCATCCTTACCAAATTTTCAAAATTTAATCTAAATGACAGGCAACATCCAGTTCCACTCATCCATATAACCCACACCGCCGTCTACAACGTCAATGGCCCCGAGACCTGTTGCCATAATCTGGAGTATCGGCACTGGCCAAATTCTCTACTCACGACGTGTGTGTGTGATACGCCCTTAATCAGCCCCATTGGCGCTTAAGCCAGTGACGCGCCTGGGAGAGGGCGCAGGGGCCTCCCGGACTCTTGCTTTGCCCCCATTCCTGGCAAAGAAGCTTATTTCTGGGATCCCAGGCAAATTGTAAATATTGTACTATGGTATGAATGTGAGAAATCATTTTATTTTTATTAAGTATTTATTTTGTTTTTATTACCAGCATGTATACTTTTTATTTTATTTATTTATTATTATTATTATTATTTTTATTTATTATTATTTCATTCTTCTATTTTATTATTATTATTTTTAATTTATTATTATTATTTTTTATTGAATGATTGTATTGCTATTTAGCACTATTACGTATTGCCTAAAAGTGGCAGATACTAAGAGATATCCTACATAGTAATCTGTTATATTCCAATTAAGTGTTTTTATAACAAACAAAAAAAAGGACCTTCAACGCCGTCGTATATTATATTTATAAACCTATTGATTTTATGTTAAGTATTCTGTTAGAAAAAGAATCTGTAAAATATATACTTACTTGGAATAAACGCACTGGAATTATGAGATTTGAATATAAGCTTTGCTGGCACCTATTAATTAATTTTCTCGAAAATAAATCCTATCTAAATTTACATAACAAAATATTAATACAACAGTATTCACGTTAATAAGGAATTGTGAAGTTTGGCTGACACACTCTTTTCTCAAAATAAACACTATAATCAAAACTTCTAAAAAAAAAAAGTACTTCTTGATTTCCTGTACGTTTCAAAGCGACCTTAAAACTATGATTTAAACGCATAAATTGAACTTTACACAATCACCAATGATGAATTAAATGATGAATTAACAATGAATTAACCTCTTTATTCGGTATAATTCAAATTCAAGTCCAATCTAAAACTTCTTTTCTGTTAAAAAAAATCTAATTTAAGTAGAGGAAACTATGGTTGTTTTACATATTTTTGGAGTCACTGATATCAATAAAAATAATTTGAAATTTCTATACTAATATTTATGCATTTTTTTGTTTTTATTTAGTTATGTTAACTTAAAACCTAATCTGCTTGATTAGAAAAAAAGATGTTTTAACTGGAACTTCTGATGATTTCCCCGTCCGAGTCATCCAAAGTAAATTGGCATGTTGCCAGTTGTAAATCCGTTGGAAACCGAGAGAAACGGGCCTTATGGAAATGTTTTGAAACAAGTTCCCTAAATTTTCCTTTCGATAACAGTTTACCTTTCTTTTGGTTTTTATGACTCAATTTTCATCTAAACGTTGATTTAATTGCCTACAGAACTAAAAATGAAACACAATTTTTGACAACGGTAAATCTATTTTTATTTTTGACTTAAACACAAAACAGAAAGGAAAGTCCTGAAGGTAGTTGTCTAAATCATAACTTTATAGTGCAAATAGTTTGTAATACCAGGTCTGCAAGTTTAAAATGTCGTTTATTTCTTAAAATATAATTTAATTTAAAAAAAAAAGTATAATATATTTTATTCAAAGTACTGGCCCTCGCTTTCTACACATTTTGTCCATCTCTCGGGCAATTTATGGATACCATTCCAAAAGAATGCTTCATCTTTATTTGAAGTCCATTCATCGAGCCATTTTCTTACATCCTCCAAATTGTTAAAGTGTTGCTCAGCCAATGAGTATCCCATCGATGAGAATAGGTGATAATCAGAAGGCGCCAGGTCAGGTGAATACGGCGGGTGGGGTAGGAGTTCCCAACCAAGCGAAGAAATCGTTTCCTTAGTCAATCTGGCTGAATGTGCAGGAGCGTTATCATGCTGAAGAATGACTTTGGCGTGCCTGTGAGCCCATTCTGGGCGTTTTTCGATCAATGCGTGACTCAAATTGATCATTTGTTGTCGGTAGCGGTTGTCGGTATTGACGGGTTTGAGAAGCTCGTAGTAGACTACTCCCTTTTGATCCCACCACACACACAGCATTGTCTTCTTCCCAAAACGATCCGGTCTTGCACTCGATGTGGATGGTTGTCCTGGCGTTACCCATGATTTTATTCGTTTGGGATTCTGAAAATAAATCCATTTTTCATCGCCAGTTACAACTCGATGCAAAAAACCCTTTCTTTCGTGGCGTAAAAGCAGCATTTCGCACACAATTTTTCGTTTTTCCATCTGTCGTTCGTCCAATTCATGTGGAACCCATTTTCCAACCTATTGAATTTTTCCCATAGCTCTCAGGCGATCGGAAATGGCTTGTCTAGTGACATTCAACTGTTCTGCCATCATTTGTTGGGTTTGGGTATTGTCTTTGTCTAATAAAGATTGCAATTCGACGTCCTCAAACTTTTTTGGTCGATTTTCTCGTTTTTTATCAGTAACAATCAAAATCACCACGTTTGAAACTTTGAAACCAACATTCACATGTCTTGACGGTTGGAGCAAGATCGCCATAAGTCTCAACAAGAATTCGATGACATTCAGATGCCTTTTTCTTTTGATTGAATAAGAAAATCATGGCATGCCGCAAATGCTCTTTATTTGGCTCAAAATTAGACATTTTTAACACCAAAGAAAGGTATGATACGTCCACGTAAACGACTTAAAAACAACTGACTTTTGTAAACAAATGACTAACAAACAAAATAGCATTTAGAGAAAAGCAAATCCTTCAATAGGCTAAGAGCGCATTCTATTGGAATTAAAACGACATTTTAAACTTGCAGACCTGGTAGTACTGTGTTTGGTAATAGCATGACTGTTTTTAGTAATGCTACTTTGATTTTCAAATAATATATAGGAAATCTTTTTTTCATAATCGTTTAAGGGTATACATTGAATTAATATTTCTTGTTATTAAAAATAAAATATCATTGGAGAAGAAATTGATCCTGGAGAAAGTCGAAAAATACTTTCTAATATAGAGACTAATTGATTGTATAAACTTAATAACATAACAATTAATTAAGAACTGATGTTTCGAACAGTTCTTTCTCAGTTCTTCGTGGTTAGAGGTTTGAGAAGAGATGTTTGATTGATTTCTTAATATCAATTGTAAATAAAATAAAATTGTATTTAATTAAAAAGTGAAAAGTATTCACTTCAGGAATTTTGTATAGGACCCTATTCCTTTACAGTCACGTAGTAAAGTTGGTAATGGCTTAAGTAGCTATGATACCTACATGGAGTTAAAGGATATCCATCGTACCATGTCAAAATGCAGAACGACCCTTATGTATTTTCTTGTGCTTGCATACAGATATTATTTTAATCCATTACATAAAGTATAGTCTTGCTTTTAGTATTCACCCGATCACCAAATTTGAGTAACTATATTATCAATCATGTCTATATGTCCTTAAGAAGAACAGACGGTAGTTTAATAGAAAAAGGTTATAAGTAGGATTTATATGCAATAAAAATCCTTAAATATGTACATGTAATATGCATTTATTTTTGGGAAATATGCAGGCAAAACAAAACAAAAATGCAAAATAAAAAATGTATTACGTACTTTTTAATGTCTAATACTATACCCTTATAATATAAAAAATAGTTGCAAAACACTTATCCCTCTTACAAATTAATATTTGAAATTGTGTACCTCTTTAGGTTATTGAATGTGAAGCTCTGCCGATCAGGTCGCAATATATTTTTATACCTATTAAATGATTTTTCCACTTCGGCTGACGTAATGGGGGCTCTTTTAAAATATGATGCTTCACGAGGGTTGAATGGCATATCTTTTTCTCCAAAGTTTCCTTTTAGAATATCGCAAATGGATCGTAACTTTTTTAGCCCAGAGCTGTTTTCGAAAACTTGTTGAATTTATTGTTGTGATTTTTGATTCAAATGTTCCAAGAACGCTTTTTAATTTGTGTACGGAATCATCTACTATTTTCAGGCTTTCCGATAAAAGCAAATTACGATTTTCAAGTTTTTTTATTGTTTCAACTAAAAAACAAAATTTGCCGAAATACCTTTATAACATACGTTTTGTTTTAAAGTTGTTTTTTTTCTCATTAATTTCTTTGCTCTTGATATTGCCGACGCTGTGTCATCTATTTTGGAAAGAACGTGATTGATCTTATCAAAATGTTGATAGTAGTAGTGGGATGCATCTAACCAGGTTCCCGGCTCAAATTTTTTTTGACATTCGAAATCAGCAAGTCTGCATATTCAAATTCGTTTCTGACAGTTTCGTTTAGAAGAAATGGTTTTGATGTTCTAACTGCTTTCCGACCTATAATATTGGCCACGTACCTTCCCAGAGAATCAGTCTCCTCATCTATGGACACCCAAATTGGTACGTCTTTTACTGGTTGTGTATTTTATTCATGGTCTCCTGATAAATATCAGGGAGATATTTTTTTGAATAGTGCTTTCGTCTGGTATTTTGAGTCCGGTATACCTTTCAAAAAACTCTTTAATTCAGAATTATTGATCTCATAAATTGGATATCTGCTCTTATAAAAGCACGAGTCAAATCAGTGAAAAATTGTGACTTACTTGAAGACGAAGTTGATGTAAATGATGTAGAAATAAATGTCTGAATGAATTGTTTTTTTCTTTGTAGGTTTTCTTTATGCTTCGTTGATTCGATATGCTGCGTTACTAAAGATCTTCGGGATGGCGAAATCACTCTATCAGAACTGTTACAAAATAAAATGCCCGAATCACTGCGAAAAGTTTCGTCAAGGAATTCGCGTGAATATTTGGTTACAAGTTCACTAGCTTTAGCCTTAATTTTTGGCATGTTAACAGTGCAATATTTCGAGCCTAACTAAAACAATTTTTAGTTATAGAGGAGCAGCAGAACCAAGAGTGGAAAGGGATTCTAAGAATTTTAACATAGAAAGGGGAAGGGTCAACTTTCCTAGAAAAATAAATATTATTACATATTAATTGTTTCCTCTTATTGAATTAAATGTTTTTATTGATTCATCGCTTTTAAAAATTACCTAAACGCTTCTGACAACACATAAAACCTAAAATAGAACAAAATGCATTAAAAATATGCAAAAACGATTAAATATGCAAACATATGCATTTTCCTTCAAATATGCAAAATAAAAGTTACCCTAATCGAATACTTTTGGCCCAAATACGTTTAAAGCCTTCAAACGTGATGTATAAAGCATAGAAAAAAATATGAAAATGCATACAAATCCGGGCCATAGTTATAAGAAATAAATGTCTTCATTTTATTTTTCATTCATCTGTTAATGGTCAGTTTCACAACTCATGAAATTTTTCTTTTATATTATTTCTTTCTTTCATATTAATTTTTTACCATTACATTTGTCTAATATACTATGCATAGTACGAATAGGACTATCAAACTATTACAGAACACACCCACTAGAATTGAGAAATGATAAGTTTTTGCCCCTAAATCAATATTTATGTTCAGTATGTACCGTCATAAATGTGACCCAGAGAAAGATTTATTCACAAAGCATTGTTACATCAAGTTTTGATCATGTTATCACAAGATAATCAAATTTACACGATTTAGAAATAGTACAGGTTCTATCATGTACAGACTCTAAGACCCTTCATGAGTTGTAGTGTTATAGGATTTTTTTTGGGTTTTAGGGATATAGACAATAGATATCGCAGTCACGATTTTAACAACAAACGATACAATAATCTAGTACCGTGCGCCGCAACTTAGGCGAACAAACAAAAATTTTATGCTTACTGGGGTAACTTATTTTATGCTTAAGAAACCTGGTTCAGTTTTCAATGAAGCTGTCTGATCAAGTCAGAAAGGCAGTATTCCACATCAAGCAGCAACCTCGCCTTACTCTTGACTAGTTCCTCTAAAGGAATATCTCACTAAGATCCGAGTTTGGAATTACATACGGGAGGTATACGTTAAAGTAATTTAATGAAATTACCGACATGAACGCAAGCCGCAGTTACACTAAACAGATTAAGAAGCCCCCATGACATGTAGGAATCGTAAATTGACCGGGCGTGCCTTGATTGTCAACAAGACTGCACCATCCCCCGGGGCGACCGCTAGAAGCTTCCGTTTGTGAGTCTCGCCTGTCCTCAAGATGCTAGGGCATCTTTATAAGGTACCGCGGCGCCGATAAGGGTTTCATGTATATATATCCTGGCATTAATGATCCTGTCTTATGAATGAAACCTCTACTGTGCGTGTTCGCTCCTGAAGAAACGACTTCCGCCAATATAATGTAATCCGGTATGGTGGGAAGTATGTAATGATCATATGTTCATACGATTTCATTTAAGAATAACTGCGGGTCGAATGTGAATCAGAAATTTCATTAAGGTTGCTTTCCTACCCAGAGGTTAATTACTTTTTTTTGTTGTTTTTTTTTAGTGGAGGTACGCAGTACCCCTGAGTCACGACTTCAACTAAGGCAAAAAAAAATCATCCATGGTAACCAATTTTACGAAATAAATCCAAAAATCTACTTTAATTATATAAAAAAGAAAAATATAAAAACTGTCTTCTAAGGCGGCTGGATATAGATTGATCCCAAGTTAGTTCTCTGAGACATGAAATGAATACCGACATACATTTAGCAAATAAGCAGTTTCATACGAATTCACACTAATTTTATTCATTACCACACGTAAAGTGGTGAAGTGCAAAATTTTGAAGGTTCCTTGTATCTTTCTTAATATTTATAAATGTGGAAAAAATTATGAACAATGATAACAGAGTTTAAAATATAAACTTGTTAAATTTGTTTTCTATCCTATTTGTTTCTATCTATATTCAAGAATCTGGAAAATTGGTCTGTCTGAGCAGTGAATAATCGGGCAAATTTAAAATAATTTTTCAGTAATGAGCCGTTACCTCGCAGTTTGAAATCATAAATTAGATGCACATACTCGTACATAACCACTTCTTCATTCGCAACACCCTTTCAGTAACATTGTTACATCCAACACCGCGGCTATTCGCTGAGTATCTCTAATTAAAATATACTTTCTCCCAATATGAAAGGCTTCGAATCTTAGGGACAACAATGTTTAATTCCTCAAGCCAGTCCCTGCGGGTTACATAAGCAGTAAAAATAAATAAATTATCGACAAGATTGTGGTTTGTTACGAGGGATGGTGTTTTTATTTGAAACCATTGATGATTTGTTTTGTCTTTGCTGTAATTATTTCGCTGTGTGTATATATATTGTATGTATATTATAATATATTGTATTGTAAATATTTTTATTTGAATAAATGGAGACTTGAAACAAAAATTAAAAAAATAGTACTATAACCTCATAATATTCTTGTATTCACAGAGAATTCAGGATATCAAAAAACACATTTCAATTTTTAAATAAAACTAAATAAGCTTTATTCCCACATAAATTAAAATTCCTAAAGTGTACAGCATACATTGAAGCATTTTACAATTAGAAGACATTTTTTACCCCTAATTCATTGCCATATTGATTTCAAATTTATATTTATCAGTTTAAATATAAACAAAGGGATGAGGATGGGGGTTTGCTGGATATCTCATGAATGATAGGAGTAGGGCTCTAATGTTGGGGCTCACTAGTTCTTTCTGATTTGGAGTATTAAACGAGGACATGAAGATAAAGCTTGTAAAGTTGTCATGGAACACTACAATATTCTATACCTGAGAACCAAGAGAATAATATTACCACATTTTTAGTTTTTCATTATATCTTATTCTAATAATGAGGCCTATGATAAAATGTGTTAATGGACCCACGTACAAGACGATAAAAATGGTCATTCAAGTTCATACCAATCCCCGTACAAAAACCACTTACAAATCACATTGTGCCAAATTTTACGGTTTATGCAATTCAGTTAGTTGAAAGATGGCCGCGAAATGTGCCTTTATTGCTCACGAAGAATTTGAGCAACTAAGGAAATAAACATAAGCAGAATGTTTTTCTGGACCCCAGGGAAAGCTGCTAACTGGATGAACCAGCAATTGTCAGAGAACGTCTCGATCAACCCTCTTGTAACACCATTTCAACATGTGCGATCTGAGCTAACAATACCTGTATGTTCTCACGCCGTGTCAATATACTCTACATCCTCAACTATTGTTATTACTACTGATACTATGACCTTACCCAATGCTATTCCACACCACATACTACACAACTGTCAGCCTTCGTTAATTAATTTAAAAGACTGTGATAGCTCTGCTCTCACTATTTACCGATAAAATACAGCTCATGGCTACGCACACAGAACGAAAAAATCTATGGCATTCTACCTAAACCTATATATAAATATATTTTAAAGGAAATGGCATAGACGTAGCACTATTGAAAGAGACACTATTACTTCAACCATCTTACAACACTTTGAGGACCGACCTCCCTACTAATAGTGCTAAAAGTGGTCTAGCTCAATTAGGCTCGAAAATTTATGAGGCATACAGGATCAAAAGCGGGTAGCTTCTAAATTTAAAAAAAAGAAGTTGATTCTCGCTAGTTTAATCAAGCACGACACTTTGTCTACTTATTCCTCATGGTTTTAGCACGGTTCTGAACATGCTGTTTCAGGAACATAAAGTCCTGCATGACTATTGAAAAATGTGGAAAAGTCAATTATTGAAATTTGGAGTTATCCTCCTTTGATCCTGAACACCTTATAGCGTTTTAATTAGCGTATTTAATCATAAACAAATATACGCCTGCAGTGCATTAATTTCATTGTTTCCTTACAAACTATGATATGGTACGGTTTGTTGCCCACCTTGTGAACACTTTTCATTTCAAAAGTTTAACACCTTATGTTAGACTTCAGAAAATACATTCTTTTGCAGCATGAACCTTAATATCGAATATTGTGAAGCAGAATGATTGATTTGAGACTGAAGATCTTGAATAGAAATTGCTCCGACGAACGATACTCATCCCAAAGAGATTCGTTGTATCATAGACAGTTTACATAATCGTGAATCTACTAAATAGATCTCATTATAAAAAAACAAAGAAAGCTACTATAATTTACAAACAGATCGGATAATAACTGCCCAATTTCAAACCTCTGTTTTTTTTCTCATTTATGTCTTTTTCTATTTGAAAAAAAAAATGTTTTGCATATTTCTTTGAACGTCTAAGTCAATTTTACAAATTTATTTTATCTGCTAGGTTATTTTTGTAGTTTAACAGGGTTTTAAGAGTTAAATTTTAAAAAAATATATTGAAAAAATAATGGTAGATATTCAATAAAATAATATTTTCTTCAGATTGAGAAAGCTGACTAGTTGCTCAATCAACGAAAAATACCCCGATTTAATAGCACTTAATTTCACTTAAAGCGTTGAATAGCTGAAAGAATAATTGAGAAACAGTAGGACCTTATACATATTCATGGAGAAGGAATCATCTGACTGATAGCTCAATTTAAAATGAAATTGGTTCTTGAGATGCGACATTAGATAAGGTAAGAAGCCTGGCATGAGGGCGTTTCTTGTGTCATTTTTTCACCATCAAGATGAAATTCAAAGCGAATTACCAAATCGATGTTAACATGGCGTTTATGAAAACTCTTTTATTTCCATAAATACCCAATTACCGATATACCTAATACATACTATAAATTACAAAGTGATGGACCCTTAATTAAAATAAAACATTTCCGTCCTAGCTATAGAAATGCGATTATAAGCTTTTAGTTATGTATGAACTTCCGTGGTTTAAGTAAATAAATTATTGTTAAAATAAACTGTATTATGGGTGTTTAAGCGTTTTCTATCGAATTGACATACGGACATAAAAAGTTTATATTATATGCGTATTAAAATTTATTTTAAAAATATTTATGATCAGTAAAGTTATTCATTTCTTCGTTGAGAACAACTAAGTGTAGTGCTTGCATAATTTGGATTTCTTCTTTTCTCAGATGATTGTCATTGATACTCTTTGTTGCTCCTTCCTTTCGTCTGTCCATTTCTATCCGGCTTGGATTTGTTTTAGTAATAATAATTTAACTTCAAGAACACAATTTAAGTTTTGGAACACTCTTTATTTTTTACCCCCTGAAACCTTCCATTTTATCTAATTTTAACATATGATCTATGAATACCTGATCACAACAACTTACAATATCACTTATATAACAGGATTGTTTTTACTTTTCTGGAATGATTTTATACTAGATTAATTAATTAAAAATTAATTTATAACATGTTTTGCAATTTATTTACTTTGTAGATCTGATATAACACTTGTGAACCGTTTAGGTTTCCTGTTTCTCTAATCAGTGAGGATGAAAATTTGAAAATGTATGCAATAATACTTCATAAAAAATAATCCATCCACTACATTTTTTGTATAATTTATTCGAAATGATTCATCCGGTATTTTATTTTATACTCATGAATATTTTTTTTTCATTTGTTGTTTTTATAACTGTACAAGAATGAAAATTATACTCACCATGAGGGCGAATTTGGTGCAGCTCACTGGAGGAGATTTGAAGACAAAAGCAGCAGAAGTCATTCGAATATCCATGTGATGGTGCACTGATAGGAATTTTTCCCTAAGCTATGAAACATCCAGTTTTTTTTATAGGGACAAGCTGTTATACCTATAATAGAGGAAAATATGAGGATATAGGAATGCTTGAAGAAATTATATTTTCTGAATGGCAGATGAGGTATAATAATAAAGAATTACTGGCTCCAGAAATATTTCAGAAATATACAGGCCATAGGGACAGTAACTCAGAACTAAAGATTTGCTAAGGAATGGAAGACCCTAATTGTACTATTAAAGGCGTAAAGCATATTATATTTGACTCTCCGACACCAGAAACGGACAAGCTCCAGTAGGCAAATATTCTTTCCTGGACTGGCTACCTCAGTAATCCAAAATACAGATTGTCTTTGAATGATTACGGTTAGACATTGATATGAATATAAGTCAATAATATATTATGCCTACAATGAAGAACGCAATGTCATAGTGAAATCGTACCAAAACCGAATGGATATAGACCAGGTTGATGTAAATAGAAGTACAAAGACCATGAAAGGTGGGTAACAGTTGCAAGCAGCCTGATACAATTTTTAATACAAATTCGAATTAGCCCCAGTTTAGTTCATGTACATAGAGGAACTCTGGAGTTGGCCTGATGGCTCGGCTATCTAGCTAGTCTGCGATGAAATTTAAATGAACCCTTGGTATACTTCTGTCCTGATGTGCAGCGGGTGAGGAGAAGGATAAAAGAGAGAGAGAGAGAGAGAGAGAGAGAGAGAGAGAGAGAGAGAGAGAGAGAGAGAGAGAGAGAGAGTGAGAGAGAGAGAGAAAGTGAAAAAGAGAGTGTGTGAGAGAGAGTGAGAGACCTGCTCGATAATTTTCTATAATTCAATTTTGATATATTAGTAGTTTTCTTCATTGCATGATGAGTGAAGTGAGGTGGTTTCAGATAAAATACGAGATAGTTAATTTTTTTCTCCAATAAACAAATTAAATATTTTAATATATTTAGCTACATTATTTTCACGAAGAGCTTCATTCTACGGATTTTTTTGGATTGAGGGCTTATTATTATATTTTATTACGTTAGTGGCTTTATGTACTGCAGGAAAATTATATGGCACAAAGATTCTTTCGTGTTGGAGTTTGCGAACGATTTGGAACTGTTGAGAGAAGACGCGAAAACTATAAAACTAAATACAGAAAAGTTGATAAATACAAGTATGGAAATTGGGCTGGAAGTGAATTCGGATAAGACTAAGTATATGGTTACTAGCAGAAGATGGAGAAATTTTGTTTTTTTAAGTTTAAGTACTTAGGATCTATGGTAAATAGAAAAAAACGAAATTCAAGAGGAAATAAAGGCAAGAAATGCTTGTTATTATTCGGTCTCAACTTTACTAAGTTCGCTTCTTTTGTCCCGAAATCTAAAAATTAGAATTTATAAAACCATCATCCTTCCAGCTCGTCTCTACGGATTTGAAACTTGTCCGCTAACGCTGAGGGATGAACATTGTTTTAAAATATTAGAAAATAAGACGTAGCACAGAATATCCGATCTCACAAATGTATCAGGCCACTGAAGAATTTAGGGGAGTTCACAATACGGAATTGCGAAGCACGCACCCGGTTATTATTATTCAAGTGATAGATCCACGAAGATTAACATGGGCTTGTAAATTTGAGTAGCGAACGAATTCCTAAAAAGTTAATTACCGCTGTTCCGACTAAAGGTGGGAAGATTGGGTTTAGAGTAATCTGAAGGATTTTGGTTTGGGTAGTGTCCCGTAGACAGAGGTTTATAAGCAGAGATTGGTGTTATTGGAATCGAGTCTTCGAGTTCTCTAAGCTTTTTCATTTATTTATAATTCTTTTATGATTAATTTTTTATGAGCGAAGATTTTTCAATTATCATTTGAAAGTTTTTTGTAAATTGGTATTTTCATAGTATTCATAATTTAAGAATATTTTTAATAATCCTCAAAACACATCTTCAGAATATTATCACAGTCATATATGTGAACGTATTTGTGCAAAAGCCCAAACCATTTCACCGGATTTGAATGCATGTTTGACCTATTACCTGATATCATTCAGCAAGTTTACTCTTGGCTTACCGCGAGAACATACGCCAAGACTCATCCGCCATTTTCCTGCATACATCTTCTTAATGACCCGCATGAATTTGCCTTCGGTAGATGAACCTACCATCTGGTACCTCGAGGGTCCATTATAATAACAAGTTTCCGATTTAATTTAAATAATTCATAGAAAGGTGCTAACTTGTTCAGAAATTAGAGAAGATTCCTAACAAGGTATGTTATATATTTTATGTCTTCTGTACAATGAGGGCTTCGGGTTATTAACCGAAAGCATACATGCCACGACAAGTAAGTGTATGGTAATGACAATTTGATGAGTTTTTTTAATAGCATTTCATAAGTTTTTACATATTAGAAGAAGAAACAAATGTTCCAAAAAAAAGCTTTTTTTTTTTTTTTCTATCCCTCCAATAATTTATTCATTTATTTACAATTACAACTTAATAATTATAATACTACTATACACAAAATCCTTCTTTTACCTTGCGGTATTTTAAGGTATTACAAAGTTCTGAGCCCGCTGATGGCGGTTTATACTCTAACCGGCACGTGGCCGCTGGCTTTATATAATACAAAACGGGGAGGGACCGTTATGCGGGATTAGGAATAGTTGGAAGAAGAAAGAGGAAGAAGGAAGAAGGAAAAGGAAATAAGGATAAGGACAAGGGAGTCCTCACCCCATCCCTAGATCATTGAGAGCACATCGACCAAGGGGACACTGCCCTGCCATTTCCCGGGTATGGGAGGTGGTTTAATATCCCTAAAGAGGGGGTTCGCACAGGCCTTCAGCCCATCAAAGAATTTGATGTGCCGCCGACCTATGTACTCAGGCACCGAGGGGAGCCGAAGCTCCTCCCGGATCGTGGTGTTACGTGCCCTCTCGAGCGATGTGCCTCGTACTACTTTCCTAAGGATGGAGTTCTGTAAGGCTTGGAGCTTGGTTATCGTGGTTTTAAAGAGGTGCCTCATAAGCGGAGCACCATAGAGCATCGTCGGTCTAATTATAGATTTATATATTTGCAGTTTTAACCGAAGAGAGAGCTGCGGCGATGCTAGCAAATGGTAGAGCCTATACGATTTTAGTCGGGCTAACTTCAATCTCTCCAGGGCGTGCTTTGAGAAGGTTAAATGCCTATCAAAGTGAACACCGAGGTAGAGGATTGAAGTAGAGAGACTTCTGTCTTCACCGTCTATGTTAAAAAGTTTAGGCAAAGCCTTCTTGTGGTTCGTCTGGAATGACATCACGATGGCGTCCGTCTTAGACGGATTCACCCTGATGCCATTCAGTTTCAGTTCCTTGACTATAGTCTGTGTCGCAGTCTGTGCCTTTTTAAGGGCATGTGGGGCGTTTACGCTGGAGGCATAAATCCCTATATCATCGGCATAGGCTGCTACCACTGCTCCTGGATGCTGTATTGCGACCACGGGTGCTGTGAAAATCACAAACATCAGCGGTCCCAGTACAGAGCCTTGAGGTACTCCACAGGTGGTGGTGCTAGAAGTCGAATAGTCACTGCCGACTCGTACGACGTATGACCTTCCGCTAAGATAGCTTCGGATCAAACGGCACAGCGAGGCGGGGAAACTAAACTCTTCCAAGCGTCGGAGTAACAGCTCATGAGACACACAGTCAAAGGCTTGGGTGCAGTCCAGTGAGATGAAGGCCGTAGCTCTGTTCATATGCATATGCTCTATGGCGTGCGCTTGCAGTTTGGCCAGATGATGTTCACAGGCGACTCCTCTCTGAAACCCAGTCTGCTCCGGCGGGATGATCTCGTGTTCTCTGCAGTGCTTCGACATGTGATGGTGGACCAGTCTCTCGAAGATCTTACTCATGTGAGAGAGTAGGCTAATCGGCCGATAGTGCTCCGGCAGAGCCCCACTCTTCCCTGGCTTGAGTAGCGGCACTATGACAGCTTGTTTCCACACATCAGGAAAGTATGAGATCCTCATGCAAGTGTTGAATATGTTTAGTAGAAAGGCTTTACCCTTCCTAGGAAGCATCTTCAACATTACATAGGGAATGTCATCCATTCCTGAGGCTTTGTTACCTTTAGTACGTCGTAGCACCGACTCAAGCTGGCCGAAGGTGGAGAATATGGCTTTCTCGTTGGGGCACGGCAGCGGTCCTTCGGGAATCTGTGGTGCGTCTAACAGCCGAGTAGCCTCCCTCTCCTCGTAAGACTTAGCCAGAAGTTCAGCCTGTTCCCCGGGCGTCAGCAGGTTGCCTCCGGAGGACATGAAAACGCCTCTCCTCTTAGCTACATGGGTCTTGACGAGTCGCCAGAACTGACGAGGGTCGTCGTGAGTCCGTCGCAGCTGCTCATGCCAGAGGGATGTCTTCCAGTCTCGCATGAGGCTGGCTATCTGCCGGGTCATCGCATTGATGGCCGGTTTTAGCCCGTAGTCACGAGAGCGCTGAAAAACATTCCTCAGGTTATTACGCTGTTTGATAAGAGCCAGAATGTGTTTCGGAGGTTTCCTGATGGCGTTGGGGAGTGGGCTGAACTTCGGGATACTCTGGTCCGCCGCGGCTTGTATGGTAGTGGTGATGACCTCCACCGCCCTGTCCACCTCGACCTCTGTACTCATGTGAGTGATCGTGGGAAGGTCCTCCCCAACGCTGGCCCTGTATCCTTTCCAGTCGGCTTTGTGCAAAAGGTACTTGCTCGCAGGCGGGGCTGCGGGGGTACCTCCGAAAGTATAAAGCACGGGCCGGTGATCCGACGGTCCGAACGGAAGCGCAGTGCAAGCCGTTACGGTGTGCAGATCCCTGGTAAGGAGAAGGTCCAGTGTTGAGGTCCAATCGGGTCGGGCTGCATGCCGGAAAGTATGCACTCCGGGGTGAAAGACGCACATCCTAGTCTTAGTGATGGCAATACCCAGTGTGTCGTTACCAGCGCACAACCAGGCGGTGTGCTTAGCGTTGAAGTCTCCTAGGACTACGTATCGGCTCACAGTCTGAGCATGCGCTAGTAACGACTTTGTAGCTGTGTGTACGGCTCTTGGTCTCCTATAGACACAGCTGAACGTGAAACGAGTCTTGAACCGTACGTCAACTGTGACTATGTGAGTACCATTGGTCGGACACACTGGGTTAGGAATACTCCTAGAGGGCACATCATTTCTGACCAGGATGGCGACGCTCGCTTGTGTCCCCGGAGCACATTCTTCCCGGTACACAGTGTACCCCCGTATGTACAGGCGTCTCGAGGCGGGCAGCATGATGTCTGTCAGCGCCACTACCGATGGCCGGTGTTGCTGCAGCAGAATCTCGATCTCAGCCAGCTTGGGAAGCAGACCTCTGACGTTATAGCTGATGACATGGTGCTCAGTCATGTCTTCTGGTGTTGTCGAATGCCATGGAGACCATCTTCATCATCATCTCCATCATGACTTGCATCTTCTCCAGTAGTGCTGTTAGGAGGGCTTCAGATCTTGAGGCTGGCTGCTGATGGAGGTCTGTTCCTGGTGCTGGCTGGTGCTGGAATGCGCTGGGAGCAGACTGCGTTCCAGGGGGTATGCTGTGGTGGGGATGAGAGTGGGGGGTAGGAGTAGGGTGGGGATGAGGGTGGGGGGTAGGGGTAGGGTGGGGGTGAAAGGTGGGGTGGGAGGTGGTAGAGGAGTGGGGTTGAGGTCCCTCACCTGATTGGCTCGGCTGTGCTGGGCTTCCTCCTAGGAGAGATGAGTAGCTCGTTCCTTGTCTCACACCTTTGGCTGCCGTCTTCTTCCTCTTCTGCTCCATCAGTTCTTTCCTCACTGGGCACTCCTTCGAGAACGCCGGATGGTTCCCCTTACAATTCTGGCATCTGGCGGGCGCCTTCTCCACTCTCAATGGGCATTGGCTGAGCAGGTGGTGCTGACAGCACCATGCGCAATACGCCGTTCGGCCACAGTATTTGGCGGTGTGGCCAAACTTTTGGCATTGGTAACATTGAGTGGGCCCTCGATGCTCTTTGAATACTACTGGGTGAAACCTGACGTGTCCGGCAGTTTTAAGTTTTCTTAACTTTTCAATATTTACGGTATGGTCCGTAAACAGGAGCAAGCCTTCCGTGGGGCGTAGTACGTCCTCATCGTCTCGCCTCATCAAAACCTTTATAGATTGAAATCCTTGGAGGCCTGCTCGGAGGTCGTGTTCTACCTCAGTCAGGTCCACATCTGTGTCGTAGCCATAGAGAACAAATTTCTTTGTCCTCTTAGTGCCACGGGGAGCATACGTATGGAAGGACGTTTCCTTGTCCTCCCTGAGTATCTGGATCGCTTTGTCGTGATCCCGTTCATTTTCTAAGTAGAGCCGGAGCTCTTTCTCGGTAGAGTTCATTGTAAAGTTACTGATCTGCTCACTGAGGAGGGCTGCCCTCAGCTTCTTCTGCCCGCAAGGGGGGCTGACAATAATGGGTGGAGGCCTTCGCCTAGGTGGAGGAGCTGTCACACTGTCCTCAGTACTGGTGCTGGCTAGTGGAGTGAAAGCATTGGCTACGGTGGTGGGAGCTGCCGGTTTGTAGACGGGTTGTCGTCTCCCGAACGACCTCTTCTTATCTCCTTCCACAAGTATAAAGCCATCTGAATCCTCGGCCGGTCTTTTAACCGTGTGTACAGGTTCGGCGACAACTTCCATCTCTGTCACTGCTCCTACGTTATTTGTTGCCATAGTCCAAAATGGCGGACACGGTAAGTCACAGGCACTAAAACAAGCGGGCCGAAATGGCGGCACTACGTGAACGGCGGGTGGGGGGGTTGCCAGCGCAACGCTGCCCGATTGGTCGTTGAGGTTATTTCCACTAGATATGTGTGGACCTCGTCGACATAAGGCGCTAGCTGAGCAAAGACTGGGAAACACGGCACAACAATAAAGAGAGCACTTCACTTCAGGAGAGATCTTCTGGGTGATGTTTCCTCTTCAACTGCTGGCTGGAGAATGAAAAAAAAAAATGGTGAGCATAGTTGCGTTGAGCATAGTTTAGTAGTGGTGTAATGGTGAGCATAGTTGCCCTCCAAAAAAAAGCTACAATCGAGGGAGTAATTTATCATTACAGAACATAGCGGCATTACATGGGGCGATAATTGGATATGCTTTGAATCGTACCGGGTGTTATTATAAAAATATATATAATTTTACATGGACCCCATGGTCAAGGGGAGTAAAGCTACCAAAATAAAGTTCTGTATGTATTTTATGGCAATCCTCTATCCTATGTCTGAATCATTAAGTGAGTTTAAAGTAGTATTAATAAAGTATATTCATTATAGCTCTTTTGGTGCTTACTTAACCCAGATGTATTATATATTTCTGAATACAATATTGATGGTCTAATTAACTAGTAAATTGGTAAACAACTAACCTCAGGAAAGGAATCTAAATTATAATAAAGTTAGGACGTTCAAAGAAATAATAATTTGATTAATTGTGATAAAGAACTACTCTGACATCCCAAATACAATATAAATATTTAAAATATATTGAATACACACAGGGGTTCCCAATACTTTCACAGTGGAAAGTGAGGATCGTAGTTTATCTACTTCAGTAGTCTACCTTGGCGTTACTTTTGATAGCCTTCTCACCTTCTAAATGCACATTTTTTTTTCTAAATCTCCCTTTATTCAAAAAATATTTACATACAATATATTTTCTCAATATATACAGCAATAATTGCAATAATTACTTGTACGACCCGAAGTTATTTTAAGTATATATAAGGCTTTGTGGAACCGTATGCTTGATTTTTTGATGGGCTGAAGTGTAGTAGTAACCCACTCTTTAGAGACATATAGTAGTTCCCCCTCCCAGACCTGGGAGGTGGCAAGGCAGCGTCCTCTTGGTCGACGTGCTCTCATGGGCTAGGGATGGGGTGAGGACTCCCTTGACGTAACCTTTCCTCATTTCTTCCTTCCTTTCCCCCTTTCTTTTTTCCTATCACCTAATCCAGTAAAGCGGTCTCTCCCTGCTTTTATGTATAGAATCAGCGGCCTTGTGCCGGTTTAGAGAACCCGCCATCAGCGGACTCAGACTATGTAATTACTTAAAATACCATCGGGTAGAAAAAGTATTGTAATTATTTTGCTGTATATATATATATATATATATATATATATATATATATATATATATATATATATATATATATATATATATATATGCTATGTATATTATTATGTATTGTATATATATATATATATATATATATATATATATATATATATATATATATTTATTGTATTGTAAATATTTGTATTTGAATAAATGAATTTGAAAAAAAAAAACATGTTCTCACCCTTGAACATAAAATACTGGCCATAGTATAGAGGCTGTCATAAGTGCAATCGCTTCAACCTGATAGGTTTTCAGAAGAGAGCCAGTGAACTATACAAAGAAAACAAGGTTTTCCTGTGAGTTATGGAAGCCTATCACCAGATAGCTATCACATATTCCCAGGAATACTACAGCGGCTTGGCAGAGGCGGTGTGGTCACAGTGATCTTCGGTTTTATTGCCTGAGGCGAGTGCGGCCATTAAGGTTTGTAGTAATCCAAGGTTATGCTTTCATTCATCTTACAACTGTTTATATTATACTAGCTGTGGTACCCGGCTTCGCTCAGGGAGTTGATATGAGAAGTGGTTGTTGGAATAAAAGAATAAACTTTGAAATATATGAGATAAAATTTTTTTTTCGACAATATATTGCAACTACAATACTTCTATATACAATACTTGTTAATAAACAGCATTTTTTCATTTTGTTATCGAGAGTATATATGTACACATTTTTCGCAATATTTTAAAGTTTGTCCTAGCAATTTGTTAATTGTAAAATATTAGGCTAATTTGATTGGAAATTGCATTCTTTTAAATTGGAATGGCAATTCAGTATAGATCAGTATTATTTTATTATTATACCGATTATTATAACGAAAGGTAATAAAAGGTTTTTAGTTTATATAGCAGCATTGCATCCATTTATTATATTTTTAATTTGTATAAATTGGAAATGAATCTTGGAGGAATAATAAAAAAAAGAAGAAAAAATTAGCGATCAGTGGTATTCTGGGGATAAATACTGTGTCCTTTGTCCTTCCCAGACATAAGTTTGGCTTCGATGATGTTATTCGATAGCTGTTTGACGATCATCCTTGTTCCATTTTCAGTCGAAGCAATGCAATGGCATTCCTGGTACTTCTTATGAATTTAAAAATTCTTTAGGGTAGTTGACTCCTTCTTCAAAGTTTACCATCGTGTCGATCGATTTGTATAATCTCTCTTCACCGGAAATTTTTTTTTAATATTAAAGTTGATATCGTCGACAATATTATTTTTAGTTGCTAAAATTGCCTTCTGAAATAGCCACTCCGGATTGGTATAGTTATGAACAATGTTTGGATAAATTTGTTCGATGAGTTCATTTTCAGTTGTGGCTACGTTGCAGTAATCACTGTTCAATCAAGGCTGTGCGTCTGGTCAGTATGATATGTGCCTTTGCCTGTTTGTAAATGTCGATGAGCAAATTGTGTTGTTGTTTCCTCTTTCAATGGTTCATCTCTCATATTTCTTGTTAGTCGCAGTATTTGTATGTGTTGCCAAAGATATGATTTTTTTAAGCTTGCATTGAATTCGTCTATGGTGTTGACTTGGAGATAACTGGAAGTGTTTGTCGAAAATCTCCGCAGAGTATGAGTATAGCTCCTCCCATCACTTCAGAGTTTCCTCGCAAGTCTTGTAATGTTCTATCCATGGCTTTGAGTGATATTTTATATGCCATCGTGCATTCGTCCTAGAAAATTATTTTAGCTTGTTTTAAAAGTTCACCTCATCCAGATGCTCTTGAAATTTTACATACCGGGAATTGTTCTTCGGCTATATTCAACGGTAGTTGTAGGGCAGTTCGTCCTCCTTCCATAAGTGTGGCGGGAATACCAGATGATGCCAGTGCAAGTGCGATGTATTGTTTAGAACGTATTCTTCAGCAATAGATTTATTAGAAACATTTTCCCGGTGCCACCGGGTGCTTCCAAGTAATAATTCCGCCTGTGTTGTTAGTGATCCGGTCCATGATAACGTTGTAAAAGTTTTTTAGATTGTCATTGACAAGTGGTTGTGAGCAATGTATTAAAGTAGTTAGTTAGGGTTGTAGCTTTTTTTCTTCGTAATTTCGAAGTTTAGCACACTGAAATCATCTTGTCGTGGTGCTGGCACAGTTGGAAAAAACCTGTTAATATTGTGTTCTAGGTGGTTCTATAGAACTTTGATTTATATTTTATACAATGCCTATATGTAAAAGAGATCCTTCTTTTAGACTAGCAAGATCTCCTGATCTTGCCAGTTCTGAAGCGAAACAGCAAAAACAAAAAAAGAACTGCGAAAAAATAAAACAGCTGAAAAGCGCGAAGCACGTTTACTTTCCTTAAATATATCTATAAGTATGTGAACAAAGGCAGGGACATGGCTGTATTTCAAATAGCCAAAGAGAAAAAAAGAAACAACAAGATCCCCATGTACCAAATGGGAAGATACATCAACAGTAACGAAGCAGCTTGGCGGATTTTCGGTTATCCTATGCACAAACACGAACCAACTATGCAAAATCTAGCAGTACATTTAGAGAATGAACAGAGACTTAACTTCAATAAAGACACCGCCAGAAAAATTCGAATTTCCTCCTATTTCGAATTTCCAGAATGATTTGGAAAGTTCTTGTATCTTCCAGAACGTTCAAACCCACGATGGATGTTGCTTTATTTATCTCTACCAATAAGTAGCTTCACCCATAGAAAAAAGGCTTCGAATGGTCCACAATGTACCGGAATATTTCACAACATTCGAGAATGTTCTGGAATGTTCCACAATGATCTGGGATATTCCCAAACATTCCAGACTATTCCCGAACATTCCAGAATGTTCTAGAACGTTCGAACTCACGGCAGATCTTGTTTTATATACTCCTATCAATAGGTAGCTCCACTCATACAAAAATATATTCTAATGGTCAACAAAGTTCTAGAATATTCCACAATATTCGAGAGTGTTCTGGAATATTCTACAATATTCTGGTCTGGGATGTTCCCAAACATTCCAAAACATTCAAGAAATTATCTCGAATACTCTCAAATGTTCTGAAATGTACTAAAAATTTCTGGGTGGTGAATCTTCGAACCATTATATCTTAATAGCATGGTAAAAACGCCAACGCCGGGCATGTCCTTTAATAAACACCTCGGGGTTCATACCTTCCGGCACTCCTAACTAGGGATCTGCACACCATAGCGGGCTGTATAGCACTACCATTCGGTCCGTCAGGTCATCGGCCGATTATATATACCTCGGAGGTACCCGAGCAGCCCCGCCTACGAGCAAGTACCTCTTTAACAAGACCGACTAGAAAGGATTCAGGGCTAGAGCATTGAGGAAAATCTCCCCATGATCGACCACCTGAGTACAGAGGCAGAGGTGGATAGAGCGATGCAAATCATCACCAATATCATCCTGGACTCAACAAACCAGCATATCTCAAAGTTCAGTCCACAACTCAACGCCATCAGGAAACCTCCAAAGCACATTCTTGCCCTCATTGGCCTACGTAACCTGATGAAAACTTTCCAGCGCTCTCGTGACTATGGGCTAAAACAAGCCATCAATGCGATGACCCGGAAGATAGCCTGCCTCAAGCGAGTCTTGAAAACTTCCCTCTGGCACGAACAGTTATGTAGGCCTCATGATGACCACCGCCAGTTCTAGCGACTCGTCAAAACCTACGCAACTAAAAAGAGGACAGTGCACCTGACTTCTGGATACGAACTGATGACGCCGGGGAACAGGCTGAACATTTGGTGAAGGCATGCGAGGCGAGCGATGCTGCTCGGCTGGTAGATGCTCCACCAATCCCTAGGGGACCACTTCCGTGCCCCAATGAGAAACCAATTTTTTCCACCTTCAAAGATCTTGATTCGTTACTACGGCGCAAGCATGGAAACAATCTGTTGTAATACCGCGACTCAAGGCGGGAAAGTCTGGTAAACTACTTGAGCACTACCGGCCGATCAGCTGGCTCTCTCATATGAGTAAAATATTCGAGATGCTAGTCCACCACCATTTGCTGACCCACTGTAGGGAGGAAAATATTATCCCACCAGATCAGACTAGTTCCATTAGAGGTGTCTCCTGTGACTATCACCTAGCCAAGCTCCAAGCGCACACCATACAACAAATAAACATAAACAAAACCACGGCCTTTATGTCCGTGGATTGCATTCAGGTTTTACTCCGACACTTGGAAGAGTTTAACTTCCCAGTCTCATGGTGCGCCGCTCCTTAAACACGTTTATAAAACCACCTTAAAAAGTCTACAGCAGTTCCAGAATTCCATCCTTAGGCATGTAGTTAAAGGCACGTAGCTCCAAAGGGAGCGTAATACTAAAATCTACGAGGAGCTGAAGCTCCCGTCTATACCGGACTACATTAGCCGGAGGCACATCAATTTTTTGATGGGCTGAAGGCGTGTAGCAACCCACTCTTTAGAGACATAGTTCCCCCTCCCAGACCTGGGAGGTGGCAAGGCAGTGTCCCCTTGGTCGACGTGCTCTCATTGGCCTAGGGATGGGGTGAGGACTCCCTTGTCTTAACCTTTCTTCCTTTCTTCCTTCCTCTTTCCCCTTCCTTCTTTCTTGTATGTATAAGGCCAGCGGCCTTGTGCCGGTTTAGAGAACCCGCCTTCTGCGGACTCAGTCTTGTAAATACTTAAAATACCTTCGGATAGTACAAGTAATTATTGTAATTAATGCTGTATATATATATATATATATATATATATATATATATATATATATATATATATATATATATATATATATATATATATTGGCTTTTATTAATTTTGGCAATATCATATTAATATGATAGATGGTATCTATTTTACTGCACCAGGTGCATTTTAAGAGAGGATTGTGCATTTAATTTTCTTGAGATTAATTAGATGGTTAGGAGTGATGGGTTTAGTGATGGAATTTAATTTATAAATATCCATTCTTTATATATATATATATATATATATATATATATATATATATATATATATATATATATGAATAATGAATGCATATTATGCAGCTTACAGGAAAACTTATCAATCTTTTTTAGGAATTCTAAATATCTAAAAACAAAGAATGTAAGTGGTATATTCAAAATGTATTATTATTTTTTATTTAGAACAACCGACAATATAATCTTATCTGATAGTAAGTAAAGCAAGAATTAATATTCTAATCTTGGTAGTGGCGGTACCTTTAATACCATTTTGTTTACATGTTCTATTTGAAGACCTCCCAGAGACTACCTAATCCTAAACTGTGGAACAAGTCATGAAAGCGTTATAGCTGACTCTGCACATTAAACTCAGAGAGGTTTATTGCCGACATAACTGCCTGTTCACAACAAATATACACATCTGTAAGCCTTGTTCACTCCTTTATAGTTCGTTAGCTTTAAATCCTACTTTGTAAATAAAAAAAGTACAAAAGCAGCGTTTTACCTACCTTTGTTATTATGGTAGAGTACTCTATTTCTGTTTTGATAGATTAGAAGAAATACAACCTTAACAAATTGTTTTTTTATGTTACTCATTTTAAGCAACATTAAATGACCTTTAATTTAATAACAACAACTTTTTCAATAAAATGCACCGTTTAGGAACTATACTTGAAAAAGTTCATAGCGCCACAGACAGATATTTGCCTACATTTTTCGGTAGATTCAGTTGCGCCTTTACTGTAGCACTTTTAGCTTCTCCACCAGCTTCTCGGGTGACGACATTGTCCCATTTGGTTCGTGGTTATTCTTTCTTGAGCTCTCCGGTCAGTATATTTTTAATTAACTGTTCTTCCGGGATTCTTTCAAACCATTAAGTCTAAATCAACTTTCCAAGCCTGCATTACCGCGTCACAGCGCATTAGATTCTAAGAATTGTCTAAACTGTTCTTCTCACATTTGCAATCTATAATAATATAATTAATTGTAAATAAACAGTGTTACGTTTTAGTTTGTCATTTTAGTGTACCTTTAATTCATTAAAATAACCGTGTTTTCACTTTCTTTGTTGTGTTTTTGTTCCCTTTACAGAATTATCGACCCTTAATTCTGTAATCCCAAAATAATAACCTTGAAAAAGTAAAATCCTTCAAATTTTTATTTTTTTAAAAATTGTTACTTACAATTTTTTTTATTTCTTCTAAACAATGGGGGAGTTACATCTCCAATAACCCCCCCCCCCCTCTTACGCCTATGCTCATAACAGATTTCAATATGCTAAAGTCAGATTAGAGCTCGGTCTTCATCTTCAGCATAGCAAGTCAGTCGCTTTACACACTACAGCTATAACGCTCCCCTGCCTCGCACCATTAAACTAATTAAATAGATGACTTGTAAATGTGGCAAGTCAATTTCTGGTTTAGAATATTTTTATTAGGTCAAAACTATGATAGCTCAAACATTGTTTATTTTACGGGTATCTGTTCTTTCCATTTTCAAATTTATCAGAATTCAAGAATTTATATAACATATTAATTTATAACGAATAATTTCAATAGATTGAATAATTTATCAAAAATGATAATTATTAATTTTTTAGGTCAGCAATTTTTCAAGTTTAGTTTCCACCAGCCAACTTGATCAACAAGAGAATTATTTAAAAATAATGTTATTACTCCAAGTTTTTTGTCTCGACCCAACCGCTAACTTACATAAACTACGATAAATTAAGGGTGCTATAAATCATATAAAATGGTCAATAAGATATCCGTTTTTTTGTTGCGTCCCTTAAAAACTATATATCTCTGAAGTTTCAAGTTTTCTATTAAAAAAAATAAATAAAAGAAGAGGCTCGTGACAGGAAAAAGTTACTGTTATTAAGGTGAGCTCAGAATATTAAAATAACTCTGAATGGAGATGTCTAGACCAAGGGGCCTATTTCGGAATGGAATCACCGATAATAATGCCTTTTATAAAAAGTATAATCTTGTCTTTTCAAGTCCCAGGATAGGGCGGCAGTTTTCATTTATCTTGTAAACCGCTATGGCCACTATCGAGGGCATTTATAACAGCCCATAAAATAGGTAAAATAATATTTATATAATTATAGGTAGTTTTATGTTAATTTATTCCTTCCAAACCACGTTATAGATTTTATTATTACGATATCCCTGTTTCTTTTATCTTCACCTTACCCTGTTGGAAATCAATGATGTAGATCTCATTTATGATGATTCCAAAGGTTGGAACAAAATGTTGGCTTTAACATTTTAGGTTTTGCGGCTCAGCGTTGATGCCATGGTGTTACGTTATGTTATGCTGTGGTGTTAAGTTTGGTTATGTTATGATGAAGTATTACAACTTCGTGTATATGGACTTTTTTAATTTTTTTTAATTTTGGACCTTGGTCCTGAATCCATTAACCTAAACATGATATGACCCAGGAACCCTCCTGTATATGTTGATTATTAAATACACATTGGGATTGAAGTCACTTTAGCAATTGGTGCTAGAAATGCTATTTATTACAAAAAAAAAAAAAAAACAATCCTGGATAATAGTTGCTTTATGTGGCATTTATCTAGTGGAATTCTATTAACAACACTTAATAGGTTGTTAAATAAATATAATGTAATGTAAATATCTTTTTACTGTTGCTACAGTATTCTTGCTACTCACCTTCACCTATATATTGGTTGCTGTTCTCTTTTGATCCGCACATGCGAGGAATCCTTCTATTAGACCGTTTCCTATAACCATCCAATTTTTTAAATCATCATCTCATTCAGGCCTTTCCGAAGAAGATCTATTTCTTCCCTTTCACCAATACAAAATAAGTTTCAAACAACTTGTTATGCTTTCCTCGATTTAGTATATGGCGTATTCAATACCTTTTTCGATTCAAATCTTTACACTCTAACATTTTGGTTCTTGCATATAATTTGGGGGGAAGGTTCTTGCACATATTTAATGGTGTATCAATAAATTTAACTTTCTCTTTTTTCAATATAATCGTTCTTTGTTTTTGTATTGAACTATTTACTATGTTGACCGAATAAAAGTAAACTGTTTTACAGTTAGTTAATTAAATAACCCGTATCACTATACACCGTATAATGTATCACTAGAACCCGTGAAGTATCTAGGGTTCAGTAAACGGTAGAGACTGTACTGTTTCCGGGACACTAGTTGTGCAGGGAGGTGATTTAAATTAGTGATGTTCAACCGCCAGATTTTCCCCTTTAAATTAAGTACCTACTTTACAAAGGCTGGGTGAGCCCCAGAAGGGTCCTTAATCCCATAGGATCCATCTCCAGCCACTAACAAATTAAATAAATGTCAGCGAGCGGGATTTGATTCCAGGGCTTTCGACATTATAACTCAGTGCTCTACCGTTGAGCCACTCCGCTGCTCAGTTAGTTTATGGTTTTTGATAATCAAACCATATAAATCCTGTCCGTGTGTGTATGTTCAAAACAAACCATTGCAATATGAATTATAGGAAATGTTTTTTGTATATGCAACTTTTCTTCCAACACGAGTATACTTGTATAAATAATGAATCTAAAGGTAGAAAGATAAGAGCTGTAGGATTATTGGACCTGGGCCGGGCTATAGGAGCGAATAGTACCATCAATTGCAATTAAGATAATGTAACGCGAATCTGATGGCTATCTCTTATTCAGATGAGTGTTCTGTCGGTCGTATCTGGCTCATCTGTCAGTTAGGCTAAACTAGTCCCATCTTTAAATTATGTATGAATTATTCAGGACACTTGTAAGGCCATATGTTGCAATGCCTCAATCGACTATTTAATTTTAAAATATAAAATTTAAACAAGCACGTTTATAGCGATTTTTAAGCGATTCTCTTATTGAATTTTATAAAATTAATAAATGAAATATTTATAATTACAAGATGGAGAAGTATGTAGTTCGGCAAGGGGTCTTGGTTTTTAAAGCGAGTAAAAAACCATTGGTATGCCATATCTCGTATGGGACGGTGGTCCTGATCCTATGCACAGCCTTAACTTAACCATTTAACTGATCGTTAAACAACCTTATTATAATTATACCTGGGTAGGCACAATTTGGGCCACCCATTGTAGCATCATATGATTAGCTATAGAAGCAGAAAGTGGCTAACAAACAAATAATAGAGATTTCATAATTTTATTTCAAAAAATAAAACTTACTAATAATCTGACTCAAATCTTATAAAACAGCTATGAACGTTCTGTTTCAATATTTGTAATCTAATAAAAACGTAGAATAAAAATAATATTTACAAATTTATAATTAAAGAAATATATAATTAAATAAATTATGAAGCTCGCATAAAAATTGCTTACTTAAATTTTATGATTTACAATTTAAGAGTGAGTTGAGGCGTAATCATTATTTTTGATTTAATGATTTTTGTTATCTGTTTATTGTTTTTATGCTTATCATTTTATATTAAATTTTAATTGCAAACTTTGTACATCCGATGTTTTGTTTAGCCAACAATTATGCCTATCCTACACTTTTCAACCGTAACCATATATTTTACATTGGGTTTAAATATTTTTCCTGGTTTAGTATTTTATATGGGTCCAACTGATTTGTCTGAAATGTGTGAGTGAGTGGGTGCCAAATAAATCTAGACTGTTTCTTGATATTATGGAAGTGCGAACCGAAAGGTAATAGAAGGCTTTGATTTGTATATTTTTTTTTTATTTCAAAATCTCCGTTTATTCATAAAATATTTATAATATACAATATATATTCTCAATATATACAGCATTAATTACAATAATTATTTGTACTTATTTAAGGTATTTTAAGTATATACAAGGCTAAGTGGAACCGTATGCTTGATTTTTTGATGGGCTGAAGGCGTATAGTAACCCACTCTTTAGAGACTCTTTAGAGAAGGCGAGTTCTCTAAACCGGCATAAGGCACAAGGGGAGAGGAAGGAAGAAGAAAGAAAGGATAAGGACAAGGACAAGGGAGTTCTCACTCCATCCCTAGACCAAAGAGAGCACGTCGACCAAGGTGATACTGCCTTGCCACCTCCCAGGTCTGGGAGGGGGAACTATGTCTCTGAAAAGTATATACTTACTATACACCTTCAATTTGATTTGCCTCTGGCTAATGTAGTCTGGGATGGAGGGGAGTTTTAGCTCCTCATTGATTTTAACATTACGCGAACTTTGGATCGACGTGCCTTTAACTATACGCCTAAGGATGGAGTTCTGGAACTGCTGTATACTCTTTAAGGTGGTTTTATAAATGTGTTTCAGGAGCGGCGCACCATACGCAACGTTGGTGTAATTATTAACTTATAAATTTGGCACTTAGGTCGTAACGAAAGTTGCGGCGAAGTGAGCAGGTGGTGGAGCCTATATGCCTTTTGTAGGGCCAACTTCAGCCTCCCTCTGACTTGACTAGCGAAGGAGAAATGACTATCGAGAATGTCGCCAAGGTAGAGGATAGAGTTAGATATACGACAATCTTCATCTTCAATTGTGAAGGTCGTCGGTAGGCGCTTTTTACCTTCCTGAAATGACATCACGATTTAATGGTAAAATGACATCACGATGGTATTTTTCTTAGACGGATTCACCCTGATGCCATTCTGCTTTAAATCATCAATAATCGACATCGACGCCTTTTGTGCCTTTTTTAAGGGCATGCCTGACGTGGATGCGTAAATCCCTATGTCGTCCGCATAGGCCGATACTACTGCTCCTTCATGCTTAACCTTGACCACCGGTGCTGTGAAAATCACAAACATCAGAGGTCCCAGTACAGACCCTTGTGGTACTCCATAGGTGGTGTCACTAGAAGTCGAGTAACTGTCCCCAAATCGCACGAAGAATTTTTCGCGAAGATAGCTTCGGATCAGTCGACATAACGAGACTCGGAAGCTAAATTGTTCCAAGCGTCGGAGTAACTTTATAACGGAGTGAGACACACTGTCAAAGGCCTAAGTGCAATTTAACGAGATACAAGCCGTGGTATTGTTCATGTTCATCTGCTCTAGGGTGTGTGCTTGGAGCTTGGCCAGGTAATGGTTACAGGTGATGGAAACCAGTCTGCTCCGATGGGATAATGTTTTCCTCCCTACAGTGGGTTAGCAAATGGTGGTGGACCAGCCTCTTGAATACTTTATTCATATGAGAGAGCAAGATGATTGGCCGATAGTGCTCATGTAGTTCACCAGACTTCCTAGGATTGAGTAGCAGTACTACGACGGCTTTTTTCCACACTTCAGGAAAGTATAAGGTTCTCATGCAGGTATTGAAGATGTTCAAAAGGAAGGATTTACCCTTCCAAGGGAGCATCTTTAACATGACATGCTGGATGTTGTCTAGCAAAGAGGATTTTTTGCCTTTAATGCGCCGTAGTGCTGACTCAAGGTGGTTGAAGGTAAAAATTTGTTTCTCACTGGGACACGGAAGTAGTCCCTCAGGGATTGGTGGAGTATCTACCAGCCGAGCAGCATCGCTCGCCAAAAGTTCAGCCTGTTCCCCGACATCAGGGCGACATCAGGTCGTTTCCGGATGACAGGTGCTCAGTCCTTTTCTTAGATACGTAGGTTTTGACGAGTCGCCAGACCTGACGGTGATCGTCGGGAGTCCTACGTAACTTCTCGTGCTAGAGAGCAGTTTTCCAATCTCCCATGAGGGTGCCTATCTGCCGGGCCATCGCATTGATGCCCGGTTTTAGTCCATAGTCAAGAGAGCGCTGGAGGTTTCCTGATGGTGTTGGATTGCGGACTGAACTTTGGGATATGTCGGTTTGCTGATTCCAGGATGGTTGTGGTGACGACTTCTACCGCCCAATTCACCCCTGTATTTAGGTGGTTGATTATGAGTAGATCTTCCTCAATTTGAATTGTATGGAAGTATTTCATTTATATATTTTATTTGTATATTATATATTGTAAATCTATTTTGGAGGAATAAGAAAATAAAAGAAATAAAAAAACATATATGGAAGTGCAACTATATTTGTGCTGGCATAACTGGTATCCGTTTTAGGTATTATTTATATGTTCCAAAGTAGGATTTACAATTGTATAGGAAGGAATTATAATTTTTAAATAGGAATTTTATTTATATATTTTATGGTTAAATAAAAATAAATTGTTTATTTATAAACCTTATTTAAACTGTAGATAGTTAAAAATAAATTAATTTCTCTCCTATTTTATTTCCCTAATTACTAGCACTGAAGGGTGGCAACATCCAAAACCAACGGAATGATGAATAGATCTGGAAAAAAAAATTACTCCAGCTAATCCGTTCCCGTCAGGGGTCGATTTTTTTTTTAATGATGAGATAAAATTATAACAATATCCAACTGCAGTAACCCATGCAACTTGGCTGAGTAATTACAATTTGGAAACGGCATTGTTGTTGTGATTGTTTGCATGAAAAGGCTTTTGGTTGATTCTGCTTCAATAGAAGGGAAGTGTTGGAAATGCACTCTGTAATTGCATCGGTTCATTGGTTCTCTTTATTGATTTTTTTATCTCTATGTTACTGAGAGGTCATTCCATCATAGTTTGTACAATCAACATCATGTAAGAATGTTTCATTGCTGATGAGCTGGCAAAACCGAACGGGCAGAAGGGAGGAGCCACTTAGATTCGTCATTATTGTGGAACACCAAACATCTCCTCGTTCGGTTAGCAATTCACTATTCTCTCTAATCTATCCTCGAGAATCTTCGAGAGACCCTCTATAGGACACCACACGATGTGTGAGAAGATAAAAAATGATATGAGGAGCTTATGGATTGGTAGTTAAAAAATATATGTAATATAACATCATAAATATAGGAGACAAAGTCTACATTTCAAAGACTAGTAAAGCTTACTGACATTTGATATATACATTGTGAAATCAAAAATAAAGTATTTCATCAGTTAATAAAGTATTTCATATTGACTAATGCCGAAACGTTTTAAATAATAAATAATTGTGTAGAATGGATACTAGTTTTCTGGCTTGATTATGGTATTTCATCGGCTAAAAAGCGTTTTCTTGGCAAAGGCCTGGTTATGTATATTATGAGCTAAATTTATAGTAATTTAAAGTTGTATAGCATTCAACCTGATGTTTCCAATAAAACCTCAATTGTGAGGTCACACTGAACATCAAGCGAAGTTACTTTCTATGTATGTGTATATATATATATAATAATATCTTAGAAATTAATATATACATATAATGTACAATTTACACTTTAGTATTTCGTTAAATATAATCTATTTTGAAATAAGTGTTTACAAATTTCTGTTACTCCAACAACTAATTTTTACGTAGTTTTTATGAACTTATTGTATTGGAAAGGTGTGTTTCTGTCCATCTTATTCATTTTGTAGAGCTGCTATTCCGCAATTACTTTCCTTATTTGATTTTTAACAACATATATGGACCGACGTTTGATCATGTAGGTTAAAGGGGCTTCAATCTAATTCCGAGGAGGGTCCCTTACATAAGAATGAATCCATGAAATCATCCTGACCCCGAACACCATGGTTAGTCCACCTACTAGGAATGCCTGATTGAAGAGTACCGAGCAAACTCATCCATGGTTCGGTAATTGGTAAAAGAAGATTAAGCATGTGGTGAATGCAAGGTGCTCAAGAGGACCTTAGTGTTTTAGGCGTCATTGAATAGAACTGAGAAGACAAAATAAAACAGATATACCTCAGCTATACCAGTTCATTGTAGTAGTAGTGTATACATATAATTTATTTTTTTAATTTAAAACCAAATCAGATATTCTTCTCCAGAATGGTATTATTCTGAAGAGATGAAACTAGAAACCGCAACCACCTTCCCACCCGATTTAGGCTCTGCCCTTTTTCAACTCTACCCAAATATTAAAAAAATAATAGCATTCCACATACACTTTGCCGCCATTGTGTTTTCCTTACTACAATTTAGAGCCTGAGTGTACCCGGTTGTTATTTTGTGTTTCTTTCCATAGTACAGAGACTGAGTGTGCCTGTCCCCTATTCAGTGATATTAAGATGCCATCTTGTTTCCATCCTATTGTATAAAGGATGGATGTGTTTCCGGTCGCCATTTTGTTTTTCTCGACTTAGGAATGCTAATGTTTTTTTTTAGGGCTGGGTATCAACTTATAGTGGCTGAGTGAGACCTATCACCAATCAATCAATTAATCATTTTTCATGGACTCTACCACTGTGCTCGACCCCATCTTGGGCTTCTTTTGGGTATAGATGTTTATTAGTTACCAACTAAATTAATTAAAATGGTAAATAACATTACAATTACCATATATGAATCGACCATCAGTCTTTTATTAAATCGTCGTCTCATGCTGCTATCCCTGGCAACTAAAAAATGTTTAAGCTTCCACACGAGTTTAAACTCGTTAAAAAGTAGCGACATTACGCTGAAAGTATTATATAATCAACATTATTCTCGACATTATTCTTAAGTCTTTGCCAATGAGTCAAATTCCTCATTTCTAGACACTAAGTGTGCCCCGTCACTATTATGTTGTTCTTCCTATTGTATAGAGGTTGAGTGTGCCCGGTCACCATTTTGTTTCTATTATGACGCTGATTTATTTTTCTCCTATTGTAGAAAAGATTGATTTTCCAGTGCACCATCAAAAGTCTCGATTTGAGAGACTTAATTTTTTGTTTAAGGGTTGTTTATCAACTTTACAGAGGCTGAGCGTACCCTATCACCATATAAATCACATTTATTGGAATCTGCCCCAGAGGCCCAGCTTTGACCTAACCTTGGGCTTCTTTTGAGTAAATATGTATACTAGCAATTAACTGCAAGTAATTCAAATGATAAATATTGTCCCGAAATGAACCACCTTATTTATAAACTGTTATCTCCCACTCTTAATAAAACCTTTACATAACTCGGCATATATTTATTTTACGCAATTCATAGTTCAACCCACTATATCCGATGATGCTCTCTGAACATCTTCAGTGATTCACATAATGCATAACCTGAGTAGCTCCCAAGAACACATTCACTATCTCTCAAGTCTTCTTTCATTAAATCTTTAGGTGTTTCGATCAGAAGAAGGAAACGGTATTGCTGATTTCTTGTAATAGGTCAATTCAAATTTGTTAATGGCATAACCCATCAATCGATTAATCAGTTTTAATGAAAAAACAATAGTGAGGTTGTGATCAGCAAATGTAATCCAAAAAAATTATAGCTAGTACATTTTACAGTTTGGTCCAGGCATCAGTCAATTATTCCTGGGACTAAAGATGCCCAGGGTACATATTATTATTATTATTGTAAAAAAACAAAAATCTCTCAACATTTTTATTAATATTAATAGTTAATGTTTTAGAAAGATTTCAATTACTGTAACACTAGAGTTGCCACAGTTACTTATTTATTTATATTATTGTCCCTATATTGGGTGTTTTTTTTTTGTTTGCCTTTCATTTCATTTCGTAGGCGGCTTTGAATTCGGCATTGTTTTCGCCTTCGGAATATTCGAAATATGTTTTGCTTTAATACCTTATATACAATCAACTCGACATAGTCTGCCGTTTACATTTGAGTATATTTTATAGGGTAAATTGTTAAACATGTAACTTATAAAAAATACCATTTCTGGCCATATTGTTGATCAAGAATTCGTTTTAGTAATTTTAAATTTAGGAGTAGTATACTTTGACTTCTCGGAATGCACATTACGAAATTAATAAATTATCGTAACGAATCAATCCATCTTTGTGAAATAACAAGAACGATTATTGAACATTTTTTACATAAAATTATGTATTTTTTTTTCAAAAATTAATTAAAGAATTCCCCATTATTTAACTATTTAGGATCTCTTAAAAACGAATTTCGACAAATTGAATATCTTTTTTATGAAATGGGAGAGGGGGTGATCGCAAAGGTTCAAATAGATAGATAAATTATTTAATCAGCTAATAGCCACGGATGGAGCATGTGGATAATTGATTGGAGGAAAGACCTCGGGTTCCAGCGTGATCTTAGACGAATTAGCCCCCTGCACAATCGTTGTTCTAGAAACAATATACTCTCCACCATGTACTGAACCCAAGACTCTTTATTGGTTGTTGTGGTACAGGTTTCTTTTATATTCGTATCATACACATTTGATTTGGGACTGTTCACGAAAATGTTTTGCGAGACTTGAATCTTTGATTCAGGATACGTAAAAAGAATTATTTTAGTTAAAATCTTGAATTCGAATTTTTAACGATTGCAAGGTCTCTCATTACTTATTTCATATATTATTAAATGGGGGTATGCTTAACATTTTTGTGCCACTTTATATATGGGATGTTGAATAAATAAAAAATATACAATAGAACAGATTAACAATTCCATCCTTAGGAACATCGTAAGTGGCACATCGCACGAAAGGGCACGTACCACCACCATCCGCGAGGAGCTTTGGCTCGCCTCGGTGCCCGAATAGGTAGGTCGGAGGCACATCAAATTTTTTGATGGACGAAGGCCTGTGCGAACCCACTATTTAGAGACATAAACCCACCTCCCAGACTTGGGAGATGGCAGAGCAGTGTCCCATTGGTCGATGTGCTCTCGTTGATTTAGGGATGGGGTGGGGACTCCCTTGTCCTTATCCTTTCTTTCTTTTTATTTCCTCCATTCTTTCTTTATGTTTACCCTTTTCTTCACTTCCTTTCCTAATCCCGTAAGCGGCCCCTCCCCGTTTTGAATTGTATAGTCAGCGGCCTTGTGCCAATTTTGCAGAAACCGCCTTCAGTGGACTCAGCGGACTAGAAGGCTGCAGATTTTGCATGTACATATTATATTGTTCTATATGTTGCAATTGTAATTTAATAAAATAAAAGAGGTTCAGAAACAGTAAATAAAAAAAACAGATTAAATAAAGAGTTCTACGAATAATTTCAGCTGAAATAATTACTTAAGATTGACAGACAAGAAATGTGACATCATACATCACCCAAACCTGCGATTAACATAAAAAAATAAGTGAATTCCCTTCTGACACAGTTTCTGTAGTATTGATATTTCTGTTTATCCTTGGTGGTCATCGGCATCTATATTTAACTGTATGTTCGCATGAATCGATTAGGTGGAATTGGAAACGGGCCATGAATCGATTATTTCCAGGAAACTTTAGAGGGGGGAGGCATAGAATCGATAGCTGAAAGGGAAAGCCTGTAGCTGTGTGTCTGCTACAGCTTAATTAAATTTTTGTTAGATCTTTTTTTCACCCGAACCAATCTTTTACCAGAGAGGGCTATCCAGAGATCGAGGATGAGCTCTCTCAGAACTTTATTGTACACTAGTTGGAATATTAAATGTTTCATTATCTTTTGGTGAATAATAATAATAATATTAATAAGGCTTAATCAACTCGAAAGTTCAATGTAAATACCAATCATTGTTTACAAACTTCCAACTGCGGATTACCGCCCAAACCTGTATCCATAATGGCCTTTTCAAATAGTATCGCTTATTTCATTCAATCCCGGGAACCTACCAATGATTGTTTATAAAAAAATGGAGCGAGGCATCTTCTATGGCTCCGGGCGGAAATGACTCCTAAATTACGCTACCTGTTGGTTAAAAAAAGAAGTGGGAAAAAAAAGGTGGAGACGCAAGCATGGATTTATAGCCCACTTGCCGATTTTTTTTTATGTTATAACAACCAAGGCTGATTAGGTTTAAATAGCCACGTCCCAAACATAACGAGAAGAAAAAGTTGAACACGGATAGAGATAAAGGAAGAGAAAGTTATTTCTTCGTGGTAAATTCAAAAAATGCATCAGGATAGTATACTCTTAAGCAGCCTTCACTTTGTTCATTTTCTTCTACTACACCACATCACCCAAGCTTTTATATAATCAAGGCGTTCAGTACGTCATATGGTCCGTCTCCGGTTTTTAACAGATTAAGGAAGTTATTCACAACCGGATTTGAATCCTGCACACATGTAAATTAGCTAGACAGGATCAATTTCGAAAATTTCATACTAAGTAATTAATAATTAATAAATGCTGAAGCTTTTACCCTGTTAATATTATTGTATATGTTTTAAGTTCTGTAGAAATAATATTCTAAATGTAATTAATCATAGCGTTACACAGCAATATAATTGTTTAATGGTCCGGGTGGTACCATAACGTATAATACTTCATATAAACAAATAAAATAAACAAACCATGACATAAGGGGTGCAATTAATTAATATTGATAACATGTTTCTAATTATTTATTTCCTTTACTAATTCTTTTTTGTTATCATATGTATTTATTCAGACAAGTGGAAATAAATTTTATACGGGCAAAGATCCGGGACGCCTGGAATGAGAAAGTGAAAGATGCCATTTAGATTCAATATAGTAATACATTTTCGAATGTTTATGATGGTACCAGTTGCATGGTTTGCTAATGGAAGATATCGTCAACGGAAGCAGAGATCTTTGATCCACACAAAAGTCCGAAACAAAGAAGGTCCAAAATTTCCGCCTGCTGCCTGATCCATAACAGATCGGCAAATAATTCCATAACAAGACTATGCGCAAAAACCATAATTACATAAAATACCTTTTCAACCTTCTTCGTTGCTATGTCGAAGCATTTCGCTATATTGGGGAAGTTTCACAGCCTGTAAAAGAGTTTTTTTTTCATTCATTCTCCAAGATTTTTATTTATTAATAAACGGCATAAAAACATACACAATCTGTATTATATGAGCCATTTATTAAACGAGGATATGATGACAAAGGGTGAGGCCACAGCCATGTTAATTTAAAGATTTTACGAAACTCTTTTTTTTTCTCCCTCCCTCCAATATTTTTTTACAAACCCTCTACTACCCGAAGGTATTGAAATCCTCGACGCTTGTCAAAAATTATTTATTTAGAACAAAACCGGCAAGAAGCGAACTTCAGAGCTAGGAGTGCTTAGAAAACAATAGATAACTGATTTATCATCTAAATAGAAAATCATAAAAATTCTCAGAGATTCTCATATTCTACATTATACTTGATAACTCTTTTTGCAAAATAGTCTTTCAATTCAGCTTCTATTTCATAACTTTATGATTTTTTTTTTTTTACCTCCCAAATTACATTTTTATTTAGTCTGATGATTTAAATTCTCATCCACCTTATTGAATGTCAATTCAAGGAAAATGATAAATTAATACTTATCATTGTAAAATTAATTTTATGCAGATAATACGGTTGAAATTAAAATCCAAAATAAATTATTAATGTACTCCTACAATAATTGATTGTATGATGATTAATTGTACTATCTACAATAATTTTATAGGTTAATAATAAAATGTTAATTTGTATCCTATTATATTGAACCTAATTGCGGAAACTGTGAAATTATCTGTGTGTGTTTGCTAATTCCACTTGTAAACTGGCAGCATGCAAAAAGCTTGTATAATTACAGGTAGATATGTAACTATCTTGTAGGATGATTATAAATGGTGTTCTGACCAGTGGACATCATACAAGTACAAGTTATGTCAAGTACAAGTTAACAATGCGCGTCTTCATAGTACAGCGACATATTGTTTCAAGGGGAATGGCAATAATCATCAATTTGAAAATCTATATTTCCGAGTATTTAAAAGAATATTTAAGCATTACAAAAGATAACTAAAACTCCTGAAAATGCACAAACAAAGAATGGTGCAGCTCAGAAGAGAAAAAAAAAATACAATCCATTTAGTATATCAGAAAATACAAACAGAAAACACGATGAAATCTCACTATTATTATAAATGTGAAAGTTTGTATGTTTGTCTCTCTTTCACGCAAAAACTACTGAACTGATTTGGATGAAACTTTTCAGTAATATAGGTTATAAATCAGAATAACACATAGACTATAGCAAGGAAGATATAGGGGGGCGCACGGGGGAACTTTCCCTTCCCCCCGACTTTTATTTCGGTACTGTGGAGAATCCATTATAGTACATAATTAAAGGCAAACCACATGATAATAGTGGTTAAAATGACAGAAATAAGTTGAGTGAAACTATTGTTTTGATATCCTACTAATAAATGCGAATGCTTGTATTTGTGGTTACAATACTCATTCACGCAAAAACTACTGAACGGATTTGGATGAAAATTATTGAGTAAAATAAGTAATACATCATAGGCTACAGCAAGGGCAGATTTATATGGGGGCACGCGGGCATGAGTCCCCCCCCTCCCGCGTTATAGTACATTAAGGCAAATCAGGAACTTAGCATCTTGAAATTTGTCGGTTCTTTGTATAGTTTAAGAAAGAAATTTGGATGATTCCACCCCAAGGGTTTCCCCCTCAATATAATAGGGGTTCAAAGGTTGTATAGAATCCTTCAGTTTTGAAGTTAGACATCTGAAATGTTCGATGTACGAGTAACTTATATTTTAAAAAATAATTAAATTATTTATTTTCAATGATCTTTCACGAAACTTTATGTGGCAGACCAAATTCCATGGGAGCGAAGCCGCGAGCATAAGCTAGTGTAATATATGTTGTGAAAATACTTATTAGTTAAAAATAGTCGCTGTTTCGTAGCACATCTTTAGGGCTTACACCGTCATTTCAAGGTAGACCTTCCGTCTCGCAAACACGACCTGGTCGTCATCGAAGAACAAGGATAGTACCTGTTCGTCATCAATGAACGGTCCAACATTCTCACATTGCTTGTACCACGGTTTCACTGCTTCGTGAAGGTATATCTTGAATGGAGTAAGTGACATGCTACACCCTTGCTTCAATCCCTTAGTATTGTTACAGGCTACTGGGCATTAAAATGAATTAAACTATTCCTTAATCAAAGATACTAATATTTATTAACAAAAGTGATAAAAAGGATACAAGTAAATTATTAACAATTAAATTATTAAACTAATATAAATTTATAATAACAATATTCTAAATATTTATTATCTATGCCTAGCTCCTATTTAATTATTACAATAATATTAGATATTACTAATTCTAGATAGCTTAACTAGTTACAATAGTTTCTATGACTACAATTTATAACTAATAATTAACACTTACAGTTCACTAGTGCACCGACCGTAAGATTCTTCAAGTATCACGAACTGACACACAGTAACAAACAGAAACAGTTTATTACACTCGCGAGACTGTTACAGTTCACTGATACACTTATTACACTGGCCGGTTCAACACTGACTACTTTATCACACTGACACTCACTTATCACAGATCTTGCGTGGTCTTCTCTCAGGCTAAGACTTACTGCCTCGAGTTGAGGGAAGTATTTAAAGAGGTAAGGCCGAACATTCTAGAACACGGAGGGGCCAGAAAATTCTGGAATCTTCTTAATCCTTTTCCGACAAAAGGAGACGATCTAGAATGGTCCTAATCCTATTTTAACTTCTCCCGCCGACGGATTTAAGCCGCTAATCCTCTTGCTTCCGTCTTCTTGCCGGCGACCTTAACACTGCCCCCCTCCTTAAAAGTGCTCTGCCCCAGAGCAAGTCCGGAGAAATCGGGCATTTATGAGCTTCTACTGATGGAGACGCACTTTCTTTCCAGGGGTTGAACGTGCACACCAATATGGCAACTCCAGAGTTGGCGAATGTCTGTTCGATCATGTTCCTGACAATCTTCCACTCCAAGCCGTCGTATCCACAGCCCAACTTCGGAATAGCGAGCTTAGTGACACGCAGTCTCAGAAGCTTACTCCGAAGGTCGTCGAGGCTTCACCGCAGTGCGTCATATGTCGGCTTCTGATCATTGGCACGCTTGGTAACCAAGTAAAACAGGTGTCGTCCTTCGTGCGGCTGGTGGAGTGCCTTCCGACACTTGGTCCTAGGCGTTCCAGCTCCTCAGTTCCGCAGAACTTCTTCCTGAAGACCGTTGCAATCCCTCGAGAAGTCCTCAGATCTTCGGCAACGCAATGGGCCAGAGAATACTCCACTGGTAACGAGAAGGTATCCCTGTAGATTACCTGAGTTACTCCACGGGTCCCTGGTACTATAGTATGAGTAACTGAGTAATTTGTCTTGACGTTGTTTAGGTACCTGACCTGCTGGTCTTCTTTCGGACCGTGGTCTCCTTTGTAGGGGGCCAGTCTATTGAAATGGACTACCTTGGGTTTTCCTTTAGGCTGCTTCCTGATCCTATATATGACGTCATTGATCCTCTTGACGATCTCAAACGGGCCGTCTCAGCAGTTCTGAAGTTTAGGTGAGTAGCCTCGCCTTCTTCGAGGATCATGTAGCCAGACCTAGTCTCCAGGTTGGTAGCCACCCTTCTCAGCCCTGATGTCGTAACGCTCCTTCATTCTGTCACTGGCTCCCTGGATGTTTGTGCGAACCTTCTCGTGGATATTATCCAGTCGCTTCCGTAGATCCGAGACGTACTCCTCTCCGGCAATTTCCTCATCAGGCTTGAAACCGAATTTCAGATCACAAGGCAACCGAAGTTATCTGCCGAATACCACATTTGCGGGAGTCTGCCCCGTTGCCTCACTGACTGAACTGCGGTAGGCCAGCAGGAACAGGTGAAGATACTGGCCCCAGTCTCGCTGATGGTCGGAGACCACTTTGGACAAATATCGACCCATAGTCCTGTTCATGCGCTCGACCATGCCATCGGATTGAGGGTGAAGAGGTGTCGTCCTGGTCTTCCGTATTCCCAGTGCTTCGCACATCCTGGAGAAGACTGCAGACTCGAAGTTTCGTCCCTGGTCAGAGTGAAGTTCCATGGGTACTCCAAACCTACTGACGAGCTGCTTCACCAGTACGTCCACAACCGTGACTGCCTCCTGATTCGGAAGGGCGTAAGCTTCCACCCACTTGGAAAAGTAGTCCATGGCCACGAGAATATACCGGTTACCTTCATCCGTCACAGGGAAAGGGCCAGCGATGTCAATTGCTATTCCCTCAAACGGTGCTCCCTCGTTGTACTTCCTCATTGGGGCCTTCTTTCTTCTTATGGGTCCGTTAGAAGCCGCACAAGTCGCACAACGCCTGCACCAGTACAACACATCGTCCTTAAGGTTTGCCCAGTAAAAGCGTTCACGTACCTTTTCCAATGTACGGTGAACTCCAAGGTGGCCGCCGAATACTCCGTCATGAAGTTCCCTGAGTACTTCGGGCACTTTACTCTTTGGAACGATGAGCTGAAGTCCGCGCTGATCTCCTTCCGTGTTCTCCAATGCCCGTTTCCGCAGCCCGTTGTCCACTAGAATGGAGTCCCATTGGGCCCAGTAAGTCTTTACATTCTTCGACATTGGAGCAACATCCTGCCAGGTTGGTCTTCCTTGCCCTGATAGTTTCCACTGCTTCATTTGTTTCAAGTCCGGGTCCTTGTCCTGCTCCTTCGACACCTCTGCATCCCGCCAACTATCCATGACCACTGTTGTCCTCAACACTGCTGCCTGCTTCTGTTCTTGTCGAGAACAATGCCCGCAGTCTTCGCCACAAGGCCTCCTTGAGAGCGCATCCGCATTTCTGTGACTCGTTCCAGCACGATGAGCAGATTCAAAGTCATATTCTTGAAGGCGCTTTATCCACCTCGCCACTTGTCCTTCTGGTGACTTGAATCGTAGCAGCCACATTAGAGCCGCGTGGTCCGTTCTCAGGAGGAATTCTCTGCCGTATAGATATTTGTGAAAATGTTCTATAGATTTCACCACTGCCAGAAGCTCCTTCCTTGTGACACAGTAGTTGCGTTCCGGAGCTGAGAGCGCTTTACTGAAATATCCAATAACCCTTTCTTCTCCATCTTGGAGCTGAGAGAGGACGCTTCCAATAGCGGTGTTGCTAGCGTCTGTGTCAAGTATGAACTTGCCCTCGGGGCGTGGATAGCTCAGAATAGGAGCACTACTTAACTTCTTCTTCAACTCCTCAAAGGATGCCTGACATTCGTGATCCCAAAGGAAAGTCCGTTTTTCCTCGGTGAGCCTGGTAAGAGGTTTTGCAATGTTTGCAAATCCTTTCACGTACCTCCTGTAATAGGTGCAGAGGCCGAGAAAAATTCTTACTTGGTGCTTATCTCGAGGTACTGGCCAGTCGGTGATCGCTGCAATCTTTTCTGGGTCAACGGCAACTCCATTGTCCGATACAACAGGCCCCAGATAGTTGACTTGCCTTCGGAAGAGATGACACTTTTTCGGGTTCAATTTAACGTTCGCTGCACGCAGTCGTTTGAAGATCTCCAGATTCTTCAGATGGTGAGCGAAGGACTTTCCCAGCACAATGATGTCATCTAAGTATACCAGGCAAATTTCCCAAGAGAGACCTCTTAACACGCTTTCCATCAGCCTCTCAAATGTTGCAGGAGCATTGCAAAGCCCGAATGGCATTACCGTAAATTGCCAGAGTCCAGTCCCAATCGAGAACGCTGTCTTCTCTTTATCTTCAGGTTTCAATCCAACCTGCCAATATCCACTGCGGAGATCCAAGGTAGAGAAAAGTTCACACCCCTCCAGGTTGTCCAGCGTATCATCAATCCTGGGGAGCGGATAACTGTCTTTCTTGGTGACGTTGTTCAGAAGACGGTAGTCTACGCAGAATCTCTATGTGCCGTCCTTCTTATTCACCAATACAACAGGAGACATCCAGGGGCTACTCGAAGGCTCAATGACACCATCAGTCGCCATCTCCTTGATGATCTTCTCGGCGTCCTCCCGTTTGGCTAACGGCAGCCTCCGCGGGACCTGTCGGATGGGCTTAGCATCCCCGGTGTCAATCCCATGCTGGACGATATCCGATCTACCCCGTGGTCCTGGGCTGATCTTGAAAACGTCCTGCCATCGGATAATCATCTTTTTCACTTCCTCGCTCTGTCCAGGCGAGAGTTCCCGGCATGATTCGTCCACAAATCCTGTTAGTTTTTCCGGCAGTCCTCGCAGCCGGTGGGATGACGTTGCAGCTGACGAACCACTGAGGTAGCGGTTGTACATTCCCCTACCGGTGTTCCTTTGTTCAGCTTTACTGGGAAGCTGTTCAGGTTCATTAGCCAAATCGGAGTGGTATGTCCGACCTTGATGAGAGACCTTGCAACCATTACGCCACGTCCGATCTCCTGTTCTTCTTGCCTTCCAGGTTCAATTAGCAAACATTGACCCTCAGGTAGGTGTCCTTCGATCGTCCCATGCGTTATGATTTGGCTCCGTGCAGGTAAAGTGGTGTCTTCTAGTAGGCGCACTCGTGCGTATATCCTTTCCCTGCCGAAGGATGCCTTCTTCGTCTCCCATCGTCATCACCCCTCTCGCCATATCCAGCTTGATCCCGTATGCGATCATCAAGTCCGTGCCCAATATGACATCTTCATCAAAATCTGCCACGAGAGCGCGGTGCTTCAGATGTTGACCCCCGATGATAAAGGTGGCAACTGTCTCCCCGTAGACCTTGGCTTGCTCTCCTGTGGCAGTCCGTAATGTCCAAGTCGTTGGTAAGATCTTATCAGCCGGAACTGTCTTCAAGTTCAAGATAGTCATGGTTGCGCCTGTATCCAGTAGCAGACTTCGCAGCTGCCCGTTCACCATCCCATCTACGTAGAAACTGTTCGTTCTGCTTCCTATTGACGCAACTCTGATGGTCTCCCCGGGGCCTTTGACTTTACGGGTTGACAGTTGCCCCTTCCCATCAACCCTACTTAGTTTTCCTGTGGCTTTTCTTGCTTCTTGGATGGACACTTGTTTCTAGGGTGTCCAAGTTGGCCGCAGCTCCAACAGCGTATCTCTTTCTTACGGGTCCTGAGCGCCTCCAAAACCTTTGTCACTATGTCTTCGAGGCTAGGGACCACAGTAGGCTCCGCTTCAGCTGCTCGAACTCGCGCATGGCCCCGTACTGACTGCCTGACAGCCTCGAACTCCATGGCCTGAGATAATGCGTCTCCCAAAGTCTTTGGCCGGGCGAGCTTCACTGCCTGTTGCGTCTCGGGGTCCCGAAGTCCATCCAGGAATTTGTCGACAGCCAGGCTCTCGTAGACATCATCGGTGACCGATGGGTAAGCATTCGTCACCAGCCGTGCAATGTCTGCTTCAAATTCCTGTAGCGTTTCGTTGGTCTTCTGGATCCTGCTTCTCAGCTGTGAGCGATATAGCTGGTCCATGTGGCGGTGGCCGAAACGCATCTCCAGTCTTCTAACCAATTCCCCGTAGTTAGACCTTTCTGTCATGGGCATCCCTTGCAGTACTCCCAAGGCGTCTCCACGCAAGGCCAGGCACAACGCTGAAGCTTGGGTCTCTTTGACCACCCGTGGATTGAAGCCGCCGTCTCGAAGAGAGTCATGTAGTCCTCCCACGGCGTCTTTCCGTCGAATACTGGAATAGTGTTGTGATTTGGTGGCGTTCCAGCGTTGGCGGGCATAATGGTCCTATGAAAGCTGCCCTCTGTGGAACGGTCGGTGTCGTTCGTCGGTGGGTTGCTCATACATCCCTCGAGAGCTTCGACTCTTAGCCTAAGTTCGTCTTTAATTGAATTCAGCTCTTCTCCTAACCTAGATTCTACATTAGCTACTTTATTATTTACATCGGCTAACTTATTATCTACATTAGCTAACTTATTTTCAACATTTTCCATTAGCTTAGTCTCTAATGTGCCTAACTTAGACTCTAATGTATCTAATAAATCACTTTTAACTGTACCTAATTCATTTTTTACACTGCTTAATTCATTACCTAGCTTATTTTCTACATTGCTTAGCTCATTTTTAACAGAACCTAATTCATTACCTAGATTATTTTCTACATTGCTTAATTCATTTTTAGAAGTTGCAGACAACCTGCTTAAATCAGTTTCAAACAGAACGTCATCTGGATTTCTCCCTAAATCTACAAAAAATTGACGCAAGCGCTGTTGCAGCACACTTTTAGTTCCAGATGAATCCAGATCACGTTCCTTCAATTCCCTTTTCAAATCTGCAACTTTTAAATCAATTAATTTAACACTTTTAGAAGCCATTATACATATTGTAGCCCAATAATTATAAAATGCAAAATAATTGCAATTACACAATTATCCCACATCTGACACCAATTTGTTACAGGCTACTGGGCATTAAAATGAATTAAACAATTCCTTAATCAAAGATACTAATATTTATTAACAAAAGTGATAAAAAGGATACAAGTAAATTATTAAACTAATATAAATTTATAATAACAATATTCTAAATATTTATTATCTATGCCTAACTCCTATTTAATTATTACAATAATATTAGATATTACTAATTCTAGATAGTTTAACTAGTTACAATAGTTTCTATGACTACAATTTATAACTAATAATTAACACTTACAGTTCACTAGTGCACCGACCGTAAGATTCTTCAAGTATCACAAACTGACACACAGTAACAAACAGAAACAGTTTATTACACTCGCGAGACTGTTACAGTTCACTGATACACTTATTGCACTGGCCGGTTCAACACTGACTAGTTTATCACACTGACACTCACTTATCACAGATCTTGCGTGGTCTACTCTCAGGCTAAGACTGACTGCCTCGAGTTGAGGGAAGTATTTAAAGAGGCAAGGCCGAACATTCTAGAACACGGAGGGGCCAGAAAATTCTGGAATCTTCTTAATCCTTTTCCGACAAAAGAAGACGATCTAGAACAGTCCTAATCCGCCTAAGCGCCCTTAACAGTATCATGAAAAGATTCCGAAAGATGGCTACTGTATTTTATCTGATACATGTCGTTGCTGTGTATAGGTGTCTCACCGCCTTTATCAGAGCCCTACTAATGCCTGCTTCTTCATGTGCTATCCATAACCTACCTCTAGGCACATTGTCATAAGCTTGTTTAGGTCTTTAAAGGCCATGTGAAGTTTCTGCTTCATTTCCTGAGACATCCCCGTCCAGCCGTGAATCCCGCTATTTTTCCTGAGGGGTAGAGTACGCTTCTTTTAACTTGTCCCGGAGCAGTCTACCAATAAGAACTGAAAACGTGTTTTCTAGGTTTTTAAACTATTATTTATCTTCAACTTTTTAGTTCTGTTGGTTATAAACGCGTGATCTCTACTTTTTTTAACTCATATTTTTTTCGATAAGCTACAAAAGCGGTTTTTTAAAACTATTATTTTTGTTATAATATATGGATAATACCCCAGTTCATGTATTAATTTTAATATCATTATTTCAAGAATTAAGTCTTGTATGTCATATGTAGAAACTATCGTGTTTTCGGCTGTGAAAATTGCTAATCCTCAAGACCCTGGTCAGGATAATGAGAACAAATTATTTAACTATAACTATTTAACTAATTTTTGTATTGTCATCAATCCCTTAGAATTGTGCAAATACTAACAAATTACTTAATTTAATTCGACGTTTTGAAGTGGTCGAAAATTGAGATCTATGGTTCCGTTATATGTATAACGGATAAATAGATAAATAAAGGCGAAGCTAATATTATAATTTAAAATTCTTTATATGTATTTTTCACAGTCAATATTTATATTTCTACCTTGTAATTTATAAATCGAAATTCTTCTTTTTTTTTTCGCATCCTCCAAGATTTTATTTACAATATAATACAAATTTACAATAAGTACCTGAAAATGCTTCTATATAAACCAAATGCCTTCTGTTACCTTTACCTGTTACCTGTTACCTTTAAGGCGTTACAAAATTGTTCTTAGTTGTTGGCTAATGTAAATGGCATATTCTTGAGCATGTATATCATCGGGAATGGATCCAGTTCCGAAACCATCAGGGGCCCAGCAGGAGTTTCCGATGATAGACTCTGAAGACGAGAGCTGAGCCTCCCGCGGAGATAAATAAATAATAGCAGGTGGTATCCATGGGGCATTGCCTGGTCAGATCGTGATCCAGGCCGCTGCCCCAGGCCTCACCAGTTGCCATATATTCCCACAAGCCTCATCAACTCCTTCAGAGCCATAGCCTCAAGGCAGCTCGCTAATAGAAACATCTACTGCATCATAGGCGCGCGAGCCACGTCTCTTGGCATATCTTGTGTTCTACTTATCTTGTGGTAGTTATATCCGGGCGAAAGAACGAACATGCGATGTCAGACTTGTGATATATTATGTTTTTTATTATTTACAAATATAATAAATATATATATATATATATATATATATATATATATATACATATATATATATATATATATATATATATATATATATATATATATACATATATATATATATATATATATATATATACAGTAAAACTTCCTTGAACGGACACTTCTAACAGGCGGACATTTCTCGTAAGCGGACGATTATATTTTCCCCCTCATAATTTTTAAGTTTTCTTTATATTTTTACTTCTGATATCCGGACATTCTCATAAGCGGACGCGGACAGAGATTTTATCAATAGTTTGACATAAAAACTTCCAATACGCGGACAGTAGAGCAAAATTTCCGAGAAAGGAACCTCGCTTGGAAATTGGATTGAAGCAAGATTTGTTTCAATTCAATTCCCGAAGTCGATGGGTTCAAGGAATTGTTTGTGCTTGCTTCGCTATGAATATTTTTAACTCAGTTTATTCTCCTCCTTGAAAAAGTAGAGATTATACACGCGAGTGAACTTGAAGAATTGAGTGTCCGCGATCTTGGAAAGAAGTTTAAAATTGGGAAAACGTGTGCTGCAGAAATTTTAAGAAATAAAAAAAAAATTCTTCAAAAATGGGTAGATCATGGGAATGATAATTCAAAGAAGACATTTAAAGCAGAAGGGGGGGCTGATGATTGATCAAGTTACGTATGAGTGGCTATGCCGAGCGCGATCAAATAACATCCCGATTTCTGGACCATTAATACAGGAAAAGGCGTTGGAAGTTGCAAAAAGTTTGGGAAATGACAATTTCAAAGCTAGTGGTGGTTTGCTGGACAAATTTAAAGTGAGGCATGGAATAAAATACAGAACCTTAAGCGGTGAGGGTGCTTACGTTGATTGTCCTCTAGTTGCTGATTGGACATCGAAAGTAAAGGACCATTGCACTGGATTTTCCCCTAAAGACATTTACAACTGCGACAAAACCGCACTTTTTTTTCGAGCATTACTGGACAAAACTATGGCGCTGAAAGCAGAGACTTGTAAAGGAGGAAAAATCTCGAAGGAACGTGTCACAATTTTTTTGTGCACTAACGTGGAGGGTGTGTTTGAAATTCCACTTTTGATAGGAAAAGCCAAAAAGCCAAGATGCTTTAAGGGTATCGATTTGAACATTTTTAAGGTGGAATAGCAAGCAAATAAAAGAGCATGGATGACCCACCAAATTATGTCAGAATGGCTGATTAATTTTAATAACAGAATGCAGTGACAAGGAAGACACGTAATTTTATTTATGGATAATGCCTCGTCACATCCAAATTTAGAGTTGTCAAACGTAAAAACAGTTTTTCTCCCGCCAAACACGACCACCTCCTGTCAGCCTTTAGACCAAGGGATCCTTAAAAACTTTAAAATACACTATCGCAAATGTATTTTACGGCACATTTTAGCCCATATAGATGAGTCAACTTCGGCCAATGATTTGTCTAACAAAATTAATGTTTTGGATGCAATTCAGTGGATATGTTCGTCCATTAAAAATATTAAAAAAGAAACTGTCACGAACTGTTTCATTAAATGTCTCACCTTGAGTCATTGCTTCATTTCTACATGATAAAAAGCAATCCTTCTGGAGTGGAAGCAGTGATGAATTTAAAAGTCAATTTGGAAAAAAAATATCTGAAGAAAAAAAGGTCCAGAAAAAAATTACAGATTATTTTATTTAAATAATATTTATTTTATGTTTATTATTACTACTTATAAAAATTATTATTTCTTTGTTCATATAAGTACACAATTACGTATTATCTTTAGTTTAAAATAATGTAAGCCTTTGAATAAAACTTGTTAGTCATGTATAAACATACATATTATTTTACTGTTTTCCCCCACCCTCAGTTTCTCACCAGCGGACACTTCTTATAAGCGGACAAAATTTAATTCCCCACTTGTGTCCGCAGGTGAGAAGTTTTACTGTATATATATATATATACACATATATATATATATATATATATATATATGTAAGCTTGTGTGTTATCAAGCTGGTCTTTGTCACATGTGGACTTAGAGTGGGAGTGAGGAGGTAATAGGACGGTTAGCATTCAGAATATTGCACAAGTGTTTATGAATGATTTGCTATCGGCAATTGTATCGATTCAGGTAGTTTTAAGCTTATTTGTTTACTGTAATATTTGTATTTGTAATATAGGTTGCTAATTGGAATGTATTATTAAAATTACAGTTTTATATATAACACTATTTCAAGACTTCATACTTTTTAAACTATAACTAATTAAGTTTTTTTCAATATTAAAATACAACATTATCTTTGTATGCGTTACACCATTTTGTGAAATACGAGGGCTATTCAGAAGAAAGAAACGTTTTGGAATTAAAAAAAACAAGTAAAAGATGAACGTTTTGTTATATACATGCGAAACAGGGACTAAAACACTACTTTTCAACATAATCATCATTCAAATTCAGGCAATTATCATAGCCGTGGACAAGCTTTGGAATTCCTGTGTCAGAGTATTCGTATTCAGCCACCTGTGATCTCAGCCACTTAGTGATGCGTAACTGGAGCTCCTCATCGTCGTCAAAACGCTGTGTTGCTAGCCAGGTCTTCATTTCCGGGAACAAGTGAAAATCACTTGGAGCAAGACCAGGACTTTAGGGGTGATGAGGAAAAACTTCCCAGTTGAACGAGTTCAGGAGTTCTTGCGTACTGTTTGCAGTGTGAGGGCATTAGCATGCAAAAGCAAAATTTTAGAGGACAATTTTCCTCGGCGCTTTTAGCGGTTTTCACGAATCTTTTCTTCAACTTTGGCGACCAGATCGTCAGTCACAATGCTCAGACGGTCACTCTTCTCTTCATTGTGATTTTTTTTTTCCCATCCTCCAAGATTTTATTTACAATATAAATACAAATTTACAATAAATATCTGCAAATGCTTCTATATAAACAAATCCTTCTGTTACCTTTCGGTATTTTATGGCATCACAATGGGCTGAGTCCGCTGAAGGCGGTTTTTCCTCGAACCGGCTCAAGGCCGCTGACGTTATACAATATATAACAGGGAGGGACCGTTTAGTGGGATCAAGAAATAGTTGTATAAAGAAGAAAGGGAAGGATGGAAGAAGGAAAAGGAAGGAAGGATAAGGACAAGTGAGTACTTACCCCATCCCTAGATCAAATGTAAGCATATCGACCAAGGGACCAAGCCATCTCCCAGCTCTGGGAGTCCCTCAATAGGAGGTTCGCACAGGCCTTCGTCCATCAAAAAATTTGACGTGCCTCCGACCTATGTATTCAGGCACCGAGGCGAGCCGAAGCTCCTCGCGGTACGTGCCCTGTCGTGCGATGTGCCACTTACGATGTTCCTAAGAATGGAATTCTGGTAATGCTGCAGGCACTTCAGCGTTGTTTTGTAGAGGTGTCTCAGTAGTGGTGCACCATAGAGCAACGTAGTTCTTATGATGGACTTGTAGATTAGTAATGTCAACCTCAGTGAGGGCTGCGGCGACAAGAGCAGATGGTATAGCCTGTAGGATTTCTGTCGTGCCAACTTCAATCTTGCCTGAAAGTGCATTGAGAAGGTGAGAAAACGTTTGCCAACAAAAAACGAATCACAGACCGCACGGTCTCAGTCAACACGCCTTCCGCGGACTCAGCCTTGTTTTGTTTGTTTGTTTTATTTTTAAGGGCAAACAACTACAAATGGTTATTATTGCCCTCACCACTAGAAAATATACATATTTACATCTAGATAATTACAACTACTTAATAGAAACAATAGACAATAATAATAGTAACATATTACATATCGTAGAAACATATTAAACATATAATAGAAACAATAGATAGTAATAATAATAGAAATAGAAACAATAGATAATAATAATAATAGAAACATATTACATATAGTAGGAACATATTAAACATATAATAGAAACAATAGATAATACGTAATAAAAGTAATATATTACATATAGTAGAAGCATGTTAACATATTAAACATATAATAGAAACAATTGATAATAATAATAGAAACATATTACATATAGTAGAAGCATATTAATATATTAAACATATATTAATACAATGGATATTAATAATAGAAACATATTACATATAGCAGAGACATATTAACGTATTAAACAGGTAATATAAGGATAAATACTTGTATAACGTTATACATATTTCTATATAATTTTTAATATAATACAATATAAAATTTATAATATTTATATAAAAATTGCACAAATTAATAGTTCAAACATAGTTTATAACGTTGTACACACACTACAGACATTACATTACACACACACACACACATATATATATATATATATATATATATATATATATATTGGATATATAAATATATATATATATATAAACCCACATACACACATATACCTTTATGTATATGTCAAATTGACTGGAATATGTTGATGCTTTTAATAAATTCTAACGTATTATTTACACATTGTTCGTTATCGCCCAATGCCTTAAGCATCTGCCGAGGCACGCCACACCTTTCCATTACACTACTGTACCTAGGACACTCCTCGAAGATGTGGTGCACTGTAACTGTCACCTTACACAGTGTACATTGAGGTGGGTCTCTCTTTGTTATCAGGTGTTCGTGGGTCAAACGACAGTGACCAATCCTAAGGCGGGTAATAACTACTTCTTCTCTTCTACACTGCCTGGAAGATGATGCCCAGCTGCTTGTAGTCGGTTTAATTATTTTCAGTTTATTGTTCTCTAGCGATGTCCAAGTCCGTTGCCATTCGCTTAGGATATTTGCTTTTATTTGTTGGAATAAATCTGCAGGTGGGATATAAGAAAGCGTTATTTCTTGTATTGAATGGGCTTCTGATGCTGCTTTGTCGGCTTTCTCATTTCCAAGAATTCCTGAGTGGCTGGGGACCCAAAAAAAAGTTATTTCTCTTAATGAGTCTGCTATTTGTTTTAAGGCCTGGTAAATTTCATGTATGACAGGATTATCTGAAAATGTGTTTATTATTGCTTTGAGAGCACTCAGTGAGTCGGAACAAACTATTGTTGACTGATCTAGTGTTGTAAGGGTTATTTGAAGAGCCTTGAGAATAGCCGTCAATTCAGCTGTGAAGATACCGCAATTACTGTTCAGCTTGTACTTAAAAGTTGTATCGCCAGTATATACAGCACACGATGTAGAGTTGTTGGTACGAGAACCATCTGTAAATAAGATTTTGTTAAACTGATAGTTACTCAGTTCAGCAAGAAAGGCTTGTGAAATCTCTTGTGGGGAACTATTCTTGGAGAGTTTCAACATTTTGCAGTTGATGTGTGGAGGTGATAGAGCCCACTGGGCTAGCTTTCCGCTTTGAGTATTTGTTGTCTGGTGTTGAACTAATTCGGAGATAACATTTCTCATTCTGTGCCACAACGGCAGAGAGGGATTTTTCAGCCTCCTATACTTGTTGTCGTTTATTCTTTGGAATAATGAGCAGTAAACTGGGTTTTCTGGTTGCGTGTATATTTTGGTTATATACTTGGCCCCTTGTTTTTGGCGACGATATGTGAGTGGAAGGATTCCGGCTTCGACGCAGATACTGTATACTGGACTTGTTCTGAAGGCTCCAGTAGAAATCCGTATACCAGCATGATGAAGTGCATCTAGTCTTTTAACCCTATTATGGGAGGCAGACGCATATATAAAGCTGCCATAGTCTATTTTACTTAAGATCAGTGCCTCATAAATGCGGAGCATGGTTTTCCTGTCTGATCCCCATCTGGTGTTCCCTAGTTTTTTCAGTAGCTTCATTCTATTAATAGTTTTGATTTGTAGTTGTTCTATATGGGTTGACCAAGTTAGCTTGCTGTCCATTTGGAGACCTAAGAATCGGACGTTGTCGGTGTACAACAGCGGGACATTACTTAGAACTATTTGTGGTGGAATCCCGGGGTTTCTGTGTCGGCTAAAATGTACACAGCATGTCTTACTTGTTGAGAATTTGAAGCCAGTCCTCTGAGACCATAGCGCTAATTTATTCACAGTGTTTTGTAGGCAAATCTTAATCAACTGTAGATCGGGTGATTTACACAATATGGCAAAATCGTCGGCAAATAAATAACCACTGACGTTTTGCGTTAAACAGTCAGTGATTGTTCGTATTGCAATAGAAAACAATGTCGTGCTTAATACAGAGCCTTGAGGTACACCGCTGTTAATATATGTTTTATTGGAAGTAGTTCCACCAATCATCACTCTGTAGGACCTAGTTCCGAGAAATCCTTTGATGAAATTTGCAAGATTTCCTTTGATTCCCCATTGGTGAAGCTGTTTTAGTATGTTGTTTTGCACTACTGTGTCAAAAGCGTTTTGGATGTCAAAGAATATACCCACTGAGTGTTCCTTGTCGACAAAAGCATCCTGAATGTCCGTTGTAATTCTAACAAGATTGTCAATTGTCGAGCGATTTTTACGAAAACCACACTGCAAATTGTCTTGTACATTTATTTCTTCTAGTAACCAAATCATTCGTTTATTGACCATTCTTTCTAAAATTTTACAAACACAATTAGTTAATGAAATTGGGCGGTAACTGGCCACGTCATTCTTGGGCTTGCCAACTTTCAAGATTGGAATGATTATGGAATCTTTCCATTGGATGGGGAAAAAACCACTGTTCCATATTTTATTGTATAAGATAAGTATTTTGTCTAGTGATTCGTCAGACAAATGTTTTACCATTTCATATGTTAGGTCATCAGGACCTGGTGATTTTCCCTTAAGTTCATTGAGGGTGGTTTTGAGTTCCCTCATAGTCAAGGGCATGTTATATAATTCATTATTATTAGATGCAAAATCAAATTGGTCGTCTTTGGTTGAGGTGGATTGGATTTCAAGACCGACATCTTGTTTAGAGAAAAAGGCCGCAAATTCATTTGCGACAATTTGCTCATTACAAATAATGTTACCTCCAATTTTTAAGTGAATGGGCTGCAGAGTCTTTTTTCCTTCGATGGCTTTAACCTTATTCCATACTATCGAAGATGGTGTCGTCGAATTGATAGAAGAGACATATTGTTGCCAGGATGTTGTTTTATGGAAGCAAATTATTCTTTTGCATGTAGCTTTTGCTTTTTTGTATTCAATCAGGTTCAAGAGGGTCATATTTCTTTTGAAAACTCTGTACGCTTTTCTCTTCTTTTTGACAGCTTCTCTACAATCAGTATTGAACCAAGGGACTGGCTGGCGTTTGGGTGTGGATGAAGTTTTGGGGATGTAGCGTTCAGCAGCATATCGTATCCTCGAAGTGATTTGTGAACAACTCTCTTCTACATCGTCCGGGAGGTCTGAAGGGAAATTCACACTAGTCGTAAATTGCTGCCAGTTTGCTCTTTCATGAATCCAGGTTGATCTTTTGCTAGTGTGTGATAATCGTTTGTTAATATTAATAATTACTGGAAAGTGATCACTGGAATATTGATCAGTTATAACATTCCAGTGGGCATCTAGGAGTAGACTACTAGAACAAAAAGCGACATCAATAGAAGAGAAGGTGCCATAAGATGAGCTTAAATAAGTTGGTTCACCGTTGTTTAAAACATGTAGATTGTTATTGTCGAGCATGTTTTCTATTAACCGTCCTCTTCGATCTTTTCTTTCCGATCCCCAGATGTAATTATGAGCGTTAAGATCACCCACTAGAAGAAGTGGCCTAGGTAATCGGGTACAGAGAGACTCTATTTGCTCTGAAGTTAGTGGTGTCTGCTGAGGTAAGTAAAGGTTGCATACAGTGAAAGGGTTGTCACCTAGTATCCTGATGGCGACAGCTTGTAAAGTAGTTTGTAGGGCAATTCGTTCAAATGGTAATCGCTGAGACACCAGGGTCAATACTCCTCCGCAAGCTCGAGTCCCGCCAGTGTTATCCTGACGACAAATTTCAAATCCCCTGAGAGTCAGTTTATCATTGGTTTTGAGGTGTGTTTCCTGAAGGCAAAGAATCGTGGGATGGTTATCTTGAATTAACAACTGTAGATCAGTGAAGTGACTTCGGATTCCATTACAGTTCCATTGGATTATTATTAAATTAGCCATGATATTTATATTGATAAAACGGTATTCATTAAAGATAAGAGGACTGTTGAATTATTGATCACCACAAATATTACTGTCTATTAAATTCTCATCACTGTTTGTCACCAGCACTTTTTTCTTTTTTGCTCTCCCCTTTCTTGGCACTGTCTGATTGGTTTCTGGGAGGATATCTGTCTTATTGTGTTCCGTAAGGATTACCGTCTTATTAGACTTTTCGGGAGTAACTGAGCTCTGTTTGATGTGAGGAGAGGATAACTCGGTAATGTTAGGAGTAGTTTTTAATACTGTACTTGCGATTGTAGGGTTGTCGTTCCCTTTGTTGGTTGAATGGCAGATCAGGGGTTGTTCAGGAGTAGCTCTATCTAGCTCATTACCAGGAGTAGTATTAATAATGTTTAGAGTCTCCAGTAGCGGCGGAGAATACTCTGTTTGAGTGCCTATTGTACGATTTTTAATCGATTTCCCAACCCCATCAGTTTTCCTATCGTTATTCTTTGCCATCTGTGCAAAGGTTGATCGTGAGTGATTTAAATTTTGGGGAGCGATTTCATAGAACTTTCGCTTGGCTGCAATGTAGGGTATTTTCTCAGTAACCTGTATCGTCTTGATACCCTTTTCAATTATATAGATTGGACAGTTCTTGTCAAAACTATTGTGTTCATTTTTACAATTGACACACTTTTTTGGATTGGTACAGTCTTTTGAATTTACTCCATGCTCTGGTAGGCCGCAGTTGCTGCATATGGAAGAGATCATACGGTCCTCTCGATTATGAAAATATTTGTGATGGCCAAATCTGAGGCATATTGTGCATCGAAGTGGGCTCGGGACGTACGGCCTTATAGGGATATTGTAGTACCCTACTTTAATGTCCTTAGGCAGAATAGGACACTTGAATGTTAATATATAGTTATGTGTTAGCTTGATTAAGTCACCAGTTTTATAAGACAATCTTTTAACGTCTTTAATTTGTTGTCCTTCGAATTCCTGGATGATTTCATTGATTTCGAGGTGTTGCAGATCATAGCAACGAATTATGCCTTTACTTTCGTTTAATCTTGGGTGTGGATCTATTTTAATTTTAAATTGGTTGCCAAGATTGTCACAAGCTAACAATTTTTTTGCTTGTGAACTCGTCTTCACTTCAATTAGTAGTGTACCATCTCTCAGTTTTTTTATATTTTTAACATCACCCACAATATTATTGATGGCTTTCGCTATAAAGAAGGGAGATGTTTTGTTGAAGGAACCTTCAGTCATTCTAGCGACAAAAAATCTATCATTTGAATAAAACGATGTTTTACCTTTATTACTCTCCATATTAAGTATGTGAATCTACTATTGTATATCAACTTAAATCCTCTAATAAGTTTGGTATCGAATAAAAGTGTAGAAAAAACAATAAATAGAATTTTTAAAAATATAAAAGTACTTAATGAACAAACGAATCAGTATATGTCTATGTGGTGTGTGCGTATAAGTATATAAAGCTCTAAGAATATCTTATCACTATATAATAAAAATAATAAATGTTTTAGACAATTTAGCTTAATAAATGCATAGCTCTTGATTATTTAATAGTGAAAAAGAAAGTATATATTACCTAAACAACCAATTAAATTGTATACAAGACTATTTACTCAGTCAGCCAAAAGGTAAACTTACATATTAAGTATGTAAACTACCAAATGAAATTTATACTAGACTTACTTACAATTGGGTAAACTTATAAATTACATTAACTACTAACTAAAATGTAAATTAGACTAAGTACAGGTAAATTGAAAAAAAAAATAAATAAATAAATAAAAAAAAAAAAATATATATATATAAATAATGTAGTACCTAATAAAGATTATATATTTCTGTCTATTTAAAAAAGTATCTTATCTTTTTCCTGAGATGTAGATGTAGATGTTAGTATGGCAGAAATGTAAAAGAATTATAGTCGGATTGATATTATGTCTCCAATATTTATACCCGTGTTAAAGATCCCATTCCACTAAAACATCGTTCTCAGGTCGTCTATCGCATTCCTTGTTCTACTCCCAACTGCAACTCTTCCTACATCGGCGAAACCAAAAACCTACTTAAAGACCGCATTACCCAACACAAATACTCCATTTCCTCCCACAACCCAACCGCTTCTAAACTCTCTGAACACGCCCTATCCTTTAACCACATTTTTGACTTCGAAAACACGTCGATCCTAGCCTCCGTTCCTAATTATAATAAACGCATCCTCTCAGAAACCATTCACATCAATTTAGATTCCTCTACCGTTAATGCCAAGACCGACTCCCATCACCTATCCCTAACCTACGCCCATATTTTTAATTTACTAAAATAACCTTACATTCTTAATTTATTATGCCTTTTTTAAATTACATTTTGACCATTTGACTTTTACTTTTTATTTTTCTCGAGATCGCCTATATTATATTAGATCGCCTATATTATATTCTCATCTTATTTTGGCATTTATGCCACTTCTTTCTAATTGTATACAGTTACATATTAACTTTCCTCACTTATTTTCTTTTTCTTTTCATTCTTCATAGTTCATAGATATAATACCACTTTTAATTTTTATTTTTCTCTCAATTTACATTTTTTACGGTCACTTATATCCACTGCATCTGCAATTTTCCTTTTTAATTTTATTTAATTTTTAATTTTTAATTTTTCACGCCTTTTACATTATTTACGGTCTCTTACATCCACCGATTCTACCTTTCTCCTTCCCCCTCCTGTGTCATTATTTTTTGGCCGTCAGAGTTCGCCTTTATCGCCTCCGCCTGCCCGGTGTAACGGTTTTCTTGCTTACTTGTCTCTGAGCGGCCTAACCTGCAAGTTGTTTTATTCGGTTAGTACACTTTTATCTTATCTCCTTCCTTTTCACATTCACCTTTCTTCGCACCTGTTCTCACACCTACTTTTGGCATCCATCATATGTTAATAGTATAGAGTTCATTCTTATTTAGCCTCATATTTTTCATCTACTGTATTTCTTCACCTACTTTCTATATGTTTATATTAAATTCTCATCTTATTTTGCATTTATGCCACTTCTTTCTAATTGTATACAGTTACATATTAACTTTCCTCACTTTTTTTCCTTTTCTTTTCATTCTTCATAGTTCATAGATATATACCCCTTTTTTTCAATGTTTAATTTTTGAAATTTATCAAGCCTTTCTTTCTATTTATGCTTGTATTATTACACTTTATTCCCCCCTTTTTCTATATTTTATCTTCTTATTTTGTATCTTTCCTTTTACCTCCTCATTTTTCTTTCCCTTTATATTATTGTTTACATTTTATCCCTTTTTGATATGTATTTTTCCTATTTTATATTCTTATTCTTGTATTATTTTATCTGTCACTATTAGAATTTCTGTTCATCATCTACATTTTATTTTTATCCATCACTTTTTAAGTTTATTATTCTGTAACCTGTCTTATATGCATTCTTATTTATCTTATATCTTCTATTCACTATTTCATCATATCTAATTTTATTTCAATAATCTAATTTATTTCCAATCCTGTACCACTTTATATATTCTTGTTGCTGCTACGTTTTTATATATTTCTGTTTTGTTTCTCTTAGCCCTGAAGATGGCCTACATTGTAGGCCGAAACGTCGGCACATAATAAATAAGTTATCCTTATTTTGATGTTTTCATTGACTGCACCCCCAACTATTTCTTCCTTGAATTAGAAGATACAGTCGACCAACTCTTCTCTAATATAGTCGGATTGAGTTTTAGACAGCTAACAATGGGGCACTGTGAGATTCTAGGAACTGAACGCACATCAAACAAAACGCTCCGCACAATAGACAACCTTCCTCACTGACTGCTGAAGACAGACTCAGCCTTGTAAATACTTAAAATATCTACGGCTAGTACAAATAATTATTTTAATTATTGCTGTAGATATTGAGAATGTATATTGTATGTAAATATTTTATGAATAAACGGAGATTTTGAAACTAAAATTTGGTATTTATATATGATCTATTCTTTACATATATGATATATAATTTATATATATGAAATATACTTGACTTGAAGATCTAATTTGGATACTCGCTATTCACGTCCGTTCAGACTGTTTAGTGTTGATGAGACCAAACTGATATAAAATACTATATAATTGTACTTCGAGTTTCAATATTATTAGTTAATTTTGGTTAAAAAGTTGGGGTAATGTCTCAGGCATGTCCGGTTCGTAATTGCTAAGGTAAAAAATAGTATTCGTTTACTTTGATTTCCTTGAATGATTTTTCAAACGAAAGTAAATCCAACACCAATCATGCACCTCACTCTTTTTATATGAGTGGAAGATTTTATAATTTTTATAAGTGCATCTAGACAAACGCTACATTATTTCTATTTTTTTAAAAAGAGTTGAAAATGTGATCTGAGAAATTTAAATCATAACCTTAGCAGAGGAAATTATAGGCTGACTCAGTGACCATTAGGATCTACATTGCTGGCCGTAAATTGGAAATGTATTGTGTGAAGACGGATTGCTTCCCCCCCCCCTCTCTCTCTCTCTCTCTCTCTAATGAGAGCTTTTAGGGGATATTAAAATTGATTTTGATATCATAATTTCCTTTTTGGCATTTGGAAAAGCAAATCTATTCCGTATATATTATCCTCGAATATGGCCATTAATTCAGTAAATAATTAGCTTTACGTGAATATACAGATGTGTGTGAACAAGCATTAATTTCAGTTAAGTCATTGGTGAATAGAATGAAACAATCTACCGGGCTGAAGAGAAACATGATTGAGCAATATAAAAGATTTTTTTTTTCTCTTAACCCCTTTGCTTTTATTAATTTTTGACAATAACATATTAATATTATGATAGAGAAGAAATTAGTTGACTGCAGCTTCTTATGTAAGGAAAAAGATAGTTGGGGTGCAGTCAAATGAAACATCAAATAAGTGAATACTTATTTATTAAGTGTGCCGACGTTTGTAGGTCATCTTCAGGGCTATGAGAGAAAACAGAATCTAAATTATGTGGATGGTTTCTGAGAGGAACCATAATATGATAATAGAAAATAGGAGATCAACATCGGCGAAACTAAAAACCTCCTTAAAGATCGTATTACCCAACACAGATTCTCCATTCCTCCCATAACTTAACTGCTTCAAAACTCTCCGAACACGCCCTATCTATAAACCACATTTTCGACTTCGAAAGTACGTCTATTCTAGCTTTTGGTTCCAACTATAATAAACGCATCCACATCAATTTAGATTCCTCCACTATTAATCTCAAGACCGACTCCCATCACCTATCCTTAACCTACTCCAAATTTTTAATTTACTGAAAAACCTTAAATTCTTTTACTTCGTTACTGCTTCCCACTTTCATTATGTTACATGTCTATACTCTCTCTTGTAACACATTGATCTCCTATTTTTATATTATCATATTATCTATATATCATATTTAATTATAAATTTTATTTAATTATTAATTCTCTTGGTTTTCTTTCTTCCTCATTTCTTTAATTTTTTTACGTTTTTTTAATTTACGTGTCACAATATTCACTTTACTATGCATTTTCCTATACTCTCTTTCTTAGTTATTTTTTTGGCTGTCAGAGATCGCGGTTAGCACTTCCGTCTTACTTTGTAACGTATTTCAGTTGTATGTTAACACGGTTCCCGAGCAGCAGATCCTATTTGGTTTGTACACATTTGAATATTTATATCTTTTCTTAGCCTTCTCCTTCTCCATTCTTCACTCCTATTCCTCACATCATCCTTTGGTATACATCATATGTTAATATCATAGAGTTCATTCTTATTTAGCATCATAAGTTTTGCATTTTATCTCGATTCTCTATCTGAATTTGTATACCTATTTTCTATACGTTTCTTCTATATTAACATCATATTTTATATTCATGCAACTTCATTCTAATTGTATACAGTTATATAACTTCCCATAGTTATATTTTCAATTTTATATTTATATTTACTTTTCTACTTTTCATTCACGATATTTCTTATCTTTGCTTTCTACATATTTCTTCCATTATTTATTCTTTGGCATCCTATTTTGTTACAAATATCTTTCAGTTTACTTATGTTAACTCTCTAGGAATCTATTATCATTCATATTATATTTTATCTGTATTAAACTAGGTTTTCCATACTTTTACATGTCTTCCTTATATCTCGTCTTGTTATATTTATACTTTTTTCATTTTGTAACTATCTGTTTACCTTGGTTTTTTTTCTCTTTGTATTTTGTTTGCATTATCACCTTTCTGTATATTTATTCTGTGAACATTTGTATTTATAAAATTCTTTCACTATTTCGTTTACTTTTCTATTACTCTACATATATTATTATATTCTTGGTACTGTATGTATTTTATAGTTATTTTGTTTTGTCTGTTTTCACTCATAGCCCTGAAGATGACCCACAAAGTAGGTCGAACCGTCGCCACACTTAATAAATAAGTATTCACTTATTTGGTGTTTCATTTGACTGCACCCCCAACTATCTCTATCCTTACATGTTAATATTGATACATGGTTTCTCTTTTACTGCACCAGGTGTGTTTTAAGAGAGTATTATACATTGAATTTTCTGAACATTAATTAGATGGAAGTGGATGATGGGGCTCCTTAGTTCTTTCTGATTAGAGTTTTTAGTAATTTACTCAGTCCATGTTGAGTGTCTGTACATGTGTTTGCCAACGCCGAGGTCGGCCTGTCGGTGTAAGTGCGTTGAATAGTGGGTTCGTGCAGTGTTGGAGGCTATCAAAGAATTTGATATACCTCCGTGTGATGAAATCTGTTACCGTCGGGAGTCCGAGAGTCTCGTGTATTATGTCTGATTTCGTCCTTTGTAGAGAAGTGTGCCTTTCTATACTCCTCAGTATACGGTTTTGAAAATGTTGGAGCCTTTTTGGAGTTGTTGGCGAAATGTTATTCAACATAGGCGCTCCATAAAGGAATGCTGGTCTAATAACTGCCATACAGATCATTACTTTGAGGCAGGTAAAAAGGTGACTAAGCCTGAAACAGGTTATTGTATAAAGGTAAATTTTGCAGGCCTCCCGGTACCCCTGGATGTATAGTCGATCCGAGGCGGACAACATGATGTCTGTCCGCGCCACTACCGATGGCTGGTGTTGCTGCAGGAGTATCTCAACCTCAGCCAGCTTGGAGAGCAGACCTCTGATATTATACACTTAATTAATTGTAAGATTAAATGTAATATTCAATCCGTCCAGTTGTTTAGTTATTTCCTCACAGGCCACCTCCGCTTGCCGTAGAGCTCTCCCTGCATTCAATGAGCTACTGTAGATGGCGATGTCATCGGGGTACTCCGCCATAGTAGCTTTTTTGTATTTGGCACCGACGATTTCCGCCGTATAAACTTAGAATAATACCGGTGAAAGCACAAACCATTGAGGTACACCACACGTTAGTGGAAAGCGGTTGCACAGCCTGACATCGTATAGGCTCGAGACCCCCGTTTAATGTCCCTTCCCAAGGACGGTGTAACTAAGGATTTTTTACTCCCTTAAATATAAATAAATCTTGGGTTTAGTAGTTTGTTACGCTAACCACTAGACCACAGGTGACCTTCGACTCGTATCTTTATTGAACGTTGTACCAGAAAGGACCTTCTGATAGTATAGAACTGCTCGGGAAACTTGTTGTCTTGTAGTGTCTTAAATAAAAGGCTATGGGAAACTCAGTCAAACGCCTTCGTGCTGTCTATGGATATCAAAGCAGTTGCCTCGTTCTTAACTTTGTTCTGGCTTACTTCCGCGTGTAGCTTCTCCAGATGGTGGTCCCGGAACAGACTGCCCTGGAAGCCGGCATGTTCCAGTTGGATTAACGCTATTTCCGAGCAGTAGGTTTTGAGATAATTAAGCACAAGTTTCATGAGATTGGGAATCTTAGTAGTAAGGGAATTCACTACCGATTTCACCTCATGATCCCTGGTCTTGGTAGGGGACGCAGGACTGGCGGAGGTGGATTAAATTTGGGTATGGCTGCATCCGCGGCGCTTCTGATCGTTTTTTTTTTTAAACTCTAGGTAATCGTCTACATTATTTTGTCTTTCGGAGAGTGGGAACAGTTGACAAAAAAGTATGGTAGACCTTTATAAAACTCTTAATCTGCTGCTTGATATTTAAATTTAATAGGTGGAGGTGGGAATGGTTTTTCTCCATCTAATGAGTAAAGCAGATGCCTATGGTCCGTTGTTATAATATCCAGCGCTACACATTCGATAAGTCGATAGGGCTGCCTAGTTAGTAGTAGATGGATCGTTGACCTGAATGTAACTTTCGCCCTATATATAAATGTGCGGGTACCGGGGTGAACCACTGTAAATGGTGTTTTTAGAATAATTTTTCCCGCTTTGCTGTAAGAGGCATTGTTCCAGAGGGTGTGCCCCCCACTACTCAATGGTTTGTTCTCTTGGCGCAACCGTGGAGTGGTCTCGAGTCTTCTTCATGGGATGATCTAGGCCTTCTATATATATATGTATACCCTGTAATAATGGTGGGTTTATCCAGTAGAACATGTACAGTTTTGTGATGTATTTTTGGGTCCCTGATAGCCACTAGCGTGAGGTTATTCCTCCATCTTTTACCGTGTCGAATAGCTATCATGACCCCACCTTTTTGCTAAACCATATGGTCGTCCGTTAGATCGTACCCGGGAATGCGTATGCGCTGGAAATTAACTCTGGTATCAGTGAGGATTACTACAGTGGTTTGGGTCTGTGATATCAGACCGTATACCTCCGTAATTTTAGGCATGAGTCCGTCAGTATAGAAATTTAGTAGCGTCATGGAGTTATTCATTTTGTCCGTAGAGCAGAAAATAACTTTAAGAGTCTAATAAGTGGAGTAGTCTCGTACGGGCGTCTCTGCTGAGATCCAGTCGGTCTGCCTGAGTGGGTGTTGAGATCGGTCCCTCATTGGTCCGTCAGTCCGTCTTTTAGTTTGTTCAGGGCGATGGGGAAAATGCTGGTGGTGCCGCTGGATTAGGCTTGCTTCTTGTCCCGGTACTTTGGCGGAATTTCGCCTGCAGAGCTTTCCTGACTACACATCCTGAGAATGAGGCTACATGAGTTTCTCCACAGTTGGAGCACTTCAGTGGGGTGTTTTCTCTCTGGCACTCAGAGACTAAATATGGACCAGAACAGCGAACACATACCAGTGCTCGAGAGCAGCGATTATTAGTGTGTCCGAACTGTGACATCTATGACATTGGATAATGCCTGTCCGCCCTTTGGATATCTTGGGAGTGAATCTAACTCGATTGACTGCTTGCACAGCTTGTTGGTCGGCCAGCTTTACTGTGGCTGCTGTGGTGATCAAGATAAGTGGTAGTTCGGTTTTTACTCCGTCCTTGTTGCTCTTCCTCATGCGGTGCACGTCTAAAACACCCTGTAATTTTGCTTTTAGAAAAGTACTTATTTCTTCTATGTCATATTCGAGGTCTAGCCCATATATGACAAATTTATTTGTTCTGGGTCCATTCGATGTCGCGTACGTGGGGAATGGGTTATTTTTGGTTTTTAAAAAATTCTGATGCCATATTTGCTTTTTTGATTGCTGAAGTCCTGATACCCAGCGATCTGAAGCTCTCTTACTGCTCTTATTGTGCTAGTCACACCACTGACTACTATAGGAGATGGTTTTTTGAATTTAGGTGGCGCACTGGGGGAACTATCACTGGGAACACTGTCACTGCACAGAGATAAATAACTGTTTTGTGTACTCACCGAGAAGTTTATTTTCCGGTTCGTCTGCCTGCAGACTTTCTTTGGCTGCTCCCAACCATCATCGACGTCGCTCTTACTCTTCTTGGGATGAAAGGTTTGTTAGTGTTAATTACCAGTAATATTCTCAGGGATAAGCCGAACTGAGTCGCTGAACCCTCAGGCCTGCTGGAGGCTTAGGTTTGAATACCCTTCAAATTTTCCGTTGCATTGTTAAAGTTAATTGGGAACATCGATAAATAAAGAATTAGCTTTACGGACATCGAACAGCAGGCGGTTTGATATTGGTCACAAACATTAATGGATAGAATTTAGATATCGTGGTGCTAAAAGATATTCTCAGGCCAGAGTAGGGGATCTGTAACAGAAGGGAAGTACACTGTTTGGTGTAGAGATAGCAGTAATTATTTTTTGGGTTTATGAATTAGCGTACATGACCATATATCTACCAATGGCAGTGTTGTTAAAATTAGATAGAAATTTTATGATAAATTAGTTGAAGTTATATTTCTAACTATCGCTAATATATAATACGGTCGGAATAACTGAGGTATTATAATTTAATAGTAAAAGGGTGGGAAGGGAAAATGTTTTCTACATCAATCTTAATAAAAAAAAGATATTCACAAATTTATTAATGTAAAACGAATGAGACTAATAATCTTTGCTATCTCGAAAACCTAATTATCAAAAGTACTCCAATTAATCATCAGGATATTCTTAATAACATTCAATCTATTCTATATCCTGGTAACACCTAATAGGCTTATATTAACATATAAGTAAAACTGTATTAAAATAAAAGTGTAAGTATAACACAATAAAGTTATACTAATGATATAATATTAAGTGCAATTTTTTTTTTCAACTTAAGTCCTTTATGATTTTGAATGACCTTTGAGCATTGCTTTCTGTACTCCTGTATTTGGGAGGAGTTTTGAAAAGACCTCTTCTGCTGTACTTTGTACATTTTAAGAGTTAGATGTGGAGTGGAAAAGGTTCTGATTATTCTTATTATTGTCCCTCGTTCTTTTTCTCGGTGTCTACCGGAGAATGAACCTACCCAGGCATAACTCAAGGGTGAGGCTAGAAAAAATTAATTAGTTATAATCATCAATTTACTAACGATAATCGCAGTTCTGATGATACAGCTTTCTGCATTTGATCCAGAATATTATAATTTAGGGTCAATTCTTTTATGCTGTTCACCTTCGTTTCCGGACTCATTCCATTCGCGGATATGGCCAAATTAACTATTGCTTTATGAAGCTTATATAATTGCTTCAATTCCTCGGCCAGGTCCTGATATTTTTTAATTTCATCAGCGACCACCTTGTGCAGGTTATCTGCTGCTACCCCTATTTCAACTATATTAACATTTTTGTTCTTTAAGGATTACAAAAATATAAGCTTGTTGTGAGGAATTGTGTGATCAGTTATGATAACCAGGCTCCAATAATGTCTGACGTGCCGTTTTTCAATTATTGGTTGTGGGTTGTACGTATAATAATTATTATTTACTCAGGGAAATTAATTGTAATCGAAAGATTATTTGTCATTAATACTTACTTCTTTTTTCATTTTAAGTGAATGAAAATTAAATTGTAGCAAGAAGAAGATTTTAATCATTAAGAATGTTAAGAGCAGTTTTGTAGAAAATTAATATTGTTGTTAAGGCCAGATAGTTTATATGTTTTACTAAAAAAGTATTTATTTTAATCGTAAATAAAACAATAAATATTTTGTAAAAGAAAATAAGATTTTCCCTTTATTTTAATATCACCTCTTTTTTGTAAATATAATAATATAAACATTTATTTTCATATTGTTATTATTTGTTTATTATTATGTTTTTTATTATTGTTTAAAATAATTAGAATAAGTTAATTTTATATATAAGTTTAAAATAAAAGCGATCCATGCCGATGGTGGATTCGATCGGCTATTTTTACTTCGTCTATATCAAGCTAGAGAGTTCATATTATAAACAATAGTGCAGTTGTTATGGCGGACTTAAACTAGACTAATTTGCTGCCCTAAGGCGGTTGGGAATTAGTACAGTAGAGTATTGGTCGCCCAGTCGATTGGACCGCATCGAATCGACCTGGTATTTATTGTTTTCGCATTCTCGTTCGTCCTGTTGGAGTGAGGAACTTTATGGACATTTTCGCTCGCCCTGAAGAGGAAAATTCCGTTGTCTCGAGTCACCGCTCGCCCTGCCGTAGCGATGAGATTGCCCGGACATCGTCGCACGCCCCGCCGACGACGACAGATAAGACAGTTTTTATTCTTTTGTTTACAATATTTCGACTGCCTAGTCATATTTATGATAATCAACAGACATTTAAAATTGTGTTCTATTTCTTTTTCTATTTAATGGTTGTATTATACAAGATTACAATACCTTTCTTCCGTCTGTGGTAAGGGAAGTACAAAAATATATTCGGTTGTGCAAGTTACTTTCACTATTAGGTCACATTTATTTTTATAGTTTTAGAATATATTATCTAATATACTCGTATAAGACTATCGTGTCACAGTGTTTGTAACAAACTCCTCCGAAACAACTTGACCGATTCTTATAAAATTTTCCGTGTATATTCAGTAGGTCTCAGAATAGAATGTAAACTATTTTTCATACCCTTAAGTGATATGTGTCGGCCATTACTATTGATTACGCGTCGATCGTAACAGTGACCCTTGATGATGCTCCATTTTTGATATGTTGTAAGAGCATGTCTGAGTAGTGTAAATCCAATTTCGCAACTGAAAAAACGGACGGGAAAACTTTTGGTGGCCAAAAAACTTCGAAATTTTTGGAGTTATATCAGTTTTTGACTTTTATCTCCTAATCGGTGTGTTTTTGGGATAAAAACATGAATAATCATTTTTTAAGGAGATTCCATTTGCTACAATTTGTGTCTACATGCAGCTCTGTAGGACTAATAAATCCAGAGTTAAGTTCCAATCAGGTAATAAATAACTGGAAACTTATCTCTATCTATTTGTATTAGCAAAGGACAAATTAACAAAAATATTGAGCATTCGATTATCGCTCGAATTAAATTAAAATAAACAGTTTCAATTTAAAAAATATTATTAGCCATCATTAAAAATCAACCATGATATACCTCTATTAAACTAATGTTTATATTTTATCAGCTAAGAATTTTGTATATTATTTATTTACTATATACTATAATATAATAAACATAAATTGTATATTATTTATTTATTATATACTTAGATGTAAGATGAATAAAATGTAAAATAAAAAATCTATTTAATTTATTTTTTCATTCATTCATTGTTTCTTTAAAATTCAAATTTTAACGTAATATTTTTGTAAATATTTTTATAACTATTACAACAGCCACAGCAACGAGTGACCGGGTCAGCTAGTAACCTATAAAATTATATTTGACGGTTGCTTCGTGTTAAGTCACGACCAAAGGTTCAAACACGACACTATTCAAAATTCCAAACGTAAAATAATGGGAATATAAAACCTCCAACATTTTAGCATTATTTATTGCCGTCGGGCATTGTCTGTTCTTAACACGTTAATTCAGACCGATTCTTCTCCCTTTATATTCCGTTTCGGTACTAAATCTTTTCCAGGCAGGCGGTACCACTCGCAGCATGGAACGGCTCTTTTCTCTTACCTTGATTGAGCTATAGCTTTTTCGTCATTACCAAAGCACTCCTGGTGATCTAGATGACCAGGCTCGTTTGTCCAGGCCACTGTGGAGGACGCCCTCTCTTATAAATCTTGTCAGTCATAAATAAGAGTGCAGAGGCAGCGGGGAATGTGGCTCAGCAATGTGCAGTCCGCTCCTCTGCACAGCCATTCACATTCCCATCTTCCAATGAGCTTATGCTGCCCTTAACCTTTTTGGAAAATATATATCACATCGTAATTCTTGGTTTGAACGAATAAATCGCTTTTCCATTTGTTTGAAATTTTCGAAACAAAAAATAACATATCTCTTCTGCAGCCTTGAATCACATTATGATGCAGAATATGTTAGGATTTAATCAAATAGCTGAACCCTTTGTTCCGTCGAAATACAATAAACTCTACAGACGATATAGGAAAAAAGAGCAATAGAGGGCTCTTGAAATGGCTAGATAGAACATCAATTCAATCCGAGCCGATATTAAAAATTAAACCATAATTGCTAGAACTGGTATCCGACCCCGCTACATCCATACCCACGATATTTCCCAGAATACGAATAACAGATGATTATCGAGTAGAGCAGTGTCCTATATAATGTCTAGTCCACTTTCAACACATGCCTGACTAATATGATTATTTAACTACACAGGTAATCAATTTTTTTTAAAAAAGTCTTAACTATTGAATTTAATCGAGTCTTATATTAGATTCCTTAATTTATTCTATAGCAGAAATAGGAGGGGTCTTCCTCTTAGGAGGGAATAAATTTGAAAATTTCGAGAAGTTTAAGTACTTAGGGTAACTAGAAAAAACGAAATTCAAGAGGAAACAAATGCGCGATTATAGGCATGAAATACTTATTACTATTCGGTCTCAACATTACTAAACTCGGTTTTTTTTTCCCGAATCCTAAAAATCAGAATTTGTAAAATCTTCTTTACATATTTGAAAAGTGGCCGCTAACTCTGAGGGATAAACAACCTTTTATGGTATTTGAAAATAAAGTATTGCGCAGAATATTTCGCAGTAACGAACGAATTCCTAAGAAGAGTTGTGCCGATTGGGAAGCGTCTGAGGGGAAAACCGAGACGTAGGTGGGAATATTGCGTTAAGCGTGATCTGGTGGATTTGGTTTTGGGTTGTGGTCCGTGGACAGAGGTTTGTAAGGAGAGATTGGTGTTATCGGCAAGTCTTCGAGTTCGTTAAGCCTTATTATTATTATTAATTTACTCCAGCTTCATACAGTCAATTATAAATACACTGCAATGGATTTATGTTTTCACAAATATAACATTTTGTATATCGTATTTCTGTGTTACCTGATTCTAAAATTATTTAAAAAAATGGGATTTCAAAGTCAATAAATACCATTGTTTTGACTGTAGGATAATCACGTATATATTTTCTACAAGCTTATGCCCGCGGCTTCGCTCGCGTGGAATTTGGATGCCACATAAAGTTTCGTGAAAGATCACTTTAAATAAATCATTAAATTAACTTTTTTAAATACATGGTACTTAAATTACAGGTATCTATAAGGTACTTAATTTCAGATGTCTAACTTCAAAACTGAAGGATTCTATACAAACTTTGAACCGCTATTATATTAAAGGGGAAACCCTTTATTTACCTATTATTATCCAAATTTCTTTCTTAAACTATACAAAAAACCTATCTACAAATTTCAAGATGCTAAGTTCCTGATTTGCCTTTAATTATGTATTATAAAGAGGGGCACATGCCCACGTGTCCCCATATAAATCTGCCCTTGCTGTAGCCCATGATGTATAACCTATTTTACTCAATAAGTTTTATCCAAATCCGTTCAGTAGTTTTTGCGTGAATGAGTAACAAAAATTCGCATTTATTATATTACTAGGATATCAAAACAATAGTTTCACTCATGTTCTTTCTGTTATTTTAACCACTATTATCATGTGATTTGCCTTTAATTATATACTATAATGGATTCTCCACAGTACCTAAAAACTGTAGGGGGGCACGTTCAACCGTGCGCCCACACCATAATCCGCGCTTGCTATAGCCTACCTGTTATTCTGATGTATAACCTACATTGCTGTAAAGTTTCATCCAAATCCGTTCTTTAGTTTTTGCGTGAAAGAGCGACAAACATACAATCTTTCGTATTAATAATATTAGTAGGATATCAAAACAAATAGTTTCACTCTTGTTCTTTGTGTTATTTTAACTGCCAGCGAGTGGGATTTGAACCCAGGACCCTGGGCATAGCAACTCAGTGCTCTACCATTGTGCCATTACGCTCGCTCATATTTGCCCAAAATAAATAGAAATAATATAACATTTTTAATCCCACAAAATATATAAATCGCAATATATATCTTACTGTAACTTTTATACTGCACATGTTTACGGTACACTTTAGTTTTTACTTACTTATAGTTTGGTCTATACAAACAGCCTTACCTGAGAAGAATATTCTTTTTCTAGTATGGACTTTTTAATACGCTACCCGCAAAGCACTGAAGTCGAACACAGCACTCAAATTCAATACACCCATGTATTTAAAAATAAAACTTCAAAATTACACACAGCTACGCCTGAATTGATAGTTACTACAATCCTTCATGCTCAAATGTCATAATTTGGCGAATAACGACGTAGCATTCCTTCTTGCGAATTCCCGATGACCAGTTTGCATTCCTAACGTCCCATTCCAGCATCCAGCAATGTCATCCTGAGGTGGAACTTGAATCGTTAGATCGGGGCGAGGAATAAAACCTACGAATGTAGAACTTTTGTAGGCTTGCTTGATGTATACCAAGCTTGGTTGGTACATGGTGTGTCCCAAAAAAATTAAAGTGATATTTTTTTAACGCATACCCTCTGATTCTGTTTGAATGGTCTCAAATCATTTTAAAATAAAGTTTCAGGAACATAGAATCACGATAACCCGTGCCGACTTGCATCGAAACGTGTCTGTACTTGCACAGTATTAGGAGACAGAAATCTCGCATTGATTGCTGGTTATTACTTATTTGTTTTATTAGTTAAACGCATTACTTTTGAGTAGTCAACATATCAGTGGAGGTACGAAGTTCCAAAAACGAGATATTTTTAATAGGGGAAGTAAAACATCAAATTACTGACACGAAACTTCCCTCTAATGGACAAGTACTAGCAGTTCTGTTCTACAATATTCGTGAAGTGAATTTAAGTGTCATTGAAAGTGCAAATCTTACTACTCGTGAGTGCATTATTTACAGGGAAAAGGCACGTATATCGACGAAATCAATACCTAACTGTGTTAAGAAACTAATTGCATTGTACCAAGTTTGGAGGGATTTGCAAAAAAAATGCGAAAAAAAAACAAGAAGTGTTTGAATAGCGCCGACAAGAGTTTCTTTCCAACATGAACAATTCATTTGACATTGCTCATGCCGACGCACTTCAGCTAATTAAAATAAATGAAGATAGGATCTTCTTGCAGCGCCAAAGAGAACCATGTCAGCCTTGGTCACTTAGCCGGAGGGGACAAAAAACTAACAGAAAAAGAAGAAAAGGCGCTAACATTGAGGAGGAAAACCGACGTGCTAAATATTTTTCCTCGTTAGCTCCATCGACAGCATTTTGGTGATACAGAGAAGAAATTTAACATTCGGCCTCCAGGTGCTATGCACCAAGCTCGTTGGATGGCGAGAATCATTTATTCATTAAAAATATCATTACTGATCTCCCAATTCTGAATTTCAAACAAGGATAAGGCAGCACTGCTGGATGTCTGTCTCTTTATCGTGACATCCTACGTCAAACACTGGCTCCAATGCATTTTAGCAGTAAAAGCACCTTATCAGGATTTGTGATGAAGTCCATGAAAATTTACGAGACTATAGACAAAAGCATTTCCAAAGCAGCTTCACAGAAGTTTTGCCATCAATTATGGTATTTGACAGATGAAGTGTCTCTTTTGTCTTTATTTGACGATGTTGTCGATCAAGAAACTAAAGTAAAAATGGTTTCTAACTTAGCTAAAGAAACCCCATCACCTCATGATAAAGGTTACATCGCATCCAAAGAAGAACAAAAGTGTAGCCCACTTTGTGGTATGTATTACATGTGAATTATGCTTTGATTTTCTTTTATAGTTTACTATACGATTGTTAACCTATCCCTCTACTTTAATTTCAGAGAATAACTTCGTCTCTGACAAAAGCAAGCTCTTATTTAATCGAATCAAAATTGATAACAGTTTTCTCAACAAGAGCCCTTCTTCATGGTCAAATGATGATTCGTTCAAACAAGCTAAAAAGAAGCTTCTGACACTGAAAGCAGTCAATGATACGGCAGAAAGAGCGGTTAAATTAATGCAAAACTAACATGGTTTAATCACTGTTGAAGAGGAGCAAAAGCAATTTTTATTACGGTGCGTACAAGAACACAGAAACGTATATCTTGACTGTAAAAAACTAACTTTGAAAAGAAAATTTCATGATAAATTTGTCTTTTACAATAAATAAATATTATAATTATATTATGTTTTATTTACAGAATTTAAACAACTGTTACGAGCTACTGGGTATTAAAATGAATTAAACAATGCCTTAATTAAAGATACTAATATTTATTAACAAAATGATAAAAAGGATACAATTAAACTAATAACAATTAAATTATTAGACTAATATAAATTTATAATAACAATATTCTACATATTTATTATCTAGGCCTAACTCCTCTTTTATTATTACAATAACATAAGATATTACTAATTCTAGATAGCTTAACTAGTTACAATAGTTTCTATGAATATTATAAAATTACACTACAATTTATAACTAATAGTTAACACTTACAGTTCACTAGTCCACCGACCGTACGATTCTCCAAATATCACAAACTGACACACAGTAACAAACAGAAACAGTTTATTACACTCGCGAGACTGTCACAGTTCACTGATACACTTATTACACTGGCCGGTTCAACACTGACTAGTTTATCACACTGACACTCACTTATCACAGATCTTGCGTGGTCTTCTCTCAGGCTAAGACTTACTGCCTCGAGTTGAGGGAAGTATTTAAAGAGGTAAGGCCGAACATTCTAGAACACGGAGGGGCCAGAAAATTCTGGAATCTTCTTAATCCTTTTCCGACAAAAGGAGACGATCTAGAATGGTCCTAATCCTATTTTAACTTCTCCCGCCGACGGATTTAAGCCGCTAATCCTCTTGCTTCCGTCTTCTTGCCGGCGACCTTAACACTGCCCCCCTCCTTAAAAGTGCTCTGCCCCAGAGCAAGTCCGGAGAAATCGGGCATTTATGAGCTTCTACTGATGGAGACGCACTTTCTTTCCAGGGGTTGAACGTGCACACCAATATGGCAACTCCAGAGTTGGCGAATCGAATGTCTGTTCGATCATGTCCCTGACAATCTTCCACTCCAAGCCGTCGTATCCACAGCCCAACTTCGGAATAGCAAGCTTAGTGACACGCAGTCTCAGAAGCTTACTCCGAAGGTCGTCGAGGCTTCGCCGCAGTGCGTCATGTGTTGGCTTCTGATCATTGGCATGCTTGGTAACCAAGTAAAACAGGTGTCGTCCTGCGTGCGGCTGGTGGAGTGCCTTCCCGACACTTGGTTCTTGGCGTTCCAGCTCCTCAGTTCCGCCGAACTTCTTCCTGAAGACCGTTGCAATCCCTCGAGAAGTCCTTAGATCTTAGGCAACGCAATGGGCAAGAGAATACTCCACTGGTAACGAGAAGATATCCCTGTAGATTACCTGACTTACTCCACGGGTCCCTGGTACTTTAGTATGAGCAACTGAGTAATTTGTCTTGACGTCTTTTAGGTACCTGACCTGCTGGTCTTCTTTTGGGCCGTGGTCTCCTTTGTACGGGGCCAGTCTATTGAAATGGACTACCTTGGGTTTTTCTTTAGGCTGCTTCCTGATCCTATATATGACGTCGTTTATCCTCTTGACGATCTCAAACGGGCCGTCCCAAGAGTTCTGAAGTTTAGGTGAGTAGCCTCGCCTTCTTCGAGGACCATGAAGCCAGACCAATTGTCCAGGTTGGTAGCCACCTTTCTCAGCCCTGATGTCGTTGCGCTCCTTCATTCTGTCACTTGCTCCCTGGATGTTTGTGCGAACCTTCTCGTGGATGTTATCCATTCGCTTCCGTAGATCCGTGATGTACTCCCCTCCGGCAATTTCCTCGTCAGGCTTGAAACCGAATTTCAGATCACAAGGCAACCGAAGTTCTCTGCCGAACACCACATTTGCGGGAGTCTGCCCCGTTGCCTCACTGACTGAACTGCGGTAGGCCAGCAGGAACAGGTGAAGATACTGGCCCCAGTCTCGCTGATGGTCGGAGACCACTTTGGACAAATATCGACCCATAGTCCTGTTCATGCGCTCGACCATGCCATCGGATTGAGGGTGAAGAGCTGTCGTCCTGGTCTTCCGTATTCCCAGTGCTTCGCACATCCCGGAGAAGACTGCAGACTCGAAGTTTCGTCCCTGGTCAGCGTGTAGTTCCATGTGTACTCCAAACCTACTGACGAGCTGCTTCACCAGTACGTCCGCAACCGTGACTGCCTCCTGATTCGGAAGGGCGTAAGCTTCCACCCACTTGGAAAAGTAGTCCATGGCCACGAGAATATACCGGTTACCTTCGTCCGTCACAGGGAAAGGGCCAGCGATGTCAATTGCTATTCCCTCAAACGGTGCTCCCACGTTGTACTTCTTCATTGGGGCCTTCTTTCTTCTTATGGGTCCGTTAGAAGCCGCACAAGTCGCACAACGCCTGCACCAGTCCAACACATCGTCCTTAAGGTTTGCCCAGTAAAAGCGTTCACGTACCTATTCCAATGTCCGGTGAACTCCAAGGTGGCCGCCAGATACTCCGTCATGAAGTTCCCTAGTACTTCGGGCACTTTACTCTTTGGAACGATGAGCTGTAGTCTGCGCTGATCTCCTTCCGTGTTCTCCAATGCCCGTTTCAGCAGCCCGTTGTCCACTAGAATGGAGTCCCATTGGGCCCAGTAAGTCTTTACATTCTTCGACATTGGAGCAACATCCTGCCAGGTTGGTCTTCCTTGCCCTGATAGTTTCCACTGCTTCATTTGTTTCAAGTCCGGGTCCTTGTCCTGCTCCTTCGACACCTCTGCATCCCGCCAACTGTCCATGACCACTGCTGTCCTCAACACTGCTGCCTGCTTCTTTTCTTGTCGAGAACAATGACCGCAGTCTTCGCCACAAGGCCTCCTTGAGAGCGCATCCGCATTTCTGTGACTCGTTCCAGTACGATGAGCAGATTCAAAGTCATATTCTTGAAGGCGCTCTGTCCAACTCGCCACTTGTCCTTCTGGTGACTTGAATCGTAGCAGCCACATTAGAGCCGCGTGGTCCGTTCTCAGGAGGAATCTTCTGCCGTATATATATTTGTGAAAATGTTCTATAGATTTCACCACTGCCAGAAGCTCCTTCCTTGTGACACAGTAGTTGCGTTCCGGAGCTGAGAGCACTTTACTGAAATATCCAATAACCCTTTCTTCTCCATCTTGGAGCTGAGAGAGGACGCTTCCAATAGCGGTGTTGCTAGCGTCTGTGTCAAGTATGAACTTGCCCTCGGGACGTGGATAGCTCAGAATAGGAGCACTATTCAACTTCTTCTTCAACTACTCAAAGGATGCCTGACATTCGTGATCCCAAAGGAAAGTCCGTTTTTCCTCGGTGAGCCTGGTAAGAGGTTTTGCAATGTTATATATATATATATATATATATATATATATATATATATATGTGTGTGTGTGTTTGTGTGTGTGTGTGTAAGGAAAACTGTCTGTTTAATATACGGAAGTTTTCTTAATTTTGTATTTGCTACGAGAGTGTCAAACCTTCTTGACCCAACAGCTGTTGTAAATAAAAGATTCGAGAGGGGATAGTTTTGTTGACGATGTAAAGACATTAAAGTAAAGAAACAAATGTTTCTTTGTTTTTTCAGATAAACAATTGATAAGGGCCAAGAGATCATCTTTTCTCTTCAAAATTAAAAAAAAAAATTAAATAATTAAAAAGAACCATAAATAAAATATATATATATATATATATATATATATATATATATATATATATATATATATATATATATATATATATATATATATATTGTATTTTAGATCTTGAGTTTCAGTCTTTCTTGAACTTCTTAGGCGACGTTTCGAGACTAAGTTAGTCTCATACTCATGCCAAGTTCCAAAGAATGAATCAGTTTTTCATTAATCAGTTGCCTCGCAAAACAGCATAAAATGTTTGTATTGCAATTGCTATGATCAATATATATATATATATATATATATATATATATATATATATATATATATATATATATATATATACATATATTATTTATTGTTCTTTTGATGGTGATTATTTTTAAATATATTTATTTTGAAGAGAAAAGATTTGTCTTGGCCGGTATTCGAACCCGAGTCGTCCTCATCTCTAGCGCGGTGGTCTAACCATTTAAACAAATTCCCAGAGAACACGGGGATATAGGGTCGGTGAAGAGAATGGATTTGTCTGGCTTAGATACGAGCCTTGGTAGCTCAGATGGTTAGAGCACCGCGCTAGAGATGCTCACGATCCGGGTTCGATTCATGGCCAAGACAAATCTATTCTCTTAAAAAAAAATAAAAGTGTATATATTTGACGACGTTTCGAGACTTAGTGGGTCTCATAGTCATGCCCTAACAGTGCAATGATGAGCTTTTAGTGAATTAAATTAAATAACAGGATAGTCTAAATATAAAATTGATACTTTCAAGATCGTAATTCATAAATAGTAATTACAAATTGATGACTAATAGATATTACTTTAATAATCAGCCAAATACCTTTGCAATACAACTTGCCTGTACATATAAATATTGAATAGTTGTAGTCGATGAAGTGTTTGATTTATAAAATGATATAAAACAAATGACTGTATTGAAGTATGAAAATCGACCAGTAAAAAAAAATAATCGGATGTTCAAGCTCTAAGTTTGTGTCATGCAAATTTAATAAACTCTTTATAAAAATATAACAGAAACTAATAAATCTATATATAATTTTATTTGAAAAGAAAAGATGTGTCCAGGACGAGGACTTCAACAAGGGTCTCCCATGTATCCGTATATTATTTATTATAATATGTATTAATAATAATAATTTATTTATTATTTATTATAATAATAAATCAATAATGACTGCGACCTGTCTCGAAACATCCCCAAAGAGAAGTTAAAAGAATTGACTGAAATTCAAGAACCATAAGTAAATATTTATAAAAGTCAAGAAAAATAGAAACCGATACATACATACACATACACACAGATATATGTTTATAATTTATTCTTAAAACTGTAGGAGTATTTTTAATGGACGTTATTTTCATCGTTTATTTACATTTAAAAAAAAAAAGATTTAAAATATCAGCCGGACGCAAATCATTTTCAAAACAATTTTTGAGCTTTATAATCAGGTTTTCCATCGCCTGGTGGAGGAGCTAACGGCTGTTATTATACTCCTTATAAAATAAACATTCAACCGTTTTCAGAATTTTTCGTTTCTTCGTAACAAAAAGGGGAAAGCAAGACGTGTGCTGTAAAAAGTGGTGAGTTTCGATAGGACTAAAAGCTAAAGCTACATGCGATGAAACGCGACTTTTTATTTATTCATGGTTTTTAGACGTTGGTCGAGAACAATGATATATATATATATATAGATATATGATTGTTGATAATTATTTTTTATGATGTCTGAGAATTAATCTTGCTTTTTCCTCGTGATTAGTCAGAATTGATTTTAATTTTCAGTAGTTAACAATCAACTATCAAGGCCGATAGTTGTGATTAATTTAAAAAAAAAAATTTAGAATTGATCCATATCCTATCATATTTTTCTTTTAATCGGAATCACATGGATTTTCAATAAATACTACGATTCATATGACTTAATTAGAATGATTTGGCAAAACCTGAGTTCCTATAATTAAATAATTTTGTATGTTCGATCAAATTTCACCATGATTTTTATAATATTTTAACCATGAATTTTTTTTTAAGTTAGCCAACAAATGTATTCTACGATCCTCTCATGTCTCTTTCGGGAGTCCGCTATTTTTTAAGAATTTAAGAAAAATATATTTTTTAAATCCGATCCTTATTCCATCAGCATTTTCTTCAGTGAATCAGACTATATTAGGTTGACCAGATAATACTGTTGATGTTCAATCAGATCCGATCATGATTCTTATAACAATTTTTATAGCTATGGCTCAACATATATAAGTATGCTAACAAATGTAATCATCATCTAACTACGATCCCCTCAAATCGCTGCGCAATGTGATTTCTTCTGTTGAGCTTGAGGCCGGTGGTACAAACCCACATCTTTCTCCCTTTTCAATCCAAAAGAAGATATAGTCTTTCTATAGCCAATTAAATGTAATGATAGCCGCTCGCCCCTTGGTCTAGTAGACTTAAAACTCATATAACATTTTAGACTTTGACATCCCCGAGACAAGAATGTCACCCTTGGACTCCATGCAGTACATTATTAAATTATTCAATCATTTCATTCGCATGTAGATCATGTTTCGTCGAAAATTTCGTTTGCGTTCAAGCGATCTACGTTGAAGTTTTGGGCGCGTCAGATTCAGTTCCAAATCAATGGGTTAATAAACAGCCTGAGCCAGATAGAAATTATTTATCCTTTTACCTAATGCTTAATTTATAAGTTCAAAACAAAATATTTTCTGCCGGAATCAGAGACAGCTAAAAAAAAAAAAGTTTGTTTGTTCATTTAACGTCACTTTTTGCTGCTATGGCTAATCGGACGATGCTACATTGGGAGCTCTAAATTTTGCCTATCCAGGTTTTATTAGGGTAGGAATTTTTAACGAGTACCTGACATCGTACAGGCTCGGGACGCCCGTTTTACGCCCCTTCCGAAGGACGGCGTAACTAAGGATTTTTTACTCCCTTTAAAGAATCCTAGGGCCACCTGCCAGGCTACGAACCCGCGAACCCCGCGATCCCCGAAAAAAAAGTATATATATATTGTTTTATTAACCTAATATATCTTCCTTTTTTATTCTGCTGTTATATTTATTTCATTATTTATATATTATTTTTCCCTTCTGTTATTCTTTAATTGTATTATCTCTTTAATGCAATCAAAGTCACCGCCTCAAACTATAAGTTCTTATTCCGTCAATTAACTAGCATCCAAAGAATATATAATTAAATACATCGTTCCAGGGATCAAAGACTCTATAAGCAGTCACCATGAAGTCAGATCGCCCAGTGTAAGTGTTCAGTGCTTGTAACTATTCTGCTCGAGTTAAAACCTAATACATCAATAATATCAGCGATCAATTTTATTTATTCCTTTAAGTTTAAAATTTCTTTTCGTGTTTGTATATTGCTATAATAAACGCCATGATTCAATATCTGGTCTCTATATAAAATTCCCGATCCTACTCTACTCATTTCTAATTTTATTAATTCATATTCAGTCTAATACACGCTCGAACACCGCCCGTCACATCAACACCCAATCCTTGCCCGCTCATTTTGATGAAATTTATCATTATTTTAACTAAACATTTTACCATACCATTGAAACCTCAGAAACATGGCTATAACCCATATCCCGACCTACGTTGTTTTCTTACCTGACTATTCATTCCTCCGCCACGATCGAGTAGACCGGACTGGCGTAGGTAATGGCCACAACTCCCTAAAATCGTGGATTCTTCACCCGCGTCCGATTACCCTCACTTAGAATTCCTTTTTGTTTAAATTTCATGCAACTCAAACCCTCTCTTGTATGTCGGAGTATATTGATTCTACCTTTGAGTCGATCCTTTACAGCTATATTCATCTCTATAACCATGTCTTAATCTTCGGTGAGCCAATCTCCTTGTCTAATCCAATGATAGACTATACCTTGAAAATCTCTTTTACTCTCTAACCTCTCCATTATTCCATTTTCTCCCACACATCATACCTTCCTATCTGAAACCTGGTTAGACTTGTCGTGGACTATTCACAGAAACTCCTTTCCTCCTCTCAATTACTGGCTCCATTTTTGTCCTCTCATGATTTAATCCAAATTTCATCAAGTATCCAAACTCCAGAAATCCTACCGAAAACTATAAACTTTTGTCACCTAGATGCTCTCACTCCTGAAAATATCTCATCTTCCCTCGAAATCCTGAATTGGAACCAAATTTATTCCGGTGCCACCATCGATTTAATGGTTGATATACTGCCAATCTCAAAAGCATCATGGATACCCATGCCCCACTTAAAAGTTTAACCTTCCGTCACCATCCCGCTCCTTGGATGTGTCAAAAAATTAAAGACCTGCAAAGAAAGCGCAATGCTGCCCGTAGACGCTTTAGACGAACAAGGCTTACTGGCTAATATCAAGCGTTCAGGGTTCTCCACAATTTCGCACAGTCTATAATCAGACAGGCAAAATCCAAATACTTCCGCAAAGCCCTTTCCACAGCACCAGATCCTAAATCTAAATGGCAACTCCTCTTAAACCTCTCCCTCTGTAATTTAACGTCCTCCATACCCTTTTCTGTCCCTCCTGATGACATTAACTCATGATTTTTGTCTGCCTCTATCAACACATCAAAATCATCCTCTCCAGTAATTTCACTAGCACTATTTTACAACCCCCACAATTTTTATTTCTTAGACATTTCACCTACCGAGATTATTTCCTCCATCCTGATATCCCAATCCAGGTCTACTGCCTTTGACCAGATCCCCATTAAATTGCTCAAATTATGCCTTCTCGATATCCTATCTGTCCTGCCCTTCATATATAATTTTTCACTACAAAACGCAGTGGCTTCTTGGGAAAAAGCCTTAGTCCATCCTATAAACAAAACCTCTTCCCCAGTATCTCACAAATACTACCGGCCAACCTCCATTTCTCTTTTTCAAACCTCTCGGAAGAATGATCCAGACTCAATTTTTCTAGAACAGTCTAAACTCCTTGATCTACTCAATCAGCCCTTACGTCCTAGCCTTATGTCCCTGTGTTCTCGCTATTTTTGGGATGTATAGACGGGAAAGAATGATCATTGAACATTACTTTAATTAGGATCTTGTTGACTTACGCCAATACATCATTGATAATTTATTTTATTATTTATTATTTTGATGATTATTATTTTTAAATATTTTTTTTGAAGTATAAATATTTGTCCTAGTCGGGATTCGAACCCAGGTCTTCTGCATCTCTGGTGCAGAACTCTAAACCACTGGCTACCATGGGTCTTATCCAGGTCCCGTGTATACATTGCAAACATTCACAATTCAATAATCATTTCGGTCTAACTCTTACTTGGTTTCTTAATGAATTAAAATATTTGAGCCTTGATGGTTTTAATTGCCAGTCTAATTTCTTAGTAAAGAAATTCGGGTTTATTTATGGTATTTTCCAAATTATGCAGATCGTATTATAAATTTGTATAGTATTTTAATTAAATAAAAAAAAACATGCATTTAAAACTTAGGATTGGGAAATATGTCATCCACTTTCAAGGGAAGGACCACCCGAGTTTGAATGCTGTCAATTTATTAGTACCATCCGGACTCGTATTACAGCTAATGGTAGCTTTGTCTTAGATGGGATGAGTTGATAATAGGACCAGGATATTTCATTTGATATACAAACGTTTATTCCAGGCTTCTATCTAAATGGACTGGATAAAAAAAGAAAAAAAAAGAGAACTAGAAACCATTTTAAGGTTAGATGGCTTGTTCAAGATTCTTGTTTCGTGGCTTTAAAGTTGATAGACTTATATTGCTATTTTATTAGTCATAATTGTTAGGTGTCAACTGAGTATTTTAGTATTTTTTGAAAGTTAGTATTTAGTATTTATTTATTATAATTTTTGAAAGTGGATGAGGTAATTTCCAGTCCTGAGTGTTCAATTCTTCTTTTTATTTTATTTTTATTTAATTAAAATATAATTCAATTCATAGTATGACAACTGAATGATTTTTTTTTTTTTTAATGGTTTCGTTGTGAGACGGTGTCATACTAAAATTAGAGAGTCGAAAAATAAAGATTTTGAATTCTTTCTTAATCATCCTACATATAAATTATTAGTTTAATAACTCAATGGCTTTCCTTCAACATTCCTTTTAGGCTACTATTAATATTTCATAGGAATAAGCATTCATTTTGTGTCGGGTTTCTATAGTTCTATAGTTTCTATAGTTCACATTAAGCACTACATTAAGTCAAGTTATAGGATTTCTTGTCAGAAAAAGGAGAGACGTTAAGAGATAGTAATTTAGGTTTATATAATTCATCATTTTAAAGTTGTCTTTATAAAGACACACTCGAATAAAACAATAACTGAAAAAAGTCGAATAAGATAGGAAGCTACCGAAGAAATAATCAAATAAAGAATAAATGTAGGGATAAAAAAAACGAAAGTACAGGCAAATGAATTGCCAAAGAAAATATCACAGTAAATAACAGGACAAAGAATCATTACGAAAACCATTTGAACAAAACGTTTATTCGTTATTATGCCCCAAATATTGCATGAGAGGAGGTATCAACCACGTAATAAGTAAAAAAAATTACTTTCTTTTAATAATTATACTACTAACTATTAATTATATATTACCACTATTTACCGCTAGAGATGTATTTATTATTGTATGTTAAATCATTTAAACCAGTTTGTATTAAAATAACATTTGTTTATTAATGCCAAACTTTGTTTTATTTCTTAAAATTAAAAATAAATTTACTTTAAATGTATTCCTGTATATTGGATATCTATTCGATTTGTGTTGATAATTAAATTGCAGAAAATGTTTAATAAACTGCAATGCTGTTGAGTTACTACATAACCTAACATAAATGAGTTGTTTTTTTATCAGCTGATATTCTACATGAGTACTATCATCCTAAGATATACATAAACTTTAAATGTCACCCACAATAATGATAAAACATGTTTATGTATTTTAATAAAAAGGATACCTCACATTATCCGAAAGGGGGTCCCATTTCGCGGCACCTTAGGCTTTAATGGAGCGATTTAACGTTCCGTATTTTTATAAATTTCAGCTAAACTTTAGCTATTTAATCTATAACTTAACCCAACTTACAAAGTATATCATCCTAAATAGTAACAACAAATATTTAAAAAGTATAAATAATCGTCGAGTTCCCATTTTTTCCAGTGCTGAAAAAGTATAGATCAAGGCCTCCGGCAAACAAGGAACCTTCTACTACTACTGTCCAGAACTAGAAGCTTTGGGATGAGACCCGAGGTTTTCAAAGGTGAAAAGACTCCTACCATAGTGAGCAACAAATTAGCGGCTTTGGGGAATAAGAACAGGGAAGATACCGCTCTAGCTTCCCGGCCATCAAACACCGTGAGATCATAGTAACACCGCCTTGCGGGCTGAAAAAAATGAGGGCCGCTCTCTTAGCTGAGGGGATCACTCAGTTTTCTATGAATTCCACTGAAAGGGGATTAAGATTACGCCTGAGCAATGAAAAGGACCATGACACAGCCATACTTTGTACTGACAAACAAACTGAGTTCAACACTTATGCACCTCGCGGAACGAAGAGGAGCAAGAAATGAATTCTGCATGGGTACGATAGTGACGTGGACATATACGAATTCACCATCGATTTTAGAGAAGGACTCCCAGGATTCAAATCCGCCAAACAAATGGTGAGAAAAGTCGGGAAAGGACAACTCCGGCTCACAGAAGGAGTACTTATTATAACTGACTGCACGGTGAACCTGGCCAATTGAAGAAGTTACGAGTCTCCGAACGGTGCCCGGTAATTTTCAAAGAGCAACGGGGGCCGACCCAATAATTTCAATGCCAGGAGTTCTACCACACCGCCGGTTATTGTAGCCCCAACCCGTACCGCGCATGGTAATGTGAGCACCATATTCTCAGTGAATTCCGGCTGCGTAAGGATCAGAAACCAGCTAAGTGCCAGAACTGTAATGCGACCACCCGGCGTTCTCCAAAGAGTGTCCAGTGAGAAAGGATCTTATCGAGCAGAGAAGGAAGATGATTCCTGCTGCCCGTGGGAACCAGGAAACGAGCTACTCGCCACTCCTAGGAGGAAGCCCAGCCCAGCCGATCAATCAATCAGGTAAGAAACCGTCACCACATTCCTCCCATGCCTCCACCCTACCTCTCACCTCCATCCTACTCCTACCCCCCACTCCATACCTCATCCCCACTGTAGTATACCCCCTGGAACGCAGCCATCTCAGGGAATAGACCTCCCAGCATTCCAGCCACAACGGTCAGTCTCTACAATTGAAGCCCTACTGATAACGCTCTTAGCCCGTATGGACCACATGATGCGCATGATATTGAAGATGATCAACAGATCCTTTGAGACCAACAGACAAAATGACTGAACATCGCGTCATCAACTAGAATATCAGAGGTCTGCTCTCCAAGCTCCAAGAGGTTGAGATACTCCTGCAGCAACACCGGCAATCGGTAGTGGCACTGACAGACATCATGCTGTCCGCCTCGGATCGACTGTGCATCCAGGGGTACACTGTGTACCGGGAGGCTTGCACACCGGGGATTCAAGCGAGCGTCGCCATACTAGTCCGAAATGATGTGCTCTCTAGGAGAATTCCTAACCCAGTGTGTCCAACTAATGGTACTCACATAGTCACAGTTGACTTACGGTTCAAGACCCGTTGACGTTCAGCTGTGTCTATAGGAGGCCACAAGCTATACATACAGCTTTGAAGTTGTTGTTGCATTACGCCCAGGATGTGAGCCGATACATAGTCCAAGGACTTCAATGCTGAGCACACTGCCTGGCTATGCTCCAACATTGACACATTGGGAGCCACCATTACCTAGACTAGATTGTGCGTCTATCACCCCGGGGTACATACCTTCAGGCATGCAGCTCGACATGGATCGACCTCAACGCTGGAACTTTTCCTTACCCGTACATTGCACACCCGTACGGCCAATCAGATCACCGGCTTGTGCCCTATAGTTTCGAAGATACACCCGGAGCTCCGCCTGCGAGTAAGTATCTTTTGCACAAAGCAGACTGGAAAGGTTACAGAGCCAGCACTGTTGAAGATCTCCCCACGATCACCCGTATCAGTACAGTGGACGAGATGGGCGGTGGGTGTAATCAACACTACCATACACCAAAAGCAAACCGCACATCCCAAAGTTCAGCCCTTAACCCAAAGCCATCAGGAAACCTCCGAAACACATCTTAGCTCTGATAAGTCAGCGAAATAACCTGAGGAATATTTTCGAGCGCTTTCGTGACTAAGGGCTAAAACAGGCTTCATCCGAGACTGGAAAACATCTGGCATGAGTAGTTGCGCCGGACTCATCAAAACCAACGTAACAAAAAGGAGCAGAGTGTTTCTTTCATCTGGAGGCAACCTGCTGACGCCTGGGGAACACATTTTGGTGAAGGCTTATGAGGAAAGATTAGCTGCTCGGTTGTTAGGTGCTTCACCAATCCCAGAAGGACTACTACCGTGTCCCAACAAGAAGCCCATATTCTCCACCTTCGTTCAATTTGAGTCAGTACTACGAAGCACGAAAGGTAAAAGAGCATCAGGACTGGATGAAGTCCCCTATGTGATGTTGAAGATACTTCCTAGAAATGGTAAAGCCTTTCTATTGAACATATTCAACAACTGCATGAGGATCTATTATATCCCTGATGTGTGGAAACAAGCCGTCGTAGTGCCACTACTCAAGCCTAGAAAGAGTGGGGGACTACCTGAGCCAATCAGCTTGCTCCCCCACATGAGTAAACTCTTTGAGAGACTGGTTCACCACCTCATGTCGAAGCACTGCATAGAGAACAACGTCATCTCCCCTGAGCAGACTGGTTTGCTTACTAAGTTGCAAGCATTTTCACAGCACACGTGGTCGCAATGAAGCATCCAGAAGAAATGGTAGCAGCATATGCGGATGATATTGGGATCTACGCCACCAGCATCAGTACCCCACGTGCCCTTAACAAGGCACAAAAGGCGACTGAAACCATAGTGAATGAGCTGAAACTGATTGGTTTAACGGTGAATCCGTCTAAGACGCATGCCATCGTGATGTCATTTCTGAGAATGAATAGGAAACCTCTACCGAAGACTTTTACCGTGGACTGCGAGGATAGAAGATTATCCACTTCAATTCCCTACCTTGGCGTCACCTTTGATAGACATCTCATCTTCTCATAGCACGTCCAGCCAAGATTGAAGTTGGCACGACAGAAATTCCACAGGCTATACCATCTGTTCTTGTCGCCGCAGCTCTCACTGAGGTTGAAATTACAAATCTACAAGTCCATCATAAGACCTACGTTGCTCTATGGTGCACCGCTACTGAGACACCTCTACAAAACAACGCTGAAGCGCCTTCAGCAGTACCAGCATTCCAATCTTAGGAAGATCGTAAGTGGCACATCGCTCGAGGGGGAGGAAGCACCACCATCCGGGTGTAGCTTCGGCTTCCCTCGGTGTCCATCAGAGAAGAGTCCATGAGAAACATCAAAAATTTTCATGGCCTGAAGACCTGTGCGAACCCCCTATTCAGGGACATAAAACCACTCCCCCAGACTTGGGATATGTCAGGGTAGTGTTCCCTTGGTCGATGTGCTTACATTTGATCTAGGGATGGGGTAAGTACTCCCTTGTCCTTATCCTTCCTTCATTTTCCTTCTTCCTTCCTCCCCTTTCTTATTTCTACAGCTATCCTTGATCCCGCTAAACGGTCCCTTCCTGTTTTATCTTGTTTAACGTCAGCGGCCCCAACGGCCTTACCACGTTGAACACACCGGTTCCCGTCAGATCACCGAAGTTAAGCAACGTCAGGCGTGGTTAGCAATTGGTTGGGTGACCGCCTGGGAAAAATAGTCGGTAACCTTACGGGAAAAACCGTGTGCTGTTGGCATCTAACTTCATAGTTAACACAGTACATTCATAGCTGGCTGTATGGATGGGTATCCAATGCCATAAATAAAAAAAAAAAAAAAAAAAAAAAAACGTCAGCGGCCTTGAGCCGGTTCGAGTAAAAACCGCCTTCCGCGGACTCAGCCCATTGTAACGCCTTAAAATACCGAAAGGTAATAGAAGGATTTGATTATATAGAGGAATTTGCAGGTTTTTATTGTAAATTTGTATTTATATTGTAAATAAAATCTCGGAGGATGTGAAAAAAAAGTTAATTGTCAATTCGTTTAATCATTACAGAAATTTCCAATATATGTATATATTGGAAAATTTCATAAGAATCGGTCAAGTTGTTTCGGAGGAGTTTTCTTATAACACTGTGATAAGATTTCAGATTATAGATAGATATTAGATTCTAATTATATATTATATGTTTGGAACTTAACTCAGAATCGATTACTAATTACTTAAATAAAGAGCTGCAAGTTTTGCCGTCCCTTTTTTCGGTTGCAAACTTGGATTTAGACTACTCCGACATGCCCTTACAACATATCAAAACTGCAGCATCATCAAGCGTCACTGTCACGATCGACACATAATCAATAATAATGGCCGACACATATCACTTAGGGGTATGAAAAATAGTTTACATCCTATTCTCAGTCATACTGAATATACACACAAAATTTCATAATCATCAAGTCGTTTCGGAGTTGTTTTGTTACAAACACTGTGACACAATAATTTTATATATTAGATATAGCTTCTATGTATGAATTGACTATTTCTAAACAGTGAAATTTGTATAGAAGATACATGTATTTTATATACAACAAATGATGACATATATTAGGATCTAATTCAGAGCGCCATATATTAAACGGCTATAGAGGCTGAGGGTTAACATACGCTGAGGCCTGACTGTTGGCCTCATGAATATTAACTCCAATGATTAATTCACTAGGCCGAGGTGTTGTGCACGTGTACAAGCAAATATGCACATTCGTTCGCCGCGTCTCTCTCAATTTTAAAGGACTCATTAAATATTTAGATAAAATGGCGCATTGGTAATCTTACATGTGGTGTGCTCAACACCGTTAGTGACGTGCTTTTAGTACATTGTTATTTTTTCATGACTCACTGTTTCTATAGTAAACTTTGTTGTAAACATTGTTCTGATGATATTTGGTGCACTGCATCTATGATTCGGTCTCTTAAGCATTCTAATCTTAATAAAGGTGTAGCATCTTAAATTCACATAATTTATTTATCTGTTATCTATACTGCTATGAGACAATATTTGGAACGTTAGGAGTGTCTAAATAAATAGGGTAAGGTTCATTGAGCAGGTAGCTGTATCCTTTAGGATCGGTAGGACCTACCTTTACCCTAAAGATACAAGACAGTGTAGTCGTTGGCAAGAAGCGGGTAACTCAACATGTAGAGTAGATTGTCACATCTAGCGAAAGGGTCCCCCTTTTCCTTCTTTATAAGTAGATTTGTAATTTAAATTGTAAGTACGACCAGCGACAATAATTACTATGAGTACGACAATAATTATTATGATTTAATAAACAAATCCTGGTCAGTCAACCACTTCAACCTTTGGAGAATAGACGGATATGTCTCTTATTCATTAATTATTTAGAATTACTATATCTCAAATATATATTGATCTCAGGGTGGCATCCCAAGTTATTATTTCAATATTGTTCAGATCAAAGGGTCTGACTTTTCCTTGAGCTCATTGCTTGGGTTGTGAAGCTAATATAGCAATACATTATTTGTTTTTACAATGTTAACAAACATATCTTTCTAATCATTCACCGGGGGTTTACTAATCAAGCATTTTTTTTAGGATTTAATTCATCACAGATATATACACATATGTCACAATGACTAATAATACAATATCAGAGTATATCAGTAAAATGTTAATGATAACAAGCTGCAATGAAGCAAATAACATAATGGAATAATAGCGTAGGGAACAAATGGCCTGTACAATACGGCAGACCTTCCTGATTAACTACTAAGAGGACTTGACGACATTGACTTAGAAAGGCTAGGAAGTGTTCTGTCTCAAGTGCCATTGTAATTAGCGACCAGGCTGCTACGAGACAGCCTCCTTTCTTCGATACAATGGCTATATCGCACTCCTTAGCCATTTGTTAATATTCATTTTAAATAATAGAATAAACAATTTTTATTGATTATTAAAAGATAATTATTGATTAGGAAATAATTCGTGATATGGATTTTATTGATTTCTTCTAATCATTCAAGACAAATCATTAGTATCTTATTCTTTTCATCTGCCTGGAAATGACAAAAACTAGGGCAGGCACTAAAATACAACTTATTTTTCTATTTCTCATAATCTGTAAACGAAATAATTATAATATAAACCGAAAATTAATATTTATTTCTCCGTCCAAAACATACTCGTAATTCTTTGGTATCATGGGTGATAATAATGTGAAATAACCAGTAAATAAGAAAAAATACTCCCCAATTTTTCATTTTTTTTTCTTTTAAACCGTAGTCGTGTATATTACGTAGAAGTGACGATAAAGAAGTATACAAAGGAAATACTGTACACAAATACACACAAATCACTCCTTAAAAAGAAAAACGTCCTAAAAACCTAATTTTTCAACAGAGGTATTTGAAACTTCCATGTGAGTTTAAAAAAATAAAAATTAGGGTATTGGTAAGGCCTATTGTAATGATGGTTTTGAAATTCTTTATATAACTTAAAAGAAAATTTTTAAAAGCTTGAAATTTTTATTATTTTAATATATGTCATTATTCCCATAAAACTTCAAACATGATACAGCTAAAAAAATGGTTTTATTAAAAAGAAACATTTGGGTAATGGAATATCGGGTATGTCGTTCCTGAATTAAAAACCTTCAACTAATGCAATTGCTACTAAAGGCTTAACTCAAAAATGTCAAATTATTGTTCTTTTGATGGAATGGCGTGTTTGTGTGTGGGGGGGGGGTATACAGTATTTCCCCTAAAAACTGAAGGTTAAAAAGTTATGAAGAAAATAGGAGTACATATATATAATATATGAAAAAGAGCCATCTCATGAAAAAGTAGAATGGAAAACAGAATTAATTTTTGTTTTCCTTAGTCCCTTGGCTTTTATTAATTTTTTGACAATAACATATTAATATGATACATGGCATCTCTTTTACTGCACCAGTTGCATTTTAAGAGAGGATTGTGCATTGAATTTTCTTGAAATTAATCAGATGGTAGGAGTGGGGGGTCTAGTGGTCTAGTTCTTTCTGATTGAAGTTAGTAGTTTACTCAGTCCATGCTGAGTGTTTGTACTTGCGTTTGCCAGCGCTGAGGTCGGCCTGTCGGTGTAAGTGTGTTTAATTCTGGGTCCGTGCAGTGTTGGAGGCTATCAAAGAACTTGATATGCCTCCGTGTGATGAAGTCCGTTACCGTCGGGAGTCCGAGGGATCATGTATTATATCTGATTTCGTCGTTTGTAGGGAGGTGTGCCTTCCTATTTTCATCAGTGTATGATTTTGAAATTGTTGGAGCCTTTTTGAACTTGTTGATGAAATGTTATTCAACATAGGTGCCCCATAAATGAGTGCTGCTCTAATAACTGCCATATAGATCATTACTTTGAGGCGGAGTGATAAGTTCGGTGAGGTTAAAAGGTAATCAAGCCTGTAAGATTTGGTTCTAACCGACCCGATCTTCTTGTTGCAATCTGGGATAACGTCAGGTGCCGGTCGAGGGTGACACCGAGATACGTTATCCTGTTCGCCGGTTTGTTAACTTTGCCTGCTACTATATGAACCTTAGGTAGAGGGCGCTTATTCTTTTGGAAGGAGAGAATAATACATTCGGTCTTCTTAGGGTTAATGAATATTATAGATTCAATCAGTTTTTTATTAATTTCCTCGCATGCCACCTCCGCCTGTCGTAGAGCTCTCTCTGCATTCAATGAGCTACTGTAGATGGCGATGTCATCGGCATACCCGCCACAGTAGCTTTTTTGTATTTGGCACCAACCATTTCCGCCGTATAAACTGAGAATAATAAAGGGTCTGTGGTAACCCTTGTGGTACACCACACTTAAGAGGAAAGGGGTCCAAAGCTCTTCTCCGACTCGTATTTTTATTGAACCTTGTGTCAGAAAGGACCTTATGATAGTGTAGAGCTACTCGGGAAACTCGTTGTCCTGCAGTGTCTTACATAGAAGACTATGGGACACTGGGTCAAACGCCTCTGTGAAGTCTGTGGATATCAAAGTGGTTGCAGCTTCACCAAATGGTGGTCCGTGCACATTCCGGCGTGGAAGTCGGTCTGTTCAGGTGGGATTAACGCTATTTCCGAGGAGTAGGTTTTGAGCAGTATGACAAAAAGTTATGAAGAAAATAGAAGTATATATAATATATGAAAAAGAGCCATCTCATGAAAAAGCAGATTGGACAACTGAATTAATTAACTTTTATAGGTATTAGTAAAGTATTCCTGGTTAAATGGCGTACCGAGAAAATACACCTTAATTAAGCAATAGTAATTAAAGTACAGAAAACTGTGCTGTATTTTTGCTATCCATGTTTCATTAACACTGACTCTACAACCCAGCACGGGTCCTGGCCGCACCAAGGTGTAGCCTCCACTTTTCTCAGTCCTGCGCCAAGGTCCTCCAAGCTCTGGATCCAATGATGTTGCCTGCATCACTCTCGACTTCATCTGCCCATCTAAGTCGTGGACGCCCACGTTTTCTTTTTCCGTAAACGAACCCAAACAGCAGTCTTTTCAGGGTAGCGTCGTCCTCCATTCTGGCCACATGTCCAGCCATCTCAGCCTAGCTATTCTTATGTGCTTCACCACGTCAGGCTCCTGATACATCAGATACAGCTCTACATTTTGTCTGATTCTAAATTAATAGCCAACACATACAGCTCCGAACATCCTAATATATTTTTTTCGAAGAGCAGTAAACTGTTGGCATCTGCCCTGGACAGAGGTCAGGTTTCAGATCCATAAGTTAAAGAAGGCCTGATGATTGTTTTGTACAGAAATTCTTGGTTCTTCTTGATATCAGAAGAATTCGTAAAATTTTCGCCATCCCAAAATAACATCTATTAGCGGCCAAAATTCTTCTTTGAACTTCTAGGCTGGTTGAACTAGAACTTGGTTTCCTAACTCTTTGACCAGAGAACCGAGGTAGGAAAAACTGTCGACACTTTGGAATGTTTAGACACCAAACGTGATGGTGGTATCCAATTGTCTTTTAGGGATTAGCAACCATATACGTTGTCTTTACTTGGTTTACCTGAAGACCTATATGCCTTACAGCATTCTCAAAGCAAGAAAAGCCTGTTGTAGATCCCTCAGTGTTCTTCAAACTATGTCATCTGCGTAGGCCATTACTTGGATGGACTTCGTCAAATTCATACCAGTGATTTGTAACCCTTCGTCTCTTATGACTTTTTTTAGTGAAAAATTAAATAACAGGCACGAGAGTCCATCCCCTTGTCTCAGACCCCTAGTTGTCTTGAATTCATCAGACAAGTCATTCTGGATCTTGACCTGGCTTCTTGACTCCCTCATCAGCAATTCCACAAGGCTTATCAATTCTCTGGGGACATTCATTTCTTCCATATTTTAATACAGTTTTCCCCTCATGATAGTCATACCACCATTGCTGAAAACCACGAAAAGGTGGTGGGTCATTATATTGTACTCTCTAGTCCTTTCCATAAGAGCTTTCAGGGAGAATATTTGATCAATACAAGATCTACCATTCATGAATCCGCACTGGTGCATTCCTATCTCTCTGTGGGCATGAGGGTGTAGTCTTTGGTATGTTACATCCGAAAGTATTTTGTAGGCAGAGCTCAGCTGTCAAAGATCGATTGTTTAACAAAGAAATTAGTATCGAGTAGTAGACTTTATACCTACTAGCGGGGTAACATATGGACTACTACTCATGTGAACAATTTTACGCAACCATGTTTGTGTCCATGTTTGTGTGTCACCTGTACGCAGCTAACTTGTATAAAAGCGTTCTATGAAATAGAAAAAAGAGAGGAGGGGCTATGGGTTCTGTACTTGGTAGAGAATATATTTTTTTAGATCAACGGTTGTACAGGGAGATGATTTGTCCATGATAACTCTAAAAAAAAACTAAAAAAAAAATCAAAAAATATTGTAGTTGTACTCGTTTAATAAAAATAAAAGGTGTTTCTTTGTGCTTTTGCTGCAGTCTTTATTCATCAATTTTCACCATTTCCACTACATCTGGCATCCCTTGCGGGGAAAGGAAAATAAAATGAAATCATGGGTGGAGAAGATCTCAAAAAGTTAAAGGCTGAAAGAACACAAATAAGGCGAGTATTTTCAATATCTATAAATAAGTTGAAACCTTTGCTATTAGATCATAATTCAGTATAAATAAATAAATAGATAATATTTACAACACATAATTCTGAATTAAGTGATATTAATGTGGAATTCGCAAAGACATTAGATAAAGCTGACAGGATGTTCAGGTTAGACGAACAAATTAAAGAGATCATGTTTTTGCATGCTTCTGATGATATTATCACTGAAGAATTTGATAAAGTGGAAGAATATAGAGAGAAATGGTTAGAGATAGTGGTTTTAAAAGGTAGTTTTGTTAGTATGGAAGATGAAAATGTCTGTTCTAGGGCATCATGTGAAGCATCTCCTGTATCAGGTAAAACACACAAACAGAATAAAAATCTTGAATTGGTGAAATTTGAACCACAGAAATTTGATGGAGATATAAAGAATTGGATCTCTGTTTGTTAAATTTTTAGTAAAAGACATGAGAATGAAGATATGGAAGAAGATGTTAAATTTCAATATTTTCTACAATATACTTCAGAAAAAACACCAGCGAGAACTTTATTAGAAAGTTTTCTACCAACCAAAGAAAATTATCCCAAAGCTATCGAGCAATTAAAAAATCAGTTTGGTAGAAAAGAATTATTGTTAGAGTTAAACATTAGAGAATTACTTAAAATCGTTTTATCTCATAACTCAAGTAAACGTATTAAGGTTATGTGAGTTATATGACAAATTAGAAACACAAATTAGAGCTCTTGAGTCGTTAGGTTATAATGGTGATCAATTTGCATTTATGTTAATACCTCTAGTAGAAACAACTCTTCCTGAGTCTGTTTTAAAATATTGGGAGAGACATGAGGTATTCCATAAATTAAATATAGTTGATAATTGTACAGATTATGCTAAGCATATGGAGGAAATGTTATATTTCCTTAAAAGCGAAGTCGAAAGTGAAGAAAGGATAAATCTCAAGAAAGATAATTTTGGGTTCGAAGATAGAAGGAAAATTTTCAAGTAAACCTAAAAGGGAAGTTTTTGAAAAGATAGAGAAAATACCGATTGCCACAGATCTCATTAATGTTAAAAGGAGTGAGCAGCCTCAATGTATATTTTGTAATCGTAAACATTTATCAGAATTATGTTTTAAAGCTCGAGATATGTCATTACATAGGATCCATCTCCGACTGGTACAGATTAAAATAATCTGTCAGCAGCTGGATTTTAATCCAGGACCTTCGGCACGGCAGCTCATCGCTCTACCACTGAGCCATTCCGTTTTGATAAATTTACCTCATATACAACATACGAACATACATAAATACAATGTTTGGAAATTGTAAGCCGTACATAAGAGTTAATTTCCCGAGTCTGTGCAGGTTTGCCTGATTGAAATTGATACCAATCCACTCTGCATCAGTGAATCTACTTTCAACGATACTCCATTCGACTTTCATGTCAAATTCATGGGTGACCCCCGGAATGGCAGATTAGAACCAGAAACACAGGGGTTGTATTTCTCTATGTATTTTCGTCGTAGAATCTATCTGATATTATTTCTAGAATTTCATCTCATCACAGGGCAGAAATGCTCAAAAATTGTGTGAAAACTGAAATCTTCTTGGATTGAATTGAAAAACTTCTTGTGGTCAAATTATACCGTTCAATGGCTCCGAAATAGAGGTTGTTGCGTTTTGTTGAGAATTCCTAATATGTTTTCATATAATGGGAGATTTAATTATCTTTCGTTGGAAATCGTTTAGGCTGTTTCAGAAAAAAAAAAATTAAAAAAGTAATCTTGGCTCATTCATTGATTTTCATTTGGTATTAGGAGACCAATGAATGTAATTACAAAAAATACATTTCAAAAATAAAATATAAAAGCCACAGAATTTTTATTTGTATCTCTCAAAATTTGCCACATAAAAATCCAAACTATTACTTATATAATAACCTTTTGTAATTTTTAATCATTTCTTATTTGAATTCCACTGAAGCATTTATTAAATTGAAACTATGTCTAATCAATTTCGTATTAATGATTCATAAATATCCATTAGTGTTATAATCAGTATATCTCACTATATTTATGACTTGAACTTCGAAGTTGGTATTGCTTGCTATTACAGTTAACGGAAAACATAAATTAATGTATATAACAAGGATTAATTAATGCATTGTCAGCTATAAAATAAATCAAAGCATAAAATCTAATTACTGCAATTATCCTCAAGGATAGAATTACCCAACATATTAACATTCGAAATAATGTTCAATTATAGCTAATTGATCACATCACATTTTTATTTTTATTCACTTCTCTCTTGTTTTTTTTAATTTTTATTTATCTTTATGATAAAAGCGATTTGAATTCAAAGAGGAAGCTGAGATTGCTAATGTAATTTCATTTGTAAAAAATAATAAAAATTCGAAGAACAAGAATTACAAGCCTTTAAGTGTATAAAATTAGCAGGAAATTAGAGCGATCCCAAAGGCATCCGACCTACCGATTATGAGATCTGGATCTTCTTATAATGGACCTGTTCAGGATCTATGGCTTCCTCTGGATTACTGCAATTTGTACGAAATCACCGGCTACTCACTTTTCAGAGAGAACTTTATTGAAAGGCAGCAAACAGGCAACACGTTTTATGCTCCAGTTTTTTCTTCTCTTTTCCCCCCAACCCTAGCACCATTGGGTGCTGGGAATGTTTTTTTAATCTCGTCCGATTCCACAACAAATTTCCTTTCCATTAGCCAATACCGATTGAAACGTGGCCTCATTTGAATATTTAAATCTAACCTGGTAGTGCGCGATTAAAGCTCGGAAAGATCCCATCCCGATAGTCTTGCAGCTACTGAGGAGGGATGTTTCCCGATGGAAGATACGAATGAGACAAATATGCGGTGTGAAATTTAAACGACCCTCTGGCAGAAAATTAACAACATAGTTTGTATCTTCTTTATCTCGACAAGAGAATGTGTAATAAATAACCACTCCCTTTGATAAATCGATTCTCTCGCATTGTCTTTGGAATTCAGAATGGTAATTTTTATTTGTCTTAACTAATTTTATCTCATCTTCTATATTCTAGCCTCTCAAGAACGCTTAAAGTAGCGCTATATTCAGCATTTTAGTACTCACTTAACACCTAATAGCATTTTACTACTTCACTTTTAAGTGCACTGAATATTTCTTATGATAGATATAATTAAAAAATTAATAAACCGATTGAAGGCACTCTTTGCCAAGTATAATTCTATATTTTATCGTCAATATGTTAAAACGTATTAAGGGATTACGGTTTAAGAAATTTATATCCCATGTTAACATTAAAACTTAATGTAGTTTAAAATTAAATACCGTTACGAACAACATGAAAATCTATCTCAAAGGTAGGCGCATACAGGAAAATTACTATTTGACTTAAGACAGAAGAAAATTGTTGACAACGTTGTTGAAAAGTTCCGGGGATATGCATACCTTGAGATAAAGCGTGATTTTCTTTTTTATTGAACGGATGAGATATAGTCATATAAAGCCACGTTGAGACGGATAGCCAATTAAATTAAAGGGAGATAAAGCAAAATTTGTTTTTAAGTAAATTTGAGATTAAGCAAGAAGTCAACTTGGTTTGTGTACATGTGGTAGATTACAACTACCGGATGATGCGACCGACATAAGAGCATAATGGAAATTCTTTAAGGGAATGTCAAATAATGGTACAGCTCTAATTTGGTTAAATCAACAATATAAGTCTGGGTCTACTAGAAAAAAATCATCAAAGAAGGCTTCTAACTCGAAGGTAGTAAAGATAGAATATACAAAAATATATAGAATATATAAAACTGTTTCTAGTCTGCCATTAGAGGTTCAGGATAGGTGAGTGGCAGGATATGGTTAATTTTATTTTACAATACAAATTACATTAAAACAATACATGATTTAATTAAATAAATTAGAAAAAATAATGATTTATATGTTTTGCAATGTATCTAACAAAAATAAAATAGAACGAGTAAAAATGAAAATAAAAAGAAATATTCAGAAAAAAAAGAAAACCGTGTAACGTAAGTGAAGCAGTTGGTTGCAAGAATAATTATTAATTCGTACACCTGTGCAGGAATAAAACTCTTTAATAATTGTTTTAAAACGATAATTGGCATGGAAATTCGTTAGATCCGTGCTAATTCACATTTTTTTTAAGAATAATTTATTGATAATTTAAAACTGTAATTATATTACATCAAGTAAATCTGTTGTATGAAAAAAAAACACTTCTGGAGAAACTACCCATTGATAGCACTTCTTTTCAGACCCCTCGGAGAGTTATCCGGAATATTAGCGGGTATATTCACGTGTGTATGGAGCTTTTCATGGAAGGATAGGTATCAAGTTTGGGCCAAATCAGCAACATATGCAATATTAAGATCATGATGGATGAGTTTGCTTGTGACATAATAAGCAGCATTGAGGATTTTACGAAGGATTTTGGATTGTGAGGATTGGGTACGAGATGAACTGGATGGTTTAGTAGAGCCCCAAAGCTCAACTCCTATGTCCAAATAGGTCTGATAACTGTCATGTAAATGAGTCTTTTGTAATTAATTGGGAGGTTTAAACGTTTTTCCAGTAAATGTTGGAGAAGGCGAAAAGGTCGAGTAGTTTCTTGTCTTTTCAGTCTTGTATGAGGATTCCAAGTGAGACGTTTGTCCACATGGAGTCCTAGTAATTCACACTTAATAGTAAAAAGTAAAGTAGAAAATAACTTAAATCAGATTGTAACAAAGGATAAAATTAGATTTAAATCTTAAGTGTTTCAAATAAATTTCGATCATTCACAGAAGAGAGAAAAAAAATAGAGAAGTTACACTAATTATTGTTGGAATATCAAGCTTGTTTCGCTAAAAATTAGTTGCAGGTTCAATTTACGTCATAACGTTACCTAATAAAGTTATATTTAGTTTGTAACAAACAATACATATTAAAACTATTCTCTTTGATAATAACCTGACCACGAAATGGTTAACTATTCATTGCTCTTATAAAATAATACCTCTAGATAATTTGGGGTATTTTATGAAATTGTATTTACCTTCCATGGTGAAGCAGTGAACAACTAATTTTGAATAAACCATTTATCGCAGTTTATTTTTATGAAATATTTTATCGTGAATTTCATTTTAAAGTAGGCATGGTCCCGAGAGCTATCCAAAAGTTGCAAAAGCTAATTACTATTAAATATGAGGCGGCAGATATCTACACCTGTCCCCAGTCAACCATCAAAAATATTTTTTTAACAAACAAATTTTAAACTGAAGAGAATTGTGCATAAGAATCTTTTTAATTTTATTTAAATATATAATTCCCCATGTTGAAAATAAATGCATGGAAATAAGGGTAGTACCATTAATGTATAATAGGTCGTTGGAAAGCTTTTAGATGAAATAATCTCTACTCCTAAAGCCTTAGAAGTTAAGAGAGTTTTTATTTTTTTTTTAAACCTTAGGCATCCATTTGCTATAATTTCCTTTATATAGAGTTACAGTCGCATCAGTTTCAATGGTAGTAAACATCTGCGGTATTTATTTATTTTTTGCTCCTTGCTAGGTAAATCAATTTTGTTCTTAGTATTATAGAGTACCAGGCCAGCGGTCTGGTACCAAAAAAGGACTTTGCATCGCAATAAATTGAAGAGAGCTGCATTTTTGATATATTTTATGGGCATGGCTGAGTAAACCCAAGTTTGCAACCGAAAAAACGGATGGGAAAACTTTTGGTGGCCGAAAAACCTCGGGGAGACTGGGTGGACCCCCTGCCTACTAGTACTACCATTATTTTTTATAACTTAAAAGTTAATATTTATACTTTACAATAAACAAGCTGTTTTAGATCGATTCGTGGCGTACAAGGTCATTTTCTTAAAACTCTCACTTTCACCGATTTTTTTTTTTTAATTAACAAGAGAAGTATAACACTTAAAGGCCTCGTTATGAGCTTAAATTAAAGCTAATTAAATTTAATACAACTCTAGTTTGCTCGACTTACATAGTATGATCACTCTTTCGGTCAGTGTTCCTCACAAAATTCGGCCAAAACTTAAAATTTGGACTTTTTGGAAAAAATTACTATTTTTCAAAGAGGCTTAACTCAGAATCTATTAGGCCTATAGGTTTCGGCCTGTGCTTTAATTAAAGCTAATTAAATTCACTACAGTTTCATTTTTCACAACTTTCATTGTAGGATTAATCCTTCGTCCGGTATTCCTCACGAAAGCGGGCCAAAACTTAAAATTTTGACCATTTAGGAAAAAATGGCCAATTTTCAAAGGGGCGTAACTCAGAATCTATAGAGCTACAGAGCAGCAGTTTGATTCAAATGGTAGCTAATTTAATCTATTTTAAAAATGGTTAACAATGATTTTTTTCAAAAATGCACTGATTAGGAGATACATACTAGATTCTTATGATTATGTTAATACTATTAACATTTATTTAAAGTATAAAGTTGGCCAGTGATAATTTTGTGATTTTATTTTATATATTTTTTTAATATTTACAAAATATAAAAATTATATATTTAGGTATGATAATTAATATGTATTGATCGATTATTATCCAAGCATTAGGATATATTTCTTAATGTCTTTAACGGAAATAAATACCTAAGTTAGATATTATTTGTTGTTGTTAATTTTATTTTCAAATTAATTAGTTTTTAGTGGTCATTCATTGTATAGATTATTTATTTCAATAATGAAAAAATCTTAATATTCCCCCTTAAAATATGTTTTATATGATTATACTTTACATTCAATACACATAGAATCTAAATAATGAATATAAAAATCTATCCGTCCATTCATTTACCATATTTATTTTTTTCGTTTAACGTAACTTACTTCTTCTAGGGCTAACCGGAAGAGTGGGAGTCCTAAATTTGGCCTATCTGGGTTTAATTGGTATAGGACTCATTAACAAGTGCCTGACACCGGAAAGGCATTGAGCTTTCCAGAAAGAAGGATGGCATAACTAAGGGTTTTTCTCCTTTTACGAAAATCTTAAGGCCACCTGTCGGGCCGCGAACTTGCGATTTTTTGTATTGAAGGTTGGAAAAAAAAATTATAGAAACCTTATAACTTATGTGATAACTAATAAAATAATAACTTCGAATACTATCGGCATTCAAAAAATAATATAATTGTCCGGAAACTAAATCTAGTTGATAAATATAATCGACTGAAAGGATGCACCAGATATTTATGAATTATAATTATTTGAAAATAATAAACCACATATAAATCAAATATGCCTAATAGTTAGCGGCAATTTTAGTTTGTTTTTTTTTTAGTTAAATTTGAATGTTGCTAATCTTATATGCTCAGCCATTTCAAATATCTTTCCTGATTTGAAAACATAAGCAGTTTAAAATGTCAATAATTTTTCTAATGTTCTGTTTCAGGAATTTGGTTTTGAAAGTCCAAAACATTCGGGTTACTCTTTCAGATCAATCTAGTTCATAATATGACGCGTTCGGGATCAAAACTCCGAAATTAAAATAATTGACCTTTTATTTATTTTTTTATTATATCAGTTTTTATTCGTTAGTCAATCAGCAGCGTTACTTCAGGTTAAGAACCGGGCTAAAACCGCGAGAAATAATGTGACACAGTGTTGCACTAAATTCAACTACTAAGCTGAAAAATTTAATTAATGATATTCCAAAGTTATTCGCTTTTGACCCCAAACGCCTCATTAACGGTCATTTTCCCCATAGTCCGGTTCTGAATGGCATCACAGTGAATCCGTCTAAGACCGAGTCCGCTAAAGGCGGTTTCTACAAAACCGGAACAAGGCCGCTGCCTCTATATATTTAAAAACGGGGAGGGACCGCATATAGGATTAGGAATAAGATAAAGGAAGTGGAGAAAAAGAAATAAGAGATGGGAGGAAATGAAAGGAAAGAAAGGATAAGGATAAGGGAGTCCCAACCCCATCCCTAGATCAACGAGAGCACATCGACCAAGGACACTGCCCTGCCATCTCCCAGGTCTCGGAGGTGGTTTTATGTCCTTAAACAGGCGGTTCGCACAGGCCTTCAGCACATAAAAAAAATTGATGTGCCTCCGACCTATATACTTGGGCACCGAGGGGAGCTGAAGCTCCTCCCGAATGGTGTCGGTACGTGCCCTCTCGAACGTTGATCCTCGAACAATCCGTCTAAGGTGGGTGTTCTGGTACTACTATGGCACATCAGAGTTGTTTTGTAGAGGTGTCTCAAAAGCGGAGCACCATAGAGCATTGCAAGTCTTATTAGAGAGTTATAAATTTGCAGTTTCAATCTCAGTGAGAGCTGCGGCGACACCAGCAGGTAGTAGAGCCAATAGGATTTATGTCGGGCCAACTTCAGCCTCTCCTGGACGTGCCTTGAGAAGGTGAGATGCCAATTACGGTAGAGTATTGAAGTAGATAAACTACGATCATCACTGTCCACTGTGAAAGTACCGGGAAACCTCTTCTTGCCTCTACCCTGAAATGACATCACGATGGCATCCGTCTTGGACGGGTTCACCCTGATGCCATTCAGCTTGAGTTCCTCTAATACCACCTCAGTCGCCTTCTAACTCTTCCGAGCGTTGGAGTAGCAGTGTGTGAATTCCCTTTGATATCACTGCCTCCTTTATCATTCATTCCGTAGTTTTTTTTTCACTTCCTATGAATAAAACAGTCCCAGAAAGTTATAATTTATTATTATTTCCTGTAGTTCTCATTTATCCTGTAAGGAACCCTATTCAATATTAATATCTTGTTTTGGAATACGATCCCGTTTACAACAAGGTTGTGAGAACTAGCACGTAATAAGATTACCTGTAGAAAGGGCCCGAGAGCTTTCTACCTGGGCCGGCAATATATCATGCGAGGATGAGGTGTAGACATCTCATTGTCTCTGATAGGGATCTGGCCACAGCCACCGGGTCCCGTTCGGCGCCTCGGCAACATGCTTCTATCCAGCATTTATCTCACCTCACAAGAAGCCTAGAAATATAGCTGGTGTAGGCAATAATTAATCCGTATGATGAAGTGCTCCACGATCGAATTTATACACCCGCGATAAAAATAAGGAAATAGGAAGGAAGAAAGAAAAAGGAAGGCAAGAACGACCTTAGGCATTAGAGCTAACGGTATGAAAGATTTTTCATTATTAACATTTAAATTGTATGGAAAAAATCATAGGAACTAATATTTTCAAGAATTAAAAAAATATATTAAATTATTAAAATATTTTTTTTTAGAATTTTTTGAAGTGAAAACTTCCTTAGTCACATTTAGTGACTTTTGGTGGGGAAAAATTTATGCGTATTGACTCTTAATTATGTATTGAGACTACTTAAATGTCTGTTTCAATTTTACATCAAGGATTATTTCATCGAAATGTATTATAAGTATTATAACATATATGGTACTGGTTTTCTGATAATGAATTATCCCTAAAGTAATTAATTGAGAAAGTGGCCCGGGTGGAATTAAAAAAGGGGGAACTGATCATTAAAGAGCCAACTATTTATATATAAGGTCAACTGATTATTAATGTTTTATACTATTGTTAGGAAGAAAGGAGGAACTTAATGTAATTAACAAAACCTGATCTTACAACCACACCAAATACGAAATTTTAACTTTATTTGTTTTTGAGTTAGATGGAAGTAAAGATGTTACAAGGAGACTAAAATGAATTAAGAAATGGTTAAAATCGATAACCTTTATGATTTAAAAAAAATGGATTCCTAAACTTCCTCTATTTCATATTGGGAAGAAATAAATGATTTACGATGCTTCATGGAGTCGGAAGACATCTGTATCCCATGTAACATATCATTGGCCTTTGACAGAAATGCCAACCATAATGCCTAGCATTATGACCACATGCTGTCGGAATACCTAAGGAGGTTCAATCCAGTTATTTTTTTTATCGATGTAAGGCTTTCTGTCAATGGTCAGTTATTGTCTATAAAAAAAGTGTGGTTCGTGACTATAATCTCGACCAATCTAACGTCTGAGATGTATGTTTCCTACTGACCAAGACATCTGGATAATATTGGGCCTCCTTCTGGGTTTAGTTTTACAGTAGCTTATATAGTTATAGTTACATCTATAGCAGTGGATTATAGTTGTCTCTATAGTTATCGTTATGATTTCATTGTATATTATATTAATTATTTAATTAACCAACAAACAATTTAAATTATAGTTCATTTATTATTCGTTATATTTATTCATTATTTATCATTAAAACATAAATTCTGAGATGCTACACTGAAAGTCCCGGGTTCATATCCAGCTGTGGCTGGTAAATTATTTAGTCTGTTGCTAGCAACATTTGGAACATCCTGGGGCTAACCCAGCCTCTGCAAAGTTGGTACACTTGATTGAGGAAAAGCCTGACAGCTGAACTTGAACTCGGACAAATCACTTCCCTGCACAACTGTTCTCAATTCGTCAGTACAGTCTCTACCATCTACTGTAACTAAGAGCCTTTATGGGCTGTAGCGGTACAGGTTATAAACATTAAATATTAATGATAAATAAATATGTTTTCCAAACAGAAATAGTTTTTAACAGAAATGGTCTTAAATGATGTATAGAGAATAAATAAGTCTTCAATAAATGACATAACGAAATCAGTACAGTGATTCCCGAATGAGATGTTAATAGAAACATAACATAATGTGAAGGTTAAAATAATAAGGTTATGACCAAATGAATATTATGAATTTGATGATATATAAAGGAATATTGTAGATCGCCTTTAATGCTATGTTTTATCACATGTTATTCGTTCTAGGTCTATCTGTAAGTCACAAAATATTATCACTATTTGACCTTTTTTAATCTTGAAAAAAAATGTATTGATACCTCTGAATTCTTTATTGTATCCTAAAGGTCCTAATATAAATATGTCACACTACTCACATTACAAGGAAGATAATGTTAGTATTTTGAAATGTGAGGTTTTTCGTTCCCAATGTACAGATTTTATCAATAGATTGCATCATACTATCGAATACAAAAATTTCACCGGTACATTTACCATGGTTTTCAGGTAAGAACTCTTGTTTAATGAAGCCATAATGTTTAAATATAGACCTTCCTGAACAGATAACACTGAGAAAATATACGTTTATTGCTTATTGCTTATGCTAATGAATAAAAAACCAATGAATACAAATACAGTAGTTAATTAAAATTTTAGTATTTTAATTATCTGTCACTTAATTGTAAGTTTAAAATGTTTGCTCGGATATCAACTGCTATGTTTTATTGAAATGACCCATCAATGGCTTATTTCATATTTAAAAATGAATACCACATTACTATAACAAGGGGAGCGGGTTCAAATCGCAAGTAGACTTTTGTTTAATCTAGTAGTGGTCCGAGATGGTTCGGAGGGGATCTAGGACCCACATGGGGCTCACTCAGCCTCTGTAAAGTGAGTACCCAAAATAAAGGGAAAAATCTGACGATTGAGCGGGAATTAGGACAAATCACATCCTAGCACAACCGTTGTTCAAGAAACAGTTCAGAAGAAACTCTTCTTGGGTAGTGCTACAGGTTTATGTAGTCCTTTCTCTATTTTGCCCAACTTCGTTGTTAATAATTTTTTTGAAGGACTCGGGCAGATCCAATTGAAGAAGAAATCATGAATTCATTGAGGAACGAAGGAATCACAGAGATGTACACATTTTTAATGTGCATATTAAAAGTTAATATAATTAATGATCTCGGATAAATACTGATTTTTTTTTGTTTTACTGAATTTTATATTTTATTTACAGCTTCCCTTTAATTGCAAATTTGTGAGGGATGAAATACGCATCTGATGTTAGAATCATGAGGGGTTAATAAAAAGAAATTATTTGTACTGGGAAAAACGTTCTTTGCTTATTTACCTTTCAAGGAGTGAACCTTATTTACTTTAGGAAGATGTTTTCCTGTTCCCCCTTTTATTTTCTCAGTCTCTTAAAGAGTCATGACTCTACTCCTGAAAATCATTACAGCCACGCACCCTGCTTGCTCAAGGCACTCAGCTTCTCCCTGTTTATTTTGAGGAAGAGCCATCATATCCTTATTAATTTCAGCATACAGAGTACAAGTAAACTATTATATTGTTCAAATTTTGATGATTTCAATGTTCGAACAGACAGGTATAGACACCCTTAACACAAATAAGCCTGAAAAGACATGACACAGAAACTTCGATGAGTTTGGCAGCTTTTCTTTTTTGAAAAATTTCGAGATTAACTTTGATAGCTGAAATCATATTATTTGATGATAAATTATGACAATATATCCACTGAAAATAATAAATATTTTAAAATGAATTTTAATGATTGTTCGATTGTAAGAACTGACTTGTTCATTTGATGAAGGGTTTGGCTGGCCTGTAGAGGAAAACAAGATAGAACTAAATAAGAAAAAAACAAAAAACAGAACTAATCTTATGTCATATTTAACCAGAATGGGCGCTTAGTTTTTTCAGATATAAAAGAAAACCTAACATTCAAATCGCAACCCACGCAACCAACAGCTCCGGACATCTACTATCTTGTATAAGCCACTCCAAGGAATAAATACTACGAAAAACCAGAACTGTGTGATTTTGTTTTTATATTTTGTGATTTTTTTTTTTTTTTAGAGATTCCTTAAACATGATAGAGGAAGGTTTGAATCACTCTCTTTCTTTCCTGATTTGAATAATAATCGAGTCGAGATTGATATTTTATAATGGTTATGACATCAAAATAAATAAAATAGAACAATTATCTTTTTAAACATGTATTTTCCCTTTATTAATACGCTATCGCAAGATTTATTAACTATTACTGTTGAATTACGATTTAACAGAAAACAAAGTTGTGTGGTTTTATGAAACCACGATGCAAGTGAAACTTTTTTTCGGTTTGTAGGAATTTAACTAAAATTGTTTGGAAATTTATTCGATTGAGGGTATTAAAATTGCGTTTTTAATCTTACCTTAATTATTGAAAAATGGGAACTCAATAGTAGACAAAATATTCAATTATAAAATTTAATTTTAATTCGCGTTTTAGAGTATAATTTGTGTATCATTTCGATGACAAAAGCATATTAAAAAGTAAGAGCAATATTTATTTAAATCATTGAATCGTTGTCAACTTCAATTATTCTATCAATAACTTCATCTTCGGCTCGAATCTCACAGTTTATAAATGTAATTATCATTTTATGGTAACTAAAATAAGCAAACAATGTCTTACAGTCTATTTTTAGAATGTACCTAGAAAAAACCGCATCGATTGTAGTACCATATGTTGGAACATTTCTATCATTTGCCATTTCAAGATTGAATAATTCTCTGAAGTATTCAGTAAGTGGAGCAGGTTCCTCTTTCTTAAAATCTGTATTGAAATCACCAGATAAAATAACAGGTATTCACGAATATGTTTCTTGTGAACGAAAAATTCACGTAGCGAATGGAGCAAGATGAAAACCTAGAAAACCCATGATATCATTTATATTTTGATTTACTTTATTATAAATTGCCGCGATTACAAATTATCTGTTGTCATTAAGTTGGTACACAGCTGCAAAAAAATCTCCCACAGCAGATACGGATGTAGTTGCTTGACTAATACTCATGTTATTTATGTATGCTTCCATTTCCGATTAAACAGCATTTGTCTTTTATATTTTTATAGTGATACCTTGTGGAACAATTATCACTATATTTGATAATTCCATTTTCTATTTACGTCCGGTGCAGTAATTTGCGTACAAATTCAAATGCCTTCCTGTCATCAGATATGGGAATAGAAAGATCAAGATTTTTTATCGCAAATTTGTTTGAGAGTTTTGTCGGGTTTTTGGGTAAAAAACTATGGTTCCCAATATCGAGAGTTTTATGTCTTTCTAATGTGGATCGGTCGGTCTCTAGTTGGAGGTAAATATGGATCTCAGTCCTTGTCTGTTTGACAAAATACTGATTAATATTAATTTTGTTCATGAAATCACTAAACTCATTTAACGTGAAGTTTTCTCGGTCCATTATAACTGGAGGAATCTTCTTCGGTGGGGCTACCGCAAGTTGGTGGTAAATTACCTAGCGCGGTAAAGCTATCCGATGTCACTTCCGGTGCCGCTTCTTATGCTTTCCTTGTCTTACTCTTGGCCGATTCTTCCCTGTGTATACTTTTTTGAAGGGGGACTCATCTTCAGAGTCTGGTAGAGGTTTATTTAAGCTCAGCATGATCACTGCTCGTCCACTTCCTAATACACCAATCCCCTGTGCTAGTAGCACTCACACTACACACTGTACACAATTAAATAGTCATTGCACAGCCTTCCTAGTTAGCTAGTCAATTCCCTTATCAGAGCAACGTTGCCCTGTGGTCTGTTGAGGTTGTATCCAAGTGATATGAATGGACCCCAACAGCATTAGGCGGAATCTAAATAAGAGTAGTAATAGTGTTTGTTTCGATAGGTGTCTTTAAAAAGGCTCCATTACAAAAAATATCGCATTTAAACACTTCGAGAATAAAGCAATAGAATACACTGTTTTCATAGATACCATATCATACACTGTTATCATAGATACTACAGAAGCGACAGATGAACGAAAAAATTTTGGGGCGATAGAAAAAAAGTTCCACTTTAAAAAAGTCTTTTAAAACAGCTCTGACATATAAAAAACCTGAAACACTACAACCCATGAAGGGTCTGGGGTTCAGTACTTGGTAGAGGCTCTAGAGATGTAAATGTTAGATCACACCCACCGCCAAATTTGTCCCCTTATTTTGGGTACCAACTTTATAGAGGCAGAGTGAGACACAGCTTTGTATATATTATATATATTACATTTCAGAGTTACCATGCCGAAGGCCCCAGGTTCAAAACCAGCTGTAGCAGGTAATTTGTTTAATCTAGGTAATATCAGCTAGGAATGGATCCTCAGGGATCTGAAGACTCCCCTGTGGCTCAGGCAGCCTATATAAAGTGGTTACCTCTAATAGGAAGAAAACGTGACATTTAAACGTGATCAAGGACTAAAGCAAGGACCTTAAACACCTTTGTCCTAAAAACAGTACAGTCTGTGCCATATACTCAACCCAAGCAAGCCCCTTCATGGGTTGTACTGGCACAGGTTTTTTTATTTATGATTTTAGGACATTCCAGATTTAGTCAAACATGATAAAACACTTACTAATGTAAAATCCCAACTATTGTAAGAATGACAGATTCGTATATTTTTATCTCTCTTCTTTTTAAATAAATCGTTTGATCTTATAAATTCATATTAATTTCCTTTGGGTCATTTTATTTTATATGTTTGAAACATCAAAGGATCAAGAGAGGGAGAAATGACCAATTTTCACCCAACCGAAATTATAAGACATCATTCTAGAGCGAATCCAAGAGGAATCTGTGAGATTCATTCCAGGCTTCTGGTATCCTAATAGTTCTTCAACTTCCCGATTCCGCCCGTAATTTTAGCTCGAGACAAATAGAACACAATCCTTTGTCGGGTAGTTAATAACCAGGTTGTATAATTGTAGCCGGAAAGGTGCACGTAAATCTTGAGAATATATTTGTGACCGGACCGATTCAAATTTAAATGACCGCGGCCTCGTTAAATAGAGCAGTTTAGAGCCCTGTCTAATGCGAGGATTTATTGCCTTAAAGAGACCATCATACTTAGTCTCGTTAAACTTAACATGAGTAGTCCGGGCTTATCGGAAGGATGTATTTACGATTCCATTATGGCTATGGACAGAATCCAAATGTGGATTTTATTTGATTAATGAACTTATCCTATTAATCTATTAGCTATAATCACTTTGTTGATGGACATTAACAACATTAGATCCATAACCCGACAAAAGGGGATAGTAATTAAGACTATAAAACTGCAATAACTGGATAAACTATTTAATAGGCAACAATGGGGGACCTAAGCCTGAACTTTTCAGATTAAAACTATTCTATTCAAGATTGCTGATTTAGTCATTTAGGCAAAATTCCATAAATTAAATAGGCACATATTGTTAATTACATCATCAAAACTTCCTCATTCATACCATTTTAAGGTATTTAAATAAAAAACCGCACCACTACTACCCATGAAGTGTCGTCGTTCATGGATTCAGTCCATGGTAGGCCCTGTACTGTTTCTAGGACAACGGTTGTACAGGAAGAAGACGTCCAAAATCAAGCGCAACCGTCCGGTTTTCCCCATAATTAAAGGTAATTGTTTTAGAGAGACAGGGAGAGATCTAAGAGTTCCAGAGAAGAGTTCAAGAGTCCCAAATAACAGACCATGGGAATTTCCATTAGGAAGTAAACAATTTACAAATTTAACTATATCCATCCTAGCCACAGGCGTTTCAAATGGAATTCGATTTCAGTAATTAAGAGAGCAGCATAGTAAGTGAAATATAAATTGTACTTTTATAGTGATAAAAAAAACATTTTTTTTTAATTTAGCAGTCTCTTGTGTAACCTGTATACATCATAATGCTTGCAGGACATAATGTGTTAAAATCATAATTTCGTCCCTTTGGCTAAACAAGTAAAATACTTAGGAACTAGACTAATATTTAAAATTAAAATCAGAAAACAGTTCCAAAAATAGGTATATTTTTGAAATTCTCGCAATTTTGATTTTTCCAATTCACGCTATCTTTTAAAAATATATTGTTTTCTGTTATAAGCAAATTGACCAACCTAATACGTGCTAGTCACATTCGATGTTCTATTCACTTGCTCAAAAACCTTAAAACAACATGTCTATCTCTTAGTTCTTCCTATTTTTTTGCAGTTATGTAGTATAATTCATATTTATTTCCTTTTACAATTAAATCTCGTTAAGCCTAAATTTATTGTGAGTTTCAATTAATGTGCACTGTACTTATACATGTTTTTTTTATTTTTTTTTTTTATTTTTTTTTTATTTTTTTTTATTTTTTTTTTTTTATAGTCAACAGCTAAACGGGTAGCGTTGCTCTGGCAAGAGCCACCACCCTTTGTTTGCCATGAACAATAAGTGCGGTGAATTTAATATGGCGATGACTACCCCTCTGCCACCAGAAGATGAGAGCGCTTCCATGGAGTGCAGTGAAGATAATAGAGGGGAGAAGAGTACAGGAGGGCCCCCGGAAGTTGATTTCCCATTTTTGCCAGTGCCGAAGAGGTTTAGCTCAAGGCCGACGGTGAACAAGGGACCTTCTACTACTGCCCAGAATAAGAAGAATAGCAGATTTGGGATGAGACCAGAGGTCTTCAAGGGTGAAAAGGCTCCTACCATAGTCAGCAACAAATTTGCGGCTCTAGCGAATAAGAACAGTGATGATACCGCTCCAGCGTCCCGGCCATCAAACACCAGGAGGCCCCCACCGATCATAGTAACACTACCTTGCGGACAGAAAAAACTAAGGGCCGCTCTCTTAGCTGAGGGGATCACCCAGTTTGCTATGAATTCCACTGAAAGGGAATTAAGATTATATCTGAACAATGAAAAGGACCATGACGCAGCCATAGCCATACTCCGTACTGACAAAGAAACTGAGTTTCAATCTTATGCACCCCGCGGAACGAAGAGGAGCAAGAAATTCGTTCTATATGGGTATGATAGTGACGTGGACATCTCAGAACTCACCATTGACTTGCGAGAAGGACTCCCAGGATTCAAATCGGCCAAACAAATGATGAGGAAAGACGGAAAAGGACAGCTCAGTCCCACAGAAGGAGTACTTATTATAACTGACAGCACGATGAATCTGGATAAATTGAAGAAGTTACGAGTCGCTGGACGGGTGTTATTTCGCCCGGTAATTTTCAAAGAGCAACGGGGGCCGACCCAATGCTATCAATGCCAGGGGTTCGGGCACACCGCCGCTTATTGTGGCCACACCGCGTACTGCGCATGGTGCTGTAATCAACATGTTCTCAGTGAATGTCCTCTGCGCAAGGAACAGAAACCAGCTAAGTGCCAGAACTGTAATGGTGACCACCCGGCGTTCCCCAAAGAGTGTCCAGTCAGAAAGGATCTTATCGAGCAGAGAAGGAAGAAGATGCCTGCTACCCGTGTGAACCAGAAAACGAGCTACTCGTCACTCCTAGGAGGAAGCCCAGCTCAGCCGAAAAGACAATCAGGTAAGGGACCGTCACCCCATTCCTCCCATGCCCCCCACCCTACCCCTCACCCCCATCCTACTCCTACCCCCCACTCCATACCTCATCCCCACTATAGTATACCCCCTGGAACACAGCCTGCTCAGAGCTCATTCCAGCCTCAGCCATCTCAGGGAACAGACCTCCCAGCTTTCCAGCCACAGCAGTCAGCCTCTACAACTGACGCCCTACTGACAACCCTCTTAGCCCGTATGGACCAGATGATGCACATGATGTTGAAAATGTTCAACAGGGCCTTTGAGACCAATAGACGAAATGACTAAACACCACGTCATCAACTATAATATCAGAGGTCTGCTCTCCAAGCTGGCTGAGGTTGAGATACTCCTGCATCAACACCGGCAATCGGTAGTGGCGCTGACAGACATCATGCTGTCCGCCTCGGATCGACTGTACATCCAGGAGTACACTGTGTACCGGGAGGCCTGCACACCGGGGATTAAAGCGAGCGTCGCCATACTAGTCCGAAATGATGTGCCCTCTAGGAGAATTCCTAACCCAGTGTGTCCAACTAATGGTACTCACATAGTCACAGTTGACGTACGGTTCAAGACCCGTTTCACGTTCAGCTGTCTCTATAGGAGGCCACAAGCTGTACATACAGCCATGAAGTTGTTGTTGAAGCACGTCCAGGCAGTGAGCCGATACATAGTCATAGGAGACTTCAATGCTAAGCACACCGCCTGGCTATGCTCCAACATTGACACACTGGGAACCACCATCACCAAGACTAGGTTGTGCGTCTATCACCCCGGGTTGCATACCTTCAGGCATGCAGCCCGACATGGATCGACCTTAACGCTGGACCTTCTCCTTACCAGGGATTCGCATACCGTTATGGATTGCACTGCACTCCCGTACGGACCATCGGATCACCGGCCCGTGCTCTATACTTTCGAAGGTAACCCCGCAGCTCCGCCTGCGATAAGTACCTTTTGCACAAAGCAGACTGGAAAGGTTACAGAGCCAGCATTGTGGAAGATCTCTCCACGATCACCCATATCAGTACAGTGGACGAGGTGGACAGGGCGGTGGATGTCATCACCACTACCATACAGGCCGCGGCAGACCAGCACATCCCAAAGTTCAGTCCTTTACCCAACGCCATCAGGAAATCTCCGAAACACATCTTAGTTCTAATAATCTCAGCGGAATAACCTGAGGAATATTTTCCAACGCTCTCGTGACTACGGGCTAAAACCGGCCATCAATGCGATGACTCGGCAGCTAGCCGGCCTCATGCGAGACTGGAAAACATCCCTCTGGCATGAGCAGTTGCGTCGGATTCACGATGACCCCCGTCAGTTCTGGCGGTTCGTCAAAACCAACGTAACCAAAAGGAGCGGAGTGTTTCTTTCATCTGGAGGCAACGTGCTGATGCCTGGGGAACAGGCTGAACTTTTGGTGAAGGCTTATGAGGAGAGAGAAGCTTCTCGGCTGTTAGATGCTCCACCAATCCCGGAAGGACCACTACCGTGCCCCAACGGGAAGCCCACATTCTCCACCTTTGGTCAGCTCGAGTCAGTACTACGACGCACGAAAGGTAACAGAGCATCAGGACAGGATGATATCCCCTATGTGATGTTGAAGATGCTTCCTAGGAAGGGTAAAGCCTTTCTATTGAACATTTTCAACACCTGCATGAGGATCTCGTACTTTCCTGATGTGTGGAAACAAGCAGTCGTAGTGCCACTACTCAAGCCTGGGAAGAGTGGGGGACTACCTGAGCACTATATGCCGATCAGCTTGATCCCTCACATGAGCAAAATCTTTGAGAGACTGGTTCACCATCACATGTCGAAGCACTGCAGAGAGAACAACATCATCCCCCCTGAGCAGACTGGTTTCCTAAGAGGAGTTGCCTGTGACCACCACCTGGCTAAGCTGCAGGCGCACACCATAGAGCACATGCAGATGAACAGAGCTACGGCGTTCATTTCACTGGACTGCACCCAGGCCTTTGACTGTGTGTCTCATGAGTTGTTACTCCGACGCTTAGAAGAGTTTAGCTTTCCCGCCACTCTATGTCGTCTGATCCAAAGCTATCTCAGCGGAAGATCTTTCGTCGTACGAGTCGGTGACAGTTACTCGACTTTTAGCACCATCACCTGTGGAGTACCTCAAGGCTCTGTATTGGGGCCACTGATGTTTGTGATTTTCACAGCTCCCGTGGTCGCAATGAAGCATCCAGGAGCATATGCGGATGACATTGGTATTTACGCCACTAGCACTAGCACCCCACATGCCCTTAAGAAGGCACAAATGGCGACTGAAACCATAGTGAACGAGCTGAAACTGATTGGCATTAGGGTGAATCCGTCCAAGACGGATGCCATCGTAATGTCATTTCAGAGTGTGAGTAGGAAACCTCTACTGAAAACTTTTACCGTGGACTGCGAGGATAGAAGATTATCCACTTCAATCCTCTACCTTGGCGTTACCTTTGATAGACATCTTACCTTCTCAAAGCACGTTCAGGCAAGATTGAAGTTGGCACGACAGAAATCCCACAGGCTATACCATCTGCTCTTGTCGCCGCAGCTCTCACTGAGGTTGAAATTACAAATCTACAAGTCCATCATAAGACCTACGTTGCTCTATGGTGCACCGCTACTGAGACACCTCTACAAAACAACGCTGCAGCGCCTGCAGCATTACCAGAACTCTATCCTTAGAAAGATCGTAAGTGGCACATCGCTCGAGGGAGCACTTAACACCACCATCCGGGAGGAGCTTCGGCTTCCCTCGGTGCCCGAATACATAGGTCGGAGGCACATCGAATTTTTTGACGGGCTGAAGACCTGTGCGAACCCCCTAGTTAGGGACTTAAAACCACCCCCCAGACCTGGGAGATGGCAGGGCAGTGTTCCCTTGGTCGATGTGCTTACATTTGATCTAGGGATGGGGTAAGTACTCCCTTGTCCTTATCCTTCCTTCGTTTTCCTTCTTCCTGCCTTTACTTTCTTCTTTCTACCACTATTCTTGATCCCGCTAAACGGTCCCTCCCTGTTTTGTATTAGCATTGTATAAAGTCAGCGGCTCTGAGCCGGTTCGAGTAAAAACCGCCTTCAGCGGACTCACATTGTAACGCCTTAAAATACCGAAAGGTAACAGAAGGCCTTATATATATATATATATATATATATATATATATATATATATATATATATATATATATATATATATATATATAAGTATTTGCATGTATTCATTGTAAATTTGTAATATATTGTAAATAAAAGTTTGGAGGATGTGAAAAAAAAAAAAAATATACATGTTTTTTGTTTTTTTCTAATAATTATTAAAACTTAAACATTAAACCTCAGTACTCGTTATCTCATAACCAATAATAATTTCCAAACAAAACTCGATCTATCTTCTATAACAATAATCCTAAGCACTAAAAATAATTACAACTTAAACATTCACCGTCCGTTCTCATTATCTCCTAACCATTAATAATTTCCAAACAAAACTCGATCTATCATTTATAACAATAATACTAAGCACTAATAATAATTACCTCAAAACCGCTCGTAAAATTTTTTATTACAAATACATTTTCCATAATTCCATATACATCAATGACAATTACAACTCAAATATACACCATCATTAATCCTTATCTCATAACCGGTAGTAAGAATTAATTTTTAATTATAATTATAATCATATAATATAATAATTATAATCCAAACTAACTGTCAAGGACCTAAAATACCTTTAACCAAAACCATATACAAAGAAAATTTATGTAATTAATCACAATAAGAAATAGTCTTAGCAAATCTTATTTGGCATAGCCTAAAGTCTTCTTAAAACATATTATTGAGAAGAAATAATAAATAAATGCTAATCATTCTCTAAAATACGAAAAACTAAAAATAAACTTTTGACTTCAAATGATAACATACTTCTTTTTGATCACAAAGATGAGAGTAAAATTTCTTAACACAGATTACTTTCCTTATATAAATAAAAACATTTTTAGCATCGAACTAAAAACAGTAATTAATGCACATTAACTAAATATATATATATATTTATTTATATATTTTTAAATAAAATGTTCCTCAGCCCGTTACATTATAAATAATTATATAACATCTATACTTCGAAATGATAGCTGAAAGATTGCAAAGCTTTATAAATTTTGTTTCTTTATTCTTCAGCCCTGAACATGGACTAAATCTTAGGTCATAAATCTTAGCACAATAAAGTAAGTCGGTCTTATTTTGCGTGATTCATTGACTTCACATTCCTGACCGTTTTAAACTATTCTCAAAAATAGTTTTATTCCTTATTTGAATTTTCTGTTGGATATAATAGACAAAGCAAGTTGGTTTTTGGGCCTCCACCTTCTTCTTTTTGTGAAGGGCCTCAACTAGAAGGTGACCCAGAAGGTCGGATGAGGTAAGGACAGCAGGTGTAGAACAGGTCCCGGCCACCACCTGCCGGTACAGTCGGCTCCAATCACAGCCTCGTAGCCTTCTTGCTTTTTTTGGCACAGCATCGGAATCCTAACGTTTCCTGTCTAGTGGGTGTAGGAGTATCAGAGATAGGTGTCATCTTGACGAGCCTTAAGAGCGATGAGACTCATAATTTGTCACTGGTGAAAATCTTAGCAGAAATATTCTACTTTATCTTACATGTGGGTATGATTAAATGCATTAAAAAAATATAGTTTCTACATGCTTGTTTATATAAATATTTGTATATACATTTATTATAGGTTGCTTAAGTGCCATTATGTTTTAAGGAAGAAAATGGTCGGTGGAGGTAAAAAAAATTCTCTTAAGGTGCGTTTACACCAAAGTTGGCAACAAATTGTGGAAAACTAAAAGTTTTTCTTCAGACGCGTTTACACCAAAGTCTTCCACAAGTTGCGGCAACTTGTTGCCGGTTTTTACAAAATACAGCAACTGTTTTTGTCTTCCACTTGTGGAGAGACAAATCTTCCACTAAATTATTGTTTCCCGTGGAGAGTCGGTAAAGATCAAAGAAAGTTGGCAACTAAAAGTTGAAGACTTGTTGCTGCGCCCTATTCATAATTAAATAGTGCTGTAAACGCATTTATTCATAGATAAATAGTGCATCTGGGGTATGTAAGCACCAAAAGAATTATAATAAATTAGCCAAGTATTTACAAATAATTTTAATGCCGGGGGCATATCTTTCCTCTTTAAAATACAATTATTTAAAAATTAAAATAGCTGACCAATAATTATAAAAAAAGAATTTCTTCTATATATTTACAAAGTTACTTATTAGTATATTTTTACAATCTTTTAATTCCAGTATGTTATTAGATACACTGGTAATGAACCAGAATTCATAATGGTACATGATAAAATTAGTAACATATTCCAAAGTAATATTAAATGTCACACTTGTTTTTACTATACATATGTATTTCAATATTAAATCTTACCGTAATAAAGTACAGAAGCTTGTTATTTAAATGTTCCATTTTAATTAATAATTTCAATTACTAAGTTTATCATTAAATTGTATTACAAGAGAACTACCTCATAAACCTTACATGAACAATAATACCGCTGGTTTTGTTAAAATCAATAGTATGGACTATTTGATCCTAGCGTCTATATTTATTCTTACTAACGTATTTTAATATCATTATTCAATAGTTATTGAGCATATAGACTTATAATTGTGATGTTGAATTATAATTAATAATTCTAATACTAACTGTAATAATGAAAATGGCTAACAAGGGGAATACCCAATAACCTTTAAGTTAACTTTTATGACAATTTTTACCTTCACTATAATATTATAATTTGTATACATGGTGACGATTAATATTGATAATATATACACCAATAGCTACAATATAACAAAAAATATCGACCCTACAAAAGGTTTGAACATTATCTAAATACGGTCACTACAATATGACAGTATCAATTTTTTTTCCTATTTTAAAAAATTAATTAATTTAAAAATTAAGTAGTTTTGATTGATTAGGTTTAGTTTTTGTATTATAATTACTATGGATAAGTTTTTTTGAATCCTTAATATTTTCATTAGTAATGAGGTTAATATTTATATTCTTTGGTATGCTATTATTATCATTATTATTTATTATTTCATATTGTGTGTACCATAACTTGTTTATAAGACTATTTGGAAAGGTATTGCTTAATAGAATTTTGAATACTATTTAGATTTTTTATTTTTTGTTTCTTTTAAGAATTTTACATCTGTTAATTTAATAGATCTTCCAATCAGATTTGCAGCTACATTTTTTATTTAGGCAATAGGGTGGTTTGAGTAATAGTTTAACAATCTATTAGAGGTTACATCTTTTTTGAACCATTTAGTAGTAAGATAGTTATTTTTTGGTTCTCTGATAATTGTAATATCTAAAAAATTAATTGAGTTTTCGGTTTCCATTTCCAGTGTAAAAATTATATTTTTATTTTGTTCGTTTAGGATTTTGTTGAATTTTTCTAAAATATTATTATTAGTAATAACCAACAGATCATCTATATACTTTGCTATAAAAATTGGAGGGTTGTTCAATTTTAGTAAACTTTCTTTAATAATGTGATTAATTACTACTCCAGAAATATTCACTGAAAGTCTGCCTCCCATCGGTAAACTCGTTATTTGTTTATAAAATTTATTTTGAAAAGTGAAATATCCATTTTCAGTAAATAGCTTAATTCCTTCATTGAATATTGTTTTACTTTTAATGCAAGTATGAGGTTCTTTTTTTCCCAATTGTCGTTAATTAATTTATTTGCTAATTTTAATGTAATGTTAGGGAACATGGAGACAATATCTAAACTGGCAATTAATTGGTCGGGTTGTAAATTAATATGCTTTAATTTATTGTTCAATTATATTGCGTTTTTGATATCAAACTCGTTATCATTGTTTAAATTGTCTAAGGCCCCATTTAGAAATTTGGCTAGATTATCCGTTGGGTTATTAGTTCCATCTACTATTGGTCTGAGGGGATAATTCTTTTTATGCATCTTAATTAAGCCATGTATTCTAGGGATATTAAAATAGTTATTTGAAAGTTTATTTTTGTAATTTTTATCAATAAATTTATATTTTATTAATTTATATATATATATATATATATATATATATATTTGTTAACTTTATTGTTCAGTTCTATCATGGTGTTATTTCTGATACTTTTGTAAGTCTGTTTATCATTAATTATGTCTAAAATCTTTTGTTGATAATTATTTTTTGTCATAATAACCAATTATTTAGTTTCATCAGATTTAATAATGCATATATCTTTGTTATTTTTAAAATAATTTTTTGTATTTTTAAGATCATAGTTTATAATTTTATTAAATTTATTTATTGTGTTATTAGGTTTATTTGTTCAAATAATTTAAGATGTTTATATTAATAGTATTCCTAAGTCCATTTCTGTGGGTTTCGGGAGTGTCTAAATTTATGATTATAGATTCAATGTCCGCTAACATTTGAAAAATGTTGATTTTTTTTATTATTTGGGTTAATTAAAATTATCCCCTAGACTTAATAAAGTTATAATGTTGTTGGGTATTATATTAGTTGTTAAGTTAACGGCTCTATTGTATTTGCCTTGGTGGCTCAATAGGTAGAGCGCTGTCACGGAAAGACAAAGGTTCCGAATTCGTATCCCGGCCGAGGGCCGATCTTTTCTCTTTAAAAATAAAAATATTTCTCAGTGTTAGAAAAGATTGTTGTACAATGCTTATTTGCTATTTCATTGTTATTATATGGGTTTCTGAATGTTGATTTGTTAGGTTTATTTGCTTTAAATTTTATTTTTCTTATTTTGATATCTTTTAATATGTTACTCCATTTTTTGCATATGTTATAGGTTTGTGCATATGAATTATTATCTACATTATTAATTTTATCTAACTGAGCTTGCAATTTAAGTACAACAATTTGCATTCTGCGAATATGAAATTTGGTTATTGATAATTTAAATATTTTTGCTTGTACCAATGGATGCCCTAAAACTTTTGTAGATAAGTGTTTAAAACAGGTACAAGGGCCCGCCTCTTGGCAATTTATTACCAGTTCAAACGAACCCGGCGGTATTCGCCTCTTCAAGGAGCTCTGTTTGGGCCCCAAATGGTAATATAGATATTTATAGATAATAATATAGATTTTTGCGAAGGCCACTTTTTTGCTAGGTGCCCAGATTATTGAGAACAAAGATGCCGCACTGGTAATAAAAAGGCATACCCTTCTTTTGAAACTGTCATATTGCGGTGACCATATTTAGAAAATGTATCTAATAACAACATACTGTAAGTAAAAGTAATTTACTGTAAGTAAATATTGAAAATATATACTAATAAGAAACCTTGTAAATATTTAGAACAAATTATTTGTAAATACTTGACTAATTTATTATAATTAATTTGGTTCTAACATACCCCAGATGCACTATTTATTTATGAATAAATGCGTTTACAGCACTATTATTAATTATTATTATTATTAATAATAATAATTAATACTATATTAATACTATTATTAATTATGAATAGGGCGCGTGGAGGGGGAACAGTTCTCGACTTGTTTTCCACAAGTTCCTAGATACCCGCGCAGCAACAAATCTTCCACTTTTAGTTGTCCACAAGTGGAAGACAAAAACAGTTGCTGTATTTTCTTAAAACCGGCAACAAGTTGCCGCAACTTGTGGAAGACTTTGGTGTAAACGCAGCCTTAAATATGGAGGACTGTTGCAATATATTGCAACATCTCTCCTTTTTTCAAATACCATTCCATTTATTAATTTGTTTTACTTTCTTTGTTCCTTATTTGATAATAATCTATAGTTTTCCCATTTGTTTTTATTTAGATTTAAGTGCCCCCATCTTTATTTTTTATCACTCATATTCCTTGATGTCTACATATATCTATAGTCTCCTCCCATTCAAATTCTCTGTCCAGGACCACAAAACAAGATCTCGCCTTTCCGATTTCTACATTCCTTCTCACAGAACTAAGGCATTCGAGTGCTCCTTCCTCGCCCGCTCCACCACTGTGTGGAATTCAATCCCTCCTTTCATTCGCCATTCCTCTTCACTAGCTTCATTTAAATCCCTGTTTTTCCATCATCTCTTGGCATCTCAAAAAGTTACTCTCCAAGCAGGTCAAATGTCTGCTTGAATATATCAGTATTGTAAACTCGATCCCGCTACCCTTTGTTTTGTTTATTTTTCCAACAACAAAGATGATACCGACTTTTTAAATGTATTATCGCATACTATGCTAATCAATTATTTTAGTTAGCAATTTCGTCATCAACTCGTATTAATATTATTAGTTAATATAAATATATTTATTTTCGACAAAAGCAGTCAAGTTCTTTGTATTTTATTTATTTATTTTCTTATCTATTTCTACTTTTACAATGTTTTGTCACACTTGATTATTTCATGATTTGTGTTATTATGTAGCCTTCTGGCCAGATGAAATTTATGGTTTTTTATTTGTTCATTATTGTTATTCTAAAGGGACTTGGTCCCAGAATAAAGTTTATTTTCTATTCTATTCTATATTTATTATTTACCATGCATCATTTTAATTTAATTGTATTTCTCATATTTAGCCCTAAAGAAGAACTGCTGTGTGGGTCGAAACGTTGGCTTCAAATAAACAGTTTTCTCTGTTTAACAGAATTTTTATTACTAATGTTATTCAAGATGTTAGAAAACCCTATCTACATTCCTCTCTTAAAATGCATCCGGTGCAGTAAAAGAGATCCCATCTATCATATTACTATTAAATGTTATTATCATAATATAAAAAATAATAAAAACTAATGATCTTGGAAAAAAAGTATATATTCAAGATGATATGTATTATTTCAATTTCCTAACAGATGATGGAGACATTGCGTAACTGAATAACCGACTGAAATCACAAATATGACCAGAGTAAGTATATGATGGTGTGCAGTCAATATAGTGATAGATTCGATTTCGTACACGTATATTGGAAATCTTAAGCTATTTTTTAAAAGATTGTAAGGTAATTAGAGAAAAGCAAGAGATTTCATGATTATTTTATGGATTTTTAAAGGTAGTATTGAATATTTAAGGTTACAAAAATGGTCTAGTTCTATCGTTGATAAAAATGCAAATGTCTAAGTGATCACAAATTTCCAGGAGAGGTAAAACCTGTTTCATAGTTCATTCAAAATATGTGCGCATCGTTAAACGTATTTTACCTATATACATATAGCTATTTACACTACTACGACTACGACTTTGTATTAATTTTATTGCATAATTTATTTCAATTAATAAAACAACAAAATCAACCGTTTGATTATCCATAATTTATGATTATTTATCTATAATTAGTAATGCAAACTATTGAATATGGTATCTTCTTTAGTTTGCAGTTTATGATTTTAAATAGTTCGCAATAATCGTAATTAAAAACTATTGAATACGTTACTGTTTATACTCTCCTTCAAAACAGAAATCACACTAACATGACATATTCAATACTTTGTCCTGCTAGACACACTGGATCAGTGTTGACTGAAAATAGGCATGTCTCATCATTATACGTGGTAAGGATACTATTGAGATGGGTTGGGATGTCTGATGTGTAAACTGTGTAGAGGATACTGCTCTGAGGAACACCAGCTTTGAATGACATTTGGAGAGTTACGATTGAATAGTGAGAAAGTATGTACGAGGTAGGAATCTATCGCGTCTTCTGAGAGTAACATATTTCTCCCATAATAATTATCAAAATAGAAATAAGTTTGTTCACAATGACGAAGCAGCAAACCCTGACCATTGTTCTCATGTAATGGATCCTATCCTTGAATAGATTAGAATAGAATGCTCTAGGTATGAATGCTTGCTTTAGGAACATTATAATTATTTTTCAATCAGATATGTTTTCATTTACGCCGGTTCTGGCTACCAACTGGGAGTTGTTGATTATGAATTATCAGCGGGATCAGACCCTCTTAAAGCTGTCATTAGGGCAGTTATCGCAAGGTGTAACTGTTGGGCGAGGTTTCTGCTTAGCTATAGTTCTTTTATAAGTCAGTGATGTAGCAATCTCAGGAGTATTACTTAACGAACCAGTTTTAGTATGTCGTTTGGGAGAGTTTCCGTTAAATAATTTAAAAAAGAAAACGAACATGTATAGAATAATGGTGCTCAAATAATAATAATTATGAGTCATCCTACTAATATTATAAATGCGAAAGATTGTATGTTTGTCTCTCTTTCACGCAAAAACTACTGAACGTATTTGGATGTAACTTTACAGTAATATAGGTTATACACCAGAATAATACATAGGCTATAGGATTTAAAGCGCTGATTTATCGGGGGGGGGCACGTGCCCCCCCCCGATAGTTTTTTAGGTACTGTGGAGAATCCATTATAGTGCATAATTAAAGGAAAATCACATGATAATAGTTGTTAAAATAACAGAAAGAACATGAGTGAAACTATTTGTTTTGATCTCCTACTAATATTATAAATGCGAAAGTTTGTATGTTTGTCTCTCTTTCACGCAAAAACTACTGAACAGATTTGGATGAAACTTTATAGTAATATAGGTTATACATCATAATAACACATGGGAAACAGTAAGGGCAGATTTAGGGGGGCACGTGCCCCCCTGACAGTTTTTTGTATTCTGTGGAGGATCCATTACAGTACATATTTAAAGGCAAATCAGGAACTTAGCAGCTTCAAATTTGCAGATACGTTCTTAGTATAATTTACGAAAGAAATTTGGATAATTCCACCCCAAGGGTTTCCCCCTTAATATAATGGGGTTTCAAAGATTGTATGGAAACCGTCAGTTTTGAAGTTAGACATCTGAAATTTTGGATGTACGAGTAACTTATAGTTAAAAAAACTAAATTATTTATTTAAAATGATCTGTCGCGAAACTTTATGTGGCAGACCAAATTCCATGCGAGCGAAGCCACGGGCAAAAGCTAGTCATTTTATAATGAAAAATGCGAAATAGTTCTAGTGAAGTAGTGAATGATATTGAAAACAACGTGGATTCTTATTTACTCATCGTATTAACGTTAACGGTAAGAATATGCTCTAAATAATATTTTGATATCGATAATGAAATGAAATAAAAAACTTTTCCTCTCTCTCTCTCTCTCTCTCTCTCTCTCTCTCTCTCTCTCTCTCTCTCTCTCTCTCTCACACTCTCTCTCTCTCTCTCTCTCTCTCTCTCTCTCTCTCTCTCTCTCTCTCTCTCTCTTCTTAAATTTAAATGTAAAAAAGATTTATAGTAAGAGATGTTTTTGTCCCAACGAAAACTATCTGGAACGGAAAAGGGCTTGATATTCGCAATACAAAACATTGGGACACTTACAAGGAAAGAAGCCAAAATTCATTGGAAATGGCTAATGTTTACTCGGCTGGACATACTCGTGATGGGTGATGGTCAAGAAGAAAGTAAATGGAGAGCCGAGACTGGACAAGAATTACGTGCTATTTTACTCTATTGTGCCTATGAGGATAATTTGAACAACCAAAGAGGTTGTTGGAATCGTATTTTCCAAGCTGCATTTTGTAAGCTGAAAGACTAGAAGCATAACATTGGCTGATTTAAATCTAAGTATAGTACAAGTTTCGCAAAGTTCATGCATCAGTATAAAATTCCTGAGTCCTGGGAAAGGAGTCATTATGCTAGAAAGTAGATAGATGATGGAAAAAGCAAAGCCGTCATCCTGAGTTAAGATGTTAATGGTTGAATTGGGTGGGACTATAGAACGAATACAGAAGCCCTCGAGATGTTGGACAGTAATAAAAAATATAAATTAGCATGCTTTGGTCATGTGAAGCGAAATAAAAAGTACAGTATGTTGTAGATAATCATACAGGGTATGATTGTGGGAAAGAGAGGTCCAGGTCGCAGGCGTTACTCTTGTTTGTCAATGAAATAAAAGGAACTATTATAATACAAACATCCAAAGAGGATAGGCATATTTAGAAGAAGATAGAATAGGACATAGAACAATGGAGGGTAAGCACTAGGAACGAGAATGGCCTACAACAGATCGATTTCTATGTCGATAACACTCTCTTTGTTGGCAGCTCGTAATATCCACAAAGGAAAAGCTTGGCTGAAGTCTACCAAGGATTAACCAAGAGGCTTTGGGGAACAATTAAGATTCTAAAAAGAAAACATAAAAAGGCTACAAGGAACATCAAGGACCAGAATGGGTATGTAATCCTTACATGTTTGAAACCTCTTAACCAAAGAGTTAGGAATCAAAAAACTTAGTTGGACATTGTTTATTACTCCAAATAAACAACCATAGTATAGAATTAAAATTCTATAACATGCATGGTTACACATACCATACAATTTACTTTTAATTACATTATTTTTTCTATACTCTGGCAAAACAGCAAACAGCACTTTAGAATTTTCTAACTTTATCGGTTTATAAGGAGAGGACGATCTGCAGTATATAAAAATATATATATATATATATATATATATATATATATATATATATATATATATATATATAAATATAAATATTTATATTTAAATGTAAAGAAGATTTATAGTAAGTTTGTTCGTAGATTTGAAGAAGATTTGTTCGTAAGTTGTCTAACATTTTATATTTCGCAAAGCGCGCTTGCAATTGCATTAATAATGCGAATAATTAATGATCTAAACTCATTTGCAAAAGAATTATCGAGGATCATTTATTCTATAATTCTAAAGGTATTAATTAAGTTATTTGTCCCCATTATTTTCCTGTGTTAAATTGGAGCAACTAAAATAAATTACTTTTTGCACCTGAATAGCTCTTTGTTATTTTATGGTAATTACGATGTTATTTTTTAATTATTGTAATTATGACGTATATAGGGTAGTTCAGTTGATAATATTGTGCTCATAGAGGTTTGTTGTTATTGATCATACATTTATCTGTCGATGAAGATCGATGAAGAACATGGTTACAAATACCATACAATTTACTTTTATTTACATTCTTTTTTCTATACTCTGGCAAAACAGCAAACAGCATGTTAGACTTTTCTAACTATATCGGTTTATAAGGAGAGGATGATCTGCAGTATATAATATATATATATATAATAAATATAATATTAATTAATCCTGTGCTTCTCGGTAAAGAAATAGATTATTACTTTCATAGTGTTCGTTACATTTGTTCTTGCTATAAACTTTACGTTTAATCATGGTCACTAATAATCCACCTTCACCGTTCAAGTCACATTCATTTTTTTTTTTAAGGTTACATTAAAATGACTATTAGTGGTGGTAATGACTATTTTTTCTGAACTAAAAAATAAATAAACGAGAGTAGGGCGTTCTAACCTACGTCACATCCGTGCAACGTGCCTGGATGACCGCTCACATTGGAAATTTCCACCGACTATCCCCACGTGTGTGAAATGGCCCCTAGCGCTGAAGGATTAATAGCGTTTTTAGGTATTAGAAAATAAGGTATAGCATGGAATATCGGTTCAGAAAAGGATGAAACCTCTGAAAATTTAGGAGATTACAAAACGCGGAATTGCGAAGCATGTTACAGTAAATATTATTCAAGTGATAGCTTCATAAAGATTAAGATGGGCATGTAAAGTCTGGGTTTAAAAGCGAGCGAATTCCTAAAATAATTAATAAGCGCTGTGCTAACTGGGAAGATGGCATTGAGATGTGTTTTGGGTTTGGGTAATAGTCCAAGGACAGAAGTTTGTAAGCAGAGATTGGTGGTAGAGATTGGTGATATCGGCATCGAACCTTCGTGTTCGCTATATATATATATATATATATATATATATATATATATATATATATATATATATATATATATGTATATACATATACATCTGTTACTGAATTGTAAATTATGAAAAAGGTAGTATAATTAATCGACAACTTTTAATTTCATTCTACAACTACATATGGAGATAAGCATAAAATTTGTTCGAAAATGATTTTTTTTTAATTTAATTGATTTTAGTATTCATCATAATTTACACTACTAACCGTCTTTACACGCTCACACATTAAGATGTCAGTATGGTTTAAAAAATATCGCCCTATCATTGTCATCCCACTAAGGCCTTATCTTTCAAACTAATGGACAGTTTTCGGGGAACCTTTAAGAACTAATTCTTTCACCCAATTAGGAGCGGGTCTCTAGTACAAAAACCTGAAAAAAAATGATAAAAGCTGAAAAGATATGAATTAATCGTATTTATATCTTGAGTAAACGTTAGCTTTAACTTATCTCCTCAACGATATTTGAAAATAAAATCTTTTTTTCCGTATCTTCGTAAGCAGTAAGCACATGGGGAGCAGGTCAGGGTTGATTTGATTTGAAAACCTACATTTCACCCCACATTACAGGTCTTCTTCTCTAGGACTTAGTATACATAATACGAATTAAAATGATATATACAAGTTTTAAAGAATCACAATAGCTGAAATAAAATATAGAAAGCTATCGGAGGAATTCAGATACAAAAGTAGTGACGATCTGAATTATTAAATTAAATAAAGGCATTATATGAAATATATGTACTAAAAAAATGGGATATCAGTTATAACAATAATGGTGGTGAACCATGTAGTAAATAAATATTAAAACAGAGAGAATAATAAAGAGGTGTTATCTAAGAAGTAATAAATAAATTAATAAAAAAAAAACATTTTAATGATCTTTGAAATGAAGGAAAGATAGCTAACATACGGAGAAGTACATAGAAAATAGATAATCTAGCAAAATGCCATTAAAGAAAAATTATGCAAAAGTTGGATAATGGAGATGTATGTTGATCGTCTTGGTGGAGGGGTGCTGTCTCATGTTTGGAGCCTCTTTTGGGCTGTTGATCGTTGGGATGTATTGCACCTTTTTCTTCGAGATGTGATTCACATAATCCCTTTTTTGTTTTTGTGTCTTGATAATGCCTGAATAGGCGAAACGTCGACTGGTAAGTGGGTGTATTACTAGATTTGAAACATAAGGCTTTGCATTGTGGTTTTTCCCAATTGCATTATAATTAATAATAATGTTTCTTTTTGAGTTGTTGGCTCTATTTTATTCAAAAGTAGCGATGATTAAAGTTATAAAATAACATAACAACATTATATAAAATATTTGGACTAGAACAATGGGATATGAGCAGCCATGTATGTTAAGTATTATTTCAAATTCCATTTTAACAACTTTCATCCTTACTTTAGTCCGTACGTTCATTAGTATCCCGCATAACATGAACAGGGTTAGAAATAGAAAAAATAATTTAGTATTAGGTATTGCTGTAGATTATAATCACTATAGATTTTCATCAAGATTTATCTATAAATTGCAAAGGTTGTATGATTTAATATCCGATTTTTAATATAAACTTTTTGGTTAATGTATTTTCATTGTATTCGTCATGTCTTGTATTGTATTTGTATATGTATTTTATTGTTTTTAGCATGAAATGTGTGGTTAACTGTAAACTGTGATGACATCTGTGAATCTGTAAACGGTGATGATTATAAACTACAATTAGAGAATTTCCTTGACTAATGCATAATGGGTTTTGGGTTGCTCTTAAAAATAGGATAATTCCAAATATTTTTCTACTACGGAAGCAAAAAAAAAAAAAAAAAAGATTGCTTATTGACCATACTTTCATTTCCTTTGGTAGCTAAGGAAGTACTTTCAAATACATCTTGATTTTTGTTTGGTATTGCCACGGGAGGAGAAAGCAGGGTTTCCTGTTGCGCCTGCCTTATTCAAAGTGGTGAGTCGTAAACATACACGAGGATATCGTGGCCATAAATACTAATCTACAGGCTCCCCACTATTGGGTAATCGCCGGCTAAGTCAGTGGTTTTGTAAGTTATGCAGGAATAGCAGCTTGTTATATATTTGAAGCGAAACAATGTACAAAAATATTCACTGCATAGAGACATCACACAATTAAATAAATTCTAAAAAAATAAAAGTACCTTTAGGATTATTTCCAACTGAGAACAGCACTAAAAGCACAAATGCGATTGCGGTTAACCTCAGAAACTTCAATACATTGGACGTTGGGTGACATGCAAAACTTCGGTTTTTCCCTAATCATTGCCACGAGAAACTTCCACTCTCCCTTCAATATTTGCTAAACAAAAGTGCCTAAATGACAGCGCATGCCAATCCTTACTTCAAACAAAAAATGCATTTTAAAAAATATAATTTTCTTTTTATCATTCCCTTTGAATTAGTTCACCTAAACTGTCTATTTTACATAATTAATTTAACATAATTATTTTGTTTTAACATAATTTTTTCATTAATATTAACTTTTTTTATCAATAAATTTTATTAAATGAATGTATATGCATATTTTATATACATAGTAGTACATATACACTCATAAATGCTACGTAAATACATAATAACAAAGTGTTTCCAATTAGCAGTTTTTTAGTTGATTTTGACTTCTACTCGGACCATTTTCTTCTCCTTAATGCCATTTTAACAATACATCAATCCTTATTAATAAAACATTTATAAATGAATATTGAAGGAGATGAATGCACTCCTGTAAAACACAATAGTAAAGTAAAGTTTAAATGCCAAAATATTCTCTGTTAATAAGTGACATGAGGATACATATATTTTAGTATGACTTAAGTGCTATAGTTCTAAATTACGGAATCAATTTATTGTAGAACGTAAGCAGCGATTCTATCGATTCACTGTGTACTGATTAAAGAACTGATCATGAAATTTATATTCTATGATTGACAACCATTAAAATATGTACTTGATTTACTAATTTCAAGTATAATACTATCAGTATTCTGGATGGACACTTTACTTTTTAATAAATATCAAATAATTTATTTTTTAATTATTGTAAATTAATTTAACCAATTGTCAATTATTGAAGATAGGGATGATCCCCTACTAGTTTTTTACGATGAAATGATAATTTTTTCATAACTGTATTCTTTTTTTAAAATTATTATTTATTTATAACTTATATTACATACTGATTCATGATATAAAGAGTGGGTGATCGACGACGCACATCATAAATGTTTTTTTAATTTATTACTCTCTTGATGGTGATTTTTTTTAAATATTTTTATTTTGAAGAGAAAAGATTTTCCTGGCCGGAACACATCTTTTCTCTTCAAAATAAAAATATTTAAAAATAATCAACATCAAAAGAATAGTAAATATAAAATAAATTATAAATATGAAATTGACGTAAGTCAACGAGATCATAATTACAGTAATGTTTAGTGAACGTTCTTCCCCGTGTATAAGTACATCGTAAAAATTGCAAGAACACGGCAATATAGGATTGGTGAAGAGAATAGATTTGTCTGGCCTGGTTGTTCAGATGGTTAGAGCACCTCGCTAGAGTTGCTGAAGATCCGGGTTCGAATCCCGGCAGGACAAATCTTTTCTCTTCAAAATAAAAATAAATGTTTTTTGTTTCAAAAATCCATTATTGTAAGAAATGGTGTCACATAATTATATGTACAATGCATAAATATATACAGCATAAATTTGCAGATAACAAATGAAGATTACTGATGAACGTAAAACTACCATTATTGGTGGGGTTTTGGTTTAAAGGGGTTTAGGGTAGGTATATTTTTTTTATAAACCTCCTTTATTTTATGAAATTACAATCACAACACATAGAACAATATAATATGTACATGCAAAATCTACAGCCATTAGGGTTGGTAATAAATAATGACATATTATACATAATTGTATTTATTGTATTAATATATTTGATATAACTTTAAAAATGATTTTATTTTATGTCTTTTTAAAGTACAATGCACCTACTGTCTATTGATTTTTAAATTTAGTCTAGAAGTTTACTCATTCCTAAGCAAAACTTTTAAACTCTTATATGATATACGATTTCTCGACCTTTACCGACCCGACTTTGCACTTCCCTGTTAGTTATGTGGTTGGTCCATGAAATTCTGGGAATAGGGCTGTACACCAACATATATAATATACTAGTAATCACTTGATCTTTATACACAAATACTACTTTTTTTTTATGGGACCGATAAATTTGCATTCTGGCGACTTCAATGGAATAGAAGGAACAGAGTTGATGAGTTGAAAAGAAGCTACGAATGAACAAGGCACAAAACGAGCCTGGGATTGAAAACTAACGTAACAAACAAATCAAATCCTTACTCCGCCATCATAGCCTCGAATAGATATTAAGTAAAACGAGAGTTATTGGCCATCACTGAGGAAGAGGCTACATCAGCGCTACTAACACTTATGTATACAAAATCGATAACATCAGAATAATCGATTCATTACAACGGTAACATTGATTAGTCCGTAGTAAAGATAATGAAGCGAACGGCTATGGGGCATCAACTCCGATTACACACTAGCACTTCTAATTCCTCTAACGGCGCGGAATGGAGACCACACATCAATAGCACCCTCTACTACTTGGATATAATTCAGTGGAGAGGTCTCACTCGAGGAGTAGCTCCACTAACCGAGGTCTTAATTAAGTCCGAGGAGCCTGTAGCCAAGTTCGATTCCTGTCTCCACTTGCTTAGCCTGCCGATTTGCATAGGATAGCTGACATGAAGACAAATCTCTGCTATTCCAAGGTTGACACGCTGCCCTCATATTAAAAGTATACCTAAGGACCTAAGCTATTGGTCTTGACAACTTAATGTGCTTAAAAATAAAACATTTATAATAGGTTCCAAATGAGCTTATTTAAATGCATTCTTTCCCTTTATACGCTTGTTTCTACAATTATCACATTATGTTTACTTAGTTCAATAGATATAATTCCAAGATTATAAGAATAAATTTGGAATTTGTATTCGTTTCTAAAACATTTCAGTTCTTCTCTAAAAAAAAAAGGAACGTTGTTCATGATGGATCATGAATTACTTACGGGAGTGTTATTGCTTGACGAGCATTTGCAGAAACCATCTGATCAGCTGCCAGATTATATATTTTATTTATTGTAAAGCTTAGGCCACTACCCTGCGCAATGAGCTACTGATATACAATAGATGAATATTTTTAAGTGTTTAAACCGAAGTGTGGGAGAGGCTTCCGCAAAACCACCTCCTTCAAATAAATGGATAAATAAAAGATAATAACATACTACTAATCCCAAGATCGGCAGGTGGTCCTAGGATTTTTTAAAGGGAGTAAAAAAATCCTTAGATACGCCGTCCTTCGGAAGGGACGTAAAACGGGGGTCCCGAGCCTGTACGATGTCAGGTACTCGTTGAAAATCCCTATCCTAATAAAACCTGGATAGGCAAAATTTAGAGCTCCCAATGTAGCATCGTCCGATTAGCCGTAGCAGCAAAAAGTGACGTTAAATGAACAAACACATAAGATAATAACGTTACTTCGATCCCTCCAAACGTCCTAACGTCAAAAGAATGCAGCATAATAAACTTTCTAAATACCGGACATACAAAGCTGACTCATCTCCATTAACCTTTATGGCTGTATCCAGCAACATGTTAAAGTTGTGGATAAAAAATACAGTAGAGCATCAACTGTGATGTAAAAAGTATCAAACAGAAAGAATGAATTGAATAAAACATGTCTACCGCTAAAAAACATAAAAAAATACAGAAAACAATTGATGTATTTAATAGCCACGATGTTGATACAAGATATTTAAGATGAGCAGTGTCATCAGTAATAGACCCAGATTTCGAAACGATATTAAACAAAAACACATAAATACAAAAACCGAAACTTCTAAGTTTCCAGGACAGAAATTTTAAATATAAATTAACATAAGGATTTACAGAAATTATGTAATTTCAAAAAGCGACAATTTCCTATATTAATTTTTTATTTTATATTTTCAATTTAGAAGTGAATTGTTAAAATCCATCGTAGGATCTATCACATCTTCGCCGTTAAGCTAATTTCCATACTTATTCACAATTGTTAAAGCTATGACCAAACTTACTTGAGTATACTAACGCCTGGTTTAATACTTCAGGGTATTTAAAATTAAGCAAATACTGTCGGACAATTTAGAAAACGACCTGCGCAGAGGCCACCTCGGGCCCGGCCTCATTCAAGGAAGCCATGGCGTTCCCTTATAACCTAGCTCACTTCACTCGACCGTTTTTTTTTTTCAAAATCTCTGTTTATTCATAATATATTTACATAAAAAATATTAACGCAATAATTACAACACCCGTAGTACTACCCGAAGGTTTTTTAAGTTTATACAAGGCTGAGTCCGCAGAAGGCTGGTTCTCTAAACCGGCACAAGGCCACTGGCTTTATCCATACAAAACAGGAAGAGACCGCATACTCGACCGTTGTTCTTATCGTGAATATAAATACATTCTGATAGGCTATAAGAGTATATGGCTAATAATTATAAGGCGAAAATTATACCTGAATTGATTCGGCACCGGTGGGAATGGCATCTATTTTATACAGGCATATAACATGGATAACCGTTAACAAATCACAACGTTGGTAACATATGGTATCTCCCCACCACACCTTTTAAGCTCGCCTTTGATTTCACAAAAAGTCGTTTCATAAATTGTCTGGCAAAAAAAAATCTGTACCACTACAAGCTGTCAAGGATCGGGGGCTGAGTGCATGGTAGAGACTGCACTGTCTCTTGGGCAGGTAGGTGGCTTGTCCTGGATCACGCTTAACCGCCAGATTGTTCCTCCTTATTATTTGGATACCCACTTTACAGAGGCTGTGTGAGCCGCAAGATGGTCCTAGATCCCATTGAATCCATCCCAGGCTGGTTACAGATTGAATGAGTCCCACCATTCATTGAGATTGAGCGAGATTCATCCAGGACCTTCGGCATAGCAACTCTTCGCTCCACCACTGAGCCAATACACTCCCCAAAAAATAGATTGGCAATGCACAACGTTTTTGCCTATAATTTATCAATGGATGCATCCTAATCGCAATGATATATTTTAATAGATTGTAGCAGTTGAGGTTGGTTCAATGTGTGGTTTCTTTCCTCGTTAAAATAATATTGCTAGAACTGTCGTATTTTCGAGAATACATCCTTTTTTCGAAAGAAACGTTAAATGAAATACTACAATTTTGAATAGTGTGATAACTTATTATTAAACGTGGAATGCGTGTAACTGTAATTTTGTCTAGCGCTACTCCATAAAGTTACTGAATAATTTAAAAGTTAATTTGTACATTGTAAGGTTTCAATAACAAGCAAACGATCCTTTTGTCAAAGCATTGTAATTAAAATTCTTGCATTATTAAAAGTTTTGGGGGCCACGTGGAGAAGACATGAAGCTGAGATCTCACGTGAAAATGAAATTGCTAATTAGAAAGTATAAAATTAGAAAGGAAAATTGATATTTTGAATTTTCACTTAATATAGTGTCACACACCCGAATATGGATAAACTCTGCTGATCTTTTAACTGATTATAAGCAATGAAGAAAAACAAATCGATTAGGATAAAAATGTTTTAAAAAAAAATTTTCGATCAGAAAGAATGGAATTATGATCGAACGGTCTTAAAAAATTACTTTCATATAAAATACTTTTTTATACGCTTTCAAATTTTGTATCTATATATTTTTACTCACACCTGTCAAGTACAAATAATTGAGAATCAGTAGACAGAATGACAGTAAAATTACACAGAATGACATGAAAAGCATGAAGAAGAAGAGTGCCTTAGGGTACAAACCCCGTTAATTTCTTATGATAACAGATCCCTTATCCACATTCGTTTTAGTTGCCTCCTAGTGTTCTCAGGGATGAGAGTCGGGGCCATTTTTGCTGTTAATGGGTTTGGGTGTCCGTGTAGTTTTCTTGAAAGCATATGTGTTCGTCGACCGTATGCGTATTTTATGTCAGTATGGAGAGTTTTGTTATTGATATACCATTGTGCTTTTCTGACAAGTTGAAGTGTTTTTGATTGAAATGTTTGTAGTTATTTTTTGTGAGTCTGTTTAGCGGTGCTGTAAATCTGTAATGCATATGTCCAAACTGGTTTTAGTAAGTGTACGTGTTTAATTTCTGTCTTAAATGTAATGTGGAATTTTTCCTAAATAGTGAATAAATTAAATTGAGTTTATGATTTAGTCATTCTCTTTCGTTTTAATAAATAAATTTGTACATTTTAATTTGTTAATAGTAGCCTCCGTACTAATTATATATATATATATATATATATATATATATATATATTTCATAAACATTTATTTTTTATACAGCCAACTTCGTTGAGCAAAATGGAATAAATTGTATTTATTTACTAAAATTGTATATCTTTATATGATGTCTTTATGCAATTATTGAGCATGTACTGTACATACTGTAAAGGTTTTTTAACTGTTAAGAGATATTTGCTCACTTGATCTTCCTATTTTCCACAGAGCGACACACGTTAACCTTTTCACAACAACACTTCCTGTCAATGTCAGATTATCTAAATATGTTTTCATGCTAATTAATTTCTATAATATTATTGTAAAACTGAATAATATTAAAACGAGTTCATCACCCCGGAATATTATTCAGAGAAACGAGCTTTCAAGTCACTAATGAAAACGTGGGCGTAAGTTGATGAAGACAGTTTCAGCTATTTTTTTTCTTGGCAGAATATCTAGTCGGTACAAACTACATGTAAGAATCGATCATTAAAAAAAAAGTCAATTTAACACTTTAATTACATTCATTCATTATTATATTAGCAAATAACATAAAAGTATGTAGATACTAATAATAAATAATCAATGAGAAACACTGTATCGATTGGTCATCACTTGCTATTAATGACCGGAAACAAAACCGTTCACAAATTAATTTAATTTAAATAATGCTTCTCAATAAAACTCTATCTTGAAATATTATCCATAACAATAAAAATTAATTTATTGATATAAATCCATGAATTTTGAATTGATTTTTTTCCTCTGGGACCTAAACTTGGGGATAAAAATCTCGGAAATAGAGAGGACAGTACGAGTGAGTGAGGAGGTCTGAAGAAGAAATTATTTTTATAGAGAGAAATGCTTTATTTTCATCAGTGCTGTCCAATTATATTGGATTGCCTTAATACACGGCATACTGATCAATCCAATCGGACATAATGTACATTAAAATTTGTTAGTTTAAATGCATACTTAAAAACTACTGTACGATTCTTAATTTTGTTTCTACTTTTTTTTCCCTCTTTTCTTTTTCTTTTTTTTCATATACAAGAAAATAAAGACTGATTTTATAAATTTATATTTATAAGTTTCATAATTTTTTTTTTTTCAGTTAGAGTAGTCATTTTGTGGACTTATTTCAGTTTTTACTTCCTCCTTAATCCTTTCCTTTCATAGTTCAAATGGGAAGTTCGACACTTGACATTTTCTGTGATGATATCAAATATTACAATAGATTTTTTTAATAATTTGCCTCACACTTCCATAAAATCCTCAATAAACATGCATACATATCCATTAAATAAAAATGTATTCCTCTAATAATAATATCATTTATATTCTCAGAAGTATGTGTTAGGTATGTTATTATAAAACGAAAGTTTAGTTAACGATAACAACAAGAATCAACAATAATTTAATAGATATAAATTTACATCGCATCTTAATAAGACTGTATTATATTAAAGCTGTTTCCACAGTCGAAACTTTTACTTTTTTTTAAATTTATTATTTTATTAGTGTACAAGATTCAATATAAACGTCCGTTCTTAGTAAACGTTGATAATTTGACATAATATTTTCCGCATGAACATCCGATATTTTACTAAGGTCTTTAAAGAATTTTCTGCAATTTACATGCATTTACCTAGAATATCATCTTGACTGTCAACGAATTGCCAAAGTAAAACTTGTTAACTAGAAGATGTTCACAGTTCTCTATTCTTGTTCCTGTCCTGCAACTGCCAGACGTCTTGAAATTCTGGGGTTACTTGAGGCTCTCTTCTATTCCGTACGAGCAAATGCACTGTCGTGATGGCCTCCGATCTTATATTGTAAAAAAACAAAAAAAAAAAACAGAATTCTAAGCCATTTTAATTGGAGAATAGTTAGAGATGAATAAGATGAAGATGGCCGATAAGATCCTAGCAATCCTTCTCAAAGAACATTTTCTCTGATCTGGGTCTGATTCTCTGATGATCTGAAGCTTCAGGGTGAATCCGTCTAAGACAGACGCCATCGTGATGTAATTTCAGCAAGGTAAGAAGGGCCTACTGACGACCTTCACAATTGAATACGAAGATTGTTGTGTATTCTCTATACCTTGGCGTTACTCTCGATAGGCATTTCACCTTTGCTAGTCACGTCAAGGGGAGCTGAAGCTGGGCCGACAAAAGTCGAATAGGCTCCGCCACCTGCTCACTTCGCCGCGACTTTTTTTACGTCTTAAGTACCAAATTTATAAGTCAATAATTAGACAAACGGTGCTCTATGGTGCACCGCCTCTGAATCACATTTTTAAAACTACCTTATAGAGTCTACAGCAGTTCCAGAACTCCATCATTAGGCGTATAGTTAAAGGCACGTCGCTCAAAAGGGCGCGTAACGTTAAAATCAATGAGGAGTTCAAACTCCCTTCCATTCTAGACTACATTAGCCGGAAGTACATCACATTTTTTGATTGGCTGAAGATGTGTAGTAACCCACTTTTCAGAAACATAGTTCCGCCTTGGTCGACTCTTTAGTCTAGAGATGAAGTGAGGACTCCCTTGTCCTTGCCCTTACCTTTCTTCTTATTCCTTCTTCTCCCTTTTCATCTTTCCTATCACCTAATCTCGTAAAGCGGTCTCCCCCTGTTTTGTATGTATAAAGCCAGTGGCCTTGGGTCGGTTTAATGAACCCGCCTTCTGCGGACTCTGCCTTGTATATGTATACTTAAGATACCTTCGGGTAGTACAAGTAATTACGTAATTAAGTTTTTACTTAATTAATGTGTAATTACTACTGTAATTACGTAAGTAATTATTTTATGAATTAACGGAAATTATGAACAAAAACTTGATACCTGGCGAATATTTTGGGACTTAAGTAGTTTATTACAAAGATGGGGATAATAATGAATCGGCAAGATTACAGATAGATAAATAGGTACCAATCATCATTTTGCAATTTAAGCCCTCAGCGGTAAAACTATGTGTTGGCTGTAGAATTATTGGTCACAACAAATGTGACATTTCAGAAACACGATACCATGGTTCGATAGACAGCGGGTAAATGCACCGCTCATTCCAATCTAATGGAAATCAAACACCCAATGTTCTCGATAGATCTGTCAAAGTGGTTGTAACTCATCAAAAACATGTGATACGTGCTTACTTATCACCTACAAAACATACTATAAACCTGTTAAAGGTGCGACGCAACGGCAAATTATTAATTAAGATTAAAAATAAAGGGAAGCAACAATACAACTTTGTAAATAATATAAAAGTAAATTCAGAGATTGAATCAGTGGCATGGCTGTTACGTTGCGATTCTAAAAAAATATTTGTATCTGTTCCGCAGGTTGTCACTTCGAGAAGAATTAGAATATGTTTTATCTGTTTGTTTGTTTCTTTTTAATATTTTACAGAATACTTGGTTTCGGTAATCATTTTATTAAGGAATAAAAGTTTCAAAAAACTTTTTGAAGTATAGATGACATTTGTTTGTTGAAACATTCATTTCTAGATAAAATAATTACAGAAGTATACACACATTTCTCATAATTACATTCTCCTTTCCATAGTAATGCTCATGATAAATTTCTTTTTGGAAAATATTAAAAAGGAAATGAATGAAACGTAAAAACTTGTGACTCAACTCCAAGCGACAACCTGTGAAATAATTACTAAAACATTTTTACCATTTTCAAAACGCAGGATCTATTTTATTGTCTTTAAATTTAAAATAAAAAAAATTAAACACGATTTACATCTTAGTTACATTAAAACCAGAAAAAATTAAACTCATTATTAAATTCATCACGATTCATTATCTTTCTTAAAACTAGAACATGCTATATATATATTTAATATCTGTGAATTATTTTCATTTAATTATTCTCAAACATAGTAGTTCTGCATTTGCCATATTGAGGCTCAAAAGATTCAGTGCAGACCAAACTCAGTACCATGATTCTTGTCCAACATAACTTCAAGTACACTTGTAAATAAGTCCTCGTTCCAAATATAGGTGAACCACTACAAACTTTAAGCCACTTGATTCAAAAAGGTGGAACTTATGACGGGTTTGCATAGTGAGATTCTGAACTGAATAAAACCTCAACAAGCACTCAACTTTTTCATCAAGCAACATCGTAGAGCTAAAAATAAAATAAATTAAATACACTTTAATTAATTATTTTAAGTGCCAAAATGAAAAAAGAGTATCGGGTTTGTTTCAGTTACACATTTATCTTTCAAGGTATTCTTAAAAAAATAATAATAATAACACTTAGCGAACCCGAAGGCTGGATGCCTATATCACCAATCTCTGCTAACAAACTTCTGCCCACGGACCACTACCCAGACCCGAATCCGCCAGATCACTCTTAACGCAATCCTCCCACCTACGCCTCGGTCTAACCCTCAGACACTTCCCAGTCGGCACAGCGCTTACTAACTTATTATAAACTTATCTTAGGAATTTTTTCGTTACAAAGCCCAGGAACTTTCCAGGCTCATCTTAATCTTCATGACACTATCATTTGAATAATACATAATTACTGGACTCATTTTCGCAATTCCGCTGATGTAATTTCCTGTATTTTCATCCTTTTTTTGACCGAATATTCTACATAACACCTTATTTTCGAATACCTGAAGATGTCGTTCATCCTTCAGCGTTAGCGGCCAAGCTTCACATCTGTAAAGGATGATGGTTTTATAAATTCTGATTTTTAGATTCGGGAAAAAAAATTTAAAACTAAAATTAAAAATGTTAGCTTTTCTGAGTTATGGGAAACATAGGTGCGGTTTAAGGAAGGAAAAGCTTTTTATAGGAGGTTTAAGGCTTCTGTCCTAATTTTGAAATATTAAAATTTATAAAACTATTAACTTTCTTACTTTGTTTTATGATTGTGAAAAGTAATATAATAATAAATATTTATTGACAGAATTTATGCAAATGCCATTTGGCACATATATTTGATCATGATCATCAAGGGATTAACGTAGAAGTGTGGATGGAGAAACCTCCCATGAAAGACACTCCTAGCATATTTCATCTAATAGTAATTGTGAAAGATGACCGCTACTTTTGAAGTAAACGATGTCTTAAGTTATTCCAAAATAAAGTATTGTGCCTAAACATAGCCAGTATATTCCGTAGGACATATTCCAATATTCGGTTCGGAAATGAATTTGCCCAACGGAGAATCGACACAAGTCGATATTCCCTATAATGTAATAGTATAATATTATAATATTATTACATTATAGGGAATATCGACTTGTGTCGATTCTCCGTTGGGCAAATTCATTTCCGAACCGAATATTGGAATATGTCCTACGGAATATACTGGCTATGTTTAGGCACAATACTTTATTTTGGAATAACTTAAGACATCGTTTACTTCAAAAGTAGCGGTCATCTTTCACAATTACTATTAGATGAAATATGCTAGGAGTGTCTTTCATGGGAGGTTTCTCCATCCACACTTCTACGTTAATCCCTTGATGATCATGATCAAATATATGTGCCAAATGGCATTTGCATAAATTCTGTCAATAAATATTTATTATTATATTACTTTTCACAATCATAAAACAAAGTAAGAAAGTTAATAGTTTTATAAATTTTAATATTTCAAAATTAGGACAGAAGCCTTAAACCTCCTATAAAAAGCTTTTCCTTCCTTAAACCGCACCTATGTTTCCCATAACTCAGAAAAGCTAACATTTTTAATTTTAGTTTTAAATTTTTTTTCCCGAATCTAAAAATCAGAATTTATAAAACCATCATCCTTTACAGATGTGAAGCTTGGCCGCTAACGCTGAAGGATGAACGACATCTTCAGGTATTCGAAAATAAGGTGTTATGTAGAATATTCGGTCAAAAAAAGGATGAAAATACAGGAAATTACATCAGCGGAATTGCGAAAATGAGTCCAGTAATTATGTATTATTCAAATGATAGTGTCATGAAGATTAAGATGAGCCTGGAAAGTTCCTGGGCTTTGTAACGAAAAAATTCCTAAGATAAGTTTATAATAAGTTAGTAAGCGCTGTGCCGACTGGGAAGTGTCTGAGGGTTAGACCGAGGCGTAGGTGGGAGGATTGCGTTAAGAGTGATCTGGCGGATTCGGGTCTGGGTAGTGGTCCGTGGGCAGAAGTTTGTTAGCAGAGATTGGTGATATAGGCATCCAGCCTTCGGGTTCGCTAAGTGTTATTATTATTATTTTTTTAAGAATACCTTGAAAGATAAATGTGTAACTGAAACAAACCCGATACTCTTTTTTCATTTTGGCACTTAAAATAATTAATTAAAGTGTATTTAATTTATTTTATTTTTAGCTCTACGATGTTGCTTGATGAAAAAGTTGAGTGCTTGTTGAGGTTTTATTCAGTTCAGAATCTCACTATGCAAACCCGTCATAAGTTCCACCTTTTTGAATCAAGTGGCTTAAAGTTTGTAGTGGTTCACCTATATTTGGAACGAGGACTTATTTACAAGTGTACTTGAAGTTATGTTGGACAAGAATCATGGTACTGAGTTTGGTCTGCACTGAATCTTTTGAGCCTCAATATGGCAAATGCAGAACTACTATGTTTGAGAATAATTAAATGAAAATAATTCACAGATATTAAATATATATATAGCATGTTCTAGTTTTAAGAAAGATAATGAATCGTGATGAATTTAATAATGAGTTTAATTTTTTCTGGTTTTAATGTAACTAAGATGTAAATCGTGTTTAATTTTTTTTATTTTAAATTTAAAGACAATAAAATAGATCCTGCGTTTTGAAAATGGTAAAAATGTTTTAGTAATTATTTCACAGGTTGTCGCTTGGAGTTGAGTCACAAGTTTTTACGTTTCATTCATTTCCTTTTTAATATTTTCCAAAAAGAAATTTATCATGAGCATTACTATGGAAAGGAGAATGTAATTATGAGAAATGTGTGTATACTTCTGTAATTATTTTATCTAGAAATGAATGTTTCAACAAACAAATGTCATCTATACTTCAAAAAGTTTTTTGAAACTTTTATTCCTTAATAAAATGATTACCGAAACCAAGTATTCTGTAAAATATTAAAAAGAAACAAACAAACAGATAAAACATATTCTAATTCTTCTCGAAGTGACAACCTGCGGAACAGATACAAATATTTTTTTAGAATCGCAACGTAACAGCCATGCCACTGATTCAATCTCTGAATTTACTTTTATATTATTTACAAAGTTGTATTGTTGCTTCCCTTTATTTTTAATCTTAATTAATAATTTGCCGTTGCGTCGCACCTTTAACAGGTTTATAGTATGTTTTGTAGGTGATAAGTAAGCACGTATCACATGTTTTTGATGAGTTACAACCACTTTGACAGATCTATCGAGAACATTGGGTGTTTGATTTCCATTAGATTGGAATGAGCGGTGCATTTACCCGCTGTCTATCGAACCATGGTATCGTGTTTCTGAAATGTCACATTTGTTGTGACCAATAATTCTACAGCCAACACATAGTTTTACCGCTGAGGGCTTAAATTGCAAAATGATGATTGGTACCTATTTATCTATCTGTAATCTTGCCGATTCATTATTATCCCCATCTTTGTAATAAACTACTTAAGTCCCAAAATATTCGCCAGGTATCAAGTTTTTGTTCATAATTTCCGTTAATTCATAAAATAATTACTTACGTAATTACAGTAGTAATTACACATTAATTAAGTAAAAACTTAATTACGTAATTACTTGTACTACCCGAAGGTATCTTAAGTATACATATACAAGGCTGAGTCCGCAGAAGGCGGGTTCATTAAACCGACCCAAGGCCACTGGCTTTATACATACAAAACAGGGGGAGACCGCTTTACGAGATTAGGTGATAGGAAAGATGAAAAGGGAGAAGAAGGAATAAGAAGAAAGGTAAGGGCAAGGACAAGGGAGTCCTCACTTCATCTCTAGACTAAAGAGTCGACCAAGGCGGAACTATGTTTCTGAAAAGTGGGTTACTACACATCTTCAGCCAATCAAAAAATGTGATGTACTTCCGGCTAATGTAGTCTAGAATGGAAGGGAGTTTGAACTCCTCATTGATTTTAACGTTACGCGCCCTTTTGAGCGACGTGCCTTTAACTATACGCCTAATGATGGAGTTCTGGAACTGCTGTAGACTCTATAAGGTAGTTTTAAAAATGTGATTCAGAAGCGGTGCACCATAGAGCACCGTTTGTCTAATTATTGACTTATAAATTTGGTACTTAAGACGTAAAAAAAGTCGCGGCGAAGTGAGCAGGTGGCGGAGCCTATTCGACTTTTGTCGGCCCAGCTTCAGCTCCCCTTGACGTGACTAGCAAAGGTGAAATGCCTATCGAGAGTAACGCCAAGGTATAGAGAATACACAACAATCTTCGTATTCAATTGTGAAGGTCGTCAGTAGGCCCTTCTTACCTTGCTGAAATTACATCACGATGGCGTCTGTCTTAGACGGATTCACCCTGAAGCTTCAGATCATCAGAGAATCAGACCCAGATCAGAGAAAATGTTCTTTGAGAAGGATTGCTAGGATCTTATCGGCCATCTTCATCTTATTCATCTCTAACTATTCTCCAATTAAAATGGCTTAGAATTCTGTTTTTTTTTTTTGTTTTTTTACAATATAAGATCGGAGGCCATCACGACAGTGCATTTGCTCGTACGGAATAGAAGAGAGCCTCAAGTAACCCCAGAATTTCAAGACGTCTGGCAGTTGCAGGACAGGAACAAGAATAGAGAACTGTGAACATCTTCTAGTTAACAAGTTTTACTTTGGCAATTCGTTGACAGTCAAGATGATATTCTAGGTAAATGCATGTAAATTGCAGAAAATTCTTTAAAGACCTTAGTAAAATATCGGATGTTCATGCGGAAAATATTATGTCAAATTATCAACGTTTACTAAGAACGGACGTTTATATTGAATCTTGTACACTAATAAAATAATAAATTTAAAAAAAAGTAAAAGTTTCGACTGTGGAAACAGCTTTAATATAATACAGTCTTATTAAGATGCGATGTAAATTTATATCTATTAAATTATTGTTGATTCTTGTTGTTATCGTTAACTAAACTTTCGTTTTATAATAACATACCTAACACATACTTCTGAGAATATAAATGATATTATTATTAGAGGAATACATTTTTATTTAATGGATATGTATGCATGTTTATTGAGGATTTTATGGAAGTGTGAGGCAAATTATTAAAAAAATCTATTGTATTAAACATTGATCTGTAAAGTAAAAGGTAAGTTTTATATGATTATGTTACTTATATTTGACTGTTATTTAAAATCTTTATGTATTAAATTATTTTTAAATATGTAAAACTACAACATAATAATTCTTAATTTTTTTATTTAATAAGTTTAATCATAATATGATATTTACAAAATTATTATATGGAAACAGTTAAGATATGAAAAAACTATTGGCAGGTTATTGGGCCAGGTTATAAGTATTCTTACTGGCCCTGTTTTCACGTTAGAAACTCTTTTATGTATTATTGGTTTTTAATTTTAAAACAACGGATGAATACAGTTTGCTTATTTCTCCTGCTTCTTTTCTGTCATTTACTATCTTATCTATGTTATCATTTATGTAAAGTACCTCTAAATATTTTCTCTTAACTGTGTTTTTCTCTCTAAGCAAGGTTTTTGGCTTGTTAAAATTGAAAGTATGTAATTCCTTTTTATAGTCATTTGACAGTGCAGTATTAGTTTTTGATGTGAGTTTTAAATTATTTTTATGGTGATGAATTCTGTTTTTTAGATGAGTACTAGTATGTCCAATATAATATTGGTTGCAGTTATTACAGCAGAGGTCATATTAGTCCAGGATCCATGGTCCATTTTTGCTCTTGATTACTATCAAGCTGAATCTTCGTGAATAGCTTCGTTTCGATGAGACGCCCAACAATTTGCTTAGCGAAAATTCTCGATTGTGGTAGCTAACAGAGGTAGCAAGGATAAAATATGTCAATTTGATGATTCTCAAAAATGTATTACTAACTGGATTTTTTTTTGTTAAGTCTCAAGATAATTATATAAATAATTTGAAAAAATATTTGTCCTACACAATGTATATCAAACAAGACATTCGATAAATAATAGAAATATTATTAATAATTCTATTAAATTATATAAATATTAACTAAGTAAAAAAAAAAAAAATCAGCTGGTTAATAATCATTTTTTATGACCTCGTTATCGATACATGTTGGAGGGAGGGGACTCTTTGATCAAACCATACATTTTGTAGGACAAATATTTTTTTCAAATAATTATCTTGAGACATAAAAAAAATCCAGTTAGTAATAAATTTTTGAGAATCATCAAATCGATGCATTTTATCCTTGCTACCACAATCGAGAATTTTCGCAAAGGAAATTGTTGAGCGTCTCATCGAAAAGAAGCTATTCACGAAGATTCAGCTTGATAGTAATCAAGAGCAAAAATAGACAATGGATCCTGCCTGGACTGTATGCTACATCTACTAGTTTTTGTTATCCAATTGGGGTATTTTATCTTTCTGACTCCTTATTATATTTTTAATTGGATTTCTAGTTTTATAAGCTAATTTTATTTCCGAAATATCATAATTTTTAAAAGATGGGCCAACCCTTTCTGATATGTTTTTTATATATATTTATTTTATATATGAAAAAAATGTTTTTTTTTTTTAATTTTGAGCTGTGGTACTATTTATTAAAGTATCTACATTATCAATTTCTTTTTGAAAATATTTTGTAATTCTAGTCTGAGCAGGTTTTATATTTTTGGTGTTTCCATTATTGATTGTTTGTTTTGAAATATTAGATAACGAATTATGGAACGTTTTATTAGTACTAGATGTATTAATATTTTTTGGTAAATTATTATCTTTAGTATTTTAATTAAATTAATTTGTTTATGCCACAATTTGTTGATTAGTTTTATAGGGAAAGCGTTCTTTAAGAGAATTTCAAAAATTTTATTCTTAGTCCTTTTAAGTTTGTTAGGTCTGTCGATTTTATGGACCTGTTTATTATTTTTTGGGCTATGCTATTAATTTGATGCTTTGAGTGATTTGAATAATAGTTTAATAATATTTTTGAGTAAATTCTTTTTTAAACTATTTTGTTGAAAGGGTGTTGTTAATTGGGTTCCTGATAATAGTTATATCTAAATAATTTAATGAATAATTTTTTTCTAATTCTTTGGTAAATTTAATATTTTTATTTTGTGATTTTACAAGTTGTTCTATATTGTTTCTGTTAGTTATAACCAATAAGTCATCTATATATTTAGAAAGAAAAGCGGGTGGATTATCAATTTTTTGTAGAGTGTCTTTAATGATAAAGTTAAGTGCTATGCCTGACAAATTTGCCGAAAGACTACCCCCCCCCCATTGGTAAGCCAGCTGTTTGTTTATAAAATTGATTTTGGAAAGTAAAGAACCCATTTTCTGTACAAAGTTTTATTCCTTCTATAAATATTGTTTTGCTTTTAATACTTGTATAGGGTTCAATTTGTTCCCAGTTATCGTTAAGTAATTTATATACTAATTTAAGTGGTTACAACCGGAATTTGGTTATAACCGGTAATCAACCGTAGATAGAGGTCCATTAACTGCGATTGAAGCAATCAGGATGGAACCATCAGATCAACTAAAAATTTTGTTATTATTATTACTTTTTCGTTCAATTAATTTATTAAGAAGTATTTAGGTACATTTTTAAGAAAGTTTTTTGGATTTTACTCCTTAAGAAACGATTTTCATATTTAGTCCGCGGTATGAAAATGTTATGAGTTTACCCTCTCATTACCCTCGCTTTCATTTACCCTCTTTTTACATAATAATAGTTCCTAAGGAGTAAACTCCAGTCGTGCATTGGAGTTGACACACACATTTTACTTCTTTTTATATCTCTCCCCTAAAATTGGCTTTTATTTTTTAAATATTAATTTTCATTTTAACGATCAATGAAAAAGAATTGTCTCGCCGGAAAAATATGTTGATTTCATTTTCCAAACTTAAGCTATGAAATAAAACATTTAAAGCCTTCTTAATTTTTTTTTCCTAGCTTCTATATCCATCGCAATGGTTGAAACCGGTTTTTCAAGTTAATTTTTATGACAAGTATTATTACGAAAAATCATTTTGTTATATTTAAATCGCGGGTAGCGTGTGTATGGGCTTCTTCTTACAGGATATCAATTAAGCCTTGAGATAATAAAACTACACAATTTCTTAAGGGTGGGGTTCATGATCACTCTGTATACTTGGAGGGCAATATTGTTATTCAAAGAATTATTTAGGCATTTTTCGTATGGTGGATCAGTTTGTTTTTCTTATCTTCCCCCAAGGAAAACCTTTTAACCGAAAGAATAAATTGGGAAATTCAAGAGCCCTTTTAGCTTTTAGGGATTCTTCAAATGAAGCATTCTTGGAATAAACTGAGAACAGTTTCCTCCTCAATACCGTTGGCTTTTATTTAGCTATTATTTTGTATATAGAAATAATTAAATAGACCAGAATGATCTGTGTTAATTTTTAGTTCAGCATTACATAACAGGAAAAATATACAACCGTTTTCGATCATATGTTATTAGAATCCCACATACAGTATATTCGCCAAATAATGACTCTGCACTCTGTTTGTCAATGGCAAACATCTAAATTTAGTTCCTCAATGGTGTATTTTCCCAGTTTGCTGTCACTCCAAATGTTGTACTAATTGCTACATTTCCCTGAGTGCAGCCTCTTTTAGTTCATCATTTTGAAATGTGCTGAGGGTTATAATGTACGGAAGGTAAAAGAAAAAGGACAGCCATTGTATATTTTTAAAACTACATACTGGGTCGTTTCATATGAAATTCCCATTTTAATTGTTTTTAAAATTCAATTAAAAGTGGGATTGGTGGATTTCAGCTGTTTAATATGTTTTTCTTTACAGGTCGTAATGAGCTGTTAGTAATCCGCTTTATTTTTTGAGATTTACAATCCCGAATGTTGAACGAACGGATTATTTTCCGTTGGTTTGAGAAATTTTCAGCTGGTGACACATATTTGGATAACCAACCCAGAGGAAGACCCGCCGTAGCAATTTACGACTATGAATTGAGGCTTACTTTTTGAAGAAAACAGTTTAAGGAATCACAGCACAACTGAATAAAGGTGTATCAATAGTTATTTCGATATTTAAAGATCATTGGTAGAGTAGAAATGATTGATAAAGGGCCAGATCTAAAATTTCACGACACTGAAAAACTAAATGAGTTAGTTTAAGAAAAAAAAATATTTGAAAATGATCCTAAAGTCAAAAACGCATTTTAAGACTTTATTTCACGACGAAACCATGAATTTTTTCAGTCTTGGGATTGAAAATTTGACAAAACGTTGGCAAAATTTAATAGTAAATCAGGGTAAATATTTTGAATAAAAGTTTTTTTAATTCATAAAGTTGTTTTACTGAATAACTTTTCCTTTATTTAATATGAGGGATATTTAATATGAATTCTAATAAAAATATTATCTACAAATGGGTTCCTGTGACTAGGTCATTTTTCCTTTTATTTTTTTTCACTAGAAGCTAATAACATAGACCATTGTCGTACTAATAACTCATTCTCTATGATTTCGTTAGTTAGGACCTTGTTTGGATCATCAGCGTAAATCATAAAGCGTCTCTGAAACAAGATAGCTGTCAACTTTCGTAAATATAAGATGATTTTTCGAAGTTTTGAAATTTCTAACGAATCCACATGTCCTGTTACCCGCTGCAACTATCAGGTTCAATAATAAAACGCCTCATTGAGAAGGGACATAGTTGGGAGTGAACTAAACCAGTTGGGTCTACAAGATCCATTAGCCTCGTGGATGTTTTTTAAAAGCCACTTTGCATAACAAAACGCTAATTGAGATTTATCTATGCCTGCAAATGGTATTCGGTTTTTTGCCCTTTTATAGAATAATGGATTTATCGCATTACTCCTTATTTGTCACTTTCCCTATTTGTTATTACATTAGTTGGAAGATCTAGTTTAGCCAGATTCCATAAAATAAAAAATAAAACAAATTAAAGATACATTTATATTTATATTTTTATTATTACGTATACTATAATTTTAAAGTATCGGGCAAAGATTCAATTTATCAGAATATATAAGCTCTTTAAACAAATAAATAAAAGTAAATAATTGATTGGTAAAAATAATTTATTTTAATTATTCTATTAAAAAGTTTTTCCGTTATTATTGTAAAGAATCGCAGTACTTTGATTGTCACCAAGAGAGGCATACGCAATAACATGAATATATTTGTAAGAAATAAGTCAAATGTCATATTAACGGGTGAAAAATAAAGAGAAAGAAGAATCAGATGAAAAAAGTTAAAATAGGTGTTATAGTTATTAGTAATTGAGATTCAATTTCAATAAAATCTTAAATTGTGGCGTTGAGGATTATAATCAAAAGCTGATAAATCCGAAATTTCAAAAGTTGACTTTTTCACATTTTCGCTAGTTTTGTCAAAGAATTTCGTCCAGGCGTAAACTTTGCTGTCTTATTTCTAATGTTTTTTTCCAGTTCTCAAACTCAGATTTAGAATTATAAAGCACTGCTCGACTAAACAAACGAAAAACTAAATAGTTATGTGTTTTGATATGTTATATAAGAGGCAATGTTTGATAGATTATTTGGAGATTAATGTTTTGTATTCAGTAATGGTTACATGGAAGTATTGTTTTGTTCAGTACATGTACAAGGTTGTTTTGTATTTCTGTATAAAGAATAACTTCAGATTATTTATTTCCTCATTTATAACATTAAGTTTCAATGCTTCCCGCTTTTGACCCTGAACGCCTCAATCAGTAGTAGTTAATAATCAACCAATTTAGTTTTCTAATATAAAAACAGATTCACTATTTTTCTGAGAAATCATTAGGTATTCTGTAGTTATATCCAATATAGGGTTGATTCATTAGATCTTTAACTTATGTGAGTCCTACCTCTATGCACCTCACTATTCAACCGATCTTCGTTTCAGAATGGAATCTACTTTACACAATTCTGGTTCCTAATTTCGATAAATCAGTAAATTAATAAATGATATGTATTTTAGTAGCATACATTATTTTGATCATTGAACGATAAGAAAGTAATTGAAACTTTATAACGAAAATCTCAGCTCAGCTAACATTCAATAATATCTGACTTCATTCGTTGGAATAGGTTTATCATACTAATGGGGAGTAAAATTTAAAGGAAATAATAATACCTCTTGAAAAGAGGTAATAAGAAAGCCATTAATACTACCATGTAATTGATATCCTTCTTAATTATAATTTCGCTTGATTATAATAGAAAAATATTGAATATTAATTGCTCTTTTAATTATCATAAATGTTTTATTAAATTACTAATTATTTAGCAGGTTTTATTTCCGGAATTTTGTTTTATATGCGTGACTATTTATTTTTATTAATATTTCTTTATGATTTCTTCATGCATGAGACAAACCTAACCGATTGGACTTGGAAGATGCCGATTTCTACTCAATTCATCAGCTCTTACTTCTGTATGTTATGGATTCTTGTTGTCGATTACTGTTTATTAATGAGACGAATATAAAATTTCTAAAAAAAAATCTCGAAATATTTATTTTGTAAACTTTAGTATATTTTATATCAGTGCTTCCTATGCAATTTCTAGTGTAGCGACAGGTTCAATTCGTTCTAGCCTAATAAGGGGCTTTCTGAAGAAGCTGTTGTGTTTCCAGTCCACACTGAAAGGTTTATTTTAAATTTAGAGTATTCTATATAAAATGATTTACTCGGTAAATCAAGAATAGCTCACCTAAATAAACCCAATCAAATTGACGTTGCAGGAAAAGTAGCCAAAAATACTCATTGTTACAAACATGAACCTTAATCCTTCAAAACTACAATAATATCAAATAGATGTCCGTTCGACTTGATAAGGTAAGATTTTACACGTATACTCATCCATGTCTGTCCTATCTTTATGCCAGTTAAAATTAGAAATTTGAGGTGACCTTTGTCAAGCATTACGTATAGTTCAACCTATCATAAATTATTGTCAATTGCTTTAAAGCAGCTGTAGGGGTACTTCTCAGGGGCAATGTTCACATGGGTAACTATTTCTTTGGTTGATAGAACAATACCTTCATCAATTGCCTTTTAGCCATAGCTCCGGTCAGATTATTTTACATACTATCACATTGACCCAGTACTACGTATATTACTACAATGATTTCGAGTGAGTTAAGGTATTAATGACTGACTAGTGAGGTCTACAGAAGAAAAAAACGATCTTAAGGGCAAAGTTTGAGTTTATCCAAATACATATTGCTGGCTAAATGATTGGGATTAGATGGCGTAAAATTTCGTAAATTTTTTGTTAATTATTATTGAAAAATTCGTCAAAATTCGATGGCATTTTAATGTAATGCTGGTGGGTCTCTACTCCATCTTATGTTTTTGATCCATCTGTGTAAATATACCCTCACTCAAAATGCTTCTGATTTAAATCCGTAAAGTCCGCTAATCCCAGCTTTGACCTATCGCCCTTGTTTGACTCTCTTAACTCTGTGAAATAGTAATAGTCAGGGTTCTATTTGTTATTATTGGAGTATAGAACCATTGGGGTTAATGTTT